>CM051242.1:51401763-52046029 GCA_027917425.1 Gastrophryne carolinensis | reverse complement strand
TTGTCACTCGGTTACGCACAAGTCCCTGTCCAGAATTGACCTGGCGTTCTCCTCGCCTGAATTTCTAACTAGGGTAGTGACCTGTAGTTATCTCCCCCGGGGGATCTCGGACCACTCACCCTTATTGCTTACAGCTGGTCTGTCACTGAGGCGGGAGAACTGGGTGGGATGGACCCTGAGTCCTCTATGGTTGGAGGCTCCCGACATTAAGAGTAGTCTGCAATCCTCTACCAAGGCGTTCTGGGAATGTAATACGGGGGAGACATCGGTGGAAGTAAGATGGGATGCCTTTAAAGCTGTCACCAGAGGGGCGGCCATCTGCGCTATTGCTACAGCTAGGAGGAAGAAGGGGAGGGAAGTGGTGGATCTTGAAAACAAACTGGCGTGGGCGGAGGAGAAGTTTAGTGAAACTTCAGATAGCAAGGACCACTCAACACTGTTGGCATTAAAGAGGGAGTATAATCTGCTTTTGACTGACTCGGCTAGGAAATTGCTGCTTTATAAACAGGCAACAATTTTTGATAAAGGGGATAAGAACGGTAAGACCCTGGCATACTTAGCGAGAGCTGAAAGCCAATCCAATCACATTGCTGAAATCCTAGAAAATGGGTCGAGAGCAACGGGGGGGGAGGAGATAGCCCAGAGGTTTCTGGAGTACTACTTGGCCTTGTATTCCTCGAGGGCGAGCTATGGAGCGACTGATCTGAGTAACTATCTGGATCAGATTGATTTTCCGAGGCTGACTGAGGAAGATCAGGAGGCATTGAACTCCCCTATCACCATTGATGAGGTCTCTAGCGCAATTAGAATGCTTTCTAGCAGGAAGGCGCCGGGACCAGTTGGGATGCCGGCCGAGTGGTATAAGCAGGACCTGGAACAAGTGACTCCAAGGTTGTGGGAAGTGCTGAAACAGGCGCTTGAAAGTGGGTGCCTTCCGGCCTCTTTTCGTGAGGCACATGTGGTCCTCATTTATAAGGAGGGGAGACCCCCTGGCTCCTGCGCGTCCTATCGTCCCATATCCCTGCTGAACCAAGATGCCAAAATACTAGCCAAAATACTGGCCACTAGGCTGAACAAGGTTATTCTACATTTGATTGGGCCAGACCAGTCAGGGTTTATGCCGGGGCGTACCACGTGTGTGAATCTCCGTAGACTGATGTCCAATCTCCAAATTATACATGACAACCATGGGAAACGGGTGGTTATATCATTAGATAATGAGAAAGCCTTCGACTCGGTGGAATGGGAGTATCTTTGGGCAGTCTTGGAGAGATTTGGGCTTCCTACTAGTTTTATTACATTCATTAAATTGCTATATGAACGGCCAACTGCTCGGATACGGGTCAATGGGTGTTACTCTGATTCATTTGTGTTGCATAGGGGAACGAGACAGGGGTGCCCGTTGTCGCCACTGCTCTTTGCCCTAGCTATTGAACCCCTGGCGATCATTGTCAGGAACTCCCCAAGCATCTCTGGATGGAAGTTGGGAGCAGTAGAGGAGAAGATATCTCTCTATGCAGATGACACACTGCTGTACCTGGCGGATGGCCATGAGTCCCTAGACGCAGCTCTGGACGCTATTGGGGTGTTTGGGGGGTTCTCGGGGCTGCGGATTAATTGGGACAAATCTAGTCTAATGTTAGTGGATGAGCTTGACTCCCCCGACATTTCCTCAAGGTCTCAATTAAAAATAGTCCAACAATTTAAATATTTGGGGATCCTGATTAGTAGGCAACCAAGTGAGTTTATATCTCTGAATGTCTCCCCTGTTGTGTCCAAGTTAAGGCAGCGAACCGCTCAGTGGGCAAACCTGCCGCTGTCGGTTATGGGCAGAATTAACTTATATAAAATGATATTCCTTCCCAAATTTCTGTATATATATCAGGCCTCGCCAGTGTTGCTGCCCGCCTCCCACTTCAAGACATTGGATTCAATTCTGTTTGGCTTTATCTGGGGGCAGTCTCCACCTAGGCTTAACAGACAAATAATGAAGGCGCAGGTGGCGGAGGGGGGACTGGCGGTCCCGCACATGCAACTGTACTTCTATTCTACGCAGCTCCTGTTTGTGCACTGGTGGCTTTGTCAGCCGCAAAACAACCCGGTGGTAAGTCTGGAGGTGGAGGTGTTGGGCTCCCCCGGGCGACTATCCCTTTTGGCGTATAGGGGGGTTCGGGGGGTCCGGAAGGCAACAGGTTGTATGAGGGCAGTGTGTAACATATGGGAAAGGGTGGCCAGGTTGACCAGGAATCCGGACGAGGCCCAGTATTGGTCCCCCCATGCTCCTCTCTGGAACAACCCCAAGCTCCCTGAGTTGGTCTCAATGCAGGATCCGCAGTTCTGGGATGGAAGGGGTCTCCAGACGTTGGGCCAGGTATACAGGGATGGTGTGCTTATGTCATTTGATCAAATTGGGGAGACATTTCGAGTTTCCCATCGGGACTTCTTCCGCTACCTGCAACTCAGGCACGCTCTGCAGACTCAATTCCGCAGGGACAGCCCGAATTTATCGGTGTCCCAAGTGGAGAGTGTGGTGAGAGAATCGGACTTGGGGAAACCTGTCTCTACACTGTACAAGTGCTTGGTGGCTGGGCTGGAGTCCCCCAGGGGGAAGGTCGAAAGCAAGTGGCAAATTCTAGACCAAACCCTTGACCGGGACGACTGGGAAGAAATCCTAGATAATCTACACTCATCGGTCATTGAAGCCAGAGATAGATTTATCCAGACCAAGTGGTTGCATCAAGCCTACATCACGCCGATACGTTTACATAGAATGGGTTTGCTGGCAAGTGACTTATGCCCTAGGTGTGAGAGGGAGGCTGGCACATGGGTACATGTGACCTGGTCCTGTGAGGTTCTGGCGAGATATTGGGGAGAGGTGATGGACTTGATCGGTGGGGTAGTGGGTATCCGGATCGCTGGCTCAATTTCCTTATGTCTCCTGGGAGTGGTCGAAGCATTGTCGGTGTCGTGCCCGTTGAAATCACTATTCAGGTTGCTGCTCTTCTACGCCAGGAAATGTGTTCTGCTTAACTGGAAGCACCCGGCCAAACCATCAGTACAGGCATGGAGGGCCTTAGTTAACCAGAAACTCTCTATGTACAAGCTGACGTAAACGGCCAGGGGGGTGCCTGATAAATTTGAAAAGGTATGGGGTCCCTGGCTGCAGAGCCAGGACACCGCTTCATAGGACAATTAAGGGAGGGGGAGGCTTACTTAAGGGACGAGGCGCCCTCTTATGGTAGAGTGAGTCATTGAGCAAGTTAAGTGGAACTAGGGTGACGGGAGAAGCCTCCTGAGAGATGTGCTCTCCGTTTTGTTCTTCCATCCCGTGCATAGTCAACTAGATCCGAGTCCAGATGTATGTGTGTTGGGTGAATGGTTGTCGTGTCTAAAGGATTACTGATTCTGTACTACTGTACTGGGTGCCTACGGCGCCTCATTGTGATATGTAATATGTAAGTGTAACTTGTTTGGTGTTATGCCGTTTGTTGAACTGCAAATAAAAAGAAACTTTTAAAAAAAAATTCTTTGCAAATCTACATAAAACACCCTTGTTATATGCAAGTACCAAGGTCATGGTGGATGCACAACCTGCGGCCCACACATTTGCCTACCCTTGAATATGACAATATGGATCCCTAGACCAAAGAAAGTTGTGCATCTCTGATCTAGGATCTTTCAGCTTTGGATGTTAGTGGGTCTCGGCTTTTCAGTGAAGGTTTACTCTCTTGTGCATCAGAATTGGGCAAGTCTATTTTGGACCACAACTCAGAATGCACTTTTCCATTCTTAAATGAATTCTAAAATGTATTTAGTAACCAGAAAATAATGTGAACGAGCCTCTTATCAGAAAGGTGAAAACTGAGATCCCAAATCTTAAAAAGGTACATGATAACAAAAGACAAAAGGGTCGATTCAGAGAAAACACCAAAAACGTTAGTATTTTTTCTGATCTGTGTTTTTTGGTGTAAATTTTCCGATTTCGTATGAACATTCGAGCGATTCTATAATGCATTTCAAACCGTGTGTAAGTTTTCCGTCCGTTCGTATGGCAGTTAGTGAATCAGTTGAATGTCAGTTTCCGTCCTGACTTTTCCGTTTCATTTCTCAGGTTTCAAAGTCGGTTTTGGATTTTGCCCTTTTTGCTTTTTTGTCCGGACGAAAATCCTTATGATCTTGCGCCTGCACACTACAAACTTAACTCATTAAAGTGCTGCCTACATATTTGGCTCACTCACTTCTTCTACAATGCTTAGCTAAATCACTTTGCACTTTCTTACATCTTCCATGTCTCACCCCTAAAACTGACCCAAACCACTGTGCGCTCAGGCGAATCTTCATTTCTGCTTTTTCTTTATTTCATTCGTTTTGTGGTAACCAACCATTAATGAATGTATTTCTAAAAGTAAATCATACATTTTTTTTTTTTTTTTTGAACTGGCATTTTTTACTTGCGTTTTTTAATTAAAATTTTTGGTTTCAAATGGTACAACTTTAAATTTTTTGTGTTGTTACCCACACCCTGTACATACAGATGGCTCTCCAAATTTTTAAAACACCCAGCATCTTCTGCATGTTATGAGCCTTGAAACAGCCAAGATGGCGGGTCAGGTAATATAAGGCAGCCTGCAAACAGAAAGGGCCTTGTGACTGTGTTGCTCTGCATTCTGGGATTTCTGATCTTTCAAGGCCCCCAGCTCTGCTGTCTCTGAGCAAAACACAGCTGTAACCCGCACCCTGCACTTTATCCCACTCTCCTCTCCTCAGTGTGATGCATCTGACCAAAGATAAGATAAAATAATTACACAAAGCAAAGGTTGCCAACTACAACAATAAATCCGAAAACAAATTAAGATTCAAGTACAACAACAATCCAAAAAAAAAATAATAAAGGACATAAGTTTAAAAATAAATCGCAATTATATGGATGTGTGGCAAAATAAAGGTTTACATGCAAAGGACTAATTAAGGTCCACATTAAAATGCTTTTATAAGGCATACATGAAATGTATTGATTCAGGTATGCATTGCTATACAATTTATGGTCTCGGCCATGCTGATACATGCAGTTCATTGGAGCTGAAGGCGCGCAGACTCCTCCACATAGCCACAAAACATGTTCTACAATAGCAAATCCGAGTCCTCAAAGGTGTCAGAAGTGGATTTTCAATTAAACGGATTTTTAGGGTGGGAATCAGCTCTCTGAATCACATGGAAACACATCCAATTAACGGAAGTTTTAGAACATTTCCGATTTGGTTGTAAAACTTCCGATGATCGTAAGAGCATATACGAATTTGTTTGAACGTTCGCGCGAGTCGGAAATGGCCAAAAAAAAAGGAAAAAATGACTAACACCCACCCAAACTTCCGATTCCCGATCCGAAATCAATTAACTTTTGCATTTAGAATCGACCCTAATGTGTACGATCCTCTCTCATCAGAGAAATACAACCAGAGACCCAAAATCCCCAAATGTAACCTAAAAGACAATAGGCTCGATTCAGAGAGACACAAAAAAACTTTCGGTTTGGTGCCGACGTCGTAACATTTTCAAAATTTCCCGCTCTCGTATGAGCGTACGAGCGATTCTATGAATGCATTGAAAACCTTGTGTAAAGTTTCCGTCCGTTCGTACGGCAGATTACGAATTACGCGGATGTCATTTTCCATCCAGACTTTTCCGTTTCATTTCCACATGTTACAACGTAGGCTTTCGTTTTTGCCCTTTTCCCATCGTATCCTCCAACGAATCCTTTATGTTTCCCGATAGATTCTGTTTCCATTTTACCAAAAATAAACGTCCAGACGGAATCCTTACGATCTTGCGCCTGCGCACTACAAACTTAAGTCATGAAAGTGCTCGCCTACATATTTGCCACCCTCACTTCTACTACAATGTTTAGCTAAATCACTTAGCACTGTCCTCCATCTTCCCTTTTGGACCCTTAAAGCTCACCCAAACCACTTCTCGGTCATGTGAATATTCATCTTTAAATATTTCAGTGCCTATTAGTTTTGTGTTAATGTAGTTTGTTAATGAAATGACAATGTAACTTTTTAAAAATAATTACCAGCATCAAATATGCATTTTTAAAAAATGTGTTAAATGTCAACTTTTTACAACTATAAATAATTAAATACATAGCAATGGCAGGCCACTGAACATTATTCTTCATCTGTGGTCCCCAACGAGTTGCGCAGCTCCTGCATCTCACCCACCAACTGAAGGACCCTGACACTCAGTTGTGCCACTCTGGCACGTGTGGTCCCTGTTAAAAAACGTAAATTAAAATATTGGTATAACCTTGTTGGGGGTCATACTGTAGTGCCCCCCCCCCCGTATGGTCCAAACACCTAAATCTGGACTTCATAAGCCAGAGGGCCCTCGCCACCACGGTCCGGGTTTTGCATAGTGCCCGATTAGAGAACCCCTGGCCCGCATTCTGCAGGCAAAGAACAGGCATCAGGAGCAAGGGCGAGTGGCACATCTTGCAGTTCCTGCAACCAAATATAAAATAATTACACAAAGCAAAGGTAACCGACTAAAACAATAACTCCTACAACACATTAAGATTCAAGTTCAACAATTCAAATATAATTCACAAAGGACATAAGTCTTCAAAAATATAGCAATTATGTGGATGTGTGGAAAAATACATTTTTACATGCTAAAGACTAATTTAGGTCAGCATTAAAATGCTTCTATAAGGCATACATGAAATGTATTGATTCAGGTATGCATTGCTATACAATTTATGGCCTCGGCCATGCTGATACATGCAATGCCTTGGTGCTAAAGGCGTGCAGACTCCTCCACATAGCCGCAAAACATGTTCAAAAATAGCAATCCGAGCCCTCAGAGGTGTCGGAAGTGGTTTTACAATTATACGAATTTATAGGGTGGTGAGCCGTCGGCAAACAGCTCTCTGAATGTGACGTAAACCATCCCAGCAACGGAAGTTTTCTGAAGGAACGAAAATTTTCCAATTTTGTTTGGAAATGTTCCGAATTGCTTTCGCTAATCGAAAGCGCATATACGCATTCTCCCGAACGTTCGTGCGAGTGAAAAATGTACGAAAAAAAGCCAAAAAATGACAAACACCCACCAAAACTTTCACAGACAGCTACGAAAATCCTGACGAATGTTTCTTTGAATCAAGCCTAATGTATAGTATATGAGCCTCTCAAAGAGGTAAAAAAGAGACCCCCCCCAAAAAAAAATAACTAAAAACCAAATGAAATAGTAATAATGATGCATGAGAACCTCCCATCAAAAATAACAAAGGCAGACCCCCAAAAGGTAGCTAGCAACCTAAAATAAATGCATGAGGGCCTCTTATCAAAGAGATACAAATGCAGCCCACCCCACAACCACCTCATATTGTTCACAATTGGACAGTATACTTAACAGCTAAATATAAAAAAGAATACCCCAAATTCAACATTGGTTTATGTAATCTAAAATAACTCTGTTATGTGGTAATATACAATACCAAATATATATGTGATGCTAAACGTGTGATGTTTTACCTGAAAAATACCCCTCTCCCACATAAAAACACACCAATCAGGTGCCCCCCCCCCTTTAGCTAGATGGCGGTCAACACCTATTTTGTAAAAAAAAAATGTGTTGAATGGCTTTAATAGGATCCTTAGGGAGCATCCTAATTTGAGTGCCTCTAGAGAAAACTAGAGATTGGGCTACATACTCACCTGCTCCTGGATTCCCACAACAGTCAAAAGCAGCTGTTGCAGGAACCCAGAAGAAGATGAGTATGTAGCCCAATCTCAGTCTTTCTGTAGATACTCACTGCAGGACATCCGCTGGGAACTTCTAGTAAGTGGCCCAGAAAAACGTACTTTTGCATATATTTGGTCTTTCTGTGGTCTAATAGACTCCAGGTCTGGTTACTAGCCTGCCCCCAGGGCATCTGCAATCAGGGTTGCCACTGTGTCGCCAGTGACTCTCATGGCGCCGTCTTTTCCGGCGGTCTCACCCCAGTTTGTGAGACGCGCTCCCTCACTCAGCCATTCAGATGGGCTGGGGGCTGGAGTACTCCCCAGACTGCAGGGAACTAAACCAGGAGAGAGACCAGTGGCTGGGATCAGCCAATCAGAGATCTCCTAACTGACAGGTGCTTAGCAGTTCACCACAGCACACATCCAAATATAACCATATAGTCCAATTACAGTGTGTGTCTATTTAAGGTTGTAAGTTATACCTCACATTTTTTAATGCTGCCTTGATAAATGGGTGCTGTAACACCCTGAAATGTCAGTTTGTAACCGACATAAAACAAACCTCTGCTAGGAGGGTTCTGGAAAACTCTTGTGTGTGTGGGTGGGCGGGGCCAGCCATGAGAGAGGCTGGTGCAGTCCTTCCTGCAGGCTATAAAAGGCACGAGTCCGTGAGGTGGGTCAAAGGGAGCACTTCTGTGTTTGTATGTGTTTCTGAGCCGCATAAATTATAGGGACACAGTGACGTTTTTAGTTGAAATTAACCCTCTCCTTATTTACCTCACTGCTGAACTGTGTGAGGGGTGTTATTTACTGTGTGAAGCCTCCCGCCAAGCACAAAGAAAGGGACTCAGCGTGGTTGGAGGACGGCCTTTTTAATTTTATTTTGGAGAGTTTTTGAGGCCGTGACCACTTGAAGAAAGAAATATCCGGAAAATATTTAAAGAAACAGCATCATTTTAGTCAGCAATAACTGGACCACCAAGATCGTTTGGTCTAAGGATAAGTGAACTTTTCTCAGTTCTCCTCACTTTTTACAGCATCATCTACCTGAAGTTTGTTATATAGAGCTAATTTAACATTCCAAACAGATTGTGTGTGTATTGATAGATTGTTTGAATTACACATATACAGTGTGTTTTAAAGTTATACAAATAGCCATATATATTAAAGTAACCAAGACACAAGTTTAGCCTTTGTTTGAGATATCTCCCCCACCCCCCCCATATTTTTCAAAAGTAGAAATGATACTAGATTCTTCTACAGTCATTTATTTCCTTAATCCAGTGGCTATATACACCAACTATTGTGTTCAGTACTTTGCCTAATATTCAACTGTTAAAGGAGCAGCATCGCGAAATTTGCATTAAAAAAGATAAAAAATTAAATAGCCACACAATAGCTTCTAATATGTGTATAAATAATGTGGCAATAGAAAAAGGAAAAAATATATGACTTACTTTTAAATTGTATAATGACAATGGCTCAGTCCATTTGCTGAATAGGGGGATCTGCTGGGTTGTATTTAGTGAGCTGCTTCATTTAGCCCACTGGTCTCCTAGCAACACTTTACCTCAGAGGCTGACACTGTAATAAGTGGTAACGGCTGTGTGTGTGTGAGGTGCTGCTTTTGTTATGAGACCAGGTGACTCAAATGTGTAAAATCTATACAAAATAAACTAAACTGACTGAAAATAACTGAAATTCTTCTTTGAATAACTGTGCAGGAAAATCTAAAGGTATTAATGTGGAATAAAACACTGAGTGGCCGACCCTGAAGTCTATAAGACCCGGCCATTGACCTTCCCCCTTGGGCATTCTAAATCGGGATGCCCCACTGTGTGAAACGACCCCTGGATAACCACAGATCCCCCCATTTTTCTGGCGCGCCAGGAAGGTTACTGCTCAGGCTCCCCATCTGTGTGCAAACAGAGCTGATTGGATGAGAGCCCGCGCATGCACTGTGGGAAAGGTAAGTTTTTACAGGCGAACTTGGGGATTTCACATATCAGGGCATCCCAAGTCGGGATGCCCCTAGGGGCCCCTAGGGGCACAAAACAAGACTCCAAATCCTGGGTTGGGCTTTGCTCAAAACACACAAAGCTGAAAGAAAGATCATATGGAAAAATGTGTTGAGAAAAGAGAGATACAATGGTAAACTGAAAGATTCTGCAGCAGAGCCAACATGAAGGGAAAACTGTCAAAATAAAAAATGTTTAGAGCAAAAAAACAGGATGTAAACTCAAAAATCCAATTCTGAAATAAAATAACCCCCCTGCAGGCAGACGGATAGAGACATATGTGCTGCTTGACATTGTAGGATCTTTGCACATATATTTTTATTCCACTTTATAATAGAGACAGCAATGACAAGGAAGAATGTATCATCTGGAATGATAGGGGCCTCCACCAACCTTCGGGTTTTTTCCTGTTCCAGGCTTTTCTTGACCCCCCCGCGCCTGGGCAATACTTTTTTTTTTGTTGTTTTTGCAAATCTGCAGCCAAAGCCACCACAGGCAGGAGGGAGAGTCTATCTAGAGCAGCAAAGCTACAGTGATGGGGGGGGGGGGTGCAGAGCTGTCAATCAGCGCCTGGTCACTGCACATAAGCCACCAAGCGCAGCCTCTGGCAGCTCAAAGCAGGGAACCGTTTTCTGCTGGACCAGCTGGGCCACAACACTACAACCCGCCCAGAATGGCAAATCAGGAGCTCCCAAGCAACACGCACCCGCACAAGAGTGGCACAAGGGACCTGATCTGATGTTCCAGCAAGTGGGTGGGTGCCAGACAATCACCAATCAGTTACTTGGCTAGACTATTATTTTAAAGGAAAAAAAATACTGTATCTGGGGCCTCCACCATATTTTGTGCCAAGGGGCCTCCACCACACTTAATCTGGCCCTGGGTCAAACACACACACACACACACACACACACACACACACCAGGAAACCATTTGGTTTCATATTTGAAGTTCAGTTCTACCATCACAGTAGTACAGACATACCTCCAATGTGTGATCCAACCAACTTCATGTTGTAAATGGGTCCCAGGCTTAATCATAGTTATCTGTTATATTAACACCCACCTATTTTTCGCTTTTATATGTGTCTCCTTCATGGTGTCCTGGTCCTCAAATGCATTCTGTTGCTCCACCTAGTATCTTGCTTTGTCCCAGACAGCCCTGCAAATGGAATAGGTGGACCTATGACCTTTGTTATGGGGATTGGAAGGGGATCTCTGGCTGGTATGAATGGATACCAGAATAGTATAAGGACTAGCTGGCAGGAGTGGGCATTTGGGCACTAGGTTAATGGAGGTAAAGATGGCGGTATGAGTGGTACACAGTAATGTATAACAAGCCCTTGGTTATATGGGTGTCTATAGAAACCCTTGAACTGCATGAGTGGACCCCTGGGTGATATGCAGGACCTGGTAACAGTGTGGCGTCTACAGGGGGATTTGTGCACACTCTGCATTTTCATATTTTGGTACGGCCGTCATAATTGCATGTGAGCCGAGGCAACTTATATTTTGAGTACTGGGGGGACTGGTAGTGCTTACTGCTAGAGATGAGCGAACTTCTTGAAAGTTCGAATCGGGCGATTCGCCGAATTTCCCCAAGAAATTCGGGTTTGCCCGAATCGAACTTTCACGAATCGCTCATCTGAAAAAAAAATGCCGGCATGGTGGGAGCGGGCAGGCCGGCTACGCCTGTCAGCGGGCCGCCGCCGGCCCGCTGACAGCCGGCCTGCCCGCTCCCACCATGCCGGCATTTTTTTTTTAAGCAAAAATGCCGGCATGGTGGGCCGGCTACGCTGTCAGCGGTCGGCGGAAAAAAAAAATTCGGGTTCGTGCCGAATTGAATTTTCCCTGAAATTCGGAGCGAATTCCGGTTCGTCCGAACCGGTTCGCTCATCCCTACTTACTGCATCAGAGCCTATTTATACCACTCAGTGCCAATATTTTTGCTGCAGCGGCACTCAGTGTGCAATTTAACAAACAAAGACAGGGAGTGCCAATGCGACTGCCAGCCTGCATCTAATTTATCACTAGCGCCATATCGTTCACAGTGCCGGACGCTCTTGTTTAAGCTGCGCGGTTTATTGTGGAGCTGTAGCTTAAGATAGTATAGAGCACAATGGGCAAACTGTATAGAACTGCTTATAATTAACATTACACACATTTTATTGTACAGAACTTGCGCAGTGACTTGTCAATAATGTAAATGCAGGACTTAGATGTCATTTTATTTTTTACTTGTTAAATAGTTTTTCATGGATTCTTTTGCTTACCAAGGTGTAATTTGAGCAACAACAACTAAATTGCTGCCTAAATGCACTGTAAAGTTTGTCCCCTTTGTCCCCAGCAGTAATATCCTGTAAGTGTAAATGAATCGCCAATCTTTTCAGCATGGTATAATCGGCATACGGGTCCAACAAGCGCTGACACAGGCTGGCCAATACCTAGTCCAACAATCACAGCTAATTAGGTAACATCAGGCAGTGGCAATAAAGAGATGCCAGCAAAATTATTCTTAATGGCCTACTCCTTATATAAGGTCCTATGTATAGAATATTGCAGGGGACCGCCAGGGGTGGAATTTTTATTTTTTTACTGTTAGACACTAAAAGTGCCTGAAAAACTATATATATGGTCCTGCCCATTGCCTTAAATATTTCCATCATAATAATGAATTAAAGAATTAGATAGATACTATAAAGTTAGCCCAAATTAAAAACAGTCCCAAGTTTTGGTAAGAAGGATATTTGAGTTCTGCATTGACGATGATACAATTTAATGACTAGTCCAAGAAAATGATGTTGATACCATATAAGCAGTAAAGACTAGGGTTGATTCAGCAATGTACCATGCAAGAATGTTTTTTCTGAACATTTGTTTTGTAAAATTTGCTGTTTTTGAATCCTAATTCTGCAAACAATGTTTTCATTTTTGTTGAATTTGTTGACGATGCTGCCTACAGGGGTACAGAATGCAGAATACGTAAACCTGTAAAGAGTGAAAATTAGAATATATATTTCCTCAGTCATCTCCCAGGACAGAACCTATGAGAGATGACCCTACACACCACCAGACCACACTCCATAAAAGAACCTCCTGTAGTCCCTCAGTATGGTGTCTCCTGCTATCCGGTAGGATGGCTCATTCCCTTTTTGTTGCTTTTTATAGGGGACTCAGACAGAGTTTCCCCTCTGTTCCTGTTCTGTTAGATGTTTAGATCGATTAGATTAACTTCTAGACTAGATCTAAAAATATGCCGGCAGAGTTCTCTATCCATGAAGGGGATAAGAGGTGCCTGTGTCTGCTCCCCTTGGTGGTTTGATGCTCCTACAGTGCTCTTTTCACTGACCGGCAGCATGACTGCTTGCATAGTGGTCTGGGGCTGGATCTGGCTTCCTCCAACTGGTTTTGGCTTTAAGGCCTGCTAGTGTGGTAATATGGCTGGTTCCATTTCTAAGCTGAACACGAGTAACACAGAGGACCCTAGCTTCTGGTTCTAAGCTGTGCACAGCACACTCTGTTTCCATTGGCTGGAAGTGATGCATCAGCATGTACCCGTCTCATTTTGATGGGCTGCTTTGAGTTTAATATATACATTTATTTATGCAGACATTTACAGTTGTTGATGTATTATGCTGAAAACTCATGCTTGCTGGAGATCCTTCCAGATAAGGGGGCTAAGAGCTGGCTCCTTGTTTGGAGGCCTCTGGGGGAGGGGACTGGCTTATAGGGGGGATATATGTGGTGAGCATGGCCCCTAGTTGCCTTTTTGTCTGTGCAAAATGCTCCTGCAGTAATTTTATTAGGAAAGGCAGTCTTGCAGCCCCCCCCCCCCCCCCTACATTTGATACAGGGTGCACATCTGTGCACAAGCCTGCAAACAAGAGCTTAGCAGAAATGGTGGCAAGTAATCTGCTGCTTGGGTCTATTATGTTTTTACACTTTAATACACCAGTCTAAATTGCAGTTTGTTCTGCTTTTTGTTGTGCTACTCTAGTTTTATATTCTGTGAGTTTCTGTAGCCCGATCAGGAAGACTGCCTTTGTTTTTCAAAGCTGTCCTGGCAGTGTGAAAGTGTTCCTTTCTTTTCTATCTTATCACACAATAGCCTCGATTCAAAATCCCAAATGTCATTGTTTTCGTATTTGAAAACGTTTGTAATTTTTTCCTTTTTTTTTGGACATTTTCGCACGAACGTTCGAACATAGACGTATATGTTCTTTTTTGTATTTCGAACTGAAATCTTTTGTTTTACGCTAGTTCGGGCCCTTTTTCATTCGAAATCGTAAATGTTTCGATCGGTCCAAATATTTCATATCATCATTGCAATGGGCTGGCGATTAATTCAGAGAGCTGATTGCCAAGTATTCCGACGCCCATATAATCATTTCCTTGTCGAGCGTCTTACGGCACCTTTTTGACCTCATAACTAGGCAGCCAAGCGTGATGGAGAGTGACTTTAAAGAGCATCAAGCTCTTCTTCTGTTTGGCATTGATGGGATCCTGGCATGCATGACGTTGAGTTGTTCGAGCTGACCAGGCTTAATCACGCTTCCCTCCATAAATTGTATAGTGAGCTGCGGCCATGGTTAGCCCGCACCACAAGGAAGGGGCAAGCAATTTCAGATATGACTGCCTGCAATTTTTGGCGAACGGCTCGTTCCAGAGGCTGGGTGCCCTCTCCGTGGGGATCTCACAGCCTACGCTGAGCCGCGCACTATCCCAGTTTTTGGAAGGCATGGCTACCCTAACCAACAAATATATTTTTTTCCCAGATGATATGGTAGCCAGAAACGCCATTAAGCTTGGTTTTTATAATATCGCCGACATGCCCAACGTCATTGGTGCCTGGTGACTGTACCCACGTCGCCCTGGTGCCTCCAGCTGCCGACGAGTACATATACAGGTAAGTATTTTTTAACATTTTGGGAAAACCCTCCTTGTAAAGATCCCTCCTTGTAATGCTCCCTGCTTGTAATGCTCCCTGCTTGTAATGCTCCCTCCTTGTAAAGATCCCTCCTTGTAAAGATCCCTCCTTGTAGCATCCCTCCTTGTAAAGATCCCTCCTTGTAGAGATCCTTACTTCAAAAGATCCCTCCTTGTAGAGATCCCTCCTTGTAAAAATCCCTCCTTGTAGAGATCCCTCCTTCTAAAGATCCCTGCTTGTAATGCTCCCTCCTTGTAAAGATCCCTCCTTGTAGAGATCCCTCCTTCTAAAGATCCCTCCTTGTAGAGATCCCTCCTTGTAAAGATCCCTCCTTGTAAAGATCCCTCCTTGTAATGCTCCCTCCTTGTAATGCTCCCTCCTTGTAAGGCACCCTCCTTTTAATGCTCCCTCCTTGTATTGCTCCCTCCTTGTAAGGTTCCCTCATACACTATTTGAAATCATTGTGTAGTTTACATAGGATTAATTGATCCCTCCTGTTCGAAATGTGTGTGTAACTTTTACACAAAGCCTTGCTGATGTTTCCTTTTGTAACTTTTTCACCAGGAACCGCAAAATGGGCCACTCATTGAATGTCCAGGCAGTGGTGGCCCCGGACATGCGGTTCCTTAGCTTACTCGCCAACTACCCAGGCTCAGCCCATGATGCGTACATCCTTAGACGATCAGGATTGTACCGACGGTTTGAGTCAGGGGAATTTTCCGGGGCATGGCTCCTTGGTAAGTTAACAGAAACAACATAATTTAGTTGTGGATGTTTTGGTGGAATTAGCATTTTGATGTAATGTCTGCAAAAATTTCAGCTTCAACAACCTTCTTGCCATGTGAAACCACACTTGAATGTTAGTTATTAACCAACCAAGCGTTTGGGCAAGTTTGTCCTGCATAAGCCACATTATAAATTATCTGTTTGTCTAATTTAAGAATCCCTCTTCCACCACCCTCGTGTGGAATAGTGCAGTTAACTTTAGCATAGTGTCTGACCCATCTTTGCTTAGATGGTTTGCACTTCCAGAGGAGAGGAGAGCGGGATAAAGTGCATGTGGCGTGTTTCTGCTGTTTTGGTCTCACACAAAGCATATTTTAAGGGTCATCAAAACCTACATCCTAAGCACACTTTGAAACCCAGAGCTGGGATCCTTATGTATGATTGGCCATCATCCTCAATATTTGTATGGTGAACGTTTTTAAACATCTATGACATATGTTTAGTTAGGGACTGGGACAGTGGCAAATGTTTGCTCATCTTGATCACACAATTGACAAATAGCCTCATATTGATGTTGCTGGTGTGTTTATGGTCTTACACTTATTTTATTTTAATCTTATTTATAAGGTGATTCAGGATACCCACTGCTGCCGTGGCTCTTGACGCCAGTACTCCGGCCCCAGGATGCCACCCAGGATGCCTACAACCGTGCGCACCGCAAGACCAGGGCTGTAGTGGAGAGGGCCTTTGGTCTTTTGAAGACTAGGTTTCGTTGTTTGGATCATACCGGGGGCGCCCATGCCATTATCTGTAAAATGTTTAATTGACTAACTACTTCCACATTGTTCCCCTCAACTATCCCAAACATTCAAGTTCTGCTTGTTCTGTGGCTGCCAACATCCCTTATAGGCCATTAAGTGTACACACTCAGCCTGGAAATAGCAGGGACCTGTTTTTTTGGCTGACTAGCAATGTATCTTTTCCAAATTTTAAACAAGCAGACGCACACAAGTAGACAACAGATCAAGATTGAAGTGTGTGATGTCATGAAGTGTAAAGACATAACTGCCAGGTTAATGCAAACCTGCAAACTTTTTTACTCGGGTTAAGTGGTCATTAACGTCATGTATGTGCCCAGACCTGGTTCTGCCTC
Organism: Gastrophryne carolinensis; assembly: GCA_027917425.1. Taxonomy (NCBI): domain Eukaryota; kingdom Metazoa; phylum Chordata; class Amphibia; order Anura; family Microhylidae; genus Gastrophryne; species Gastrophryne carolinensis. Next base: position 52,029,464 of record CM051242.1, on the reverse strand, counting down.
TTGGGGGGCTGCGGGACCTGCTGCGGCGTCTAGGGGGGCTGCGGGACCTGGTTCTACCTCTTGGGGGGCTGCGGGACCTGCTGTGGCCTCTTGGGGGTGTTGTTGTGGGGCAGGGTGGGGTGGGTCTTCGGACCCTCTTACCCGTTTTTGGACCAGTAGCCATAATAGCCTTTGGGGCCTGTGTCTTGACTTTGGCTGCCGGCTCCTTTTTTTGGCCATAGCTGGTAGTTGGCTGGGCCGGCGCTTTGGTACTAGCCCGTAATTTGGCTTTTGGCTGTTGAGACCTGGTTTTTGGCCCTTCAGCATGCTCCTGCCGCTTGGCTGCCTTCTTTCGCGTTTGCTCCTTTCCCGTTTTGCCAGCTGCTTTTTTGGGTGCCATTTTCAATGTTTACAATAATGAGCTGTGTGTGCAGGGACCTTTAACTAAGCTAGCCGTCGTGTGACGCTTACGCGCCGGCGTGTGACGCGTACGTTCGCACGGCCGTGCGGAACCCGGAACCCGCTGGGGCATTACTGCTGCCGAGAACAAGAAGCAAGATGGCGCCCACTATTTCACCCGCCAACAAGAAGAGATCATCATGCTCGTAAGTGTATTTTAAGGACTTTGCTTTGATTTGTAAATGCTGCTCTACATGTTAAGGAAGCGCAGGAAGAAATGGCTTTAGTTCTAAATGTGATAAACATTTAGAACTAGGGATGAGCGAATCGATCCGGACGAACCCGGATTCGATACGAATTTCATGAAAAGTTCAATTCGGATCGAATCCGAATTTCCCCGTGCTTCGATCGCTCAAAGTTTTTCTTTAACATCCATTCATTTACATTACAGGCATTCTCAGATGGCGGAGGGGACATGTCCACACATCTACCCTGCTCCAGTGCATGCTGGGGCAGTCACATGCAGCCTATCAGCAGCCAGCAAGCCCGGTGACGTCACAGCGCTATTTAAGGCGGCGGACATCTTGCTTTTCCTCATTTCTCTATTGCATTCGTGAGAGACAGGACACTGCTGTAGTCAGGGAGAGACAGTTAGAGAGACAGGGACAGACAAGGACAGGCAGGAGACAGGCAGGAGACAGGCAGGAGACAGGCAGGAAGTCAGCGAGAAGCAGGGAAAGTTAGGAAAAATCGGAGGCAGTCACAGGGAGATTTTTTTTTTTTCATCCAGCCAGAGTGTTACTGGCTGGCTGACTGGCTTTGTTAGCGTTTTCAGGCTGCTTATACACTTTTACTGTGCATATATACTGAACTGATCTCAAGTCTGCTGTGGGAACATTACCATTTTGTAAAATCTCATTACCCTCTGTATTTACTCTAAGCTGCAAACTTATTTAAAGTAATTTGGCCTGTATGAGCCTGCTTAGACACTGTTGCTGTGTGCATATATACTGATCTCAAGTCTGCTGTGGGGCCATCCCATTCTGTAACATACCATTAGCCTCTGTATTTACTCTAAGCTGCAAACTTATTTAAAGTAATTTGGCCTGTATGAGCCTGCTTAGACACTGTTGCTGTGTGCATATATACTGATCTCAAGTCTGCTGTGGGGCCATCCCATTCTGTAACATACCATTAGCCTCTGTATTTACTCTAAGCTGCAAACTTATTTAAAGTAATTTGGCCTGTATGAGCCTGCTTAGACACTGTTGCTGTGTGCATATATACTGATCCCAAGTATGCCGTGGGGCCATCCCATTCTGTAACATACCATTAGCCTCTGTATTTACTCTAAGCTGCAAACTTATTTAAAGTAATTTGGCCTGTATGAGCCTGCTTAGACACTGTTGCTGTGTGCATATATACTGATCTCAAGTCTGCTGTGAGGCATCCCATTCTGTAACATACCATTAGCCTCTGTATTTACTCTAAGCTGCAAACTTATTTAAAGTAATTTGGCCTGTATGAGCCTGCTTAGACACTGTTGCTGTGTGCATATATACTGATCTCAAGTCTGCTGTGAGGCATCCCATTCTGTAACATACCATTAGCCTCTGTATTTACTCTAAGCTGCAAACTTATTTAAAGTAATTTGGCCTGTATGAGCCTGCTTAGACACTGTTGCTGTGTGCATATATCCTGATCTCAAGTCTGCTGTGGGGGCATCCAATTCTGTAACATACCATTAGCCTCTGTATTTACTCTAAGCTGCAAACTTATTTAAAGTAATTTGGCCTGTATGAGCCTGCTTAGACACTGTTGCTGTGTGCATATATACTAATCTCAAGTCTGCTGTGGGGGCATCCCATTCTGTAACATACCATTAGCCTCTGTATTTACTCTAAGCTGCAAACTTATTTAAAGTAATTTGGCCTGTATGAGCCTGCTTAGACACTGTTGCTGTGTGCATATATACTGATCTCAAGTCTGCTGTGGGGGCATCCCATTCTGTAACATACCATTAGCCTCTGTATTTACTCTAAGCTGCAAACTTATTTAAAGTAATTTGGCCTGTATGAGCCTGCTTAGACACTGTTGCTGTGTGCATATATACTGATCTCAAGTCTGCAGTGAGGCATCCCATTCTGTAACATACCATTAGCCTCTGTATTTACTCAAAGCTGCAAACTTATTTAAAGTAATTTGGCATGTATGAGCCTGCTTAGACACTGTTGCTGTGTTCATATATACTACTGATCTCAAGTCTGCTGTGGGGCCATCCCATTTGTTTTTGACTGCTTTTAATAAACCAGGCAGCAGGGCACCCCAAAGCTGCACCTTGAACCCTATCTGTTTATACTAAATAAGCAAATACATAAAAATGTCAGGCAGACAAGTGCCAGAATGTTCAAAGAGGAGTGGCAGAGGCCAAGAGTCAGCAGGCAGAGGTCGCAGCAGACTAGGGGCGAGTGGCAGCAGGAGTCACGGTGAGAGACCTGGTCTGCCAGTATCTGCTAGCGGTCGTGTCTCCACCAGTAAATCATCTGCCGTGGTAGATTGGTTAACGCGCTCATCAACAACATCATCACAAGTTACGTCTGAGACCCCCAGTCTAGGGTCGGTAGGTTCCTCTGACACAACCCTGAGTTGGCATGCCCCGAGAGCAGTCCCTGTCCTCCCATTGCCTCTGTCCTACGCTGTTCCCTCCCCCAGCGACGTATCCTATGCTTTGGGTTCAGCTCCACTCTTTAGTGAAGAGGACGATCAGATAGAGGACAGTCAGCAGCTACTGCCCAGCCAAGAAATGGAGGTGGCTTCTTTAGCTATGCAGACAAATAGTGATGTGGTCAGTGTCGTGGGTGCTGCGAGTGTTCCAGCTCCTGCACCAGACACTGTTGACGAATCCACGAACATCAGTGACGTACAGCCACAACTCGGTGATAATGATGATGACGATGAAGCCGATCGCACTTGGGAGCCGGGTGATGAAGGGGCTTCATCGTCATCATCAGGAGAAGAGGGGCGCAGGTTGCCCCGGAGTCAGCAGCTCAGGCAGCAAGGTGTTAGCAGCATGGTTGGCAGTCAGCATGGGGGCACAATTATAAATCCTGGAGCCAAACTTGGCCGGGGCAGAGCACCTGCTGCGCGGCAGGCTACCTTATCGGGAGGTAGTGGGGCAGGGGTTCCTGGAGTTGGCGACAGTAGCAGCGAATCAGTGAGGCCTGTTGGTGGGAAAAGTAGCTACTCGGCAGTGTGGCAGTTCTTCCTGAAGCATCCGCAGGAGGGTAACATAGCCACATGCAAGATATGTAGGCAGAAGGTGAAGCATGGCCAGGGCCCAAATGTTGGCACCACGGCCCTGCGTCAACATATGATGCGTCACCATAAAGCGACCTGGGAGAACCGAGGCTCCCAAGGGGTGGTCCAGTCTGCTTCCTCACCAAGTGGCACGCCGCTCCCAATTTCTGCCAGCCAAGGCTCCAGCACCTCAGCCGAAGGCAGCTGTGCGTCATACCCATCCTCTGTCGCTCCTGCTCCTCCTCCTCCAAGTCATGCATCCCACCAGCAATCCATCAGCGAAGCCATGTCCAAGAGACAGAAGTATGCGCCCACTCATCCTACGGCGCAGAAGCTGAATGTGCTCCTGTCCAAGTTGCTGGTGCTGCAGTCGCTCCCTTTTCAGGTGGTGGACTCTGCACCTTTCAGAGAACTGATGGCTTGTGCCGAGCCGAGGTGGAGAGTCCCAAGCCGTCATTTCTTTGCCAAGAAGGCAGTACCAGCGCTGCATACTTTTGTTGAACAGAAGGTGGGCCAGTCCTTGAGCCTGTCGGTGTGTAGCAAAGTGCATGGCAGCGCCGACATCTGGAGCTGTAACTACGGTCAGGGACAGTACATGTCGTTTGCGGCCCACTGGGTGAATGTGGTCCCTTTGCAGCAGCAACTTGGACAGGTCACGCCACTTCGGCCCCCGCGTTCCCTGCCCGTTGGGCCTGTGACACTGTGCGACTCGGCCTCCTCATCCTCCGCCATCTCCTCACCCTCCACTGTAGGCTCAAGTCTCAGTGCCCCTCCAGTCTACCATGTGTACAGGGCAGGGAGGTGTCACGCAGTGCTTCACATGGTTTGTCTTGGCGAAAGGAGTCACACATGGGAGGAACTGCTTAAATGTATTCATCAGGAAATCCAAACATGGCTTACTCCAAGAAAACCTAAAATGGGAATCATGGTTACCGACAATGGGAAGAACATTTTGTCTGCGCTGCGCCAAGGAAGCCTGACCCATGCCCCCTGCATGGCTCACGTCTTCAATCTGGTTGTCAAGCGGTTTCTGAAGTGTTCCCCCCATATGCAAGACATCCTAACAACTTCAAGGAAACATTGCATGCACTTCAGCCACTCATACACCGCCAAACACACCCTTCTTGAGCTACAGCGTCAGAATGGTATCCCCCAACATAGTCTGATTTGCAATGTTTCCACCCGTTGGAATTCCACCCTTCATATGTTGGACCGATTATATGAACAGAGAAAAGCCATCACGGATTTCCTGATGATCCAAGCAGATAGGGGGACTCCCCTGTGTAACTTCAATGTCAACCAGTGGCAGCTCATATGTGACACCTGCCGTTTGCTCAGGCCGTTTGCTCAGGGTGTGCCTTTCAGCCAATGTTTGGCCTCCTGCTGCTGCTGCTTGCAACTCCAGGGTGTGATTCATCCAATTTTTGGGCTCCTGGAGCCAACCCCAGTGTCTCTTTAAAGTAATGTTCGGGCTCCTGCTGCTGCTGCTGCTAACTCCAGGGTGTGATTCATCCAATTCTTGGGCTCCTGCTGCCAACTCCAGTGTCTCTTTAAAGTAATATTTGGGCTCCTGCTGCTGCTGCTTGCAACTCCAGGGTTTGATTCATCCAATTTTTGGGCTCCTGCTGCCAACTCCAGTGTCTCTTTAAAGTAATGTTTGGGCTCCTGCTGCTGCTGCTGCCAACTCCAGGGTGTGATTCATCCAGTTTTTGGGCTCCTGCTGCCAATCCCACTGTCTCTTTAAAGTAATGTTCGGGCTCCTGCTGCTGCTGCTGCTGCCAACTCCAGGGTGTGATTCATCCATTTTTTGGGCTCCTGCTGCCAACCCCTGTGTCTCTTTAAAGTAATGTTTGGGCTCCTGCTGCTGCTTGCAACTCCAGGGTGTGATTCATCCAATTTTTGGGCTCCTGCTGCCAACTCCAGTGTCTCGTTAAAGTAATGTTCGGGCTCCTGCTGCTGCTGGTGCCAACTCCAGTGTGTGTCAGTCAATTTTTGGGCTCCTGCTGCCAACTCCAGTGTCTCTTTAAAGTCATGTTTGGGCTCCTGCTGCTGCCAACTCCAGGGTGTGATTCATCCTAATTTGGGCTCCTGCTGCCAACTCCAGTGTCTCTTTAAAGTAATATTTGGGCTCCTGCTGCTGCTGCTTGCAACTCCAGGGTGTGATTCATCCAAATTATGGGCTCCTGCTGCCAACTCCAGTGTCTCTTTAAAGTAATGTTTGGGCTCCTGCTGCTGCTGCTGCCAACTCCATGGTGTGATTCATCCAATTTTTGGGCTCCTGCTACCAACCCCACTGTCTCTTTAAAGTAATGTTCGGGCTCCTGCTGCTGCCAACTCCAGGGTGTGATTCATCCATTTTTTGGGCTCCTGCTGCCAACCCCTGTGTCTCTTTAAAGTAATGTTTGGGCTCCTGCTGCTGCTTGCAACTCCAGGGTGTGATTCATCCAATTTTTGGGCTCCTGCTGCCAACTCCAGTGTCTCTTTAAAGTAATGTTTGGGCTCCTGCTGCTGCTGCTGCCAACTCCAGGGTGTGTCAGTCAATTTTTGGGCTCCTGCTGCCAACTCCAGTGTCTCTTTAAAGTAATGTTTGGGCTCCTGCTGCTGCTGCTGCCAACTCCAGGGTGTGATTCATCCAATTTTTGGGCTCCTGAAGCCAACCCCAGTGTCTCTTTAAAGTAATGTTTGGGCTCCTGCTGCTGCTGCTGCCAACTCCAGGGTGTGATTCATCCAATTTTTGGGCTCTTGCTGCCAACTCCAGTGTCTCTTTAAAGTAATGTTTGGGTTCCTGCTGCTGCTGCTGCCAACTCCAGGGTGTGATTCATCCTATTTTTGGGCTCCTGCTGCCAACTCCAGTGTCTCTTTAAAGTAATATTTGGGCTCCTGCTGCTGCTGCTTGCAACTCCAGGGTGTGATTCATCCAATTTTGGGGCTCCTGCTGCCAACTTCAGTGTCTCTTTAAAGTAATGTTTGGGCTCCTGCTGCTGCTGCCAACTCCAGGGTGTGATTCATCCAATTTTTGGGCTCCTGAAGCCAACCCCAGTGACTCTTTAAAGTAATGTTTGGGCTCCTGCTGCTGCTGCTGCCAACTCCAGGGTGTGATTCATCCAATTTTTTGGGCTCCTGCTGCCAACTCCAGTGTCTCTTTAAAGTAATGTTCGGGCTCCTGCTGCTGCCAACTCCAGGGTGTGATTCATCCAATTTTGGGCTCCTGCTGCCAACTCCAGTGTCTCTTTCAGCCAATGTTTAGGTTCCTGCTGCTGCTTGCAACTCCAGGGTGTGATTCATCCAATTTTTGGGCTCCTGCTACTGCCAACTCCAGTGTCTCTTTAAAGTAATGTTTGGGCTCCTGCTGCTGCTGCTGCTGCCAACTCCAGGGTGTGATTCATCCAATTTTTGGGCTCCTGAAGCCAACCCCAGTGTCTCTTTAAAGTAATGTTTGGGCTCCTGCTGCTGCTGCCAACTCCAGGGTGTGATTCATCCAATTTTTGGGCTCCTGCTGCCAACTCCAGTGTCTCTTTAAAGTAATGTTTGGGCTCCTGCTGCTGCTTGCAACTCCAGGGTGTGATTCATCCAATTTTTGGGCTCCTGAAGCCAACCCCAGTGTCTCTTTAAAGTAATGTTCGGGCTCCTGCTGCTGCCAACTCCAGGATGTGATTCATCCAATTTTTGGCCTCCTGCTGCTAACTCCAGTGTCTCTTTCATGCTATGTTTGGGCTCCTGCTGCTTGCTACTCCAGGGTGTGATTCATCCGATTTTTGGGCTCCTGCTGCCAACTCCAGTGTCTCTTTAAAGTAATATGTGGGCTCCTGCTGCTGCTGCTTGCAACTCCAGGGTGTGATTCATTCAATTTTTGGGCTCCTGCTGCCAACTCCAGTGTCTCTTTAAAGTAATGTTTGGGCTCCTGCTGCTGCCAACTCCAGGGTGTGATTCATCCAATTTTTGGGCTCCTGAAGCCAACCCCAGTGTCTCTTTAAAGTAATGTTTGGGCTCCTGCTGCTGCTTGCAACTCCAGGGTGTGATTCATCCAATTTTTGGGCTCCTGCTGCCAACTCCAGTGTCTCTTTCAAGCTATGTTTGGGCTCCTGCTGCTTGCAACTCCAGGGTGTGATTCATCCAATTTTTGGGCTCCTGCTGCCAACTCCAGTGTCTCTTTAAAGTAATATTTGGGCTCCTGCTGCTGCTTGCAGCTCCAGGGTGTGATTCATCCAATTTTTGGGCTCCTGCTGCCAACTCCAGTGTCTCTTTAAAGTAATGTTTGGGCTCCTGCTGCTGCTGCTGCCAACTCCAGGGTGTGTCGGTCAATTTTTGGGCTCCTGCTGCCAATGCCAGTGTCTCTTTAAAGTCATGTTTGGGCTCCTGCTGCTGCTGCTGCTGCCAACTCCGGGGTGTGATTCATCCAATTTTTGGGATCCTGCTGCCAACCCCAGTGTCTCTTTAAAGTAATGTTTGGGCTCCTGCTGCTGCTTGCAACTCCAGGGTGTGATTCATCCAATTTTTGGGCTCCTGCTGCCAACTCCAGTGTCTCTTTCAAGCTATGTTTGGGCTCCTGCTGCTTGCAACTCCAGGGTGTGATTCATCCAATTTTTGGGCTCCTGCTGCCAACTCCAGTGTCTCTTTAAAGTAATATTTGGGCTCCTGCTGCTGCTTCTTGCAACTCCAGGGTGTGATTCATCCAATTTTTGGGCTCCTGCTGCCAACTCCAGTGTCTCTTTAAAGTAATGTTTGGGCTCCTGCTGCTGCTGATGCCAACTCCAGGGTGTGTCAGTCAATTTATGGGCTCCTGCTGCCAACTCCAGTGCTCCTGCTGCTGCTGCTTGAAACTCCAGGGTGTGTCAGTTAATTTTTGGGCTCCTGCTGCTGCCAACTCCAGTGTCTCTTTCAGCCAATGTTTGGGCTCCTGCTGCTGCTTGTAACTCCAGGGAGTGATTCATCCAATTTTTGGGCTCCTGCAGCCAACTCCAGTGTCTCTTTCAAGCTATGTTTGGGCTCCTGCTGCTTGCAACTCCAGGGTGTGATTCATCCAATTTTTGGGCTCCTGCTGCCAACTCCAGTGTCTCTTTAAAGTAATATTTGGGCTCCTGCTGCTGCTTCTTGCAACTCCAGGGTGTGATTCATCCAATTTTTGGGCTCCTGCTGCCAACTCCAGTGTCTCTTTAAAGTAATATTTGGGCTCCTGCTGCTGCTGCTGCCAACTCCAGGGTGTGTCAGTCAATTTATGGGCTCCTGCTGCCAACTCCAGTGTCTCTTTATAGTAATGTTTGGGCTCCTGCTGCTGCTTTTGCCAACTCCAGGGTGTGATTCATCCAATTTTGGGCTCCTGCTGCCAAATCCAGTGTCTCTTTCAAGCTATGTTTGGGCTCCTGCTGCTGCTGCTTGCAACTCCAGGGTGTGATTCATCCAATCTTTGGGCTCCTGCAGCCAACTCCAGTGTCTCTTTCAAGCTATGTTTGGGCTCCTGCTGCTGCTGCTTGAAACTCCAGGGTGTGTCAGTCAATTTTTGGGCTCCTGCTGCTGCCAACTCCAGTGTCTCTTTCAGCCAATGTTTAGGTTCCTGCTGCTGCTTGCAACTCCAGGGTGTGATTCATCCAATTTTTGGGCTCCTGCTACTGCCAACTCCAGTGTCTCTTTAAAGCAATGTTTGGGCTCCTGCTGCTGCTGCCAACTCCAGGATGTGATTCATCCAATTTTTTGGGCTCCTGCTGCCAACTCCAGTGTCTCTTTAAAGTAATGTTTGGGCTCCTGCTGCTGCTTGCAACTCCAGGGTGTGATTCATCCAATTGTTGGGCTCCTGAAGCCAACCCCAGTGTGTCTTTCAAGCTATGTTTGGGCTCCTGCTGCTTGCAACTCCAGGGTGTGATTCATCCAATTTTTGGGATCCAAAAGCCAACCCCAGTGTCTCTTTAAAGTAATGTTTGGGCTCCTGCTGCTGCTGCTGCCAACTCCAGGGTGTGATTCATCCAATTTTTTGGGCTCCTGCTGCCAACTCCAGTGTCTCTTTAACCCTTTAAGTGCCAGCCTACCTGCAGCATTTCCCACTCCCTGTTGCCAGACGATGTTTCACTATTTTGTGCTACACATGTTCAACTGTCATTTTTGAAAGGATTTCCAGGGATTTCCCAGGAAAATGATATATTGTTTTTTTCAGCAGAGTCTGGGCTTTAACATGAAATGTCTTGTTTGTATTTTTTAGGTGTATTCTCAATATTTTTGGGTGAAATATGTGAAAAAAAAATTAAAAAAAAAATATTTTTTTACAATTTGTAGTGTTTTTTTGTAATAAAAAATTTAAGTTTGTCAATAAAATTTTATTGCGTGTGAAATCCCAATTTCTCCCGGTTACAGCGATACCACATATGTATTGGTAGACACCCTTTCCTGCCCAGGAGACTCCCCCAAACTGAAATAGCGCTTTAGGGGATTTTCAGAAAAAATACAACTGTGATATGCGCTATGCGCACCTTGCAGTTTTACCAGAAAAACAACCCTTTACATTTGAAATACCCCCAACAAACTATATATTCTCTGGAAGTACACACCTCAAGCTTTCTAGGTGTACCAGGCTTGTTGATGTGGCCATAGTTTTCTGGAAGCAATTCCTTAATGTATTCTTTGGTTGCAAAGAGTTTCCCCAAAAAAAGGATAAAAAAGCAGAATCAAAGCCACATTTTCCTAAAAAAAAACTATATACAAACAAGAAAAATCAAGTTTAATCTGAAAAAGCAACATCTCCCGAACAGAACGATACCCAACATGCATAGGTTTTGTCAAGGGAAGATTTGCCAAACACCCCAAAGTAAAGCATGTGCGTAACATGCTCTTGTCCCTCGCCGCTCTGCTGACAGATGCCGGTGATCGGTACAGGAGGAGGAGGCAGGAGATCAGAGGATCTCCTGCCACCTCCTTCCCCTGTGCCGATCACCGGCATCTGAAAAGCTGAGAAGGCTGAAGCCTGAGATCGGGGCCGGGATGACGTCATAAGGGCTTAGCGGCAAGATGGCGGCCGCCATCGAGAATGAAAGGGGAGAGAGCCTCTCGGGCTCTCTCCTGAAGATCGGTATGTCCTGGGGGGGGATCGGAGGCCCCCCAGGTGAAGAGGAGGGACAGCGGGAGCCAGCGCACACACAGGTAAGTGAATGTCATTTTTTTTTTTTTTTTTTTACAGTTTTACAGTTACACTGCCAAAGCAGGGGGGGGGGGGCCTATTCCGGGGGCTCTCCTGGAGCCATCCGACCCCCCACGAGGGATCGGATGGCACCAAATTAAAGAGGAGACCCGGCCGGATCCAACAAGGGGTCAGGTGAGTATTTTTTTTTTTTTTTTTTAAACCAGCAGCTGGGAAAGTCAAGCACGTAACACCTACGGGCTTGGCACTTAAGGTCCAGCCAAGCCAGCACGTAGGTGTTACGTGCTTGGCAACAAAAGGGTTAAAGTAATGTTCGGGCTCCTGCTGCTGCCAACTCCAGGGTGTGATTCATCCAATTTTGGGCTCCTGCTGCCAACTCCAGTGTCTCTTTAAAGTAATATTTGGGCTCCTGCTGCTGCTGCTTGCAACTCCAGGGTGTGATTCATTCAATTTTTGGGCTCCTGCTGCCAACTCCAGTGTCTCTTTAAAGTAATGTTTGGGCTCCTGCTGCTGCTGCTGCTGCCAACTCCAGGGTGTGATTCATCCAATTTTTGGGCTCCTGAAGCCAACCCCAGTGTCTCTTTAAAGTAATGTTTGGGCTCCTGCTGCTGCTGCCAACTCCAGGGTGTGATTCATCCAATTTTTGGGCTCCTGCTGCCAACTCCAGTGTCTCTTTAAAGTAATGTTTGGGCTCCTGCTGCTGCTTGCAACTCCAGGGTGTGATTCATCCAATTTTTGGGCTCCTGAAGCCAACCCCAGTGTCTCTTTAAAGTAATGTTCGGGCTCCTGCTGCTGCCAACTCCAGGGTGTGATTCATCCAATTTTTGGGCTCCTGCTGCTAACTCCAGTGTCTCTTTCATGCTATGTTTGGGCTCCTGCTGCTTGCTACTCCAGGGTGTGATTCATCCAATTTTGGGCTCCTGCTGCCAACTCCAGTGTCTCTTTAAAGTAATATTTGGGCTCCTGCTGCTGCTGCTTGCAACTCCAGGGTGTGATTCATTCAATTTTTGGGCTCCTGCTGCCAACTCCAGTGTCTCTTTAAAGTAATATTTGGGCTCCTGCTGCTGCTGCTTGCAACTCCAGGGTGTGATTCATTCAATTTTTGGGCTCCTGCTGCCAACTCCAGTGTCTCTTTAAAGTAATATTTGGGCTCCTGCTGCTGCTGCTTGCAACTCCAGGGTGTGATTCATTCAATTTTTGGGCTCCTGCTGCCAACTCCAGTGTCTCTTTAAAGTAATGTTTGGGCTCCTGCTGCTGCTGCTGCCAACTCCAGGGTGTGAGTCATCCAATTTTTGGGCTCCTGAAGCCAACCCCAGTGTCTCTTTAAAGTAATGTTTGGGCTCCTGCTGCTGCTGCTGCTGCTGCTGCCAACTCCAGGGTGTGATTCATCCAATTTTTGGGCTCCTGCTGCCAACTCCAGTGTCTCTTTAAAGTAATGTTTGGGCTCCTGCTGCTGCTTGCAACTCCAGGGTGTGATTCATCCAATTTTTGGGCTCCTGAAGCCAACCCCAGTGTGTCTTTCAAGCTATGTTTGGGCTCCTGCTGCTTGCAACTCCAGGGTGTGATTCATCCAATTTTTGGGCTCCAAAAGCCAACCCCAGTGTCTCTTTAAAGTAATGTTCGGGCTCCTGCTGCTGCCAACTCCAGGGTGTGATTCATCCAATTTTTGGGCCCCTGCTGCCAACTCCAGTGTCTCTTTCAAGCTATGTTTGGGCTCCTGCTGCTTGCTACTCCAGGGTGTGATTCATCCAATTTTTGGGCTCCTGCTGCCAACTCCAGTGTCTCTTTAAAGTAATGTTTGGGCTCCGGCTACTGCTGCTGCCAACTCCAGGGTGTGTCAATTTTTGGGCTTCTGCTGAACACTCCAGTGTCTCTTTAAAGTAATGTTTGGGCTCCTGCTGCTGCCAACTCCAGGGTGTGATTCATTCAATTTTTGGGCTCCTGCTACCAACCCCAGTGTCTCTTTAAAGTAATGTTTGGGCTCCTGCTGCTGTTTGCAACTCCAGGGTGTGATTCATCCAATTTTTGGGCTCCTGCTGCCAACTCCAGTGTCTCTTTCAAGCTATGTTTGGGCTCCTGCTGCTTGCAACTCCAGGGTGTGATTCATCCAATTTTTGGGCTCCTGCTGCCAACTCCAGTGTCTCTTTAAAGTAATATTTGGGCTCCTGCTGCTGCTTGCAACTCCAGGGTGTGATTCATCCAATTTTTGGGCTCCTGCTGCCAACTCCAGTGTCTCTTTAAAGTAATGTTTGGGCTCCTGCTGCTGCTGCCAACTCCAGGGTGTGTCGGTCAATTTTTGGGCTCCTGCTGCCAACGCCAGTGTCTCTTTAAAGTCATGTTTGGGCTCCTGCTGCTGCTGCTGCTGCTGCCAACTCCGGGGTGTGATTCATCCAATTTTTGGGATCCTGCTGCCAACCCCAGTGTCTCTTTAAAGTAATGTTTGGGCTCCTGCTGCTGCTTGCAACTCCAGGGTGTGATTCATCCAATTTTTGGGCTCCTGCTGCCAACTCCAGTGTCTCTTTCAAGCTATGTTTGGGCTCCTGCTGCTTGCAACTCCAGGGTGTGATTCATCCAATTTTTGGGCTCCTGCTGCCAACTCCAGTGTCTCTTTAAAGTAATATTTGGGCTCCTGCTGCTGCTTCTTGCAACTCCAGGGTGTGATTCATCCAATTTTTGGGCTCCTGCTGCCAACTCCAGTGTCTCTTATAGGAATGTTAGGGCTCCTGCTGCTGCTGCTGCCAACTCCAGGGTGTGTCAGTCAATTTATGGGCTCCTGCTGCCAACTCCAGTGTCTCTTTAAAGTAATGTTTGGGCTCCTGCTGCTGTTGCTGCCAACTCCAGGGTGTGATTCATCCAATTTTGGGCTCCTGCTGCCAAATCCAGTGTCTCTTTCAAGCTATGTTTGGGCTCCTGCTGCTGCTGCTTGCAACTCGAGGGTGTGATTCATCCAATCTTTGGGCTCCTGCAGCCAACTCCAGTGTCTCTTTCAAGCTATGCTTGGGCTCCTGCTGCTGCTGCTTGAAACTCCAGGGTGTGTCAGTTAATTTTTGGGCTCCTGCTGCTGCCAACTCCAGTGTCTCTTTCAGCCAATGTTTGGGCTCCTGCTGCTGCTTGCAACTCTAGGGTGTGATTCATCCAATTTTTGGGCTCCTGCTGCTGCCAACTCCAGTGTCTCTTTACAGCAATGTTTGGGCTCCTGCTGCTGCTGCTTGCAACTCGAGGGTGTGATTTATCCAATCTTTGGGCTCCTGCAGCCAACTCCAGTGTCCCTTTCAAGCTATGCTTGGGCTCCTGCTGCTGCTGCTTGAAACTCCAGGGTGTGTCAGTTAATTTTTGGGCTCCTGCTGCTGCCAACTCCAGTGTCTCTTTCAGCCAATGTTTGGGCTCCTGCTGCTGCTTGCAACTCCAGGATGTGATTCATCCAATTTTTGGGCTCCTGCTGCCAACTCCAGTGTCTCTTTCAAGCTATGTTTGGGCTCCTGCTGCTTGCAACTCCAGGGTGTGATTCATCCAATTTTGGGCTCCTGCTGCCAACTCCAGTGTCTCTTTAAAGTAATATTTGGGCTCCTGCTGCTGCTTCTTGCAACTCCAGGGTGTGATTCATCCAATTTTTGGGCTCCTGCTGCCAACTCCAGTGTGTCTTTAAAGTAATATTTGGGCTCCTGCTGCTGCTGCTGCCAACTCCAGGGTGTGTCAGTCAATTTATGGGCTCCTGCTGCCAACTCCAGTGTCTCTTTATAGTAATGTTTGGGCTCCTGCTGCTGCTGTTGCCAACTCCAGGGTGTGATTCATCCAATTTTGGGCTCCTGCTGCCAAATCCAGTGTCTCTTTCAAGCTATGTTTGGGCTCCTGCTGCTGCTGCTTGCAACTCCAGGGTGTGATTCATCCAATCTTTGGGCTCCTGCAGCCAACTCCAGTGTCTCTTTCAAGCTATGTTTGGGCTCCTGCTGCTGCTGCTTGAAACTCCAGGGTGTGTCAGTCAATTTTTGGGCTCCTGCTGCTGCCAACTCCAGTGTCTCTTTCAGCCAATATTTGGGTTCCTGCTGCTGCTTGCAACTCCAGGGTGTGATTCATCCAATTTTTGGGCTCCTGCTACTGCCAACTCCAGTGTCTCTTTAAAGCAATGTTTGGGCTCCTGCCCCTCATAGGGATGCCACTTCAACTCTCTGCAATTGTGCCGCTCTGCGATTCTATTAGCGATGCCTCTGATCTGCATGTGATATTTATTTAAAGTATTATTTAACTAACCCAGCACGCATCCTATGCGTGTTACAGCAAGGCAGAATGGTTTACAACCCTATTGAGGCTCTAGGAGGCTCAGAAATAGCCGTTTTTAATAGTGATTCGTCGCGAATAAATTCGGGTCGAAGCGATTTTTGTCGGAAAATTCGGCGAATCAGTCGAATCGAATTTTTCAAAAGTTCGCTCATCTCTATTTAGAACTAACTTATTTAACGGGTCCAAGCTGTCATGGGCACTACAACAATGGTGACAATTAATCTTCAATTCCCATGCCATTATCTGTAAAATGTTTAATTGACTAACTACTTCCACATTGTTCCCCTCAACTATCCCAAACATTCAAGTTCTGCTTGTTCTGTGGCTGCCAAGCTGAGTGTACACACTCAGCCTGGAAATAGCAGGGACCTGTTTTTTTGGCTGACTAGCAATGTATCTTTTCCAAATTTTAAACAAGCATGTTTTGTGCTTTGTACCCAACCACAGCTCACACACAAGTAGACAACAGATCAAGATTGAAGTGTGTGATGTCATGGAGTGTAAAGACATAACTGCCAGGTTAATGCGAACCCGCAAACTTTTTTACTCAGGTTAAGTGGTCATTAACGTCATGTATGTGCCCAAAAAATATGAAGTTAACTGGCCACACACATGCCACACCCTGGCCCAACACAGAAATCCACTACAAGCCACACCCTAGGGGTATGGCTTAACATATGTGTTAATGGCTAATTGTGCATGCTCACAAATTGTAAAGGTCACATAAAGCTTCCTCACCTGCAGGACGGGTCGGTGAGTCTGTGTCCCTTAGGGCCGCGTGTCCCTCGACGGCGACAGGATGCATCAAGCCCAACACCATCTCCTCAGCCGATGTAAACTTCAATTTTTAGGGAAATCCTCCTCCAGTTTTCATGCTGAAAAACATAGTTAGGCAAATTTAGAACAATGTGACCAATACAAAATCAAGTCAAATCCTAAAGCTAACATTTTTACCTGTAAATCCGCCTTTTATTTTCTTTCTTCCGCGCAGCATGTTTGAGGTCCAATATCTTCCGCTGAACCTGTTCAACATCCTTTAACTCTTCCCCCGCTGCATTCACTTGTCTGGTTAGGTCGGCCAAGATGTTTGCTCTGCGCTGTTTGGTGGTGTTTTTCGATTTGCGCCCATATAGCTCCTCATCAACTAAGGTCAGGCCACTAGCCAAGGCCATAATTTGGCCCTCACCAAAACGCCCACTCAACTGGCATCTTCGCAATGTGCACCCTGTTGTTTGGGGTTGTGGCTCCTCCGTGGTTCCATCAAAATGGGGTGACATCCTTGCCTGGGTCTGTGGGGGATAATGCAGGGACTGGTGGCTGATTGGACTGGACTGGGCAAGGGACTGGGTGTTCTGGCCTGGCTGGCCACAGAAGTTCCAGGTGTGGATGTGGCATAGTAACCTTGCCTTCCCACCTGTGCTGGTGCCAAATGTTGCCGAGCAGGAGAGGCTATTTCTGAGGATGAAGTTGTGCTGCCTTTGGAGGTAGTAGGGCGGACCAAGAATGAGGGTGATCTTGCAGGGCCGGCCCTCTTCTGCTGTCGTTTTTTTGCCCCCTGCAGGTGGGGATGTTGATGCACCAAATTTACCTCTTGGGGGGGTGCGGCCCTTGCTTCTGCCTCTTTGGGGGCTGCGTGCCCTGCTTCGGCATCTAGGGGGGCTGTGGGACCTGGTTCTGCCTCTTTGGGGGCTGCCTGCCCTGCTGCGGCGTCTAGGGGGGCTGCGGGACCTGATTCTGCCTCTTTGGGGGCTGTGTGCCCTGCTTCACCGTTTGGGGGTGCTGCGGTCCCTGCTGCAGCCTCTTAGTGGGCTGCGTGCCCTACTTCGGCGTCTAGGGGGGCTGCGGGACCTGGTTCTGCCTCTTTGGGGGCTGCGTGCCCTGCTGCGACGTCTAGGGGGGATGCGGGACCTGGTGCTGCCTCTTGGGAGGCTGCGTGCCCTGCTGCGGCATCTAGGGGGGCTGCTGGACCTGGTTCTGCCTCTTGGGGGGCTGCGGGACCTGCTGCGGCGTCTAGGGGGGCTGCGGGATCTGGTCCTACCTCTTGGGGGGCTGCGGGACCTGCTGCGGCCTCTTGGGGGTGTTGTTGTGGGGCAGGGTGGGGTGGGTCTTCGGACCCTCTTACCCGTTTTTGGACCAGTAGCCATAATAGCCTTTGGGGCCTGTGTCTTGACTTTGGCTGCCGGCTCCTTTTTTTGGCCATAGCTGGTAGTTGGCTGGGCCGGCGCTTTGGTACTAGCCCGTAATTTGGCTTTTGGCTGTTGAGACCTGATTTTTGGCCCTTCGGCATGCTCCTGCCGCTTGGCTGCCTTCTTCCCCGTTTGCTCCTTTCCCGTTTTGCCAGCTGCTTTTTTGGGTGCCATTTTCATTGATTAGAATAATGAGCTGTGTGTGCAGGGACCTTTAACTAAGCTAGCTGTCATGTGACGCTTACCCGCCGGCGTGTGACGCGTACATTCGCACGGCCGTGCGGAACCCGGAACCCGCTGGGGCATTACTGCTGCCGAGAACAAGAAGCAGGATGGCGCCCACTATTTCACCCGCCAACAAGAAGAGATCATCATGCTCGTAAGTGTATTTTAAGGACTTTGCTTTGATTTGTAAATGCTGCTCTACATGTTAAGGAAGCGCAGGAAGAAATGGCTTTAGTTCTAAATGTGATAAACTACATGCACAACCAAAGGCACGCCACACACGTGCCAAACAACATTTAGGCCAGATTGTGAAATTACAGAACCCTAGAAATGTGTGTGTGTTAATGGCATTTCCGAAAATAATGTCTTGTTGGCACATATTGATAGGTATTTAGAAGTAAATTCTATGTTTGCTTTCTGTTTTGTAGACCATGCTGGAGAGCAGGTACGACTACCTGCCCAACTCATTTGAAAAATGCAACGTCGCCCTGGAGATAATCTCGACCATACAACAGCAGACCAACACCACCTTCACCCACACGCAGATCATGCAGCATTGGTGGGACCTGAAATGGCTGCACATGCCCCGGGTGCGGAGGTTCTTCGGAATCTATTTCCATAGTAAGTACATTGCGATTGCATGCAATATGTAACTAAGACAGAAGGTAGGCCTTTACTTATAATGCCTTTTCTTTTGTAGTGTTGGAAATGGATTACCAAATTCGCCGCACCCGGAGGCGCACAGGCCGACCAGTGCTGCATGATTCTGCAGCTGGGAGTGAAGGTGGTGGATCTCCAGGGCGATGGTTCTACCCCTCCGGTCCTCCGAACAGCCCCTGGACCTTACCACAGAGGAGGGGCGGCACAGCGTGGGCAGGCAGTCGTACCCCGCTCCTGATAGCACCAAACTGAATCCTTTCATCTTTTTTTTAAGATGCTTCGGGAGCGGGTGAGGTAGTGGAGGAGGAGGCAGCAGATATGCTCCAAGAAGAACCTGCAGAAGGTGAGTGATGTGACCCAGACTTTGCCAAAAACATTGGAGGACTGCTGAATCATACATGAAAACTGACCATATTTTCAATGTTTCTACAGGCAGTTCTTCACAGCAGAGCCAGGACCAAGGACATCCTGTTGTCCCCAACGAGCCATCTATCGGCCACCAACCAAGTAAGTATTCGTGTCATTATTGCCATTTCTGTGTTACTTGACATGAACACACAAATCCATCAAGCCCTAGCCAATGGCACTCGAAGACTTACCTGTGCCCACTACCTTAGATAAATGACTTGACAGACTTACCTGTGCCCACTTCCTTAGATTAATGACTTGACAGACTTACCTGTGCCCACTTCATTAGATAAATGACTTGCAAGAATGACATGTCGCTTTTCGTGGTTTTTAAAACGAATAAACATTAAATCCACAGGTGACAAACTTGTATAGTTAGAAAACTCATTTTTTGCTTAAAAATCTTTACAGGGACCACACGTCAAAGACTGGCGGAGCTGAATCGGAGGGTCCTTGAGTTGTGGCCGATCTGCACGCGATGCGTGACACGTTGGGGACAACAGAAGATGAAGAGTAGTGTCCTTGGTCCTGGCCCTGTGTATTTGTATATAGTTTTTAATTATTTATTTTTTCTATGTTAAATGTTCGCAGAATATGTAAATAGTTTTTTTATTAAATCTTAACAGTTTCCAAAAATTTTTACAAAAAAAAAAAAAAAGCCAGACAAAAATGGCAGTTTCAGATAATAAACACAAAAAAAAAAAAACATCTTCCTGTGTCAATTATTTGCACAAATACATTGTCAATAAACAAAGGGTAAATTACATTTTTAGAATTCTTAATTCCTGTGTCAATTATTTGCACAAATACATTGTCAATAAACAAAGGGTAAATTACATTTTTAGAATTTTTAGAAATGAGCGTGAAGTGGTTGGGGTGTGCTTTAGGGGGCTGAAATGTAAGTGTTAGAGTAGCGTGAAGCGGTTGGGGTGAGCTTTAGGGGGCTGCTATGTAAGTGTTAGAGTAGCGCGAAGTGGTTGGGGTGTGCTTTAGGGGGCTGAAATGTAAGTGTTAGAGTAGCGCGAAGTGGTTGGGGTGAGCTTGTTAGTGCAATATATGGGGACACATTTGTGTGCGAACAGTTTAATAAGTTAAGTCTGTATTGCGCAGGCGCAGGATCGTAACTTTTTGCGTCCAGACGATTATTTTTGGTAAAATACTATTAAATTTGCTCGGGAAACGTAAGGGATTCGTTGAGGTAGACGATGGGAAATGGGTAAAAATGAATGCTGCCGTTGCAACCAGAGAAAAGGAATCTGAAAAGTCACGCTGATAAATGACATACTCGATCTCGTACTTTAACATACGAGCGGACGGCCACTTTACCAAAGGAAACGAATAAATGCACAGAATCACTCGCACATTCATACGAGAGCGTGAACGTTCGAAAATAATACAAAGAGCGGCACTGATACGACTGGTTTTTAAAGTCTCTCTGAATGAAGTCTAATGGCCTCGATTCAATAAAGGTAGAAAAAAATTCTCATGGTAGTAAAAAATTCAATTCATGAGAAAAAAGCCTGAGAATGTCACTGTTACTGAATCACTAGATAAAAAGACAATGAAAGTCAATGGCAGCTTTTACTAGAGTGTAGAAAGGAGTAAACAGTTCTCTACCTTTCTTAGGATTAAAAAAGTGCCATTGACTTTCATTGTTTTCTTATCTGGTGATTCAACAACAGTGAAATTCTCATGCTATTTTCTTATGAATTGAATCTTTTACAACCATGAGAATTTTTTCCTACCTTTATTGAATCGAGGCCAATATGTCTGAGCGTATACATTTGCAGGCCTGGCTAAGGCTGCTGCATTGTATCAATCAAGTCTTCACATGCTGTTAGTACAACAGAATATTCATGCCATGGTGTCAGCAGTTTGGTTAACCAAATGGCTGCTGCTCTGGTATTTAATGGCAGTGATACCACTGGGTCAGGTGTGCCTAAAGTTACAAGTGGGCTAATTAACCCACGACATTCATTGCACTACCATGGCGGAATCCGGACAGCGTTTGCACAGCTATCTGTTGTAACTGGTAAAGATATTACATATCTTGCTTCTATGTTATGGGGGCTTGTTTGGTGGAGACAAGAATGCTGCATCATTTTGCTAGCTACAGACACCAGTAAATTGAGTCCAGATTCAAACTTGCCTACAGGGTTACCAGGGAATCCCTTGGTTGGCCCCTTTTTAGGGTCCTCATCAACAAAGCCTGAGCTATGTACAGCTTATTTGTGGGATCCCGAGCGCACACTCACAGACATTAACGTTTGGGATAATGTTTCTGTGAATATAAACCAATGATTATTTTCAAGTGTAAGGTGGGCCTCAGACACCCTAGCTCAAGTAGTCTCTACATTTTGTGGTGATGCTGACTGTGTCTCTCTCTTTTTAAGTGAGCATGTGAGCACCTATTGTTGGCTTATAAGTTTGTGGGAAACCCAAGTAACCCTTATACCCAACAGTACTACATATGTTGCCTTATATATGTGTACAGTTGGTTATGAGTACCCTATGCGGGCTGACCTTGCCAATTTGTTAGTAGTTCATATCTGCTCTAGGTGTCACATTTATGTCTGCATATTGGAATATTCTACCCCTCGGAATATTCTACCCCAGCCTGTGCATGTTATTTGTTAGTGTCAGGCCTCACAGCTCGTTAGCTTGATTGACCACACAGTGCCTGTCTAGGTCAGACCCATGGGTAGCTCCATTTCCTAGTGGGGCTTTTCCATTGCAGCACATGCATGTAAGCAAATGTTATCTTGACATTTAGTTGGTGCTGTTTATTGCTTTCTTCCATCTGTATTTTTAATTGCCTCTATGTTAACTTGATGTTATCAGGCTCAGATTTTAAAGTGGATCATCACCCTCAGGTGATCGGCCCGGGAATCTATACGATTCCCGGGCCGATCACCTCCCTCCCCGCGGGACATCCGAGATCGGGATGTCCCGCGGGGTGAAACCCCCCCAAACACCCCAAATCCCCTTACCTTGTCTTTTCTAGACGTGCGCGCGCCCGCGCCGGCCGTCTATGAATGGCCGGCGCGGGCGCGGGCGCGGGCGCACACGCGTCAAGAGTGACACGCGGGAGGCGGCGTCGGAGGAGACGCTTGTCCGCGCCTGTCAAACCGCTTGTCCGTTGGCGCTGGGAGCGGGGAGAGGTGAGTTTTTTGGGTGATCAGGGGGGTTTCACACAGAGGGGCACCCCGATCGGGGGTGCCCCACCGAAGTGGACCAAGACCCAGGATAGTCAAAATCCTGGGTGTTGGTCCACTTTAAAGACATCTCAGGCTATTAGAAAGTATCTTGCTTAAGTCTCCCTTCATATCTCTGATGCATCGAAAATGGCTAGGTGTGAAAGAGTTTTGAGATTTTTTCCACATTTCTATTGTCTACTCTGGTACCTGGTTTTAAATGGCCTACATGTTTTACAGCTGCTACAGTTCCGATTTAGCATGATTGCTTTTTAAAGGGAGCACAATTGAAAAAGGAGCTGATTATTATTAGCAGCATTTTACCTCCTAGCTAGAGATTAACAAATTTATGAAAAGTTCGTTTCGGCCGATTCGCTAAATTTTCCGGAAAAAAATGTTTCGGTCCGAATTTATTTGTGGCATATCGCTATTATAAAATGCTATTTCTGGCCTTCCGAGAGCCTCAATAGGGTTATAGAACATTTTGCCTTGCTGTAACATGCATAGGATGCTTTCTGGGTTAGTGGAATAACACTGTAAAGAAGTATGACATGCAGATCAGAGGCATCGCTATTAGAATCGCTGTCGCAGAGCGGCACAATTACAGAGTCTTGAGGTGGCATCAGCATAAGGAGTCCATATATTGCCTGAAAAACAAACCCTGGAGCTGGCACCAGCATGGGGAGCCCATATATTGCCTGAAAAACACACCCTGGAGTCGGCAGCAGGATGGGGAGCTCATATATTGCCTGAATAACACACTGGAGTTGGCAGCAGCATAGGCAGCCCATATATTGCCTGAAACACACCCCCTGGATTTGGCAGCAGCATGGGGACCCTATATATTGCCTGAAAAACACATTGGAGTTGGCAGCAGCATAAGCAGCCCATATATTGCCTAAAAACACACCCTGGAGTTGGCAGCAGCATTAGGAGCCCATAAATTGCCTGAAAAACACATTGGAGTTGGCAGGAGCATAAGGAGCCTATATATTGCCTGAAAGACACATTGGAGTTGGCAGCAGCAGCAGCATTAGGAGCCCATATATTGCCTGAAAAACACATTGGATTTGGCAGCAGCATTAGAAGCCCATACATTGCCTGAAAAACACATTGGAGTTTGCAGCAGGATTAGGAGCCCATATATTGCCTGAAAAACACATTGGAGTTGGCAGCAGCATAAGCAGCCCATATATTGCCTGAAAGACACACTGAAGTTGGAAGCAGCATAAGGAGGCCATATATTGCCTGAAAAACACAATGGAGTTGGCAGCAGCATACGCAGCCCATATGTTGCCTGAAAAACACGCTGGAGTTGGCAGCAGCATTAGGAGCCCATATATTGCCTGAAAAACACATTGGAGTTGGCAGCAGCATTAGGAGCCCATATATTGCCTGAAAGACACATTGGAGTTGGCAGCAGCATTAGGAACCCATATATTGCCTGAAAGACACACTGGAGTTGGCAGCAGCAGTAGCATTAGGAGCCCATATATTGCCTGAAAACACATTGGAGTTGGCAGCAGCATTAGGAGCCCATATGTTGCCTGAAAGGCACACCCAGGAGTTGGCAGCAGCATTAGGAGCCCATATATTGTCTGAAAAACACATTGGAGTTGGCAGCAGCATAAGGAGCTCCTATATTGCCTGAAAGACACATTGGAGTTTGTAGCAGTAGCAGCAGCATTAGGGGCCCATATATTGCCTGAAAAACACATTGGAGTTGGCAGCAGCATTAGGAGCCCATATATTGCCTGAAAAACACATTGGAGATGGCAGCAGCATAAGGAGCCCATATATTGCCATGAAAGACACACCCTGGAGTTGGCAGCAGCATTAGGAGCCCATAAATTGCCTGAAAAACACATTGGAGTTTGCAGCAGCATTAGGAGCTCCTATATTGCCTGAAAGACACACCCTGGAGTTGGCAGCAGCAGCAGCATTAGGAGCCCATATATTGCCTGAAAAACACATTGGAGTTGGCAGGAGCATAAGGAGCCCATATATTGTCTGAAAGACACATTGGAGTTGGCAGCAGCAGAAGCAGCATTAGGAGCCCATATATTGCCTGAAAAACACATTGGAGTTGGCAGCAGCATTAGAAGCCCATAAATTGCCTGAAAAACACATTGGAGTTGGCAGCAGCATTAGGATCCCATATATTGCCTGAAAACACACATTGGAGTTGGCAGCAGCATAAGCAGCCCATATATTGCCTGAAAGATACACTGAAGTTGGAAGCAGCATAAGGAGGCCATATATTGCCTGAAAAACACAATAGAGTTGGCAGCAGCATACGCAGCCCATATATTGCCTGAAAAACACATTGGAGTTGGCAGCAGCATTAGGAGCCCATATATTGCATGAAAGACACATTGGAGTTGGCAGCAGCATTAGGAGCCCATATATTGCCTGAAAGTCACATTGGAGTTGGCAGCAGCATTAGGAGCCCATATATTGCCTGAAAGACACACTGGAGTTGGCAGCAGCAGTAGCATTAGGAGCCCACATATTGCCTGAAAACACATTGGAGTTGGCAGCAGCATTAGGAGCCCATATGTTGCCTGAAAGACACACCCAGGAGTTGGCAGCAGCATTAGGAGCCCATATATTGTCTGAAAAACACATTGGAGTTGGCAGCAGCATAAGGAGACCATATATTGCCTGAAAGACACATTGGAGTTGGTGGCAGTAGCAGCAGCATTACGGGCCCATATATTGCCTGAAAAACACATTGGAGTTGGCAGCAGCATTAGGAGCCCATATATTGCCATGAAAAACACACCATGGAGTTGGCAGCAGCATTAGGAGCCCATAAATTGCCTGAAAAACATATTGGAGTTGGCAGCAGCATTAGGAGCCCATATATTGCCTGAAAGACACACCCTGGAGTTGGCAGCAGCAGCATTAGGAGCCCTTATATTGCCTCAAAAACACATTGGAGTTGGCAACAGCATTAGGAGCCCATATTTTACCTGAAAGACAAACCCAGGAGTTGGCAGCAGCAGCAGCATTAGAAGCCCATATATTGCCTGAAAAACACATTGGAGTTGGCAACAGCATTAGGAACCCATATTTTGCCTTAAAGACACACCCAGGAGTTGGCAGCAGCAGCAGCATTAGGAGCCCATATATTGCCTGAAAAACACATTGGAGTTGGCAGCAGCATTAGGAGCCCATATATTGCCTGAAAGACACACTCAGGAGTTGGCAGCAGCAGCATTAGGAGCCAATATATTGCCTGAAAAACACAATGGAGTTGGCAGCAGCATTAGGAGCCCATATTTTGCCTGAAAGACACACCCAGGAGTTGGCAGCAGCAGCAACAGCAGCAGCATTAGGAGCCCTTATATTGCCTCAAAAACACATTGGAGTAGGCAACAGCATTAGGAGCCCATATTTTGCCTGAAAGACACACCCAGGAGTTGGCAGCAGCAGCAGCATTAGGAGCCCATATATTGCCTGAAAAACTCATTGGAGTTGGCAACAGCATTAGGAGCCCATATATTGCCTGAAAAACACATTGGAGTTGGCAGCAGCATAAGGAGCCCATATATTGCCTGAAAGACACACCCAGGAGTTTGCAGCAGCAGCATTAGGAGCCCATATGTTGCCTGAAAAACACATTGGAGTTTGCAGCATCATTAGGAGCCCATATATTGCCTGAAAGACACATTGGAGTTGGCATCAGCAACAGCAGCATTAGAAGCCCATATATTGCCTGAAAAACACATAGGAGTTGGCAGCTGCATTAGGAGCCCATATATTGCCTGAAAAACACATTGGAGTTGGCAGCAGCATTAGGAGCCCATATATTGCCTGAAAGACACATTGGAGTTGGCAGCAGCAGCATTAGGAGCCCATATATTGCCTGAAAAACACATTGGAGTTGGCAGCAGCATTAGGAGCCCATGTGTGGCCTGAAAAACACATTGGAGTTGGCAGCAGCATAAGCAGCCCATATATTGCATGAAAGACACACCCAGGAGTTGGCAGCAGCAGCATTAGGAGCCCATATGTTGCCTGAAAAACACATTGGAGTTTGCAGCAGCATTAGGAGCCCATATATTGCCTGAAAGACACATTGGAGTTGGCATCAGCAACAGCAGCATTAGGAGCCCATATATTGCCTGAAAAACACACTGGAGTTGGCAGCAGCATTAGGAGCCCATATGTTGCCAGAAAAACACATTGGAGTTGGCAGCAGCATAAGCAGCCCATATATTGCATGAAAAACACACTGGAGTTGGCAGCAGCAGCATTAGGAGCCCATATATTGCCTGAAAAACACATTGTAGTTGGCAGCAGCATTAGAAGCCCATATATTGCCTGAAAGACACACCCAGGAGTGGGCAGCAGCAGCATGAGGAGCCAATATATTGCCTGAAAAACACATTGGAGTTGGCAGCAGCATTAGGAGCCCATATTTTGCCTGAAAGACACACCTAGGAGTTGGCAGCAGCAGCATTAGGAGCCCTTATATTGCCTCAAAAACACATTGGAGTTAGCAACAGCATTAGGAGCCCATTTTTTGCCTGAAAGACACACCCAGGAGTTGGCAGCAGCAGCAGCATTAGGAGCCCATATATTGCCTTTAAAACACATTGGAGTTGGCAGCAGCATTAGGAGCCCATATGTTGCCTGAAAGAAACACCCTGGAGTTGCCGGCAGCATTAGGAGCCCATATGTTGCCTGAAGGAAACGCCCTGGTGTTGGCCGCAGCATTAGGAGCTACCATGAATCAGCTACTACCATGGATCAGCCATTGGTGGGTGGAAATCCTGGCTGATCCATGCCTGATTCATCTTCACAAAGGTGAGTCTCTCCACATTTTTTGTGGACAGACGAGTTCTCCTTGGCGTGACTATGGCCCCTGCCGCACTAAACACCCGCTCAGATGGCACACTACTGGCTGGGCAGGACAGCTTTCCCAGGGCAAACTCTGCCAGTTGCGGCCACAAGTCAAGTTTGGCTGCCCAGAAGTCCAGCGGATGCTCAAGGTGCGTTGGCATGGACATCGCAAAATATGACATGATCTGCTGGTTCAGGCCCTGCTCCAGGTCTTCCTGCTGCTCATGAGTAGCCTAACTATGCGGGTGAAGAAAGCTACTTATTATCGACTTAAGACTGAGGTTGCTGCTGAAGGAGCTGCTGCTGCTCCTGCCACCCCCCCCAGCAGCCATGGCAGTGGAAGGTGAGCGCAGAGGTCCCCCGAGTCAGACCTGTGAGAGTATGGACCATGGCGCAGATAGGCATCGGCCAACTGACTACGTAGAATGTCTTTGTAGTAGGTCAGTTTGTCCTCCATCTCAGTGGGTGTAAAAAATGCCCCCATTTTGTGCAGGTAGCGAGGGTCCAATAAGGTGGAGAGCCAGAAGTCATCCCGCTGAAAAATGGAGACAATTCTGCGGTCACTACGCAAGCACGTGAGCATGCATCGTGCCATTTGTGCAAGTGACTAGGAGGGACTACCTGTCTCCATCTCCACTGCATACTGCCACTGTGTGTCTGGGTCCTCTGTCTCGCCTCCCTCACAACCCTCTAGCTCCTTTGGCTGCTCCTGCTCCTCCTCTCCTGTCAGATGACTAGAAAAATCGCCCATTTCGCCAAAACTAAACTGTGCTTCACTGTGCTCCTCCTACTCCTCCTCCTCCTCCTCAGCTCCCACAGGGTTTATGTGGCCGTGAAATGCATGCACCGTGTCTCCAGTGCCCTGACCAGCCATGGTTTCCAACATGTGTTGTATTACATGAAGCAGTGGAATCACGTCGTTCATCCCGTAATCCTGGCGACTGACAAATAAAGTGGCTTCCTCAAAGGGCCTGAGCAAACGGCAGGTGTCACATATGAGCTGCCACTGGTTTACATTAAAGTTACACAGGGGAGTCCCCCTATCTGCTTGAGCCATCAAGAAATCATTGATGGCTTTTCTCTGTTTGTATAGTCGATCTAACATATGTAGGGTGGAATTCCAATGGGTGAAAACATTGCAAACCAGACTATGTTGGGGGATACCGTTCTGATGCTGTAGCTCAAGAAGGGTGTGCTTGGCAGTGTAGGAGTGGCTGAAGTGCATACAAAGTTTCCTTCCCATTGTTAGGATGTCTTGCAGATGGGGGAAAGACTTCAGAAAACGCTTGACAACTAGATTGAACACGTGTGCCATACAGGGCGCATGGCTCAGGCTTCCTTGTCGCAGCGCAGACAAGATGTTCTTCCCATTGTCAGTAACCATGGTTCCCATTTCCAATTTTCGCGGAGTAAGCCATGTTTTGATTTCCTGATTAATTAATTTTAGCAGCTCCTCCCCTGTGTGACTTCGTTCGCCAAGGCAAACCATGTGAAGCACAGCTTGACACCGCCATGCCCTTCACAAATGGTAGGCTGGAGGGGCAGCGAGACTTGACCGAACAGTGAAGGCTGAGGAGACGACGGAGGATGAGGAGGCGGAGTCACACACTATCACAGGCACAACGGCCTGGGAGCGTGGAGGCCGAAGCGGCGCGACCTGTCCAAGTTGCTGTTGTGGCTGTGCAAGAACCACATTTAACCAGTGGGCCGTAAAAGACATGTATTGCCCCTGACCATAGTTACAGCTCCAGATGTCGGCGCTGCCGTGCACTTTGGTGCACACCGACAGGCTCAAGGACTGGCCCACCTTCTGTTCAACAAATTTGTGCAGGGCTGGTACTGCCTTCTTTGCAAAGAAATGACGGCTTGGGACTCTCCACCTTGGCTCGGCACAAGCCATAAGTCCTCTGAAAGGTGCAGAGTCCACCACCTGAAAAGGGAGGGACTGCAGCATCAGCAACTTGGACAGGAGCACATTTAGCTTCTGCGTCGTAGGATGAGTGGGCACATACTGTTGTCTCTTGGACATGGCTTCGCTGATGGATTGCTGGTGGGATGAATAACCTATAGTAGGAGGAGCAGGAGCATCTGGAGCGGCAGAGGATGGGTATGACGCACAGCTACCTTCGGCTGAGGTGCTGGAGCCTTGGCTGGCTGAAATTGGTAGCGGCGTGGAACTGGCTGACGCAACAGACTGGACCCCCACTTCAGGGCCTTGGTTTCTGCCAGGCCACTTTATGGTGACGCTGCATATGTTGCAGCAGGGCTGTGGTACTAACATTGGGGCCCTGGCCATGCTTGAACTTCTGTCTACACATCTTGCATGTGGGCAGGTTACCCTCCTGCGGATGCTTGATGAAAAACTGCCACACTGCCAAGTAGCTAATTTTTCCACCAACAGTCCGCACTACTTCACTGCTACTGCCGCCAACTCCAGGAACCCCTGCTCCACTACCTCCCGGGAAGGTAGCCTGCTGCGCAGCAGGTGGTCTACCTGCCCCCGGCCACGTTTGGCTCCAGGCATTCCAATTCTGCCACCATGCTGACTGCCAACCACACTACCACCTTGCTGCCTCAGCTGCGGACTCTGGGGCAACCTGGGACCCTCTTCTCCTGATGATGATGAAGCCCCTTCTGCACCGGGCTCCCAAGTGCGATCGGCTTCATCATCATCATCATCGAGTTGTGTCTGCACGTCACTGATGTCCTCCTCGGTTTCCTCAACAGCGTCTGCTGCAGGAGCTGGAAAGCTCACCCCACCACCTCCCACGCCACTCTCCTCCTGCTGTTTGTCTGCCTAGCAAAAGAAGCGGCGAATGTCTCCATTTCTTGGCTGGGCAGTAGCTGCTGACTGTCCTCTAACACATTGTCCTCACTGAATAGTGGAGCTGAACCCAAAGCATAAGATACGTCGGCTGGAGGGGGGCATAGGACAGAGGCAATGGAAGGACAGGGGCTGCTCCCGGGCCATGCCAACTCAGGGTTGTATCCGAGGAACCTACCGACTGTTGACTTCGGGTGTCAGATGTCACTTGTCATGGGGTGGATGACCATGTTAACCAATCAATGACAGCAGATGCGTTGCTGGTCGAGACACGACCGCTAGCAGATACCGGGAGATCAGGCCCCTCACCGCAACTCCTGCTGCCACTCGCCCCTAGTCTGCTGCGACCTCTGCCTGATGAATCTAGGCCTCTCCTCGGTGCACATCCTGGCATATCTCTGCCTGACATTTTTACTGCGTTTAACAGTGAAAAAGTGACTTTCTTTACAAAATGCACAATGTTAATAGACAGAAACTCTTCAAATATTTATGCTAGTATTTGGGATGCCCCTCTGTCCAAAGACACAGGCTGGCTGCTTTTACAGTGAAAAAGTGACTTTATTTACAAAATGCACAATGTTAATAGACAGCTACCCTTCAAATATTTATGCTAGTATTTGGGATGCCCCCCTGTCCAAAGACACAGGCTGGCTGCTTTTTCAGTGAAAAGGTGTCTTTCTTTACAAAATGCACAATGTTAATAGACAGATACTCTTCAAATATGTATGCTAGTACTTGGGATGCCCCTCTATCCAAAGACACAGGCTGGCAGCTTTTACAGTGAAAACGTGACTTTCTTTACAAAATGCACAATGTTAATAGACAGCTACTCTTCAAAATATTTATGCTAGTATTTGGGATGCCCCCCTGTCCAAAGACACAGGCTGGCTGCTTTTACAGTGAAAAGGTGTCTTTCTTTACAAAATGCACAATGTTAATAGACAGATACTCTTCAAATATGTATGCTAGTACTTGGGATTCCCCTCTATCCAAAGACACAGGCTGGCTGCTTTTACAGTGAAAAAGTGACTTTCTTTACAAAATGCACAATGTTAATAGACAGCTACTCTTCAAATATTTATGCTAGTATTTGGGATGCCCCCCTGTCCAAAGACACAGGCTGCCTGCTTTTACAGTGAAAAGGTGTCTTTCTTTACAAAATGCACAATGTTAATAGACAGCTACTCTTCAAATATGTATGCTAGTATTTGGGAGGCCGCCCTGTCCAAAGACACAGGCTGGCTGCTTTTACAGTGAAAAAGTGACTTTCTTTACAAAATGCACAATGTTAATAGACAGCTACTCTTCAAATATTTATGCTAGTATTTGGGATGCCCCCCCTGTCCAAAGACACAGGCTGCCTGCTTTTACAGTGAAAAGGTGTCTTTCTTTACAAAATGCACAATGTTAATAGACAGCTACTCTTCAAATATGTATGCTAGTATTTGGGAGGCCGCCCTGTCCAAAGACACAGGCTGGCTGCTTTTACAGTGAAAAAGTGACTTTCTTTACAAAATGCAACCAGTTAGCAGACAGCTACTCTTCAAATATGTATGCTAGTATTTGGGAGGCCGCCCTGTCCTAAGACACAGTCTGGCTGCTTTTACAGTGAAAAAGTGACTTTCTTTACAAAATGCACAATGTTAATAGACAGATACTCTTCAAATATTTATGCTAGTATTTGGGATGCCCCCCTGTCCAAAGACACAGGCTGCCTGCTTTTACAGTGAAAAGGTGTCTTTCTTTACAAAATGCACAATGTTAATAGACAGCTACTCTTCAAATATGTATGCTAGTATTTGGGAGGCCGCCCTGTCCAAAGACACAGGCTGGCTGCTTTTACAGTGAAAAGGTGACTTTCTTTACAAAATGCAACCAGTTAGCAGACAGCTACTCTTCAAATATGTATGCTAGTATTTGGGAGGCCGCCCTGTCCAAAGACACAGGCTGGCTGCTTTTACAGTGAAAAAGTGACTTTCTTTACAAAATGCACAATGTTAATAGACAGCTACTCTTCAAATATTTATGCTAGTATTTGGGATGCCCCCCTGTCCAAAGACACAGGCTGCCTGCTTTTACAGTGAAAAGGTGTCTTTCTTTACAAAATGCACAATGTTAATAGACAGCTACTCTTCAAATATGTATGCTAGTATTTGGGAGGCCGCCCTGTCCAAAGACACAGGCTGGCTGCTTTTACAGTGAAAAGGTGACTTTCTTTACAAAATGCAACCAGTTAGCAGACAGCTATTCTTCAAATATGTATGCTAGTATTTGGGAGGCCGCCCTGTCCAAAGACACAGGCTGGCTGCTTTTACAGTGAAAAAGTGACTTTCTTTACAAAATGCACAATGTTAATAGACAGCTACTCTTCAAATATTTATGCTAGTATTTGGGATGCCCCCCTGTCCAAAGACACAGGCTGCCTGCTTTTACAGTGAAAAGGTGTCTTTCTTTACAAAATGCACAATGTTAATAGACAGCTACTCTTCAAATATGTATGCTAGTATTCGGGATGCCCCTCTATCCAAAGACACAGGCTGGCTGCCTTTACAGTGAAAAAGTGACTTTCTTTACAAAATGCAACCAGTTAGCAGACAGCTACTCTTCAAATATTTATGCTAGTATTTGGGATGCCCCCCTGTCCAAAGACACAGACTGGCTGCTTTAACAGTGAAAAAGTGACTTTCTTTGCAAAATGCAACCAGTTAGCAGACAGGTACTCTTCAAATATTTATGCTAGTATTTGGGATGCCCCCCTGTTTAAAGACACAGGCTGGCTGCTTTTTCAGTGAAAAAGTGACTTTATTTACAAAATGCACAATGTTAATAGACAGCTACCCTTCAAATATTTATGCTAG
Organism: Gastrophryne carolinensis; assembly: GCA_027917425.1. NCBI lineage: Eukaryota > Metazoa > Chordata > Amphibia > Anura > Microhylidae > Gastrophryne > Gastrophryne carolinensis. The sequence goes on along the minus strand of CM051242.1, from coordinate 51,997,182 downwards.
TATTTGGGATGCCCCCCTGTCCAAAGACACAGGCTGGCTGCTTTTTCAGTGAAAAGGTGTCTTTCTTTACAAAATGCACAATGTTAATAGACAGATACTCTTCAAATATGTATGCTAGTACTTGGGATGCCCCTCTATCCAAAGACACAGGCTGGCAGCTTTTACAGTGAAAACGTGACTTTCTTTACAAAATGCACAATGTTAATAGACAGCTACTCTTCAAAATATTTATGCTAGTATTTGGGATGCCCCCCTGTCCAAAGACACAGGCTGGCTGCTTTTACAGTGAAAAGGTGTCTTTCTTTACAAAATGCACAATGTTAATAGACAGATACTCTTCAAATATGTATGCTAGTACTTGGGATTCCCCTCTATCCAAAGACACAGGCTGGCTGCTTTTACAGTGAAAAAGTGACTTTCTTTACAAAATGCACAATGTTAATAGACAGCTACTCTTCAAATATTTATGCTAGTATTTGGGATGCCCCCCTGTCCAAAGACACAGGCTGCCTGCTTTTACAGTGAAAAGGTGTCTTTCTTTACAAAATGCACAATGTTAATAGACAGCTACTCTTCAAATATGTATGCTAGTATTTGGGAGGCCGCCCTGTCCAAAGACACAGGCTGGCTGCTTTTACAGTGAAAAAGTGACTTTCTTTACAAAATGCACAATGTTAATAGACAGCTACTCTTCAAATATTTATGCTAGTATTTGGGATGCCCCCCCTGTCCAAAGACACAGGCTGCCTGCTTTTACAGTGAAAAGGTGTCTTTCTTTACAAAATGCACAATGTTAATAGACAGCTACTCTTCAAATATGTATGCTAGTATTTGGGAGGCCGCCCTGTCCAAAGACACAGGCTGGCTGCTTTTACAGTGAAAAAGTGACTTTCTTTACAAAATGCAACCAGTTAGCAGACAGCTACTCTTCAAATATGTATGCTAGTATTTGGGAGGCCGCCCTGTCCTAAGACACAGTCTGGCTGCTTTTACAGTGAAAAAGTGACTTTCTTTACAAAATGCACAATGTTAATAGACAGATACTCTTCAAATATTTATGCTAGTATTTGGGATGCCCCCCTGTCCAAAGACACAGGCTGCCTGCTTTTACAGTGAAAAGGTGTCTTTCTTTACAAAATGCACAATGTTAATAGACAGCTACTCTTCAAATATGTATGCTAGTATTTGGGAGGCCGCCCTGTCCAAAGACACAGGCTGGCTGCTTTTACAGTGAAAAGGTGACTTTCTTTACAAAATGCAACCAGTTAGCAGACAGCTACTCTTCAAATATGTATGCTAGTATTTGGGAGGCCGCCCTGTCCAAAGACACAGGCTGGCTGCTTTTACAGTGAAAAAGTGACTTTCTTTACAAAATGCACAATGTTAATAGACAGCTACTCTTCAAATATTTATGCTAGTATTTGGGATGCCCCCCTGTCCAAAGACACAGGCTGCCTGCTTTTACAGTGAAAAGGTGTCTTTCTTTACAAAATGCACAATGTTAATAGACAGCTACTCTTCAAATATGTATGCTAGTATTTGGGAGGCCGCCCTGTCCAAAGACACAGGCTGGCTGCTTTTACAGTGAAAAGGTGACTTTCTTTACAAAATGCAACCAGTTAGCAGACAGCTACTCTTCAAATATGTATGCTAGTATTTGGGAGGCCGCCCTGTCCAAAGACACAGGCTGGCTGCTTTTACAGTGAAAAAGTGACTTTCTTTACAAAATGCACAATGTTAATAGACAGCTACTCTTCAAATATTTATGCTAGTATTTGGGATGCCCCCCTGTCCAAAGACACAGGCTGCCTGCTTTTACAGTGAAAAGGTGTCTTTCTTTACAAAATGCACAATGTTAATAGACAGCTACTCTTCAAATATGTATGCTAGTATTCGGGATGCCCCTCTATCCAAAGACACAGGCTGGCTGCCTTTACAGTGAAAAAGTGACTTTCTTTACAAAATGCAACCAGTTAGCAGACAGCTACTCTTCAAATATTTATGCTAGTATTTGGGATGCCCCCCTGTCCAAAGACACAGACTGGCTGCTTTAACAGTGAAAAAGTGACTTTCTTTGCAAAATGCAACCAGTTAGCAGACAGGTACTCTTCAAATATTTATGCTAGTATTTGGGATGCCCCCCTGTTTAAAGACACAGGGTGGCTGCTTTTACAGTGAAAACTTTTAGAAAATGCACAATGTTAATAGACAGGTACTCTTCAAATATTAATGCTAGCATGCTTTTTATAGAATGACACCAGGAAAAGGAAAAGCTAAAAAGGCAGGTGTGGTATTAACACTAAATAGGCTTGAAAGCTAATGCAAACACTTTCCCTGTCTTTCTCTGTCACTGTCACAGCATCTCTCCTTCTCTATCTGTCCCTCACTCGGCTCCTTCTGTTTCTTGTTCTATATATCTCTCCCTCGCTCTATCTATCTATCTATCTATCTATCTATCTATCTATCTATCTATCTACCGTATTTGCCGGCGTATAAGACGACTGGGTGTATAAGACGACCCCCCAACATTTCCACTCAAAATATAGAATTTGTTATATACTCGCCGTATAAGACTACTCCCTCTTCCGCACACCTTCCACACACCAAATAAACAACAAACCAAATAAACAACAACCAAAAAAACAACCTGAGCATGTTAGCAGAGATGGGATAATAGAGAGATGGGATGGGACAGAGCTGGGAATAGAGAGATGGGATGGGACAGAGCTGGGAAAAGAGAGATGGGATGGGACAGGGCTGGGAAAAGAGAGATGGGATGGGACAGAGCTGGGAGAAGAGAGATGGGAGTCATGGGACAAAGCTGGGAACAGAGATGGGATGGGACAGAGCTAAGAAAAGAGAGTTGAAGCAGGGAGAGGTGGGTTTTTACAGGTGCCCGGGGGGGGTTCCCACAGTGGGGGCATCCCGATTCAGGATGCCCCAGGGAAAAGCTGACTGTCGATAAAAGGCTCAGTCATCTGCAACTATCCCAGGAGGCTGAGCGACACACACTCATAAACGTCCTGCTTCATGCACTGTTTTATATCCGCTGGGCAGCTGCAAACAGAACTATGCAGGGCCAAACTAATGCATAGTCCTGCTTGTTGCTGCCCGGAGGATATTAAGCAGTGCACTGCAGAACTTCTTTTAATTGAGCGCCGCTCAGCCTCCTGCGATCGAAGCAGACAGCTGAGCCGGCCGCTCCTCCATAAATCACCCACCTGCTGTCTTTCCTCCCGGACGGCCGGCCCAGCCCGCTGCCTTCCATACTGGCCGACGGCCCCGCCCACTGCCTTCCGTCATGGTCTCGGACCCCGCTCACTGCCTTCCCCTCCACCCGGCCGCCGGCCCCGCCCGCTGCCTTTTCTTCCTGTCTCCGGCTTGTGCGCTGCCTTCCCTCCCGGCCGCCCCGGAATCCTAGTGGCCCCGCGGGTTGAATACCCCCTGCCTTAGAGGTAACAGTGCCGTGCACCCGGCGTATAAGGCAGGTTTTTGAAGGCAGGTTTTTCAGGGGCAGAAAGTTGTCTTATACAATGGCAAATACGGTATCTATCTATCCCTCGCTCTCTCTGCGTGATCTGCTGTGGCCGCAGTACAGTGTTGGAATGAGCTTCCGCAAAATGGCCGGCACTTATATAGGGCTGTGACATCATCGGGAAGCCTGGCTGCTGATAGGTAGCATGTGATGCCTACCCAGGATTCCTTGCCCCATGGGACATGTCCTGAGTTTTAAGGAAGCGATTAGAGTGATCGAATTGCGGCGATATTTGGAATCGTTACAAATCTAATTTTTCCTGAAATTCGTAACGAATTTGGGTTCGTCAGATTAGATTCGCTCATCGCTACTCCTAGCTCATATTTCTTCCTAAACAATTTATTTTTCAAGGTAATAGTTTACTTTACCTGTTACAACTTTTGCTGACTATGTAGGCCAACCTGGTATGTCAGGGTGGCTATGTCTCCTATTTTCCAAGTTAGGACACAGTCACCCTTTGGAGGAAGGGGCTTGGATTTTACCCCTAACTCTGTTCTAACCTTTATTTTAAAAAAGTTGCCACACTTGGCCAGATGCACTGCCAAATCTCAGGAATGCCAAATAGTTGTTTCTGTAAAATAGATGAGAAGTTTGAGATCTTCAGAATAGTGTGCTCTTGTTTAAATTGCAATAGCTAGAAGGCTTCAGTCTTGTCCAGTAGCAGCTTAGAAGACCTGTTTCTCTGGAGATTATCAAGACTGTGAGTCTCTGGTTTCCTCTACTACCCTTTTCATTGTAATAAATTAATTGGGCCACAAGTAGTTGCCACATAAGATTTTTTTATATGCCCTTGTCCTGGGTATCAAGATTTGAGAGTTTTTTTTTATGGTTTGATAAATCTGCCCACGGACCTCGAAAGTTATAGAGGATATTGCGTACTTGACCGTTCTTGTAGCCAATGCTTAATGAATAATTCTAAATTCAGGCAGGGCCTTAATTCACTGATAGGTTCTTGTGTAGCAGATACGATCACCTAAACAATAGGTTATACCTTTTTTGGTTTAACTTTGTAGTATATGATGTAACAAGGGAAAGTTAACAGATTTGATCATCTGCTGACGTTTGTTTTCCTGTCTTTATGTCCTTACAATGGATGAGTACGTGTTCAGATTCCTCATACTTGAATTTAACTTGAAATGATAAATGTTATAAGGAATTTGCCATGGAGACAAACAACCTCCTATGTGTGTATCTGACTTCTCCTAGGAGTTTGTACCATTTGGTTATCCTTTTAAATATAGAGCACCTGCTTAATATGTAAAGTAAGCTTTGGCTAATTACTCGCAAGACAGTTGAGGTCTTTCTAGCTTGGCACTTAGACTTTGGCCTAATAGTGATTTTGATCCAGAATGCCCCAAACCCTCTTAAAAGTATTGCTGGTAGCTTTTAAATCTGCCAGAAAGGTTTGTGTATTGCAGATTCTGTCCTGTGTTTTCCACATAGGCCTATATTTTAGTCTATGTACAGCTTGGAGGTACAGGTGGGTTTTAACCACACTGCATAGCAACCTCTAACAAACCTTTTTGTGTAATTTCTGAAGCTGTTGGTATTGGAATCATTTCGGAGCAAAGTGGGAAGGCCCGCGGGGGGGGGGGTTGCCATTCGCTTTCATTGTCTGCCTTGGGGCTGATTCAACAGCCAGATGAAAATTTTTGCCTAGCTCTGGGGTGGGGTGGATGGTTGTTTTTTCTCCTGGACTGGGTGGGTTTTCTCAGCTCTGAATCAACCTCATTGACAACAATTATGAGGCAGTGAGTTTTTCTCACGTGCTTCTCCTTTTAAATGGAGCACATTGCTTTCTATATGGATGCTTGTTTTCTGCCAAATATTTGATGACACTTTACATGTTTGTGTTTGTGTAGAGGCTTCTTATATGTTTCATTGTTTGATGTTTGGAAATATGTCCTGAGGTACCTGGATAACAGATCAGTATTTAGGAGAGGACTAGCTGCTTCCAACAATGCTGTTGGGGGTGGCTAAGACAAGCTTTTTGAGTTTGCATATAAGGCTATGAGTCTGGTATTGCTGTATACCCCACACAAGAAACAGCTATATGGTAATGTATGTACTTATGTATGCACTACTGTTTTGTCTAGCCATGATGAGTCTTTTGGAAGAAAGGAGTTTTTTGCAAAGGTCCCTCCCTAAGATTGTAATTGGATCTTTGTTATATCTCTCGTAGGTGCTGTCCTGGGTGATGACTGGGGAAAGCAGAGTTATTCTTACCTGTTAATTAATTTTCCAGGAATCCCTCAGAACAGCAGCAGCCCACCCATATTAACTTGTCTGTGGAATGCATAATAACATAGTATGAAAAAAAAAGACTTTAGTCCACTCGGTTCAGCCTGTTTATTAGTGGTCTTGTAGCCATAGCCATAGAACTCTTACAGTATTTTCATGACTACCTCCTCTGGCAGAGAGTTGCTCAGTCTCACTGCTCTTACAATAAATATTTTAGATTTATATCTAACATGCCTAATATCTAATAATACCCTGCATGATTCTATTTTTCAGGTGCTTTCAAGTCTCAATACTGAGGGGCTAAAGAAATGGGAAGTTCTTTATGGGGTGTGGTCTGGTGTTTCCTGTGTCTGGGTGGACGGGGTCATCTCTCGTAGGCTCTGTCCTGGGAGATTCCTGGAAAATGAGTTACCAGGTAAGAATAACTTTGTGTGGTGTATTTTTTTGTGCTCTCAGCACCCCTGGAAGATCGATAGGCCCATACCAAAGGGCATAGGGGCTGGTTAATCAGCAGAGCCAGAGGGTGGCCATTTGAGCTGGTTGGATTGTCTTTATTAAAAAAAAAAAAACATGGCGACATTTCAATGAAAAAAAACACAATTAGCATACTGTAAAGTCACTTTGCTAATATGAGTTGGAATAAATAATACAGGCTTTCTTCAGCACAGGGAAACTGGGGACCCTACAACAAATGGTTATCACTGTATTCCAAGTTCAGATGGCCCTCCAGGTCTACTCACAATTCATATAAGGGCACTTATGCCTTGTCGACCGACTCGGTTTGGCAGCAGGCCCAGCTCCTGGTGCTGTCTGCAGCTCGTTAGCCCACAGGGCTGTCTGCAGCGCAGTTGTTGCATGCACCTCAGCCTCTTCTGCCCTCAGCTATGGCCCTTCAGCACTTTGGGACAGAAAGCTTAATATGTTTTGTGCTTCCTGGTCTGGTTCAGTGAGGTTTTATCAGTTTTTCCAGTCACACCTCTACATCCCCCCCCCTCTGTTTGAAACTTTTTTATGGATTCTTTGGAGAACATGAAATATTCTGGGGGGGGGGGGGGGGGGTTCGAAGCAGGACCCTTTTGCACAAACCTGGGACACAGAAATTTGGGAGCCCTTTTTTTGAGGTGACCCCACTAAGACCAGCCCACCTAAATGGAGAGCTGGGATACCACTGATTGTTTGTTCCTCCGATTTTTTATTGGTGACCCAGTGACTCAGGGCTACCTTGTCCTTTACAATGGTTTTCATTCCAGGGACACTTTATTTTTCCTATTTTCATCCCAAATCTCTGTTTCCTTACGACATACCTTGCATAGGAACCATTCCCCTCTTTTACTCCTAGAAAATCATGGGCTGAAGATCCTTAGCCCGAGTGAATCTGCATTGTCATCTGGATGTCTCCTAAGATTACTGCATTATCCCCAATGACCTCAATTTCTGCAACACAGTTTGTTAGTACTATAGATCTCTTAGTCTGGGTTTGCCTGTTGCCCTTGGTGTTCAATCACTTGGGCATCAGTTTCCACTACACCTGCATCCAAAGTATGATTCATCTCTCTCCTGGTTGATTAGGGCTAATCCCAGTTTCATTAACACCGTCATTTGGGTTTAAGTTCCCATTTAACCTCTGCCTGTTTCTGTAACGCTTTCTGAGACACCCTTCTCAGGTTGAGATTCACCAACAATCAAAGTTATCCTCACTGCCAACGGTCACTTGGGTTTTGCTCAGCAGACTATAATCGGGAATACTACCCCTTAGTGCTTTATCTATAGGCTTCACAATATCTTTAAACAAGTACAGATCATCACAGGTACCCTTACATCGTGGCAAATATTTTCCCATACTGCCTGGAGGCACTGTTAACACTGGACTCACTGGATGCAAGCCGACTCTGTATCAGACCCCTTGGGTGTCTCCATCTGGATTTTACTCTTTGGCTTACAGATAACCATTTTAGAATTAACTTAACTTTAACCATGTTAATGCAAGCATCTGGAAAATACAGACTATGACCAAATGCAACTAGATTTTGAGCCTCAGAATTACCCCTCATGGCTTCAGAAGAGACCCCTTTTAATGTATTCAACTTTATAGTTGTCTCATTAACCATAATAAACCTATTGGACACTCTCTCAGACTCCTAGCCTGCATCTGTCCTTACAAGGGTTAAGGTTTTGGGTCTAGTGAATTCTTCAAGCATTTTCAACATTTCCCTTATGCACAGGGCTTTCAGAACCATTTAAAACCTTTGTAGGGTATCCAAGATTATTAACCTTCCCAGATCAGGAGGCTTTTTAAAAAGGCGTTATCTGGATTAGCAACCATCCTTGACAGCCTGGTAACTTCAACCTGTTTTATCTCACTTTTAGTAAGGAGATTCTCCCCAGGCTTAACACTGTTTCCTGAAGCAACTAACCTACTTTCCCCAGTCCATCTGCACATCTCCTGCGCAGGTTTACTCTTAGTGTCACTGAGTCCACCATTAGGGCTATTGATCATATGGGCTTCCTTTGTTCAAGACTTTATCTGGGTCCCAAATATGATTCTCCTTTGGCATATTTGTCATTACTCCACTGCACTGTAGATCATCTACCACAGTTACCTGACTGATAATGGGAAACAAAGTGAGTTTTGCAATTTGAGCCCCTGCAATACTTTCCAGCCCACCATCTGCATTGGCCAGGTCAGTCTCGGAGGGACAACCTTTCCCGTCCAAATGGATTTACGTGTCATATGGATTTATGTGTGTCTGTATAGATAATATATAGTGAAGTCTTTGTGCACTAAGCAAAGTTTTACAGACAGATTTGTCGCTATGGGCAGCTATCTACATGAAGTATATGAAGTATGAAGTATAACATATTTTTTGTCTAAATCCATCAAGCAGTTTTCTAAGCCTTGATACTTCTATGGATTAATAGTGGTAAAGTGAGTATTACAATTACTTTTATTTAAAATAAGACGTATCAATCTGCTACAAAGTCGAAACTCTACAATTTTATTGAAAATATGGACTGAAAAGAAAACACAAACACAAGTTATAAAAGAAACATATTCTTTTATATATAAAGATATTATACCCAGCCTTTAGTAAGAATTCATTGCAACAATAAGAATGGATTATTATATATCATTTTTATTGAAGTATAATGACAAGCATGTAAGAGGATGGGGAATTTTTGGAATTGATTGGTACTCATCCAGCACTCATGCACTGATACAGCCCTGTGCCATCAATGCCCAATCTCCAGTCACCGATTTGCCCCCTTTGTCATCAATAACCATGACGTGGCACATCTCTATTCTCTTCAATGCATGGGGCAAACCAATGGACTGGGCATCACCTGTGACTGATAACGGGGGGAGGGCGTTCATCATGGAGTGACTGAAGTTGCGGGAAATATTGGGTGAGAATGTATTTTGTTGTCTGGACAGTCTATTTAAAGAAGGCCAAAACCTTTTCCACCCAGCCCTAAAGTTTTAAAGACTCTAAAGCCAAGCATTGGCATCCTCTCTCTGTGCGCCTGGAAGATCAGTGTTGATGCCGACAACATGCAAGGCGGGGGGGGGGGCTTCAGTGCTCCCTCCACTCTGTGTGCTTCTGATGACAGACTATTTAAGTATGTCAAGTGTGCAAAGTGGAGAGGGGATGCTGGGCAAGGGCTGCTACGGGATGGGCAAGGTGAGTATACAAAGACGGTGGTAGGTTTATGTTTAGAGTTGTTCCCAGTTGTAAAGCAATACTGAAATATTCATTTAGACACAGCAAAGGAAGCATGGGGGCTGCTGTGTGCACTGCCATTGACTAATTTGATCAGAAGAGGTAAGTGTGTTGCTTGGCAGGGATTTCAGGTAGCAGTTCAGGTATTCCAAATCAGGATGCCTCCTAGGAAAGCTAATGGTCAGACCGAAAGTCTGTTTTTTTCATTTTGGCCCTAGAACTGGTCTAGAACTTGGATGTTGGCCATGGTCAAGGCCTTAGGACTTAGCACCAGGTAATTTTCATTACACTCTAGCAAGACAGAAAAGCTGTGGGGGAAAAAAGTGAGCAGTGTTCCTCAACCCCCTCCTCAGGACCCGCGCTTTCCGGTGAGCATCTCGCAGCCGCCTATGAAAAGCTGCCCATTGTAATCTATGGGCGCTTTCACATGTACTTCAGGTGCTTTAAGTGCTCAGCAAAAGCCATGGCAGCAGCATCCTGAAGGCACAGCACTAGCGATCCCCCTTCATGTTAGTAGAGAGCACTAGCTGCTCTCAGCTGCTCTCACATAGGGGGCATCTCTTTGCTCCATGCTGGATTTGTTTTTTCTGAAACTAGAGTGATTTGGAAACATTCCAATGAGTAGCATTTGAAGAGTCGGCGCCATCTAGTGGAGTGATTGCGTCTCAGTGGTTTGGGATAGGTTATTAATGGAGTTATCACAATTTATTAAACTTTATACAAATGTTTCAAATGCTTTCACAATTTATTATGCTGTTAAAGAGGAACTATGGTCAGAAATATGCAGCAGTGGGTAAGCGCTACTCGAGTTCCCCCACTGTGCATAGCATCGCTGAAAAAATTAACCAGCCTCTCAATGCTCACAGCTATGGGGATCCTCTTCTATGGCTGCCATGGAGTGGCTGCTCCTGCCTTCAGACCACAAGCAGCCTGTCAGCACAGCCGCGAATGGAGAGTTGCAAGCATCCCCACGCCTGCTCCCTTTCATCTGTGCTTAACCACACATGGCAATTAAATAGGCCTTAAACATGCAGCGGCCAAAGATATGACAGGTATGATCCTGCGGCAATTATTGTAGGATCATTGGAAAGTAAGATTCCAGGTGAACCATAATATCCTGAGAAGAGGAAGACCCCGACCATAGAGTCTTATAACTGTTGGTTTCTCTTTTGCTATTTTAATAACAATTGTCTTTAGAATGTGTGCGTGCTAGCTGCGCATGCCATATCTGTATGTCTGACAGTGTGGTGCACAGGGCAGAGGGCAGGGAATGACACAAGATTCTGCAACATAGGGGGTTATTCATCAAGGGATAGCGTCAGGTAGTGCCTCGTAGCGGCAGGCAGCGTCTGGTGAACGCTGGGCGCTGTACTCAATACCACATTTATGAAGGCGATTCTGGTGAGCGACTCTAACAGGGCCATGTAGTGTCCGATTCATCATTACAGGTGGCTCAGTATATAGCGCCGGTGCTCTAGCTTCCAGAGCGCCAGGTATTACCTGTTGCTACCTGTCCCTCTCCCATACATTTAAATGGACGTTCCCTTTCTTCTGTTTAAACAGGGTTTTTTTTTATATATATTTTTTTCTCAAATAATTGTGTCACTTCTCTTAGAAAAAGTAATTTTTGAAAACGTTTTTTGATTTATTTGTATTTTATGCAGAATTGTCATTACAGGTCTGGCACTAAAGTGTTAATGTCACAGTGTTCCAACAATGTCATTCCATGTGTTTTCTCTTTGTTACAGGTGGATATGTGTTCAAAAACAGACTATAACCACACAGCTTCTGGTGCTCTATACTATAGCGACCAGATCCAGAGTGTCAACGCTGTGTGTGTAGTTTTTTGATAAGTATGGTGTGAGTCGCTGAGAGTTGGTCGCACTGAGCTGGCGCTACCTTTCGCTCCCTGCAGCGCTGCACTGGTGTTACAGCACCCAACACACATCACATTCATCAATGCTGGCCAGGTTACTAGCACCCGATACCCACTTAAAGCGTCTACTAGCGGTCACTCTAAGCGCTCATCTGCCGATACCTGACGTTAGTAATGAATTAGCCTCATAGAGAAAAATGATTTGCTATGCTGCATGTCCCCAATAATTGCCACAACTGGGAACCTGAGTTAAGGTGAGAATACAGGGATCCCAGGTTATCCACACTGAGGGGCATACCAAATTGGATGTCCAGGTGGGGGGGGGGATTCATGCAGGGTTTTGGACCACTTTGATATAGTCACACTGATTATCCTTTTGTGGTCAGCTCTGTCCTACTCAACATATCTGCTTTTCGTGTGTCTTTAGCCTACCCCAGGCATTAAGTAAGACACTAAGCCATGTGTCATTGGCTAGTAATTTCTAGTAACAGGGGTGCACCAGACAATACCACTGAATATAAACATGTGCTCACTCACATGAACCAAACAAGACTGAAGTGGACGTGTCCAATTACACACCTTTCTTCAAAAAGGAGCACCAATATCAATATGGATACAAAATTCTTTATTATGAAAAAGGAGATATTAAAATACACAAAAACACACTGGACAATTAAAATCACATGGATGACCCCATGGTCACAATAATATTAATGAAAAAACCCCCTAAGGGGAACAATGCATCAAAAGACCCTATGTGCACTTATTAGATCCTATTATAACAGTTATTTTATGCCGGCATAAAAATTGTATGTGTAAACCCTTAAAGTGTAAAACCTCTAATAAATATCAACTCTTAACAATACCTCATATGTGAAAATGAATAAAAAACTAAATTCCACAGAAATTCCATGTGTCATTGGCCCTTATTCATGAAGGGATACCGTCAGGTAGTGGCTGGTTAATGAGAGGTAGAGACATGTAGCGACTGGTGAGCGCCGGACACGGCACGCAATTACACATTTATCAAGCAGAATCTGTTTAGCGACTGGGATAACGCCATGTAGTGTCTGATTCATCATTTTCACAGCCTCAGCGAACAACGCCAGCGTTCAGCCTTGCACAGCGCCAGGTATGACCTCTCGCTACCTGACACTCTCCCATACAGGACGATCTTTTCCTTCTCTTTAAACTGTGGTTTTGTTTTTATTTTTTGTTTTTTAAATCTCAAATAATTCTGTGACCTCTCCTGGCATTGAATTAGCAGTTTTTTCACATTTTTTTTTATATATTTCTTCAGAAATGACATTACAGGTCTGCCATTAAAGTGTTCATGTTACAATGTTGTTAGAATGTAATTCCATATGTTTTCGCTTTGTTACTAGTGGATAGATGCAGGAAAACCTCCTGCGCTCTGGGCTTCAAACAAGCATTTTTCAGCGCCAGAGATTTGTGAGGCTCTTTTTTTGCTGAATATGGTGTGTCGGTCGCTATGAGCAGTAGCTAACATGCGCTCCCATACAGCGCTGTACTGGTCAAATAGCGACTCCTCACAATGTATTCAACATTACTGAACAGCGACTGAGTCGCTAATAAAATTAGGTAATAGTTTTTTTAATATAGGGATCTATTTGGGTATATGGGACAACATGGGGCTTGCTCCTGCTGGTGCTATATTGTAGATATGTTGTGTACACATATGTGTTTTTAAATGTATGTTTTGATGTTGTATGAATTCGTTATATGTTTTTTATACTTTTTGTAGATGAATTGATTAATTAAATATGATTATTTGGATCAGTTGGCATCATTGATTAATTTGTTGTGGGTTGGAGTGGTGCCTTTCAACTAATCGTGTCTATAGTAGGCTGGAACTATAGAAATTGTATATGTGTGTTGTGTTAGCAGCTTGGGTTACTGATTTGGCACACTATCCATCCCCTTATTAATTGATAATCAGGTGGTGCTATACAGGAAAAACTTTGTTATTTTTATTTGAGTCGCTATAAACTAGCGACTCACGGCTGAGCACTGCGACTACTAGCGGGCGCTCTGAAAATGCCTGCTACAGACGCTCATCTGTCGCTAACTGCCGCTAATGATGAATCAGCCTGCCCGTGTCTTACTAAATCAGTTTTCCTCATTAGTCATTTTCTTCATAGCCATCATGTGGCCAGTGTGCAGCAGTTAATTCTATGCTCATGCTTAGCCCCAGCTAATTATTTCTCCCTTTGATCATTCCAGAGATGCCAACCTGGAGACCAGTTTACAGGCTGATGGGAGTCAGAGGTGTGGTTTGTAGTGATGAGCTGAAGCGGGGACAATCCAGTTTAGAAGCCCTCCATCCGACCTTGTATCTGACATTCAGTACTCTTAAATGCCGGATATAATTGCTACCACAACGTGTGAACTGGTATAGGGGTCCCTTCGACTCCTTGCAGTTCACAAAAAAAAGAAAATACTTTTTTAAATAAAAAAAGAACTCAATGTTTCTAGGGAATCTCCTTTATGTCACTTCCCTCCAGTGTCATCATTAGTCACATCAACAGAGAGGCTCCTTCTCTGTAATATAAAAGCCTCCCTGCCACTACCCGGAACCCCAAGGTAGGAGGAGGAGGACCTGTGTCTCACCTTATTACAGATGCTGGCAGGGCGGCTACAATAGCAGCTCCCCGGCATCAAGAAGATCACAACCTGCCAAGCCAGGAGGGAGCACCTGCAGAAAGGATGCCACCCAGCAGAGACGGAAGAAGGAAGAAGTGGGAACGGTGAGTTAAAAAATGATTTTTTTAACTTTGTGAACTCTTGCATGTGGCCCCAGAAATAATAAACTCGTCCCTACGTATCAATTGATATAACCTCAAGCCTGATACTTTAAGCTTTTAAGTACTGTATATTTCAGTCGCTGCAGTATTCAGTCAGTACTGGTTTACACAATGGTTACCTCTACAATAACTCCTTCTGTTGTTTAATTTATAATTGATTTTGTCATCTTAACAAACAATTAGGTTTTCTGTTTAGATATCACAATGGCAAGTCATTTTATACAATTGCATTTTAGTCTAGCACATACAGAAGAGCTCAAAGCTCAAATGTGATCAAAGAACATCCACCTGCCAGAGATGCCTGCAAGTAAATCAGGTAATGCTGAAAGATATCTACATGTTTTCCTCAGGCATACAATATTTTCCTTGTTTGATCATGCCACCATAACTCATTGTATGCACTGACATGAAGCTGTACTCTTCACTAATAGTTGGCAACATGGCACAACATAAACATCTGGTATTCATGGAATAAATCCCAGTCATTTACTTTCACATCAAGTCTCTTACTTACTGACAGACATTTTATCAGTTTCTATTAAATATTACATGTGTACCTAGTCTCTATTTAAAAAAGATGTTCTAAAAATGAAAAAAAAAAAAAACACACGCACCTTTAGAAAAAGTAAAGGATTAAGGTGAATGTATTTAAATTAGCTTTGCTCTAAAAGGGCTTTGTTCAATTTTGGCCAAACTCCAGATATTCAGGGACAGAGGAGATACATCTGGATGTGTCTTTTTGGTCTTTGGAAAACATCTACAGCAGCCAAACACCACCAGATTGATGGCAACACCTTAACTTGAAAGGAAGAAGAATGGTACTTTGAGTAACCCCATGCTGGGTCCTCCACACCAGTACATCTTCTACATGATTCAGTGCTATTGCAACTTGCTGGTTGCTTCAGAAGACAACTAAGAATGGCCACCCCTCTGACTTTTTTGAGAGTATATGGATTGTTGTATATTGAGACACAAAACTTTGGAATATAAATGGTGAAATGTTGCTGTGTTTAAAAGGCATTTTCTGGAGGAATGCTATATCGATTTTATTATCTCTATGAGTTCTCTAATCATTTCTAATTTTTATAAATTTTTGTCCCCTATTGTTGTAGGTACAGAATCTTTTTGTTGTAGGTACATTTTTTTAGTCCATTATTGTTGTAGGTACAAAATTTTACAGAAGTTTTGGGCTCATTAACATTTTTTGTTTTATTAATTTACATTAATTTGTTTCTTGTGCCACCATATACCAGAATGGTGCTCTTTGAGCCGGTGAAGGAATATGTATTATCATATGGTGCTGCTCCCCCCCTTTACCCATTCAATACCCTGACTTTGGCCCACCTAGAATTCAAGTATTTTACTTCACCTCAGTCAGGTTGTATCTACCGATACTCTTTCGCGTCTTGAGGTAGAGCCAAGCCTCTGCCCTGTGTCTGAAAGTACTTATGCAGTAGAAAGCGCATTGCTCCCGTCAGATGGCTCATGTCCCTTTCATGAGTAGACAGAGGGAGGGGGGAATCCAAAAAGGAGAGAAGAAAAAAAAACATGGGTGGCCATATATAAAAACAAATCCTTAGGTTCCTAGCATCTCCTATCCGGAGCTATGTAGCTGCCCATACTTCTATATTTAATTTTGTTAGCTCGGACAGGCAAATGGAATTTGAAATCCATTTGTCTATTGTCAGGGGCAGGAGACCTAGGGCCTCTGTAAATTGCCTACATTTTTCTCCCTCCTTAAGCGTCACATTTCTGCCGTTCAGGTTGAATTTAGGCCGAATGGGAATGTCCATTTGTATTTGATCTGCTTATCACGCAATATTTTAATTAAAGGTTTGAAAATGTATCTTTTTTTCTAAGATATTTGCAGATAGGTTATATTAGATATTAAATAATAAATAATGTTTTCGAACCATGTGAGTTCTTATGTCTACTAATTATGATTTTCTTTTCATGAAAATCTGGATTGTAGCATATAAGAGGTGCTTAAACAATCGTTGTGCGAAATTGGATAGCTATGCTTTGGGAATGGCGACAGTGGCAGCTTTAATTTTTATGTTGTTCTTTTTACTACGGTTTTCTAGGTCGTCAACTTTACGTAACAGATCTAGATAAGCCCTCGCCCTTCTCTGGTCAGTATTGTGTAGCTGCTTTTTTTCTTGGGCGATAGTAGTTACATCTGTATCTATTGTTGCCACCTTTACTGCTTCATTTCCTGAAACTGTTTGGGAGTTCTTCATCTCAGCCGATAGCTTGCTGAAGAGATCAGTAATTAATTTAGAGATATTGCTATCTTCTAGTCTTGGGTTTATTTGTGTTTGATCTTGGGATGTACTGGGGCTGGCTGTGGCGGCTAGGTTGCTTGTCCCACCCAGTTCGGTCATTCTTGTTGTTTTGTTCCGTTTATCATCTGTCTCTGCTGTACAGTTATCTTTTCTTTTGCTCTGGCAGCACAGGCTGCATGTGCTCAGGATATAAAAAAGAGGTGAGAGGATATGTCTCCTGGCGATAGTGTACTCACACTAGTACTTGTTAAGTTTTGGAGGACCGGCGTGCTAATGCTAATTCAGGAATGCTATTAGCTGAGATGTCATTCATGGAACAACCCTTAGAGTGTGTAGCAATGCCTGCGGTGTTGTTTACATTTAAATAAGAATTAAAAAAAGAGGCAGGATTATTATTATTATTATTATTATTATTATTAATAATAATAATAATAATAATAATAATAATAATACAGTTTCTTTGTAAACCACTGTACAATGTGAAATTACAAACAGGGTAAAAAAACTTACAATACATAACAGAAAAGCACAAATACAAAAGAGTCATCCTAAAGTACACTAGGAGAGATGGCTCTGCCCTTGCGGGCTTACAATCTAAAGCATAAGGGTGAAGACAAAAGGTGACAAGTAGTATATACTTAGTATGATGGCTAAGTGATCTGAAGTGGCTCAGGCTGTCTTTTAATTAGGCCAAGTGATGTGTTCATCTGGATAGGCGAGTTTTGAGGGCACTCTTAAAGGCTTGAAGGCCTGGGGAGTGGCAAATTGTATGGGAGAGGGCATGTGGGAATAGGAGGAGGCGATGAAGGTTGAGGACAGAAGGAGGTCCTGGACAGAGCGGAGATTGTGTCTTGGTTGATATTTTTTGATAAGCGAAGAAATGTAGGCAGGAGCCTGATTGTGGAGTGCTTTGTATATTAAGGCTAGTATTTTAAAATGAATTCTCTCAGATATTGGTAGCAAGTGAAGGGACTGATGTAGAGGAGCAGCACTAGATAAGAGAGAGGAGATATGAATGAATCGAGCAGCAGATTTGAGAATAGATCTGAGTGGAGTCAGTCTGTTTGTTGGTAGACTACAAAGGAGGGTGTTGCAGTAGTCTAGTCGGGAGATGATCAGGGCATGCACTATTATGGATTATGGTGGTATCAGGTGAAAGCAAGGGGCGGATGTGGGAGATGTTTTTGAGTTGGAGAAAGCAGGAGCGGGCAAGCGATTGAATGTGAGATGTGAATGAGTCCAATATAAGGCTTTGTCTATTTCTGCCAATATTCTTTACAGATACACACCCTGCTGTAGTAGTATAGTAGCCACCTAGCCGGTTTCTTACTTAAATAATTGGTTTTACCATTGTGAGAAAAATTGGTTATGATAATCACTGCCAATCAACATTAACAACACAATCATCGATCAACTAATATTTGACGCCACAGTGTTACCCTCCTTCGTATTGAATATATATATTGTATTGTATCCTCTCGCGTAGCTACTTGCCTACTGTGGGTGGCACCTTTCGTTGAGCATGCAGCTGATGGAGCTGCCATGAGATCCAGCTCCACTACTGCTGAGAACAGTGGTCACGTGCATGGATGGCAGTATTCTCCTGAAACCTCTTAGCCGCTATGATCGCCGGGGCCACCGAGTTCTCGCCAGGGTTTCTCCTGTTCCCCTCCATCTGTACCAGGTCGGTGCGCTCTTCGGGGTGTGCTGCACAACATGATTAGGCGGCCCAGCTTGTCAGCCGATGGATCTAGTGGGCCTGGGCAGCCAGGCCTGAGGTTAGAGGAAAGATTCCTATACCACAATAGAAGGGGATTCCTTACTGTGAGAGCATTGAGACTATGGAACTCTCCGCCAGAGGATGTAGTCATGCTAAATACACTGAAATAGTTCAGAAGTGACCTAGATATCTTCCTTGCATGTAATAACATTACCAGCTATGGCTACTAGACCACTAATAAACAGGCTGAACTTGATGAACTAAGGTCTACCTTACATACTATGTTACTATATATTTATTAAGAGTAGCCCACAGATCTGAGTGCCTGGAAGTAAGCATTTTACGCAATACACAAGACAAATTAGAGAGAAAATCTTTCCAAAATTCCAAGAAAATATCTGGCACCCTGTGGGTATCTAGGGTCTCTTATAACTATCCTCTAGATCAGGGGTACTCAACCACTTCTTGTAAAGGTCCATTTACAGGCATCTGGTGAGAGGCGGAGGTCCGAATGGGGCACTGTCAGGGGGGATGGATAGTTAGAAATCAGCACATTGGGGGTGGGCTGGGGGTGGATTATACCTTGCAATACCACTTCCTGTCCGTGCAGTACTTCATATTGCAATGCTAGGTGCCAGGGAGTCATGACACTGGCAGGGAGACAAACAACTACAATGCCAATCTGTAAAGGGGCAGCGCTGAGCATGGCAACACAGAAGCAACTAAGTGCAGGGCTGTCAAGTCAGGGTTCCAGAAATTTGGCACCGAGGTCCGCATTCGGACCCCGGTCCGTCAGTTGAGTACCGCTGCTCTAGATACTCTATAAGGTTACTGTTATTAATACATTTTTATTTCGTATAAATTCTGCTCTGCACTTTAAACCAGACCTTCACCCTGAATAGGAGCATATCTAATATTTTCCCTATGTCCAGTCTGGGCCGTCCCAATCCATATACGTGTGGGTAGCCCGCCACCTGGTGGTGCAGTTACTGCAAGATCCAGAGCTGTAACTCCTCCCTGCCCCCTATAAAAGGAGCTTTCTCTATAGAACTTCCAGATTCGTCTTGCAGTACATGCTGTGAGGATCATCTGGAACTCTCTCTGGATTTGGCAGTTGAGCGGGGCATTTTTAAGCCTATCGGCCACTGCACCCCTATTACCTCTGTTCCTGTGGACCCAGTATGCCTCCCAGCCTCGGCTGAGGGGAACAAGTGAAGGTATGGAGAACGCCGGGCTCGTGCGTTCACAGAGCTAGGCTCTGGGCCGCAGACCCTCCCTTAAAGGGTCGGCCGTAGGCGATGGTGAGCCTATCTGGGGGGGGGGGGGGAACCACTATGCCCTGGTTATCCCTGTCTGTCCCACATTTTATTTTCTCTTGTGTGTGTGGTGCTTGTACTTCACTGATACTTACCCCCCCTCACTCCCTCGGCTTCTCCCCTTCTCCCCTCCATCTTGTCTGCACTGCTGTGGGGGGGCGTGCGGCGTCCATGAGGGCGCTCCTTCTTTGTGAGGCTGCGGCCTCGGGTCGTGCGGGGCATGCAGCGCTCCGCTGCCGGGGGGAGGGAGAAGCCCCTCCGTGGGCCGCCCTCCCTTCCTCCTCTTTTGGGCGCCTTTCTTCTTAGGCTGTGAGCGCGTTTTGCGTCATAGCTGCGCGGCCCGCCCCTCGAAGGACCGCCTCGAAGGACCGCCATTTTCTCAGCCCTTGTGAGGGGGGAATCCTTCAAGACGGCCGCATGAGAGATTCTTCTTCCTTCCTCCTGCGCGCTCTGCAGTGGTCGGCCGACGCTGGGCACCAAGCCTCTGCAAATGGGCTGTTGAACTTCCCGCCGCTACGTTGCGAGTCCCCTGTGGGCCTCCCTGCGGTCCGTGAGTCCCTCTTTTGAATTATATGCATATATATTTTTTTTCTTTTGTGCATGTGCTGTGGGATCTCATGGCCTCTCCCATTGTGTCTTTTAGTTGGGATCCCCTGGTCAGCCATGAGTTGTGGTTCCTCCCGGTCTCCTACACCCCCCCACCCCCAGCTCTGCATTACTCTCTCTCCCGTAAGAGGGATCGCTTAAGAGGGACTATTTTGGGGGTCTTTACTAGGTTTGGTCTGTTAGTGCCTTGTAATCTCTATTTTTTATACCATAATCACCATAATGGAGGCTTCTGGGGATAGTGAGCGAGGGGCCCCACCTGGGCGAATGAAGCTCTGCCCCATGTTCGGTACCTGCCCCCTGGGCGCACTCAGCACGGTTTGTGTCACTTGTGCTGGGAGCGTACATGTTAGGGCGGGCGTCCCTGCCCCTAGCCCTCTTCTAGTGAGCGTTGGTGGTATAGTGGTGAGCATAGCTGCCTTCCAAGCAGTTGACCCGGGTTCGTTTCCCGGCCAATGCAGCAACTTTCCCTGCGACCTTGCCAACGCCCCAATTGCTGCATTCAGCCCTCAGCGAGGGGGAAGCCAGCAGGTGGTCCCAAGCCGATTTGTCGCACCGGGTGGCCAGCCTGGAGAGACAGTTATCTTGCATGGCTACGGGTAAGGCCACGAGTAAGAAGCGGCACATCGAGCCGGAATACTCTGATAATGCTAACGATGATGACCTTTTTGGAGGTCGGGACTCCATGGAGGAGGGAGAGTTGTTTAAGGACTCCGCTTCCTCAGGGGATCGGTCGGTTGGTTATGACAGCAAGCCTGGTTCCTCCTCTGTCGAGGGTATGTGGCTCCCTGACGACACAGAAAAATTACTGTCTTCTGTGTTTGAGACCCTGCATATTGTCCCTCCTAAAGCGGCTAAGAGGAAGCAGGGGGATTTATTCCGGCCTGAGAGACAGAGGATTGTCTTCCCGGAACAGGGCCACTTTTCCAATATGGTGTTTAAAGAATGGGAAAGGCCTAATATATTGCCATCGGTGCCTAAGAGTATGGACAGGCGGTATCCCTTCCCTAAGAAACTGATCCGCCTCTGGCCCCGAGGTGGATGCCCCTATCTCGGGGTTATCCCACACTACGGTTATGCCGTCACCCGACACTGCTTCCTTGTGCGACCCTGCTGACAGGCGCATGGATCAGCTGGCTTGTCATGCATTCACTTCTGTGGGGGCTGGGCTTCGCCCTGTCTGTCCGCGGCCATCGTATCTTTGGCCATCAGGAAGAATGTGCGGCGCCTTGTCGATCTGACCAAATCTCGCAAGCGGGCGGAGGACATCAAGGATGCTTATCTGCACATCCCGCACATCTTTCAGGGGCATCAGAAGTTCCTGAAGTTTGCGCTGGCGGCAGGCGTCATGGCCTTTTTGAGGAACCGGGGCATTCGTGTTCTTCCTTATCTGGATGATTTGCTGATTGCGGCTCAGTCCCTTCAGCAGGCCTAGAGCGACACCCGGAGGGTGTTATCCACTCTCGAGGATTTCGGATGGGTAATCAATTACCCCAAGTCTTCTATCACTCCCTGAATGGTGAGGTCCTTCCTGGGCATGACGTTGGAGACCTCTCAGGTCAAGCAAAAGGTGGAAGGTCTCCAGACGCAGGTACAGGCCTTGCTGGCTTGTCAGCGACCATCGATCCGTCTGGGGATGAAACTGGTGGGCCTCATGGTGTCCTGCTTTGAGGCAGTGCCCTTCGCCCAGTTCCACATGAGACCTCTTCAATTGAATCTGTGACCACTTGGGATCAGACGCAGGAGTCCCTGGATCAGGAATTTTCACTGTCCCCTTGGTCAGACAGTCCCTCTTGTGGTGGTTGGACTCCAGAAATCTGTTGATGGGCAAGTCCTTCTGACTCCCCGGTGGGAAATAGTTACCACGGACGCCAGTCTGAGCGGCTGGGGGGGGGGGGTTTGGCATACGCTGAAGTTCCAGGGTCAGTGGGGGCCACAGGAGGCCCACTTACCCATCAATCTCCTGGAACTGAGGGCGATTCGGTTGGTACTTCTTCCATTGACTCCTCATCTAAGGGGTCGTGCTGTCCAGGTCCGCTCGGACAAACAGACGGCTGTCGCCTACATCAATCACCAGGGCGGGACTCGGAGCAAGCGAGTCCTTCAGGAAGTGTCCCAGATCCTGACTTGTTCCCTGCATCTCAGCGGTTTACATCCCCGGAGTAGAGAACCAGGAGGCAGACTCCCTGAGCAGGGGGACAAGATCTTTCACGCTCTGTGTCTCCGCTGGGGTCTGCCGTACATGGACCTGTTTGCGTCCAGACACAATCACAAGCTTCCAAGGTTCGTCTCCCTGTCAAGAGATCCTCTGGCCTTTGCCACAGACTCTCTGACAATTCCGTGGCCGGAGTTCCGGCTCCTTTATGCATTCCCTCCGTTTCCACTCCTGGGCCGAGTGCTGCACAAGATAGCCCAGGAGGGGGTGCCAACCATTCTGGTGGCTCCTCGTTGGCCAAGACGGAGTTGTTTAGCGGATGTGGTTCAAATGTCGGTCGATCATTACATCATGCCCGACGACCCAGGGCTTCTCACTCAGGGGTCGCTGCGGCACCCCAATTTACAGATGCTGGCTTTGACGGCCTGGCTATTGAATCCTCAATCCTAACGGAGTAGGGGCTGTCGGGCACGGTTGTTCAGACCGGGCGCGGAAGAAGTCTTCTTCCATGATTTACTACAGAGTTTGGCGTGCCTACATTTCTTGGTGTGAATCCAAGAGTTTTCCTTGTCGCACTTTTTCTATATCTAGGATTTTGGAATGTTTATAACACGGCAAAAACCTGGGTCTACAGCTGGGTACCCTCAAGGGTCAGGTCTCTGCTTTGACCATCTTTTTCCAAAGACCCTTTGCCAAGGCTGATCAGGACTTTTTTCCAAGGAGTTACCCATGTACATCCACCACGTAAGGCTGTATTACCGGTGTGGGATTTAAATTTGGTGCTTTCTGCGCTCCAGGGTCCGCCCTTTGAGCCTTTGTGCGATGCTGCTTTGTCTATCTTGACCCTAAAGGTGGTCTTTTTGGTTGCCATCACCTCGGTGCGCCGGGTGTCATAACTGGCCGCTCTTTGTATGAAACCTCCCTACTTTGAGCGGCATAAGGATAAGGTAGTTTTTCGCATTAGGCCTGATTTTTTACCTAAGGTCGTTACTCCCTTTCATCTTAATGAGGAAGTTGTTTTTGCCTTCCCTGTGTCCGGAACCATCTAACTCTAAGGAAAGGACCCTCCATGCCTTTGATGTGGTCAGAGCCATTAGGTACTACCTGGTTGCGACTGAATCCGTCAGGAAGTCGGATTCTCTCTTTGTTCTCTCTGAAGGTTCTAGAAAGGGTTTGCCTCCGGCCAAGTCTACTCTCAGTAAGTGGATTAGACAGGCGGTGGTGCAAGCTTATTCTGCCAAGGGAAAGGATCCCCCTTTTCGTGTTACAGCTCATTCTACTAGAGCTATTGGTGCTTCCTGGGCTTTTCAGCACCAGGCCTCTGTTGAACAAGTTTTACAAGGTTGATGTTAGGGCCTCAGCTGACGCTGCTTTTGTCCGAAAGGTGCTTCAGGCGGTAGTGAAATGAACTACATGCTGTTCCGCTCTGCGGATCCCTCCCTGTATATGGACACTGCTTTTGGATGTCTCACACGTATATGGATTGGGACGGCCCAGACTGGACATAGGGAAAAATACAATTCTGTGAGTACTCACCTGTAGAATTGGTTTTGCCCATGTCCAGTCCAAGCCATCCCACCCCACCCTTGGTTCATTTCCTCTTGTTGCCTGTTATGGTGATTATCTTTTTGTATTGGACCGTTGTCCTTCATTTTTTGTGGAGAGAGTACATGCTGAAGCATGTGAGTTAACATGTTTTCTTGGCCTCCCGGCCTGTCTCATTTACTGCTTTTTGACATTCTGGGAGTTCTATAGAGACAGCTCCTTTTATAGGGGGCCAGGGGGAGTTACAGCTCTGGATCTTGCAGTAACTGCGCCACCTGGTGGCAGACTACCCACACGTATATGGATTGGGACGGCCCGGACTGGACATAGGCAAAACCAATTCTACAGGTGAGTACTCACAGAATTGTATTGTTTCCCCCACCCCGTACATACAAATTGCCCATATTAAAAATCATCCTACCTGCATCTATTGCATTTTCTGAGATGCCAAGATATCAAGACATGGAGTCTCAGGCTTCCTGAAAACAGGAAGTGCCTTCTGACTGTGCCGCTCTGCATTCTGGGATTGCTCTCCTTTTCCTAACCCTAGCTCTGCTCTATCTGTGCAAAGCACAGCTATAACCTGACCCTCTGCACTTTTGCCTCCCCTCCTCTCAGCTGCTGAGGCAAGATGGCGGCGCCCGTATGCTAGAGTCCTGAACAGAGTTGCAGTCCAGTGGGGGAAAGAATAAAAAGTAAGTGACTAAAAACTTAAAATATATAAATTTTACATGTTGGGGAATAGTTTATTAAGGGTTTGGGCTTTTCATTAAATTATGCTGAATGTTTAAGGGTATAGGGTCACCTTTGGATTACCAACATTGCTACCTAGTGAAATCGGATTACTTCAGAATTATTCCCTTTATGTCTCTAATGGAAAAACCTTAAAATAGTCTATAAACCTACAAACATGATAACATTTAATTTAAGCTGCTTTATTGCCTCATTATGTTTTTTTTTTGCGCAGCTTGATACAGATAAAAAAAAAAGTGCACATCGACCCTGTTATCTTACAGTAAAGGATTGAGCCAATTTCAATGATATATACTGAAAATGTGAGCCTATCTTGCCCTTTACCAATATAAATCAAAGTTTTTCCAGAAGATATAAAGTAAAAGTTTCTAAATATACAAGTAGCAATGTCCTATTCTGAGCAATCCCCAGTCTTTGAATATTGATTGTGTGCAATATTGCCGGTATATAGGACAGACTCGGCACTCTGTGTAATATATTGAGCAGGAAGAAGTCATAACTTGAGCAGCAGGCTGAAATGGCCGCCTTTAATCTCACAAAACTGAGCAGTTATACTGGGGCAGAAGACATAAATTCTCTCTATTACAGACTTTAGAAATGCTCCGAAGGTATTATCTACTAAAAAAAAAAGTTTGATAAAGCATAGGTTTGAAGTACATAACCTTAGTAGGTAGAGGAGGTACAACTGCTTTTGGAGCACCCAATCAATTATTATTTTTATTATTATTATTAATATTAATAATGTTTATTTATAAAGCGCCATCATCTTCCATGGTACTGTACAATGTGAAATTACAAACAGGGTAACAGGCTGATTTATTGCACAGCTAAAGGGAAACTGGAGATGCGGTTGCTGGAGATCACCGAGTATTTTAAATTCCAGAGCCGAGCTGAGAGAGGTTCGCTCCTCTTAAACATACAATCCCCGTCTCCCTGGTCTCCCCTACTCCCCTACAAGGGAGGTAGGAGAGGCATCCCCACCCTGCCATGTTATCCGCTCCTACAATACATAAAGGACAACTCCATTTTTGGGGGGTTTCTGATGTTCTGCCTAATTGTTTTCCACTCCTGGGAAGTCCATTTGTGTTAGGATTGTGCCCCCAGACCTGTGATTCCAAGTTTCTTATATTCCTGTGTGTCTGGGATCTTGAAGTGGACCAAAACCCAGGATTTTTACTATCCTGGGTTTTGGTCCCTTCCCCTCGGAGCACCCCGATCAGGGGTACCCCCCAGATCTCCCACATCAATTCCCCTCATCCCGGTCCTACGGTGCATGCGTGGCCACTAGTCCAATCAGTGCACTCGGAGCCGCTGAGCTATGGACATCTAAGCCGATGTCTTAGCACAGCGGCTCTGAGCGAGCTGGTGGGCGCATCCCCCGTTTCCCTCTAACAAGGAGCATGCCCGGGCTGGCCATTCCCTGCTAGAGGGATAGCGGGGATGCGGCCGTGGCCTGCGCATGCGTTGTTGGACCGGGAAGTAAGGTAAGTGTAGCCAGCGACCTGGGGGGGGTGGAGGGAATGGATCAGCCCAGGAATCTTATAGATCCCGCTTGACTACAAATCACAGAATGCTTTCACTTTAACAGTTAAATTCATCAGCAGCTTTGGCTAAGTCATTCAGCAGCAATGATACTTCCAGCTGAGAATACTGCCAGTAACCCTTTAGATACTGGAAAACAAAATTGTAATCCCGTCTATCTGAATAAGTTGAATTACAGCAGGAGGGGTTAAATCTGTGGCCTCTGCCTCTGCTAAGGTGCTTTGTCAGAAGAAATTTGTTGCTGAGTTATGACCTCATGTTGTAAAACTATGGCTGTAAATGCATCTCTCTCCTGAATGATTCACAGCCAGAATGTTATATCTCTGTCTCTTATACAAACACTGCTTCTGTTTCTCTTACTGCTTTTTTTTTGTAGTTACTGCTCATGATACAGCCAGCAAAAGTAAAATGTATGCAACAGGATTATTTTTTGTTGGCATTTTACCTTCAACCCTCCTGCAGACATCAGCAGGGCCGGTGTCAGCACCCGGCAAGCCCGGTCAGCTGCCGGGGGCCCACTGACAGCTGCCACAATGTGGTTAAAGAACTTAAACTTTATTTGCCACTAACATTGCATCGGGCCCCTGCGCCTCCTCCCTCTCTGGTCTGCCCCACCCCTCCCTCCCCATTTCTGCCCCACCCCTCCCTCCCCATTTCTGCCCCACCCCTCCCTCCCCATTTCTGCCCCACCCCTCCCTCCCCATTTCTGCCCCATCTATCCATGCTCCCCAATTCAGCTCTATTCATCCCCGTCCCCTCTGCTCTGCCCCACAGCTCTGTCCCATCCACCCCTCTAGAAACAAAGGAGGGGTGGCAGCCGCTCAGACCATTTTATAACTAACCTGGGAGGTGCACGTTAGCAGGGCAATTAGGATACAAAAGTCTTTTCAAAAGTTTTTATTAAATTTTCAGAAGTCATAGGATACAGCGGCATCTGTATAAGCACTGCTTGGGTACATATATATTTTACATAGTATGCAGAAGTTAGAACATATAACGCTAGAGTTACAAACCAATATAAGTAGCTCAGGGGGGGAACATCTGTACACAGTATTCTGGTAAGTATAATGCAATATATATGAACAATACATTGTAGGTTTCATTTACTAAAAGAGGAAGGGAGATTCCTTGTCATACTAGTACAGCTACTGATAAAGGATCATGAAAGGTTTATATGTCTACCATTGGTAGATCTAGTGTTTAATAACTTGGACCGCTACAAGGCTCCAGCAGGGTATACCCTGCAAGACCTACTGAGAGGGCTCTTAAACAGAATGTATCGGGTCTGATTGGTTTCGGGGAAATTCAATGTAATCTATCCAAGGGGACCAAATCTTAAGGAATTTATCAGGATACAAAAGTCTTAAAGGAGCCACAGCACTCCAACCAGTTAACTTGCTGACCAACCTACAATCTGTCTCTAAACTTGGTTAAAAACAGAGGGCTCGGTCACACACATCTGCAGAAGTATGCCTCAAGTGCAAGCCATAGAGTGGAAGGGTCAAAGATCTTGGGGTCTAGGCTGTATTGCAAGGTCTTTGATCCTTCCACCCCATGGCTTGCACTTGAGGTTTAGGGCAACCTCAGGTAAGCCTGCTCCCAATTTATCTATTGCATTGTATGTCCCAAATGGAGCTCTCAGAGATTAGAGTTAGGACTGCACCTCACAGGGGCACCTTGGCGCTGGTGGTGCAGCTTAAGCATACTTCTGCAGATGTGTGTGACCAAGCCCTCTGTTTTTAACCAAGTTTAGAGATAGATTGTAGGTTGGTCAGGAAGCTAACTGGTTTCAGTGCTGTGGCTCCTTTAAGACTTTTCCATCCACCCCTCTACCCTCAGCTCTTCCAATCCCCTCAGGTCTATACCTCTCCATCCCTGTTCTCCCAGCTTTGCCCATCTACCCCTCTTCCTTCTGGATCTGCCAGTCTATCCACTGTTCTTCCAGCTCTTCCCATCTACCCCCCCCCCAAGCATCTCTACCCAGCCATTCCTGTCCTTTCTGCCCATTCATCCCTCTTCCTCCCAGCTATCTCTCCATCCATCTATTCCTGCCCTTTCTGTTTGGTCCATCCCTCTTCCTCAATACTCTGCTCACTCAATAAAAAAAAGGTCCAATAGGGGGTTGGAGGGCAAGCAGCCCTTTTTAGTTTGGGCCATGGAATTTATAGACCCCTGACCAGTGACTCTCTACCACAAAGGGGCCTCCTGAGACCATGCCGCCCGAGGGCCCACATAAACTTGGAGCCGGCCCTGGACATCGGGGATGGTGTCTCTCACACTGTATAATGCTGGAGGGGTAAATTTGCAACTATTTCTCAGTGCAAACAAAAGGTGGTCACGCTGAAAATTAGAGGGCTTGACCATAAACAAGGGACTAGATCACAGCTTGCTTCAACATCAGTTGTATGGGGGGTAAGCAGACAATGATTTGATTTTACATTTCGCCTGGACAATTTCTTTAAGACACAACTTTTGCTACATCTCTCATACATCCCACAAGCCCCTACAAACCTCCTTAGAATACATTTTCCTGCAACCCTTTCAAACATACTCATTTTATAACTCTTATAAACACAGCCCTTCACTCCAGCCATAATGGATCACCCCCCTTGCCACACACAACCAGCAGACTTGTTTCCATGTTGCCAGTTCTGGCCTGGGAATGAGCTACAAGTCAGTTGCCTTCAGTGACTCAAGGCAGCGGGAGGGCAGTTAAGTAACTACAGAAAAAGCCTACAATGTCACTTTAGATGAAAGCTATACCCAGAAGGGAAGTTTATGTCAATACCTTCTATCCCCAGCCCAGTGCTCCAAACAGCCTGTGTTTCTTTTTTTTCCTAAAACTTTTGCCCAATATTCATGAAAACACTAACCGAAAGCAGTATGATGTCTGAATTGCAGCCATATGCTAATTAATTAAGTTACAGCTAAATTGTCTGCTAAATTGGCAGTTAAGTTGAAATGCTCACCAATGCTGAGCTTTGTGTTCTGTAACTGAATGTATCATTGATGTAAAGCACCAGGGGGGCAGGGCTGCTCGGCCAGGGAGCAATATGGCCGACTGCATCCAGTTTGTGTTGTTATGTATATTGGGCTTTAGTGAAAAAAGAAACACAGGCGTTTTTGGGGAACTGGGCTGGGGATAGAAAGTAACAATATAAACTTAGTTTCTGGCTATAGGATCACTTTAAGTATTGTTTAAAGGTGCCAGTCTATTTATAGGAAGACCACAGAGGAGAATGTAAAAGTAGTTGGAAAATAATAAAAGCATGAATAAGTATTTTAACTTAACATTTTTCCATTTTTTTGCTACAGCTTTGCTTTTTATTTTTTATTATGGATGTGTGAAAGTTTAATAATGGGGCCCTGAGATTTATAGCTTACCTCCACCGCCACCACCTCAGTACTATAAATTAGAGACATTATTAAAATATATATTTTTGATATAAAGTATAAACTTCTATTAATAAGCATAGAAAAAGATTGCTCTCCCGTCTGTTGTGAGTAGCGTGCCCTTAAAAGTAAATGAAAAGGAATATAAATGACGGCATTAGAGTAAATGAAACCTATAGGTGTTGAAACATTTCCCCATGTAGCCTATAAGTTCAAGGATCCAATTATAAATGTACAGTTGCTAATGCCAACAGCTGGGCATGGTGTTCTATATCACGATATAAAGTCTAAGGTTACCAATGAATTCTACACAAAGTCTCCCATTTTATGAGTTATACTGAGTTACTGCTGCGGTTAAATGCGTGGATTACACTGATGTACACGTTACCCCATTGTGTTTTATTTCCTATGCTCGACTAAATCAGTTTTGTACCCAACTAATATCCCTACATCAAAGCTGGAAATGCCAGTAACGTCCATCATCTCTGAAACCTCTGATGCCTTTACCAACTACAGGTAGAAATATGCTATTTCTTGGTTTGTAAAATACATTCAGGGCATCTCAAACAAATTAAATGAGGTACTGTTGGTAGAGAGAGAGTAGGGATGGTTTTTGGATTTGGGATAATGCCAGATTTCAACCAAATTTGGTTTAGTTTGATTTAAACAGAATCTTGGATTAAACTTAGCCACCTCTATATTGAACACAATATATGGCAGAGGTTTTACCAACTAAAGAAATTTACACACTGTAAGTGTAAAAATATTATATTACCCTCCGATATTTTGTTAAAGGGAACTTCTAACATGTTATATGTTATAGGAAATAAAAGGGATGTTCATTTTAAAAATATATTGTAGGAGAGGTTAACAACAGTTCGGCGAGGGGGTGGTCAGACATGCCAGCGGTTAGCAACAGGGATCCTTCAGAACCAAAACAAACTGTAGAGCAGAAGTATGGGCTGAAATATCATGATCAATGCAGTGCTGTTCCTGGTCATTTGAAGTAGCCTCCACAGAACATCTGTGATGCTTGGCCCACCATTGTACTTCGATTCGACTGATTCGCAGAATTTCCCGACAAAAATCGTTTCGACCCGAATTTATTCGCGACGAATCGCTATTAAAAACGGCTATTTCTGAGCCTCCTAGAGCCTCAATAGGGTTGTAAACCATTCTGCCTTGCTGTAACACGCATAGGATGCGTGCTGGGTTAGTGAAATAATACTTTAAATAAATATCACATGCAGATCAGAGGTATCGCTAATAGAAGCACAATTGCAGAGAGTTGAAGTGACATCACTATGAGGGGCAGGAGCCCAAACATTGCTTTAAAGAGACACTGGAGTTGGCAGCAGCAGGAGCCCAAAAATTGAATGAATCACACCCTGGAGTTGCAAGCAGCAGCAGGAGCCCAACATTGGCTGAAAGAGACACTGGAGTTGGCAGCAGGAGCCCAAAAATTGACTGACACACCCTGGAGTTGGCAGCAGCAGCAGCAGGAGCCCAAACATTACTTTAAAGAGACACTGGAGTTGGCAGCAGGAGCCCAAAAATTGGATGAATCACACCCTGGAGTTGGCAGCAGCAGCAGCTGCAGGAGCCCAAACATAGCTTGAAAGAGACACTGCAGTTGGCTGCTGGAGCCCAAATTGGATGAATCACACCCTGTGGAGAGTCATGTGGAGAAAAAGTAGCTTAGTTAGTAATATCTACATAAAATTATGAATAAACAAATGCAAAAGTATTGCCAAAGTGAAGTTTTGTTTGAGGGTGTGTTTCCACCTTTTAATTAAATCAGAAACAACAAGGTATCATTGCCTCTGACTAATTAGCCCTCAAAAATTCTTGGAATTTTTAATCTGGATGTCTGATCCGTCTTATCCGAAGAATATTAATAAAAAGTCAGAGTAACGTAAAGGATTTTTTTATCAATACTTACTTGTGGCCCGATGCGGAGCAATGTCTGTAACTGGAGAGCAGCGCCTTAAATCTGTTTTGCACGATCCATATTTCTTTAGTGTTGGTCTGGCCCCGTCATCAATCTACTGGAATACATCAGGCATTGTTGGGAGGAAAGCTTGGCTGATCCATGCGCCATTCATTTCCACGCAGGGCAGTCTCTGGGAAAAAAATTTATGTATAAACCAGGGTCTTTTTCATATAAAAACAAATGGTTATTCTTGCTTTTCAACCATATGTTCCACAGCTTTATCAGTCATTGTGTCAGCCAATGAAGCAACTTTGTCTCCAAGTGCTGCAAAAGCAGTCCACTGCATCACAAGTGGCATCTGACACCCCCAGTCAACTGTCTGTTGTCTGTTGTTATGCTTTGGGTTCAGCTCCACTATCCATTGATGAAGATCTGATCATCATAAAATTCAGCAGCTACTGCCCGGCCAAGAAGTAGAGGAGACACTCGCCTCTTCTTCCACTAGCCGGGCAATTAGTGATGAGGAGAGTGTCGTGTGAGGAGGTGTTGCAAGCGGAGGTAGTGGAAGAGGGTCCCTGGAGTCTGCGGCGGTGGCGGCAGCAGCAGCAGTGAATTATTGCGGACTGTTGGTAGGAAAAATCATCTACTCAGCGATGTGGCACAGCGATGTGGCAGTTTTTCATGCAGCATCCTGTGGAGAAAAAGTAGGTTAGTTAGTATATATACATAAAATTATGAATAAACAAATGCAATAGTATTGCCAAAGTGAAGTTTTGTTTGAGGGTGTGTTTCCACCTTGTAATTAAATCAGAAACAACTAGGTATCATTGCCTCTGAATAATTAGCCCTTAAAAATTCTTGGAATTTTTAATCTTGATGTCTGAGGGATTTCTCCTCTCAGACAGCGTCACCATAAGTCCAGCCTGCTGCATTACCCAGTGGTGGACCTTTCAGAGAACTGATGGCTTGTGCCGAGCCGAGGTGGAGAGTCCCATGGTATCATTGCTTTGCGAAGATGGCAGTACCTGCCCTGTAAAATGTTGTTGAACAGAAGGTGGGCCACTCCTTTAGCCTGTCAGTGTGTACCAAAGTGCACAGTGTTGTCTACATCTGGAGCTGTAACTATGGACTCATGGTGGACAATATATATCCTTTTAGGCCCCCTTGGTGATTGTGGTTTCACGCTGTTCTTCACATGGTTTTCCTTGACCAACAGAGTCACACATGGGAGGAACTACTAAAAATGAGAACTCAATCCATGAAATCATTGCTTAATCCACGAAAACTGCAAATTTGGACCCATGGTGACTGACACTTGAGTCATGCGTCCTGACATGGCACACGTGTTCAGTCTAGTTGTCAAGCGTTTTCTGAAGTCTTCCCCCCATCTGAAAGACATCCGAACAACAGGAAAGAAAGTTAGCATGCACTTCTGGCACTCCTACACCACCAAGCACAACCTTATTGAGCTTCAGCGTCAGAACGGTGTACCCCATGTTAGGGCGAGCGCTGCACGCCCATCTCACAGCATTTCACCTACCTCCATGGCTGCATGCAGCCGTCATCCATCTTCCCTCGGGGCTGCTTCCAGCTGCCTCCCTTCCCCCAGTGCTTCCTCCTTGCATGCGCACAAGTCTCCGTCCACTAGAGGGCGAGCGCACAGGATCCCTGAGATTTAAAGGGCCTTTACAACACTGATTGGTGTTTATGTCATCCAATCCTGCATCCTCTTCCCCTATTTAAACAGGCACTTCCTTCCTTCAGTGCCGGATCTTGGTCTCTCCATGCTTGTTGAAAGTCAGACATTCTTGGATTGCTCACCCGTGTACCGACCTCTGCCTGTCCCCGACTCTGAACCTTTGCTGCCTGCCCTGACCTCGGCTACTCACCTTTACCGCGAACCTGTGCTGCCAGCCCCGATCTCTGCCTGTACTACTACGCCTTTTTGCCTGCAACTTGTGTACCTCACTGAACCTCGGCTGACTGTGGGACTGGGCCGCTGTTAGGGGGTAGCGACCTGGGGGTCACTCGCCGCACAAGACCAACCTGCCTTGCGGTGGGCTCTGGTGAATACCGGTGGCCTCTTAGACTCCGCTCCCCTGACACGGTACCCGCCATTGGTTCCACAGTTAAAGCGGATCCACACCCGAGTCCGCTCCATCCGGTCCGTGACAGTAAGATCCGGCCATGGATCCCGCTGAGGTGCCGCTGCCGGATGCCACTGAATTGCCTGCTATAGTGGCTATGCAGTCCCGCCAGATTAATCAACTCTCTGCCATGATGCAGCAATTATTAACGATTCAGCAACAGCAAGTTCCATCACCGGCTCCAGCATTACCGCCACAGCCCCCGGTAACATCTTCTGCCAGAATCCGTCTCTCCTTGCTGGCTAAATATGATGGGGATGCCAAGTTATGCCGAGGGTTCCTTGCCCAATGTTCCCTGCACTTGGAGTTGTTGGCGGATCAATTTCCCACTGAACGAGCTAAGGTGGCCTTTGTCATCAGTTTGCTTTCTGGAAAGGCTTTGGCCTGGGCCACTCCCTTGTGGGATCGCAATGACCCTGTCTCCTCCAGTATTAACACCTTTGTCTCAGAGTTTCGCCAGGTCTTTGAGGAACCTGCCCGGGCTTCATCTGCTGAATCATCCCTTTTGAACTTGGTCCAGGGCGAGTTGTCCGTTGGTGAATACGCCATTCGGTTCCGCACTCTAGCCTCCGAATTGTCTTGGAACAATGAGGCCTTGTGTGCCTGCTTCAAGAAAGGACTTTCTAGTAAAATTAAGGATGCTCTTGCGGCTCGTGACTTGCCTTCATCTCTCACTGAACTCATCCATCTGGCCACACGCATTGACGTGCGCTTTGCTGAGAGGCGTGAAGAATTCCGCCAAGAAAGAGACTCTCAGAGCCCTAGGAGGGCATCCCGTTTGGCTCCAGTACTTCAAAACCCTTTGTCTGCACATGTACCTCCCAGTGAGGAGGCCATGCAGGTCGATCGATTCCGTTTGTCCCAATTGGAGAGAACTCGCAGAAGGAACGAGAACCTTTGTCTGTACTGCGGTGGTTCTGAGCATTTTTTGAAGGACTGTCCTATTCGCCCTCCACGTCAGGGAAACGGGCGCACCTAGTGGCGGTGGGAGAGGCGTCCCTGGGTGTATGTGCCTCCTCTCCACGGCTCACTGTTCCTGTTCAACTTTCCATCTCACCTTCCACCTCCCTGAATTTAACCGCCTTTTTGGACTCTGGTTCTGCAGGGAACTTTATAGAGGCTGCCTTGATCAATAAACATAATATCCCTGTGAATCGCCTTGCTACACCCTTATTTATCGCCTCAGTCAATGGTGATAGGCTGGACTGTACTGTGCGCTATCGCACCGTTCCCCTCCAATTAAGAATTGGACTCTTCCATCAAGAGAATGTTGAGTTCTACGTCCTCCCTAATTGCACCTCTCAGATTCTTCTAGGCCTTCCTTGGCTCCAACGTCATGATCCCACGCTTGACTGGACCACCGGCGATATCAAGACTTGGGGTGCAGCGTGCTTTAAGAAGTGCTTGAAGTCTGTTCCTGTTCGACCTATTCCTGCTTCAGCACCATTACCTGGCTTGCCTGAGATCTACCAGACCTATGCTGATGTATTCTGCAAGAAACAAGCGGAGGTACTTCCGCCTCATCGCCCCTACGATTGCCCTATAGACCTCCTACCGGGTACCACTCCTCCTCGTGGCCGAATTTACCCTCTCTCGGCTCCTGAGACTCAAGCCATGTCGGAGTATATTCGAGAAAATCTTCATAAAGGGTTCATACGGAAGTCTTCCTCTCCGGCAGGCGCGGGGTTCTTCTTTGTGGCGAAAAAAGATGGCTCTCTTCGCCCTTGTATTGATTACCGCGGCCTCAATAAGATTACCGTTAAAAATCGATACCCTTTGCCCTTGATTGCCGAATTATTTGACCGACTGCGTGGGGCCAGGGTCTTCACCAAGCTTGACCTGAGGGGAGCCTATAATTTGATACGTATACGCGAGGGCGATGAATGGAAGACCGCCTTCAATACCCGCGATGGCCACTTTGAATATTTAGTAATGCCCTTTGGTCTCTGCAATGCACCCGCTGTATTCCAGGAATACGTAAATGACATTTTTCGGGACTTGCTTTACTCCTGTGTTGTTGTATATTTGGATGATATACTCATCTTTTCATCTAATCTAGAAGAACATCACCGTCATGTCCGGCAAGTCCTGTCTCGTCTCCGTCAACACCATCTTTACGCCAAGCTGGAGAAATGTCTATTTGATCAAACCGCCTTACCCTTTCTTGGATATATTGTCTCAGCTCGTGGCCTTCAGATGGACCCCAGCAAGTTGAAAGCAGTTTTGGATTGGCCCCGTCCTATTGGCCTGCGAGCTATTCAACGTTTTCTGGGCTTCGCCAATTACTATCGCCAGTTTATTCCTCACTTTTCCACTGTAGTGGCGCCTATTGTGACCCTCACAAAGAAGAGCGCCAATTCGAAGTCTTGGCCTCCTCAGGCTGAAGAGGCCTTCATTTCTCTAAAAAAGGCCTTCTCCTCTGCACCAGTGTTGTCTAGGCCAGATCCATCTCGGCCTTTCGCCCTAGAAGTAGATGCCTCCTCCATTGGAGCCGGAGCGGTGCTCACTCAAAAATCGTCTACTGGCAGAATTCTCACCTGCGGGTTCTTTTCGAAGACCTTTTCGCCAGCGGAGAGGAATTACTCCATCGGAGATCGGGAGTTACTCGCCATCAAGTTGGCGTTGGAGGAGTGGAGACACCTCTTAGAAGGTTCTGCCCATCAAGTATCCATCTTTACTGATCACAAAAATCTATCTTATTTAGAAACTGCCCAGCTATTGAATCCACGACAAGCTCGTTGGTCGTTGTTTTTCGCTCGATTTGATTTTCAAATCTACTTCCGGCCAGCCGCTAAGAACATCAGGGCAGACGCCCTTTCTCGCTCCTCTGACATCTCTGGTGTTGAATCCACTCCACAACATATCATCCCGCCTGAATGCCTTGTCCACTCTGCCCCCGCTACTCTTGTAGAAGCACCGCCGGGAAAGACCTTTGTGCCAGCCCGCCAACGTCGCAAAATATTAGAATGGGGGCAT
Organism: Gastrophryne carolinensis; assembly: GCA_027917425.1. NCBI lineage: Eukaryota > Metazoa > Chordata > Amphibia > Anura > Microhylidae > Gastrophryne > Gastrophryne carolinensis. Next base: position 51,960,615 of record CM051242.1, on the reverse strand, counting down.
TCTTCCCATGTAGCCGGCCATGCCGGTATCAGGAAGTCTTGTTCTATCATTTCTCGATATTATTGGTGGCCTTCTTTTGAAAAGGATGTGACCGAATTCGTTCAGGCCTGTACCACCTGCGCTCGCGACAAAACCCCTCGCCAAAGACCTGCTGGCCTACTCCACCCACTTCCTATTCCAGATACCCCATGGACACACATTGCTATGGACTTTATTACCGACCTCCCTTCTTCGCATAGCAATACTGTAATTTGGGTGGTAGTGGATAGGTTTTCTAAGATGGCGCATTTTGTTCCTTTGCCCGGTCTCCCGTCAGCTCCTCTGTTGGCAAAATACTTCCTGAAGCATATCTTTCGACTTCATGGTCTACCTACACATATTGTGTCTGACAGAGGTGTGCAGTTTGTGTCCAAGTTCTGGAGAGCTCTTTGTAAACAAATGAAAATTAAACTGGACTTTTCCTCCGCTTATCATCCCCAGTCTAATGGCCAGGTGGAAAGAGTCAACCAGATTCTCGGGCATTATCTTCGCCATTTTGTTTCAGCGCGTCAAGACGATTGGGTCGATCTGTTGCCTTGGGCGGAATTCTCGTATAATTTTAAGGATTCTGAGTCCACAAGGAAGTCCCCGTTTTTGGTTGTGTACGGCCGTCAACTCCTTCCGCCTCTGCCTTTATCCACGTCCTCCGGAGTGCCCGCCGTGGACAATCTCACACAGGATTTCTCCACCATCTGGCAAGAAACACAGCGTTCCCTTTGTCAAGCTTCCGCCCGCATGAAGGTTAGCGCTGATAAAAGGAGAAGAGCTCCGCCTGTTTATTCTCCAGGAGATAAGGTGTGGCTGTCGGCAAAATACATCCGCTTCAAAATTCCTAGCTACAAATTGGGCCCCCGTTACTTGGGGCCATACATGATCAAACAACAGATCAATCCAGTTTGCTATAAGCTTCACCTACCGACTTCACTGCGAATTCCTAATTCTTTTCACGTCTCTCTGTTGAAGCCAGTTATTGTCAATCGATTCTCTCCTAAAACTTTGGTGCCTGCCCCAATCTCGGGCACCGAGGATACCTTTTCAGTGAAGGAGATTCTGGCTTCTAAGCTCTCCAGAGGAAAAAGATATTTCTTGGTCGACTGGGAAGGCTGTGGACCTGAAGAAAGATCTTGGGAGCCCGAAGAGAATATTCTAGACCGTAGTCTCATCTCAGATTTTCTTGGTCCCAAGAAGAAGGGGAGGCCCAAGGGGGGGGTACTGTTAGGGCGAGCGCTGCACGCCCATCTCACAGCATTTCACCTACCTCCATGGCTGCATGCAGCCGTCATCCATCTTCCCTCGGGGCTGCTTCCAGCTGCCGCCCTTCCCCCAGTGCTTCCTCCTTGCATGCGCACAAGTCTCCGTCCACTAGAGGGCGAGCGCACAGGATCCCTGAGATTTAAAGGGCCTTTACAACACTGATTGGTGTTTATGTCATCCAATCCTGCATCCTCTTCCCCTATTTAAACAGGCACTTCCTTCCTTCAGTGCCGGATCTTGGTCTCTCCATGCTTGTTGAAAGTCAGACATTCTTGGATTGCTCACCCGTGTACCGACCTCTGCCTGTCCCCGACTCTGAACCTTTGCTGCCTGCCCTGACCTCGGCTACTCACCTTTACCGCGAACCTGTGCTGCCAGCCCCGATCTCTGCCTGTACTACTACGCCTTTTTGCCTGCAACTTGTGTACCTCACTGAACCTCGGCTGACTGTGGGACTGGGCCGCTGTTAGGGGGTAGCGACCTGGGGGTCACTCGCCGCACAAGACCAACCTGCCTTGCGGTGGGCTCTGGTGAATACCGGTGGCCTCTTAGACTCCGCTCCCCTGACACGGTACCCGCCATTGGTTCCACAGTTAAAGCGGATCCACACCCGAGTCCGCTCCATCCGGTCCGTGACACCCCAACATAGTCTGATTTGCCATGTTTCCACCCGTTGGAATTCCACCCTCCATATGCAGGATCCACTTTAGGAACAGAGAAAAGCCATCACGGATTTCTGGATGATCCAAACGGATAGGGGGACACCCCTGTGTAAATTCAATGTAAACCATTGGCAGCTCATATGTGACACCGGCCGTTTGCTCAGGCCCTTTGAGGAAGCTACTTTATTAGTCAGTTGCCAGGACTATGAGATGAACGATGAGATTCCACTGCTTCATGTACTACAACACATGTTGGAAACCATGGCTGGTCAGGGCACTGGAGACATGGCACATACATTTCACAGCCACATGAAGCCTGTGGGGGCTGAAGTGGAGGAGGAGGAGGGGGTGGGGCACAGCAAACCACAGTTTAGGTTTCACAAAATGACCATTTTATCTAGTTATCTGACAGGAGAGGAGGAGCAGGAGGAGCCACAGGAGCTAGAGGGTTGTGAGGAAGGCGAGACAGAGGACCCAGACACACCGTGGCAGTTTACAGTGGAGATGGAGACAGGTAGTCCCTCCGAGTCACTTGCACAAATGGCACGATGCATGCTCACATGCCTGCGTACTAGTGAGCGCAGAATTGTCTCCATTTGTCAGCGTGAAGACTTCTGGCTCTCCAACTTGTTGGACCCTCGCTTCTGGCACAAAATGGGGGCATTTTTTACGCCCCCCTGAGAGGGAGGACAAACTGACCTACTACAGAGACATCCCACGTAGTCAGTTGGGCGATGTCTATCTGCGCCATGGCCCATACTCCTGCAGGTCTGACTCGGGGGGACCTCTGCGATCACCTTCCACTGCCATGGCTGCTGGGGAGGTGGAAGGAGCAGCAGCAGCAGCTCCATCAGCAGCAGCCTCAGTCTTCAGTCGCTAGTGAGTAGCTTTCTACACCCGCATAGTGAGTCTACTCATGAGCAGCAGGAAGACCTGGAGCTGGACCTCAAACAGCAGGTCATGTCATACCTTGACATGACCATGCCAACACACCTTCAGGATCCACTGGATTTGCTGGGAAGCCAAACTTGACTTGTGTCCGCAACTAGCAGAGTTTGCCCTGGAAAAGCTGTACTGGCCGGACAGTAGTTGATTTAGATGGCAACTGGGCTGCTCTATATAATGAAGCAAAATGGCAAATTTACCTCACAATATAAGCTATTGCCCCTCAGATTTACACAGAGGCTGCTCCATATAATGGTGCAAAACCATGAATTTACCTCATAATATAAACTATTGCCCCTCAGATTTACACAGGGGCTGCTCTATATAATGCTGCAAAATGGCAAATTTACCTCACTATATAAGCTATTGCCCCTCATATTTACACAGAGGCTGCTCCATATAATGGTGCAAAACCATGAATTTACCTCATAATATAAACTATTGCCCCTCAGATTTACACAGGGGCTGCTCTATATAATGAAGCAAAATGGCAAATTTACCTTACTATATAAGCTATTGCCCCTCAGATTTACACAGGGGCTGCTTCATATAATGGTGCAAAACCATGAATTTACCTCATAATATAAACTATTGCCCCTCAGATTTACACAGGGGCTGCTCTATATAATGAAGCAAAATGGCAAATTGACCTCACTATATAAGCTAATGCCCCTCAGATTTACACAGGGGCTGCTCTATATTATGCTGCAAAATGGCAAATTTACCTCACAATATAAGCTATTGCCCCTCAGATTTACACAGGGCCTGCTCTATAGAATGCTACAAAACCAACAGCGGATTTAACTCACACAATATAACCTATTTCTCAGGTTTATATAGGGACTGCTCTATGTAATGGTGCAAAACCATGAATTTACCTCATAATATAAACTATTGCCCCCCAGGTTTACTCAGGGGCTGCTCCATATAATGGTGGAAAACAGGGAAAATGTATTGTCCAATATAAACTATTGCTGCTCTGATTTACACAGGAGGGCCACTCTAAAGAATGGTGCAACATGGCGAATTTAGCTCACAATATAACATAGATTGCAAAATGAGATTTTTAGACAGGGCCTGCTCTATAAAATGGCAACTTTACCTCACAATATAAACTATTGCTCCTCAGATTTACACAGGTATTTAGGTTGATATATATAATAGTGCAAAACAGCGAATTTACCTCACAATACTGTATAAACTATTGCTCCTAAGATTTACACAGTGAGCTTCTCTATATAATGGTGCAAAATGGCGAATTTACCTCACTATATAATCTATTACAGCTCTATATAAATAAAAATAAATAAATAAAAAAAGGGCCTGTAGAAGCTTATTTAGTATAACAGATAGGGTGACATGTGCTGGTTTGGGATGCCCATATGGGCTAGTGTTTTGACTGCAGGACAAAAACCAATTCAAAATGCAATGCTCAGATTCAGCTGAGGAAGGATCAACAAGCGTATTTAGTATAACAGATAGGCTGCCTAATGCAGGTTTGGGATGCCCTGCGGCCTGGTGTTTTTTTTTTGTTAAAGGCAGACCAAAAACCAATTCAAAATGCAATACTTTAATTAAGCTGAGGAAGGATCAACAAGCGTATTTAGTATAACAGATAGGCTGCTAAGTGCAGGTTTGGGATACCCTGGGGCCTAGTGTTTTGGCAGCAGGACAAAAACCAGAGCAAAATGCAATAGCTTAATAAAGCTGATGCTGAACAACGCTTATTTAGTATAACAGATGGGGTGCAACATGCAGGTTTGGGATACCCTGCGGCCTGGTGTATTTAAAGCAGACCAAAACCAATTCAAAATGCAATAACTTAATAAAGCTGAGGCTGTAGATGCTTATTTAGTATAAACAGATAGGGTGCAACGTGCAGCTTTGGGGTGCCCTGCAGCCTGGTTAATTGAAAGCAGTCAAAAAGGAAGTGCAAACTGAAGTAGCTTAATGAAGCTGATGCTGATCAACGCTTATGTTGTATACCAGATAGGGTGCAAGGTGCAGCTTTGGGGTGCCCTGCGGCCTGGTTTATTAAAAGCAGTCAAAAACAAGTGCAAACTGAAGTAGCTTAATAAAGCAGCTGATGCTGATCAACGCTTATGTTGTATACCAGATAGGGTTAAAATAGCATATGCCTTGGGATGCCCGTGTGGCCTGGTATATTTCAAGCTGAACAAAAAGTAACAATAATCCAAGTATGAGAAATGCTTTAGCTTAACATATAGGGTTAATCAGCATGTGCCTTGGGATGCCCGTGTGGCCTGGTATATTTTAAGCTGAACAAAAAGTAACAATAATCCAAGTATAAGAAAAGCTTGTGCTTAACAAATAGGGTTAAATAGCATGTGCCTTGGGATGCCCGTGTGGCCTGGTATATTTCAAGCTGAACAAAAAGTAACAATAATCCAAGTATGAGAAATGCTTGTGCTGAACAGATAGGGTTAAATAGCATGTGCCTTGGGATGCCAGTGTGGCGTAATGTATTTTAAGCTGAACAAAAAGTATTAACAATAATCCAAGTATGAGAAATGCTTTTGTTTAACAGATAGGGTTAAATAGCATGTGCCTTGGGATGCCAGTGTGGCGTAATGTATTTTAAGCTGAGCAGAAACTTTTAACACTAATCCAACTATGAGAAATAATTTTGACCTTCTTTACAGTGCCATACTTTGAAAAAAAATCCTTAATTTCATGCCGATCAATCCAAAGGTCAATGCCCCCAACAAAAATAGTGTTCGGCATAAGTTTTCCTTCTGGAAGGACGTAACCTTTAGTTTACATGGTTGGGGTAGGTTATCTTACAAATTGGGATACCCCAGGCAGCAGTGTCATTGAACGAGACAGATTGTAATGCAGACCATACGCAAGCAGAGAAACTCAGGCTGCAACAGGCCTCTTTAGTTTACATGGTTGGGGTAGGTTATCTTACAAATTGGGATACCCCAGGCAGCAGTGTCATTGAAAGAGATAGATTGTAATGCAGACCATACGCAAGCAGAGAAACTCAGGCTGCAACAGGCCTCTTTAGTTGACATGGTTGGGGTAGGTTATCTTATAAATTGGGATACCCCAGGCAGCAGTGTCATTGAACGAGACAGATTGTAATGCAGACCATACGCAAGCAGAGAAACGGGGAGGCCGATTCAGTAATAGCGCCAGGTAGCGACAGATGAGCGTCTGAAGTATGGCACTATGAGCGCCGCTAGCGTATGCTGCGGGCGGCTGCAATTCGCTATAGCAGGCCTCCTCAGTCGCTACCTGGCGTTGTTGTGAACAATGGCTACATTGGTGAATATGATGTTTCAGATCAGCTTTGTAGGCGCTGTCATTTTGACACACGCTATTCAACACAGCGCCTGCGCCTTCGTTTGCTGTTGCCTGGAAATCAATGTTAGTACCTTCAGTAGTAAACACATTGCAACATGTTTCTTTGGTGAATTTTGTTTTATTTTTAAATTTTTTGGGGTGAAAGTGACCAATAAAACTTCAGTGGTTTTTTATCTTGGTGCCTAAAAAAATTGGAATTAGTATTTAGAATTACATTTTTTGTTTCGCATTTATTGACATTTTTTTAATTTTCTTTGGGACAGTTTTTGCCAACTTGCACAACACCCCTAATTGTTATGTTGGTCAACTCCCCCCCCCCATAGTGGTTTTGCTCATCTTACACAGCCCTTATAGTGGTTTTGCTCATCTTACACAGCCCTTAGAGTGGTTTGGCTCATCTTACACAGCCCTTAGAGTGGTTTGGCTCATCTTACACAGCCCTTAGAGTGGTTTGGCTCATCTTACACAGCCCTTAGAGTGGTTTGGCTCATCTTACACAGCCCTTAGAGTGGTTTGGCTCATCTTACACAGCCCTTAGAGTGGTTTGGCTCATCTTACACAGCCCTTAGAGTGGTTTGGCTCATCTTACACAGCCCTTAGAGTGGTTTGGCTCAGCTTACACAGCCCTTAGAGTGGTTAGGGTCAGCTTACACAGCCCTTAGAGTGGTTTGGCTCATCTTACACATCCCTTAGAGTGGTTAGGGTCAGCTTACACAGCCCTTAGAGTGGTTTGGCTCAGCTTACACAGCCCTTAGAGTGGTTTGGCTCATCTTACACAGCCCTTAGAGTGGTTAGGGTCAGCTTACACAGCCCTTATAGTAGTTTGTGACAAATTATGATTGTAGGCAACAAATTTTTCCCCTGTAGTGCAGTACTTGGATTAGAGTGAAGGGTAGTTAGCTTACCGCAAAAAACGAGGTGATCATGCTTTCCCTTAGCTCAAAGCCAGTCTGGGTGTCCTCACTCGTTTCTGCGGCCAAGTTGGGGATTTCGGCCACCAGTGCTGTTTCTTCAGGGGGTTGGATTCTGTGGCATATACAAAGATTGTGGAGCACACAGCATGCGAGGATAATCTTGGAGACCTTTTGTGGACTGTACAACATCTCTCCTCCTGGGCGTGCCAAACACAGAAAGCGCGCTTTCAGCAGTCCAATGGTTCGTTCCACAATGCTTCTGGTTTTGCGATGTGCTGCATTGTAGCATTCTTGGGCAGAGGTCTGTGGGTTTCTGACCGGAGTCATCACCCACGTTCTCTGCCCGTATCCCTTGTCCGCTGTGGGAAAAACACAAGGAGAGAGACAGCAATTAGTACTAGTACATGTTTTTTTTTTCATTTTTAAAAATATAGCTTACTAGGCCACATATTTTAGGCAAAATACTTTGACATGGTTACTTATTTACCCAGTAGCCAGCTGTTTCGTTTGTTTGTTCAAACTTCCTGCACAGGACTGACCGCTGCAGCACGTAAGAGTCGTGGCATGAGCCGGGGAACCCAGATCTCACGGCCCGCAGCTTCATGTCATGGTCACACACAACCATGACATTGATGGAGTGGAACTGCTTTCGGTTCCGATAATGCAGCTCCTGTGCACGGGGAGGGCGGAAAGGAATATGTGTACCATCCACGCACCCTAGCACATTCGGGATCCCTCCCATGCGATAGAAAGCATGTTTTATTTTGGCAACCTCATCCTCATCCTCAGGAAATTGGATGTAAATAGGGATCAGGTCACAAATAGCCAGTACTACCTGGAAAAATATGCGGCTCATTGTAGCCTGGCTGATCCCGCTGAGGAGGTCAGAGGTTGCCTGGAAGGTCCGCTGAGGAGGTCAGAGGTTGCCTGGAAGGTCCCTCGTGCCAAAATATTAAGACTGGCACATAGGCGTGCTATGCCTGGAATGGTGCGTTTGGTGGATGGATCGATTTTGGTCTTAATCTGATCATATAGGGACTGTAGTGCTGCATGATTCAGACGGAAGCGGCTCCTGATCTGCTCGTCACTTAAATCCCACACTGAAAGGCGGATGCCAAAGGATCTGGGTGCCCTAAGCCTCACAGCACCCTCCTCCCTGGCCTCCTGCTCTTCCAGCATTCTCACACATCCCTGCACCCATAACCTATACATCACCCTCTTATCCATCTCACACTCAACAGATATACCAAAGAAGCAAAACAAATACAAAATCCACAAACACACCACACACACCAGCAAGCACACTCCTCACACACTCACTACAATGCAGCTCACCACAAAACCAGAAGTATAGTGGTCTGAACCACCAGACTGCTGAAAGTTTGCTTTCTAAGTTAGGCACAACCAAGAGGAAAGTTGCTGCACAGCCCACAAAAGGCCCCAAAATCAAGCCTCACTTGCTGTATGCTCCACAATATTTGCATATGCCAACAAAATCAATCTCCTAAAGAAACAGACCCAACCCAGCCAGACACTAAAATGAGCTAAGGGACAAAAACACCACACCACCACACCACAGCCTTTGCCACAGTGTAACAATACCAGAAGGTTGGCAAATCCAGCCATTTATACTTCACTTTGAAAAAGGACAGGTCCGCTTTGCCGCCTTTTGCGTTGCTCTGCTATTTCCTGTCTGCAATTAGCTGACCCAGGTGTGCGTGAAACGGATTGCGCATGCGCACGCTATTAGCGCTACTAGCGTACGTGAGCCGAAACTTGCGTGCATTAACGGACATGGCTGTAAAATCTGTGGTGGACCAATGAAAGGTAAGCTGCTCTTTATTTAAATAGCCGTTTGTAGAGCCACATGTCACAAGTGTTTAATATACATGAGTACATTGTTGTCTTTGGTTGTGTGTTGTTTGGTTAATGAGCTCTGTAATTAGTTAATTGCCTACCAAACATGGTTCAATCAGTGCAGTGGAGCTGTGGCTACAAGCACCTGGCCAGTATGTGTGAAGCAATTAAGTGGACCTGTTTGTGATTGGTTGGTAGAGCACATAAAACCTGCCCAACCCAAAAAGAGGGCGATGCCATTCTGTAGTCTGTATGCGTGCTTGTGTGTTGTCTAGTGGTGTGTGTGTGCAGCTACAGGATGGAGCCAAATTCTGGACATCTGCCGGCCACAGCTGGCCCAAGTAGGAGTGTGTTGGGTGCTGTGCGCAGACCTCCCTTAAGGAAAAGGGCCCAGGCCCAAGGTGAGCCTGCACCCAAGACCAGCCGCCCATTTGCCAAGAGGGAGCCAAAATTTAATTTGGCGGAGAACAATACTCTTGTGCGCCTTATCCTGGCCAAATGGGAGCTAATATTTGGCTCCCAAAGCCAGTCTATAGGTAAGCAAGAAAGGAGCAAATTTTGGGATGCCATTGGGGAGGAGCTTACTAGCAGTGCTCAATACCCACGTAGTGGCCCATCCTGCAAGAAACGCTTCTACACTTTGAGAAGGGCCCTTATGCAAAAGATGAAGCATGATCTTGATGTCGAGAGTGGGACCATCCAGGGTCCAAAGAGTACCTACAGGCCATATGAGGAGATGCTGAAGCCCAAAATTCCGCTGATTCGGCTGCAGGGTGTTGATGCTGGGGATGACATCACAGGTTGGACTGAAGGTACATATTTTCTGCATATTTTTTGCTGGTAATGTTAATGTATGTGATTTGCTTTGTCTCTTTCTGGCCAACTAACAGTAGGACCTGTGAAGTAGTATATTATACCTCATAAATGTTTTCCTTTTCTGTCTGTTGCTTTCTGCATAGGTGCACATGGTGATGTCCCGGATTTGGCTGAGGACACCACAACTCCTGCCCTTCAACCAACCTCAAGCCTAACCCAGTCTGCCATTGAAGGTATTTATCACTAATTTATGGGCTGGGTTGTTTTTGTACAAAATGGGTGTGGGAGCACCTCAAACAATAGCTTGTACCACTGTTGAGGATTACTAATATGGGCCTGCGGACTAATTTCACGCCCACTTTAACCCTCTCAGCAAATAACTAACAAGGCCCTAACATGTGTAGCTATGTGGGAAGCCAGAGATGTGTGGCCATATATCTGCATATACATGTGGAAGCCACACTGGCCTTGATTAGGGAATATTATTGCTTGAGCTGCTCACACACACCTTATTTCTTTTTTCGGTCCCGCACATTACCAATGGCTAAATTTCTTTGAATTTGCCTAGCTGCACCGCCATTGGCACCAGCATCTCCTCAGGAGCCAAGCTACTCTTTGGATGCCGGTAAGTGCATGTGTCAACCTTGCTTATGCCACTTTAACACAAGTGCATGTCTTTCATTCCTCTTTTTTCTTGGTAGGCCAAGTCACTGCTTCATCTTTGGACACCACTTCCGATGTTGCAGGTCAACAGGACCCTGTTGGTGTGTATTGCCCAAAACAATGTATCCTTTATGCTGTTTATGTTACACTGGTTCTATTTGGTTAATCTAATAATCTACATGTTTGCTAGGTCAACTTGAAGATTGTTTTTTTTAGTGGATTTGCCATCCCCAGGCTCATTAGTCAACTGTTTAGAGTGATTGCAATGCATTTTTGTGTATATTAAAAGACAAACATTCACCAGAGTAGTGTTAGGAATATTTAGAGACATTAATTGTGTTTTTTAGTTGGCCGGAATATCGGAAGTGGCTGTCTGGAAATGGCCCTTCACGTTGAGGCTGCTAGAGGTGAGGGTAAGTTGGTTTTGCTTGATTATCTCGTAAGGATTTTTGCAAACCTTTTTTGGTAATTTAGTAGGCCAACTTGTGTTTAAACGTGTTTTTTCAAGGGCAAAGCTCGAGTGAGGGCCAAACTCCGGACATCTGGGAGATTGCGGGTATGTGTAATTTGAGCAAAGTGTCTGTTATTGTTTGGCCCAATTATTGGCTCATCTTCCTCTTACATACATGTTAGCAATCTGAGTTTACAAGATCCCTTTTGGCTAGTGTGTAATATGCAACTTTGTTGAGGTATGGCCTCGATAGTCTATCCATATTACATTTGAGTTTGGTCCACTGACCTACTAACATGACTTTCCTGTTTAGCATATGCCAGCTTGCCCCATCTGTCAGATGTGGATTTGCCACTTTCTGGCAGCCAGACCCCGGAACTACTTCGGGCGGACGGCACTGAGGTAACATGGCTGATTTTGGGGAACAATAACCACATTGACATGTTTGTGGGTAGTCCAGGAACCAAGGAGGGGTGGCAGCCGCTCAGACCATTTTATAACTAACCAGGGAGATGCACATTAGCAGGGCAATTAGAATACAAAAGTCTTAAAGGGGCCACAGCACTCAAACCAGTTAGCTTGCGGACCAACCTACAATCTGTCTCTAAACTAGGTTAAAAACAGGGGGCTCGGTCACACACATCTGCAGAAGTATGCTTAAGCTGCACCACCAGCGCCAAGGTGCCCCTGTGAGGTGCAGTCCTACTAATTCTAGTCTCTAAGAGCCCCATTTGAGACATACAATGCAATAGATAAATTGGGAGCAGGCTTACCTGAGGTTGCCCTAAACCTCAAGTGCAAGCCATGGGGTGGAAAGGTCAAAGACCTTGCAATACAGCCTAGACCCCACACTCCATGTGCTTGCACAAATTCAAAAGGAACAAAGGAGGGGTGGCAGCCGCTCAGACCATTTTATAACTAACCAGGGAGGTGCACATTAGCATGGCAATTAGAATACAAAAGTCTTTGGTAGTCCAGGAACCAACATGTAACATGTTATTTCTTTGGTGTTTTGGCAGGAGGCCAGACCTGAACCCCAAGCTGGGACCTCTTCCCAAGTGCCATGTGGCCAAGCTACAGAGGCTCAATCAAGGGTAAGTTTGATTGTTACACTTTGGGTAAATGATTGGTAGGGGCATACCTGCATTGTTTCACCTTCACTACAATCTTTTCTTTTTGTTTTTTAGCCAGAACACACAACAAGAGGAGGTGTGGCACCGACCAGTGCCGATTTTTATGAGCTAGGGGTCTGGATGCTGGAGGACTACAGTCGCCAACAGCCGCGTGATGGAAATAATGATCGCATTGCGGCGTTGGAAAATCAGGTGCTGGTGTGTCGGCAACAAATTGAGGACCTGCAGCGCCAGCTCCAGGATGTGAGAGAAGGACACCAAATTCAAACCAACCGGGAACTGGATCGCATTGCACATGTGATGGAGCAATCTTTACAGCGCCAGGACCAAAGTTTGTTGTTGATGCATCAGCTGATACAACAGCAGTCTTTTTTTTTTACTGCACTGTTGTCCCCCAACACCACCCCTAGCAATGACTCACAACCTCCCAGGCCCCCAAGCCAAGAATATTGAATTTCTTTTTGTTGTGTTTCATTTGTTTCTAATACATTTGAGTACCCCACCTCTAAATTGTGTTTAGAACACAGTCAGGGATGAGTCTCTAGATCTAGATATGTATATGTAGCCAGAAATGTATGACACACATTGGTGACCATATCTTTCTATGGTTTACACATTAAATGGCTACAAAGGTACACCAACATTTTACAAATAATGGGTTGGTAGACACTTAAACTATGCTTGACAAGGCACAACACACTGTAATTAAAAAAATACAAAATATTTATTATTCCGCAAGGCGGGCAATAGGCCCAACATTCGGCCGCACAGCGGCTCAAAACATACCCCCCCACCCTAACGACGCCTCTTCAAGGCCAGCAGCATAAGGCGAAGACGCCGGATCGACTGCCACAATCTGCGATGCTGGTTTTCACAAGCTGTAGAGTAGAAAAAAACCATATTCAAAAGATAGAATGTGACCTCAACATACACAGATGTAGCAATGTAATGTAATTGGCTAAAATTAGCTGACGCTCACATTCACATTGTTGGCCACTGTGCCCTTAGGTGTTACCATTATATGAGTAACATCCCAAGCATACATTTACTCTGAACTCTTGGGAATAAATTAAGGTCTAAGTCCCAGTGTGGACATTTATTTGTTTAGTTACAGCCAAACATCAGGGCCTAAGTCCTAACGATTAAACTGGTTGGGCCAAGCATATTAGAGGTCACCACCTTAGCAGGCCAATTTTGTTTGCAATAAACCACAATTTTACACTATGTGGCCAAAACAAGAATGGGAGCCAACAATCAAGCATGCAGACATGCAGTTAGGATTGTTGAACAAACACATGTAACCTAGATGTGTGTTTAGAAAACACATAGGTACATTGTAAATGTCTCCAGAATTTACTATAAGACATAGGGGTCACAAGTCTTTAGGCATATGAAGTGGGATGTACTCACCATCGCAGCTGTGGCTGGGGCCCATGCTGCTGGCCGTCCCGGGAGCTGGGGTGGGGAGGATGGTCACCGGCTCCGTCTGCGTGGCCACATCTGTCAGGAGAAAGCAAAAGAGAAAACAAAAATTAGTGGGCCAATGACACATGACTATTTGACAGCCATCTGGTTATGGAGTCTGCCAAAACAAATGCTTGCATGGTTACACACATGTTGTCCGACATTAGCATATTTCCTGGTCCATGAGTTCATGTAAATTATTTATGGTTGCAACATGGACACATAAAGATAATGTGCCAATAACCTTGACAGTGCAATGGTAAGGCCTAATTTGCAGTTGAGTGTAGAATCTTAGTAGTGTGCAACATGCCGGAACAACTTACAAAAATAACACATTTGCTAGCCCCCATCATGGTGTGGGCTGAAACATAGGGGTGGTTGCCAGTTGGATTGCACTGTAGTGGGGTTTGTGATGTTAATGTAAATTATAAAACCAGCTTGTACTATGGACCATGAAACATGTGTATGTTAAAAGTGGACCAAGACCCAGGATTTATACTATCCTGTGTTTTGGTCCACTTTGGCAGGGCACACCAATAGCAGAGAGAGCCCGTCCACCGCCGACTTCCACGCGTCACTCCTCCAGGGCGTACGTCCGCGCAGGCCATTCACAAACGGACAGCGCGGGCACACACACATCTAGAGGGGCACGCAGGAGGCAGCGGCGGTGGCTTCTGCCACCCCCAATGAGGTAAGGAGTTTGTGGGCTTTTTGGGGGGGGGGCCCGCGGTGAGGGAGGTGATTGGGCAGGGAAGCTTATAGATTCCCAGCCCAATCAACAATGGGTGTTGGTCCACTTTAAGGAATTTCATAACATGTGGAATGTGAGGGATAACAACAAACACTTACCATGACTATGCCCGTGGAGAAGGCGTTGCCAAAAGCTCCTGGAGGTGCCGCCTATATGATGCGCTGCAAATTAGAGAGGAATGGCAAGGGCTAAGTACAAATGGCCATATGTAACCTGTCACAGACTAACACTGACTAAATCTGCACTCACCAGGGGATGAGCTGCCACTTGAAGCCCAGGGAGGGCTCTGAGGAGGAGGCGTGGAGCCTCGGCTCCTCACACTCTGATCCAAAGATCCCCCACCCAAAGGGCCACCCTCCTCCCTCTCGCTCCTTCAGGGAGTGTGGGAGAGTCCACAGCTTCCACCCCACTTGGACTCCCCACTTGAGAGTGGCCCCTTGGCTGGTGAGACTCCTCAGAGTCAGAGTGTGAGGAGCTGAGGTTCGATCCTGCCAGCCCCCCAGCAGCACACTCCTCTGGGGCGTCATCCCCTTCCTCCCCTGGGTCCTCTAAATAGGACCCTCGAGAGGGACCCTCCCCTGATGACTCCCCCGAGTCCGCCTGTCTCGTTCGGGGGAGGAATCCCTTCCCACGTTTCCCCAGGGGAGGACGCTTATCTGTGTTGAGGGGGTGAATAAAAAAAATTACAATTACTACCCAAAATGGACACAGCTTAGAATATTATTTCCCAAAAAGTATAAACATAGCATAAACTTCCACTTACCTGAAGCGTACGCATCATATAGGCGGTACACGCCTTCAGGGTCCCGGCGCTTAAAGTCCGACCACTTCTGCATAATAGATCTCACACTGAGGCTGGTGTGGAAGCGCCGGGACACTGTGGCCTTCACCTCCAGGGCAATGCGCTTCTTGCCCCCACGGGCATAGTCATATTGGTGGATGCAGAAATCCTATGAGAAATGACAAAAAAAAATGTTATCAATACATGACATCAGAACAATGGACTAAACATTTATACTGAGAACAGATTAAACATATAATCCAAGGAAAACATACTCACTTTCACCACCTGGCCATTTACGCGGCTATCCACCCTTTTACGTTTTTGCTTGGCTGGCCCAGGGGGGGGAGGGGGTGGAGGGGGGTTAGGTGGGGGAGGTGAGGTAGGTGGGGGAGGTGGGGGAGGGGTGGGGGGGCCAGAGTCAGAGGAGGAGCTGGAGAGGCGCAGGACACATCTCCTGGGCAGCATGGTGGAAACGCAAAGGAGGAAACCGGAAGTGGATATGACGAAAGCGACACAAAAAAAAAAAAAACGCTCCGCGCACTAGGAAGAAGCTAATATCCGCTACGTGCAAGCTAAGTGGCGGTAATAGGAGATTTACACATTACAACAAGCTATTGGCCAAGACGCAATTAATTATTAGCTTGATTTAGCTGGGAAACGCAAAGGAGCAAACCGGAAGTGGATATGACGAAAGCGAAAAAAAAAACACGCTCCGCGCACTAGGAACCAGCTAATGTCCGCTACGTGCAAGCTAAGTGGCGGTAATAGGAGATTTACGCATTACAACAAGCTATTGGCCAAGACGCAATTAATTATTAGCTTGATTTAGCTGGGTGTTCAATATCCTGTAATGCATAGGTCAGAGCAAAAACAGAGCTGGTTGCTTACAAATAACAATCTGATTCCTTAATAAAATAATAACACAATATAACTATCCAACAACATGATAATGTGGCACACAGGAGAATGCATAACGGGTTGTTATGAGCTTGTACGCCTGAAAAAATCCTGCAGAATGTGGACATATGCACGCTCAGAACTACAGTGTATTCATTAAGAACGACTGGGGTCGCTGCAAGTGAATTCAGGGAAAAATGCAGAAAGGCACATGTATGAACAGCACAGCGCAGCACAGCGACGCTAGCGCCGGCACATAGCGAATCACAACAGCGACTGCACAAACACTGACCACCACAGATTCAACAAGGACAGGGCTGCAGAATAGCTTGGGCGCTGACAATTTCAATGAGCGAACGTGAGCGCCAACCATAACT
This sequence comes from Gastrophryne carolinensis, assembly GCA_027917425.1. Taxonomy (NCBI): domain Eukaryota; kingdom Metazoa; phylum Chordata; class Amphibia; order Anura; family Microhylidae; genus Gastrophryne; species Gastrophryne carolinensis. Next base: position 51,944,278 of record CM051242.1, on the reverse strand, counting down.
GACTAAAAAGTAGCTTTACAAGCCATGTGTGTTGTGAAAGCAAGCTAATTTGAGGCTAATGTGTTTTGTGGGAGGAGATGCATTTTAGATTTCACTCACAACATTCCAGAGTAAAAATTACATCTTTCACCAAAAAATCACTAAAAACAAGACAGATTAATCAAACATATCCTAAACAACGTGTGTTTAATTTTTGGCAAAAGACAAGAACACAAAAACCACTTAAAAAAAACATTGCAGTGTCTGCCATTGAAATGTATGGGAGAGCGCCAGGTAGCGAAAGGTCTGACCTGGCGCTGGGCTGGGATTAGCAGCGGCGCTGTTCGTTGCAGTCGGCTACATGATGAATCCAGCGCTAGCTGACGCTTTCGCCGGCGCTAGCCTCATTTAGCGTGATAAATGCGTGATTGTGTTCGCAGCCTGGCGTTCGGGAGTCGGTAGCCGCCGATAGCTGGCGATACCTGGTGCTATTGAAACACTAGCTGACGCTATCGCTTGATGAATAAGGCCCTCAGGCTGCAACAGTTAGTTTACATGGTTGGGGTAGGTTATCTTACAAATTGGGATACCCCAGGCAGCAGTGTCATTGAAAGAGACAGATTGTAATGCAGACCATACGCAAGCAGAGAAACTCAGGCTGCAACAGGCCTCTTTAGTTTACATGGTTGGGGTAGGTTATCTTACAAATTGGGATACCCCAGGCAGCAGTGTCATTGAACGAGACAGATTGTAATGCAGACCATACGCAAGCAGAGAAACTCAGGCTGCAACAGGCCTCTTTAGTTTACATGGTTGGGGTAGGTTATCTTACACATTGGGATACCCCAGGCAGCAGTGTCATTGAAAGAGACAGATTGTAATGCAGACCATACGCAAGCAGAGAAACTCAGGCTGCAACAGGCCTCTTTAGTTTACATGGTTGGGGTAGGTTATCTTACAAATTGGGATACCCCAGGCAGCAGTGTCATTGAAAGAGACAGATTGTAATGCAGACCATACGCAAGCAGAGAAACTCAGGCTGCAACAGGCCTCTTTAGTTTACATGGTTGGGGTAGGTTATCTTACAAATTGGGATACCCCAGGCAGCAGTGTCATTGAACGAGACAGATTGTAATGCAGACCATACGCAAGCAGAGAAACTCAGGCTGCAACAGGCCTCTTTAGTTTACATGGTTGGGGTAGGTTATCTTACACATTGGGATACCCCAGGCAGCAGTGTCATTGAAAGAGACAGATTGTAATGCAGACCATACGCAAGCAGAGAAACTCAGGCTGCAACAGGCCTCTTTAGTTTACATGGTTGGGGTAGGTTATCTTACAAATTGGGATACCCCAGGCAGCAGTGTCATGGAAAGAGACAGATTGTAATGCAGACCATACGCAAGCAGAGAAACTCAGGCTGCAACAGGCCTCTTTAGTTTACATGGTTGGGGTAGGTTATCTTACAAATTGGGATACCCCAGGCAGCAGTGTCATTAAAAGAGACAGATTGTAATGCAGACCATACGCAAGCAGAGAAACTCAGGCTGCAACAGGCCTCTTTAGTTGACATGGTTGGGGTAGGTTATCTTACAAATTGGGATACCCCAGGCAGCAGTGTCATTGAAAGAGACAGATTGTAATGCAGACCATACGCAAGCAGAGAAACTCAGGCTGCAACAGGCCTCTTTAGTTTACATGGTTGGGGTAGGTTATCTTACAAATTGGGATACCCCAGGCAGCAGTGTCATTGAAAGAGACAGATTGTAATGCAGACCATACGCAAGCAGAGAAACTCAGGCTGCAACAGGCCTCTTTAGTTTACATGGTTGGGGTAGGTTATCTTACAAATTGGGATACCCCAGGCAGCAGTGTCATTGAAAGAGACAGATTGTAATGCAGACCATACGCAAGCAGAGAAACTCAGGCTGCAACAGGCCTCTTTAGTTTACATGGTTGGGGTAGGTTATCTTACAAATTGGGATACCCCAGGCAGCAGTGTCATTGAACGAGACAGATTGTAATGCAGACCATATGCAAGCAGAGAAACTCAGGCTGCAACAGGCCTCTTTAGTTTACATGGTTGGGGTAGGTTATCTTACAAATTGGGATACCCCAGGCAGCAGTGTCATTGAAAGAGATAGATTGTAATGCAGACCATACGCAAGCAGAGAAACTCAGGCTGCAACAGGCCTCTTTAGTTTACATGGTTGGGGTAGGTTATCTTACAAATTGGGATACCCCAGGCAGCAGTGTCATTGAAAGAGACAGATTGTAATGCAGACCATACGCAAGCAGAGAAACTCAGGCTGCAACAGGCCTCTTTAGTTTACATGGTTGGGGTAGGTTATCTTACAAATTGGGATACCCCAGGCAGCAGTGTCATTGAACGAGACAGATTGTAATGCAGACCATACGCAAGCAGAGAAACTCAGGCTGCAACAGGCCTCTTTAGTTTACATGGTTGGGGTAGGTTTTCTTACAAATTGGGATACCCCAGGCAGCAGTGTCATTGAAAGAGACAGATTGTAATGCAGACCATACACAAGCAGAGAAACTCAGGCTGCAACAGGCCTCTTTAGTTTACATGGTTGGGGTAGGTTATCTTACAAATTGGGATACCCCAGGCAGCAGTGTCATTGAAAGAGACAGATTGTAATGCAGACCATACGCAAGCAGAGAAACTCAGGCTGCAACAGGCCTCTTTAGTTTACATGGTTGAGGTAGGTTATCTTACAAATGGGATACCCCAGGCAGCAGTGTCATTGAATGAGACAGATTGTAATGCAGACCATACGCAAGCAAAGAAACTCAGGCTGCAACAGGCCTCTTTAGTTTACATGGTTGGGGTAGGTTATCTTACAAATTGGGATACCCAAGCAGAGAAACTCAGGCTGCAACAGGCCTCTTTAGTTTACATGGTTGGGGTAGGTTATCTTACAAATTGGGATACCCCAGGCAGCAGTGTCATTGAAAGAGACAGATTGTAATGCAGACCATACGCAAGCAGAGAAACTCAGGCTGCAACAGGCCTCTTTAGTTTACATGGTTGAGGTAGGTTATCTTACAAATGGGATACCCCAGGCAGCAGTGTCATTGAATGAGACAGATTGTAATGCAGACCATACGCAAGCAAAGAAACTCAGGCTGCAACAGGCCTCTTTAGTTTACATGGTTGGGGTAGGTTATCTTACAAATTGGGATACCCCAGGCAGCAGTGTCATTGAACGAGACAGATTGTAATGCAGACCATACGCAAGCAGAGAAACTCAGGCTGCAACAGGCCTCTTTAGTTTACATGGTTGGGGTAGGTTATCTTACAAATTGGGATACCCCAGGCAGCAGTGTCATTGAAAGAGACAGATTGTAATGCAGACCATACGCAAGCAGAGAAACTCAGGCTGCAACAGGCCTCTTTAGTTTACATGGTTGGGGTAGGTTATCTTACAAATTGGGATACCCCAGGCAGCAGTGTCATTGAAAGAGACAGATTGTAATGCAGACCATACGCAAGCAGAGAAACTCAGGCTGCAACAGGCCTCTTTAGTTTACATGGTTGAGGTAGGTTATCTTACAAATGGGATACCCCAGGCAGCAGTGTCATTGAATGAGACAGATTGTAATGCAGACCATACGCAAGCAGAGAAACTCAGGCTGCAACAGGCCTCTTTAGCTTACATGGTTGGGGTAGGTTATCTTACAAATTGGGATACCCCAGGCAGCAGTGTCATTGAACGAGACAGATTGTAATGCAGACCATACGCAAGCAGAGAAACTCAGGCTGCAACAGGCCTCTTTAGTTTACATGGTTGGGGTAGGTTATCTTTTGAGATGAGCGAGTAGTGAAATATTCGAAATTTCGAATTTCGATTCGAATAGACCGCGTTACTCGACTACTCGACCGATTATCGAATCCCATTATAGTCTATGGGAAAAAAATGCTCGCCACTTGGAAATCTCAATTCGACCACTTGGAGGTCACCAAGTCCACCCTGAACATCAGAAAATGATGCCAACACTGCTGGAATGCAACTGGGACAGCAGGGGAAGCATGTCTGGGTGCATATAACGCGCCCAAGTCGCACTATTACGCCACTATCACAGCCACTCAACAATACACTCCAAACACAATATAACTTCTACGTAAAGTGAGACAAGACAAGGAAACCTTCTTTCCTCTACATTGCCATGGACCCCAAGCCAAACTGTACAAAAAAGAAGAACAAAATTCTGCACCCCTTAAAATCACGTTGCCTAATGACAACCACAGATGGCATAGGCAAGGGGGAAAATAAATAGACCCCACCCCTAATTGTCATTGTGTGTGTGTGTGTGTGTGTGTGAGATGTGGTCAGACATGTCCTCTTGTGTCATTGTGTCACCCCAGCAGTAAGGGAAGCTTAAAGGAGGAGGTATGTTACAGTGTGTTACCCCAGCAGTAAGGGAAGCTTACAGGAGGAGGTTTGTTACAGTGTGTCACCCCAGCAGTCAGGGAAGCTTACAGGAGGAGGTTTGTTACAGTGTGTCACCCCAGCAGTAAGGGAAGCTTACAGGAGGAGGTTTGTTACAGTGTGTTACCCCAGCAGTAATTGAAGCTTAAAGGAGGAGGTTTGTTACATTGTGTCACCCCAGCAGTCAGGGAAGCTTACAGGAGGAGGTTTGTTACATTGTGTCACCCCAGCAGTCGGGGAAGCTTACAGGAGGAGGTTTGTTACAGTGTGTCACTCCAGCAGTAAGGGAAGCTTACAGGAGGAGGTTTGTTACAGTGTGTCACTCCAGCAGTAAGGGAAGCTTACAGGAGGAGGTTTGTTACAGTGTGTCACCCCAGCAGTAAGGGAAGCTTACAGGAGGAGGTTTGTTACAGTGTGTCACCCCAGCAGTAAAGGAAGCTTACAGGAGGAGGTTTGTTACAGTGTGTCACCCCAGCAGTCGGGGAAGCTTACAGGAGGAGGTTTGTTACAGTGTGTCACCCCAGCAGTCAGGGAAGCTTACAGGAGGAGGTTTGTTACAGTGTGTTACCCCAGCAGTAAGGGAAGCTTAAAGGAGGAGGTTTGTTACATTGTGTCACCCCAGCAGTCAGGGAAGCTTACAGGAGGAGGTTTGTTACATTATGTCACCCCAGCAGTCAGGGAAGCTTACAGGAGGAGGTTTGTTACATTGTGTCACCCCAGCAGTAAGGGAAGCTTACAGGAGGAGGTTTGTTACATTGTGTCACCCCAGCAGTAAGGGGAGCTTACAGGAGGAGGTTTGTTACAGTGTGTCACCCCAGCAGTAAGGGAAGCTTACAGGAGGAGGTTTGTTACATTGTGTCACCCCAGCAGTCAGGGAAGCTTACAGGAGGAGGTTTGTTACAGTGTGTCACCCCAGCAGTCAGGGAAGCTTACAGGAGGAGGTTTGTTACAGTGTGTCACTCCAGCAGTAAGGGAAGCTTACAGGAGGAGGTTTGTTACAGTGTGTTACCCCAGCAGTAAGGGAAGCTTAAAGGAGGAGGTTTGTTACATTGTGTCACCCCAGCAGTCAGGGAAGCTTACAGGAGGAGGTTTGTTACATTGTGTCACCCCAGCAGTCGGGGAAGCTTACAGGAGGAGGTTTGTTACAGTGTGTCACTCCAGCAGTAAGGGAAGCTTACAGGAGGAGGTTTGTTACAGTGTGTCACCCCAGCAGTAAGGGAAGCTTACAGGAGGAGGTTTGTTACAGTGTGTCACCCCAGCAGTAAGGGAAGCTTAGAGCTGAGACCTCTTAAAAATTGTGTGGAGTCCCAAGAGCTGAGACCTCTTAAAAATTGTGTGGAGGCCCAAGAGCTGAGACCTTTTAAAAATTATGTGGAGTCCCAAGAGCTGAGACCTCTTAAAAATTGTGTGGAGTCCCAAGAGCTGAGACCTTTTAAAAATTGTGTAGAGGCCCAAGAGCTGAGACCTCTTAAAAATTGTGTGGAGTCCCAAGAGCTGAGACCTTTTAAAAATTGTGTGGAGGCCCAAGAGCTGAGACCTCTCAAACATTGTGTGGAGTCCCAAGAGCTGAGACCTCTTAAAAATTGTGTGGAGGCCCAAGGGCTGAGACCTCTTAAAAATTGTGTGGAGTCCCAAGAGCTGAGACCTCTTAAAAATTGTGTGGAGGCCCAAGAGCTGAGACGTCTTAAAAATTGATTGTATTAAGCCCAAGAGGTGAGCCATAATTTTTTTTATTAATACAGCAATTCTACGGCGGTTAAGGAGGAGGAGGAGGAGGAGGAGGAAATGGCACTTCATACAGATGGCACTTCACTCTTGGCTGCTTTCCACTGTTGTACAAGCAAAGTCCGGGTCAATCCACTTGCTGTTCATTTTGATTAGCGTCAGCCTGTCGGCACTGTCGGTTGACAGGCGGCTGCGCTTATCGGTTATAATGCCCCCGGCTGCGCTGAACACCCTTTCTGATAGCACGCTGGCAGCAGGGCAGGCAAGCACCTCCAAGGCGTACAGGGACAGTTCCAGCCACGTGTCCAACTTGGAGACCCAGTAAGTGTAGGGCGCCGAGGGATCGGGGAGGACAGGGGTGTGGTCTGCCAGGTAGTCCCGCAACATCCGCCGATACTTGTCCCTCCTGCTGATAGCGGGCCCCGCAGTGATGGAAGTTGCACGAGGGGGTGACATGAACGTGTCCCACACCTTGGAGAGTGTTCCCCTGGTGGCTGTGGGCCTGATTGATGTTGTCAGACTCTGGGAGACACTCTCCTCTCTGCCGCCAGCGATGCTGGGTGGGAAAATCTGCATCATGTTCTGCAAGAGTTCCCTCTGGTATTCCAGTAATCGATTCGTCCTCTCCTCTACCGGAATAAAAGAGGAGAAGTTATCTTTATACCGGGGGTCCAGGAGTGCGAAGACCCAGTATAGTTTGTTCTCCAATATCCGGACAACACGTATGTCCCGGGAAAAGCAGCCCAGCATGAAGTCAGCCATGTGTGCCAGACTCTGAGTAGGCATGACGTCACTGCCCCCACCAGAAGGATCATTTTCCATTTCCTCCTCTTCCTCCTCCTCTCCGCCCCATCCGCGCTGAACCAATGGGACGCACACAGCCTGACTGCTACCCTCGCCGCCAGCATCCTCTTCCACAGCCACCTCCACGTTGTCCTCCTCCTCCTCATCCTCCTCCTCCTGCAACTGCCACCGAGCAGCAGACAAAAGTGTGGTCTGACTGTCTACCTGCGTTGCGTCTCCTCCTACCCCCGTCTCCTCTGTGTGCAATGCGTTCTCCCTTATTGCGATGAGCGATTTTTTTAAGGACGCATAGGAGCGGGATGGTTACGCTCACTATAGCGTCCTCGCTGCTGACCTTCTTAGTGGTCTCCTCAAAGATACGCAATACATCGCATATGTCTGCCATCCATGGCCACTCGTGGTTGGCAAACTGAGGGAGCTGAGTTGGATGCACGCGTGGATGCATCATCTGGTACTCCATCAATGCTCTCTGCTGCTCACACACCCTGGCCAACATGCAATAGGTGGAATTCCAGCGAGTGGGCAGGTCACACAACAGCCGATGTTGAGGCAAATGGAGGCGTTGCTGGATTTTTTTTAAGCTAGCAGCAGCTACAGTTGACTTCCGAAAGTGAGCGCACAAGCGCCGCACTTTGACCAGTAGCTCTGCCAGGTTGGGGTAAGTCTTTAGAAACTTTTGTACTACCAAATTAAAAACGTGGGCCAGGCATGGTACGTGATTGAGTTCTGCAAGCTCCAGAGCCGCCACCAGGTTACGGCCGTTATCGCACACGACCATGCCTGGTCCTAGCTGCAGCGGCGACAGCCACATCTCTGTCTGCTGCAATATGGCGTGCCTCACCTCTGCGGCGCTGTGCTTCCTGTCGCCCAAGCTGATGAGCTTAAGCACCGCCTGCTGACGTCTCCCCGCGCCAGTGCTGCAACGCTTCCAGCTAGGGGCTGAGGGCGATGTTAAGGCAGAGGAGGAGGAGGAGGAGGAGGAGGAGGAGGAGGAAGAGGAGGGGGGTCTATCAGAACCCATGCTGGCAATCTTGGGCGGGGGTGGTATGTAGGCCGTCCCTGTTTGCGACCCCGTCCCCGCTTCCACAACATTCACCCAGTGTGCCGTCAAAGAGATGTAGCGTCCTTGGCCGCAAGCGCTTGTCCACGAGTCGGTGGTCAAGTGGACCTTTGCGCTGACTGCGTACCTCAGGGCCCGCCTGATGTTATGCGACACGTGCTGGTGCAGGGCGGGGACGCCACACCGGGAAAAATAGTGGCGGCTAGGGACGGAATAGCGAGGTGCGGCAGCCGCCATCAGGTCGCGGAAGGCCTGCGTCTCCACAAGCCTAAACGGCAACATCTCCAGGGCCAGCAGTTTGGAGATGAGGCAGGTTAAGGCTTGGGCTTGGGGGTGACTGGAGGCGTACTTCCGCCTGCGGTTGAACGCCTGTGAGATGGACAGTTGATGGGACGAGGAGATGGAAGGTGCAGACGAAGATGCGGGGGAAGGGGGGGCTGAAGGAGAATGCCCCAAAGTAGCCGAGGCAGAGGCAGATGTGAAGGTGTCCTGTCTGGAGGTCTGGACTGCAGTGGCAGCACACAACAAAGGGGAAGAGGCAGTGGCAGCAAGACCGGGCGCAGGTTGTATTGCGTTTGCTCTCTCCCACTCAGCCCAGTGCTTGACTTCCAAGTGACGGCGCATGCCTGAGGTGGTCAGATTGCTCTTCTCAGAGCCCCTACTCAGTTTTGAGTGGCAGATTGCGCAAACCGCGCTCAGTTTGTCGTCCGCGCAAACATTAAAAAATCTCCACACCACAGAAGTACGAGGCCTCGATGGGGGAGCTTCGCGCGACTGCCTGCTGCCGGGAAGAGCTTCGGCCCTGCTGGCTGTGGCCTGCCTTCTCTGTCTGGACTGTCCTCTGCCTCTGGACTGTCCTCTGCCTCTTGCTGCCTTATTCGGTGATGCGCAGACCGCATCTCCACTGCTTTCCCCGCTGGACATCACCCCTGTCCAAGTGGGGTCAGTCATTTCGTCGTCCACCACCTCCTCTTCCACTTCCTCTCTCTGCTCCTCCTCCTGCCCACTGGACATTCCAACAGCCTCCCTTGATGGCAACTGCGTCTCATCATCATCGCTCATGATAGCAGATGCTGGTTCCGGGTCCACATCACTAGGAGATGGCGGATACTCAAGTGTTTGGGCATCACTACAAACAAATTCCTCTGCTAGCTCCTGGGATTCTTGCCGCACATCTGGAAAAGGACCCGAAAAGAGGTCCTGGGAGGGGTCAAGGGTGGGCTGACTCTGTTGGCCAGGTTGGGAGGAAGGAGGGTCAGAGTGAGACTGTGTGGATGACTGGGTGGTGGACAAGTGACTGGAAGCGTTATCGGCCATCCATTGCACCACCTGTTCACGCTGCTCAGGCCTCAACAGAGGTGTACCCCGCCCCCCGCATAACTGTCCCATAAAGGCAGGGAAGCTGGATGAGCGTAATGCTGGCTGCCCCTCACCAGCACGCATTGTATCCCCACTGGCTTCAACGCGGTTTGTGCCCCCACCAGCATTTCCACGCCCCCGTACTCGTCCACGTCCCTTTGCGCTAGCCCTCCGCATTTCAGACGTTTTACTTTTTTGGCCACGCGTTATGCCAAATATAAATATATTTTTTAGGAGAACACCTGGCTATACAGCCGTATACTGCCAGAAGGTGAAATGGTGCCTATACGCACCGGGTATATAACAGTCTTTTGTTGGCACAGAGGACACAAAACAGTAGAGCCAAATATAAATATATTTTTAAGGAGAAAACCTGGCTATACAGCCGTATACTGCCAGAAGGTGAAATGGTGCCTAATACGCACTGGGTATATAACAGTGTTTTGTTGGCACAGAGGACACAAAACAGTAGAGCCAAATATAAATATATTGTTTAGGAGAACACCTGGCTATACAGCCGTATACTGCCAGAAGGTGAAATGGTGCCTATACGCAACGGGTATATAACAGGGTTTTGTTGGTAAAGAGGACACAAAACATTAGTGCCAAATATAAATATATTTTTAAGGAGAACACCTGGCTATACAGCCGTATACTGCCAGAAGGTGAAATGGTGCCTATACGCACCGGGTATATAACAGGGTTTTGTTGGTAAAGAGGACACAAAACAGTAGTGCCAAATATAAATATATTTTTAAGGAGAACACCTGGCTATACAGCCGTATACTGCCAGAAGGTGAAATGGTGCCTATACGCACCGGGTATATAACAGGGTTTTGTTGGTAAAGAGGACACAAAACAGTAGTGCCAAATATAAATATATTTTTTAGGAGAACACCTGGCTATACAGCCGTGTACTGCCAGAAGGTGAAATGGTGCCTATACGCAACGGGGTATATAACAGGGTTTTGTTGGTAAAGAGGACACAAAACAGTAGTGCCAAATATAAATATATTTTTTAGGAGAACACCTGGCTATACAGCCGTATACTGCCAGAAGGTGAAATGGTGCCTATACGCAACGGGTATATAACAGGGTTTTGTTGGTAAAGAGGACACAAAACAGTAGTGCCAAATATAAATATATTTTTAAGGAGAACACCTGGCTATACAGCCGTATACTGCCAGAAGGTGAAATGGTGCCTATACGCACCGGGTATATAACAGGGTTTTGTTGGTAAAGAGGACACAAAACAGTAGTGCCAAATATAAATATATTTTTTAGGAGAACACCTGGCTATACAGCCGTATACTGCCAGAAGGTGAAATGGTGCCTATACCCAACGGGTATAAAATAGTGTTTTGTTGGCACAGAGGACACAAAACAGTAGTGCAAAATATAGTTTTGTATATAGGTGCTAATACACCACTGAAGTCTTTCTGTCCCTATTCCAGCAGCAGCAGCTACCCCTCACTAAAGCAGCCGTTTTGTGCAGAGTGTATATAGTTTTGTATATAGGTGCTAATACACCACTGAAGTCTTTCTGTCCCTATTCCAGCAGCAGCTACCCCTCACTAAAGCAGCCGTTTTGAGCAGAGTGTATATAGTTTTGTATATAGGTGGTAATACACCACTGAAGTCTTTCTGTCCCTATTCCAGCAGCAGCAGCTACCCCTCACTAAAGCAGCCGTTGTGTGCAGTGTGTATATAGCTAGAATGAGCTATATACCGTTCAGCATAGTAGCCCTAATAAGGACTCTCAATGACTCTCTTGTCTTCTGGTAGCTGGTATATATGGTGGTAAATGCGATATTCTGAGCTTCTGGGGCCCTGCCTGCCTACATATGGGCTTTATACTGTTCAGCATAGTAGCCCTAATAATAAGGACTCTCAATGACTCTCTTGTCTTCTGGTAGCTGGTATATATGGTGGTAAATGCGATATTCTGAGCTTCTGGGGCCCTGCCTGCCTACATATGAGCTATATACTGTTCAGCATAGTAGCCCTAATAAGGGCTCTCAATGACTCTCTTGTCTTCTGGTAGCTGGTATATATGGTGGTAAATGCGATATTCTGAGCTTCTGGGGCCCTGCCTGCCTACATAGGAGCTATATACTGTTCAGCATAGTAGCCCTAATAATAAGGACTCTCAATGACTCTCTTGTCTTCTGGTAGCTGGTATATATGGTGGTAAATGCGATATTCTGAGCTTCTGGGGCCCTGCCTGCCTACATATGAGCTATATACTGTTCAGCATAGTAGCCCTAATAAGGGCTCTCAATGACTCTCTTGTCTTCTGGTAGCTGGTATATATGGTGGTAAATGCGATATTCTGAGCTTCTGGGGCCCTGCCTGCCTACATATGGGCTATATACTGTTCAGCATAGTAGCCCTAATAATAAGGACTCTCAATGACTCTCTTGTCTTCTGGTAGCTGGTATATATGGTGGTAAATGCGATATTCTGAGCTTCTGGGGCCCTGCCTGCCTACATATGAGCTATATACTGTTCAGCATAGTAGCCCTAATAAGAGCTCTCAATGACTCTCTTGTCTTCTGGTAGCTGGCATATATGGTGGTAAATGCGATATTCTGAGCTTCTGGGGCCCTGCCTGCCTACATAGGAGCTATATACTGTTCAGCATAGTAGCCCTAATAAGGGCTCTTAATGACTCTCTTGTCTTCTGGTAGCTGGTATATATGGTGGTAAAAGCGATATTCTGAGCTTCTGGGGCCCTGCCTGCCTACATATGAGCTATATACTGTTCAGCATAGTAGCCCTAATAAGGGCTCTCAATGACTCTCTTGTCTTCTGGTAGCTGGTATATATGGTGGTAAATGCGATATTCTGAGCTTCTGGGGCCCTGCCTGCCTACATAGGAGCTATATACCGTTCAGCATAGTAGCCCTAATAAGGGCTCTTAATGACTCTCTTGTCTTCTGGTAGCTGGTATATATGGTGGTAAAAGCGATATTCTGAGCTTCTGGGGCCCTGCCTGCCTACATAGGAGCTATATACCGTTCAGCATAGTAGCCCTAATAAGGGCTCTTAATGACTCTCTTGTCTTCTGGTAGCTGGTATATATGGTGGTAAAAGCGATATTCTGAGCTTCTGGGGCCCTGCCTGCCTACATATGAGCTATATACTGTTCAGCATAGTAGCCCTAATAAGGGCTCTCAATGACTCTCTTGTCTTCTGGTAGCTGGTATATATGGTGGTAAATGCGATATTCTGAGCTTCTGGGGCCCTGCCTGCCTACATAGGAGCTATATACCGTTCAGCATAGTAGCCCTAATAAGGGCTCTTAATGACTCTCTTGTCTTCTGGTAGCTGGTATATATGGTGGTAAATGCGATCTTCCGAGCTTCTGGGGCCCTGCCAGCTACAGCCTGTCTTTCCCTGCTGTGAGCGTCTATCCCTCACTAAGTTCAAGCTGCTAATGCTGACGAAGAGGAAGTGCTGAGTTTTGTAGATTCGAGGTCACATGGTTTTTCCAGCCAATGCGTGTAGACGCCGTTCTCGCGATGCCAGCGTCCTCCCAGGACCTGTCCCACCCCCCCTGCATGGTGATTGGTGTAAAAAACGCGCCAGGGAAGGTGTGAGGGGAAACGAATTGTGAGTGCGCCATCGCCGCTGTACTCGATCGAAATCGTGTATGACGAATAGCGTAGTATTCGATCCGTAGTATTCGAATACCGACTCGGTCGAATACTACTCGCTCATCTCTAGTTATCTTACAAATTGGGATACCCCAGGCAGCAGTGTCATTGAATGAGACAGATTGTAATGCAGACCATACGCAAGCAGAGAAACTCAGGCTGCAACAGGCCTCTTTAGTTTACATGGTTGGGGTAGGTTATCTTACAAATTGGGATACCCCAGGCAGCAGTGTCATTGAAAGAGACAGATTGTAATGCAGACCATACGCAAGCAGAGAAACTCAGGCTGCAACAGGCCTCTTTAGTTTACATGGTTGGGGTAGGTTTTCTTACAAATTGGGATACCCCAGGCAGCAGTGTCATTGAAAGAGACAGATTGTAATGCAGACCATACGCAAGCAGAGAAACTCAGGCTGCAACAGGCCTCTTTAGTTTACATGGTTGGGGTAGGTTATCTTACAAATTGGGATACCCCAGGCAGCAGTGTCATTGAAAGAGACAGATTGTAATGCAGACCATACGCAAGCAGAGAAACTCAGGCTGCAACAGGCCTCTTTAGTTTACATGGTTGAGGTAGGTTATCTTACAAAGGGGATACCCCAGGCAGCAGTGTCATTGAATGAGACAGATTGTAATGCAGACCATACGCAAGCAAAGAAACTCAGGCTGCAACAGGCCTCTTTAGTTTACATGGTTGGGGTAGGTTATCTTACAAATTGGGATACCCAAGCAGAGAAACTCAGGCTGCAACAGGCCTCTTTAGTTTACATGGTTGGGGTAGGTTATCTTACAAATTGGGATACCCCAGGCAGCAGTGTCATTGAAAGAGACAGATTGTAATGCAGACCATACGCAAGCAGAGAAACTCAGGCTGCAACAGGCCTCTTTAGTTTACATGGTTGGGGTAGGTTTTCTTACAAATTGGGATACCCCAGGCAGCAGTGTCATTGAAAGAGACAGATTGTAATGCAGACCATACGCAAGCAGAGAAACTCAGGCTGCAACAGGCCTCTTTAGTTTACATGGTTGGGGTAGGTTATCTTACAAATTGGGATACCCCAGGCAGCAGTGTCATTGAAAGAGACAGATTGTAATGCAGACCATACGCAAGCAGAGAAACTCAGGCTGCAACAGGCCTCTTTAGTTTACATGGTTGGGGTAGGTTATCTTACAAATGGGATACCCCAGGCAGCAGTGTCATTGAATGAGACAGATTGTAATGCAGACCATACGCAAGCAAAGAAACTCAGGCTGCAACAGGCCTCTTTAGTTTACATGGTTGGGGTAGGTTATCTTACAAATTGGGATACCCCAGGCAGCAGTGTCATTGAACGAGACAGATTGTAATGCAGACCATACGCAAGCAGAGAAACTCAGGCTGCAACAGGCCTCTTTAGTTTACATGGTTGGGGTAGGTTATCTTACAAATTGGGATACCCCAGGCAGCAGTGTCATTGAACGAGACAGATTGTAATGCAGACCATACGCAAGCAGAGAAACTCAGGCTGCAACAGGCCTCTTTAGTTTACATGGTTGGGGTAGGTTATCTTACAAATTGGGATACCCCAGGCAGCAGTGTCATTGAACGAGACAGATTGTAATGCAGACCATACGCAAGCAGAGAAACTCAGGCTGCAACAGGCCTCTTTAGTTTACATGGTTGGGGTAGGTTATCTTACAAATTGGGATACCCCAGGCAGCAGTGTCATTGAAAGAGACAGATTGTAATACAGACCATATGCAAGAAGAGAAACTCAGGCTGCAACAGGCCTCTTTAGTTTACATGGTTGGGGTAGGTTATCTTACAAATTGGGATACCCCAGGCAGCAGTGTCATTGAAAGAGACAGATTGTAATGCAGACCATACGCAAGCAGAGAAACTCAGGCTGCAACAGGCCTCTTTAGTTTACATGGTTGGGGTAGGTTATCTTACAAACTGGGATACCCCACTGTATATGAAACCGAATATAATGCACCCCCAAAAGTGGACAATCAGCCTCCAAGAGGCCTGCTTAGTTTAAATAAGAGAGCTGCTTAGCTTAAATAAGAGAGCTGCTTAGTGTAAATAAGAGGCCGGCTTAGTTTAAATAAGAGAGCTGCTTAGTGTAAATAAGAGAGGTAGGTTATGTTATGTTACAGAATGGGATACCCCCAAGCAGGCTTTAGAACAGTATATATGCACAGCAACAGTGGATAAGCAGGCTCCAACAGGCCAAATTACTTTAAATAAGTGTGCAGCTTAGAGGAGATACAGAGGCTAATGGTATGTTACAGAATGGGATGCCCCACAGCAGACCTGAGATCAGTATATATGCACAGTAAAAGTGTCTAAGCAGGCTCATACAGGCCAAATTACTTTAAATAAGTTTGCAGCTTAGAGTAAATACAGAGGCTAATGGTATGTTACAGAATGGGATGCCCCAAGCAGACTTGAGATCAGTATATATGCACACAGCAGCAGTGTGTAAGCATGCGCATACAGGCCAAATTACTTGAAATAACTGTGCAGCTTAGAGTAAATACAGAGGCTAATGGTATGTTACAGAATGGGATGCCTCACAGCATACTTGAGATCAGTATATATGCACACAGCACCAGTGTCTAAGCAGGCTCATACAGGCCAAATTACTTTAAATAAGTGTGCAGCTTAGAGTAAATACAGAGGCTAATGAGATTTTACAAAATGGTAATGTTCCCACAGCAGACTTGAGATCAGTTCAGTATATATGCACAGTAAGTGTATAAGCAGCCTGAAAATGCTAACAAAGCCAGTCAGCCAGCCAGTAACACTCAGGCTGGATGAAAAAAAAAAAATCTCCCTGTGACTGCCTCCGATTTTTCCTAACTTTCCCTGCTTCTCGCTGACTTCCTGCCTGTCTCCTGCCTGTCTCCTGCCTGTCCCTGTCTGTCCCTGTCTCTCTAACTGTCTCTCCCTGACTACAGCAGTGTCCTGTCTCTCACGAATGCAATAGAGAAATGAGGAAAAGCAAGATGTCCGCCGCCTTAAATAGCGCTGTGACGTCACCGGGCTTGCTGGCTGCTGATAGGCTGCATGTGACTGCCCCAGCATGGAGCAGGGTAGATGTCTGGACATGTCCCGTCCGCCATTTGAGAATGCCTGTAATGTAAATAAATGGATGTTAAAGAAAAACTTCGAGCGATCGAAGCACGGGGAAATTCGGATTCGATCCGAATCGAATTTTTCATGAAATTCGGATCGAATCCGGGTTCGTCCGGATCGATTCGCTCATCCATAATTGTATTCTATTGCTAGGAACTGGCGACACTGAGAGTTCTGCATCAGGATAGACTTTTGTAAGGAGTGCATCATATGTTAGATGTTGTGATTGTCAAGCAAAAATACCATGAAAGTGGTGGACAAGTAAGTACCACGCTATGGCATCATGTTTATGAACCCCTGAAAGTGCTAAGCTTTCCTTCATCATAGGCACCCAAACGTGAGAGCATTTTAAACCAGACCAAAAATCTAAAATTACCCTCTGCCCTCTAAAAAATTGCACATATATAAACCTCCTGATTAGTGATGAGTGAACCATACCAAGTTTGGTTCAGGTACATGAACCTGATCCGAACCCGAACACCACTGAATTCAATGGGGACACAAAATGGCTGTAAAATGGGGGTAGTAAGGGTTAGAGGGCTGCAGAATGGTGGTAATAACAGGGTGATTGCCATGCTAAAATGGGGTAGAGAAAGTACTTAAAATAATAACATAAAAAAAAATAAATACATAAATAAATACCTACAAAATACATTAAAAACAAATAAAATAACATAATAACAAATGTCAGAGAACCACTGGAGGGCCGCTGATCGCCCTGGGGGTGGGGGCCCTCGGCAGCTGACTGGGTTTGCCTGGTGCTAATGGTGGCCCTGCTCCTATGCCTACTTAACTGCCCTGAAAAGGACAATTATTACATTTTTTTTCTCCTAGCTCTGGCGGGTGAGCGTGGCTTATGCACAACCGGAGTCCATTCATGAATGCCAGCTGTAAATAGGCCATACACACCCCCACCCACCCCCGGAAGCCGGAACATGATCAGTGGCATGGGAGCGCTGTAAGTTATGGCAGTGTTTCTCTTTACAGTATGTGTGGAAGATCGACAGGCATCAAGTATAAGTTAAAATGCTTCCTACCGGTCGACCCTTCATTGCGCTCCCTCCTTACATCGCATAATGGGGGGAATGCAGTCACTGCCTGTAATGGGCCTCTCTAAGGCAGGGGTCCGTGAAGCACCCCAGAACTTGGCACTCATACTTTTACACCACTTGCAGTAAGATACTAAAGATTTGATATATTGTATTAGCGGTTTTTGCTGAGACAGTCATGGACTTAGGATTGTTTAATATATATTATGACCCATCTGTTCTCATGGTGCAGTTGTATCTTAGTTTTTAAATGTTTTTAAATGATTCTTTGGGTACCAGCCAATTATTAAGTTTGTTATAGCTCCAGTAATTGTTTCTTTTTGTGGTAGTTTATAGGCTCAGGTTTTTGTAAACATTCATAGAGTTAGTCCGCATATTCTATGATTTTCATATATAGTATTCTTACTTGTTTTTTTTTTTTATGACAACTATTTTGGAGATGTCCAAATAGTCCTCAAAGTGCAGCACCCCCTCCACAGACAATCAATCAAAAACATATATCTCAAGAATTCATTTTATTATTGGGTTTTCCATTTAAAATTCACATACAACACATAAATTAAAATACCCAAGGCTATTTATAACAAAGGGCATCCCATGTTGACCCGCAAAAATTCTCCCAATCTGTGCAAAATCCATCACAATATAAAAAATATATATTACATAACAATTGTATATATAAAGTGCTATTTTGAATTAAAGTGCTAAAGTGCATAAAACGTGTAAATATATTCCAGATTCTTATTGCTATAATCCCTTAGAAAAAATGTCAACAAGAGCAAGTGCAGAGAGCTCACAATAATGTGATTATAAATTCCAAAAACAACACCTCAACAATAGTGAGTCCCCACGTTGTCCCCCCAAATGAATAGCCAAGAAATGGGCCTCTGAAAATGAATTCTAGAGATATATATTTTTGATTGATTGTCTGTGGGGGGTGGGGCACTTTGAGGACTATTCGGGTGGTTGTTGGGGTCAAAAATGAATACATCATCCATTTAAATTAAAGGAGAATTAAAGCACCAGTCAGATAGCGTATGTTATTTTGAGTTGAGTAGGTTTTTGTTGCCTGGAACACCCAAATCAACTAGAAACAGGCAATGTGACTTTCTCCTCTCTTTCCTGTGTCTGCATTAATATATATTTTTCAGCATTTCTCTAATTGATTTCACCCCTCCTCCATACTCTTTACAGCTTTCTTCACAGAACACATTTTACAAATTTAGGTCGCCCACAACATGGTGTTTTTCATGCTTCTGAATGCCACCGAGTGCCGCTCACTGCTGCAATTATGGCATTAGTTTACATTCAGCTCCCATCCTTTCAATTTATGCAAAGCTGTACGCTGCTGTGAAGACGGGATTTTCATCACATAAACACCCTTGACAAGTAGCAAAAATATTGGTAAGCAAGAAATTGGCTGACACTGTATGTTGACGCCTGAGGTAGTTTCAACCTGAGAAGCTGGCTCAATATAGAGCAGAAGCTTCCACCTGCCTCCAGAAAGTAAAATAGAGAATAATTAGTGTCAAATAATTTGACTAACCCTTTCGCTACGAAAAAATAGCGAACTGCGGGACGAAGTCACGGAGCTGGGGAGAGCTCTGTGGAGCCAAGCCAAGTTGACAGGAGTAGAGCACTTTGAACTGGAGCCAGGAAAGATCTGTCAGGAAGAAGGGTGGGAGAAAAGAAAGGCGGCTTAATGATTGCCGTTCTTTCTAGATCACACTACAGACTTAAAGGGTAACTGTACCATTGCTCTTTTTTTTTCAGAAGGGCTTTCAGCCTCCTACATATCCTGTGTCATGTGATTAGAGCAAGCTGCTGCTGTGTTCTAACATTCCTGTGCTTTTAATCTGTATGATTGTCCATTGTTCCAGGTAATCTGACATTTGATTGGATGAATGTGTTTTTACTGTTCAAGAGGTGCCCTGCAACTGATCCTAGTGGCAGGGAGCGGTGTGCAAGAAAGCAGATGCTTCTGGGACCCTTATGTGTACTGCGGGGAGTGTTAATTAAATAAGTTTTAGTTTTCAAGGCTTGTTTAGCAGTATTTTTGTCTCAGTGTTCCCCTTGCTATCACTAATGATGAACCAGAGTGGGTTCTTTCTGATTCAGAGGCCCTCTGGCTTCCGCATAATCCCCAGTATCCGGCATTCAGCCCGGCGTCTTGTTGCCAAGCAGCGGAGAGGCCGCTTGGTAAGCTCTCCGGCGGAGTCTGAAGCTTGCCGAAGGTGACGTCACAGCTGAGAGATCAGCCGAAGACGTAGCCCGGCGTCTGGTTGCTAAGCAGCGTGGGGGCCGCGTTGTAAGCTTTCCACCCGAAGTTTACTGTCATGTGACTTGGACTTATTTATCACATGACATTACCCAATTTGAGTACCAGCCTCCCTTTCTTATAAATTCTTGCTACCAAACCCGGTCTCTGCCTTTGAAAAAGCTGTGTTTCACAGTGAAACGCGTTGGGCGGGGGCAGCGGCATCTGGAATACCATTGGAATCAACTTGGATATAGGAGCGTGGCTGGACACAGGATCCTGTCTTTTTCCACAATCGACCGTAGTGGACATAGATGCAGAGGAGTGTCCTGCTCTTACATACATGCTGGATTCATTTAAGGAGTTTGTGAGTTTGCACTTTTTGGATTAAATTTAAAAAGGTTTTATTTTTTTAAAGCGGAGTTGCACTAGATTGTATTTGTGCTTTTTCACATGTCCTGTTCATGCTAATATTGAGTCTGAAGTTTAAACAACTTGGAGTGCTATATTGCTGAGTGATATAAGAACGATGGTGAAGGTCTGAAGCTCAGTGATACCTTGATAAGTGCTTTCCATTAGAGGAGTGGGGTAAGCATATACCCATAAGGTGGCGGGCACGTGTGATTCCTTCATGCATGCACTTTGGGACAACCTTTGATTATGTCATCTGAATAAGGAGATGGTTCGCTCTGTGCATTTAATTGACTTTATGCTTAAATTATTAATACAATTACTCCGACTCTCACTACAGTGTGATTCCCAGGTAATCCCTCTCCATGTCCCTACCCTCCAGTGAAGTCATAGGTCACATGGTGGGATTCCACAAAGACTCCACCTCTGTGGTATAAATGGTTCCTTCCAAGACAGCCCCACATTAGCTTGGCAGGCAAAGAAGGGGGAGGGGAAGCTTGTGTCGCCCCATCAATACTGATGTTGATGGGGGAGCAGTCGCAACATCCTCTCCCCCAGTGCCTGCTGGACCAGGAGGGAGCCCCTTTCACATTAGACCTATATAAAGGACCCCTGCTTGGCGGGAGACAGGAGGAAGATGACAAAAGGTGAGTCCTTTTTTTTTAACAGTTTGTTAACTGGTAAAGTGCCCCTTCACTAGTTCACATATAGTGTTGACTGGCATGCCACCTGCCAGCACCAGTGGGTGGCATGCCAGGTTATTTGAGCCAGATCTTGCCAGAATCTGGGATGGGGTGAACCCGACCAAATCAACAAGATCCGAGTCCATATGCCCATATGCGAAGACCAAAACTATCACGGTCTAACTGTGCTCTCAGGGATGATAGTAACACAAATAGCATTTGTAATGACACCTGGACCATGGACGGAGAACATCCTCTGACCCCCAGTTCTGAAACTATAGGGTTGATTCAGAGAGACAAAAAAAGACTTTTGTTTTTGTGTCATTTTGTATTTTTTTTAAATCTTTCCCGCTCTCGTATGAGTGTACAAACGATTCTAAGCATGCATTGCAAGCCTTCTGTGAAGTCTTCGTCCGTTCGTATGCCAAATTTTCCAGCTTTCGGTTTCCGTTTTTTTACTCATGTTACATCGTCGACTTTCGTTTTTGCCCTTTTTCCATCGTTTCCTCCCAAGAATCCTTTATGTTTCCCATTAGATTCTGTTTTCCTTTTGCAATAAATAATTGTCCAGATGAAAATCCTTACGACCTTACGCCAGCGCACTACAAACTTAACTCATTAAAGTGCTCGCCTACATATTTGGTTCACTCACTTGTGCTACAATGCTTAGCTAAATCACTTCGCGCTCTCATTCTTCTTCCATTTCTCACCCCTAAAACTTTCCGAAATCACTTCGCGGTTATGTTCTTCTTGCATTTCTCACCCCTAAAACTTACCCAAACCACTTCACGGTC
The DNA here is from genome assembly GCA_027917425.1 of Gastrophryne carolinensis. Classification (NCBI taxonomy): domain Eukaryota; kingdom Metazoa; phylum Chordata; class Amphibia; order Anura; family Microhylidae; genus Gastrophryne; species Gastrophryne carolinensis. Next base: position 51,922,926 of record CM051242.1, on the reverse strand, counting down.
AGTATATTCTTGCATTTCTCACCCCTAAAACTTACCCAAATCACCTCGCGGTCATGTACTTCTTGCATTTTTCACCCCTAAAACTTACCCAAATCACTTCGCGGTCATGTTCTTCTTGCATTTCTCATCCCTAAAACTTACCTGTGAATCTTCATCTCTAAATATTTCTTGGCCCATTCGTTTTGTGGGAATGTATTTAGAAAAGGAAATGACACAGAAACATTTTTTTTGTTTTTTTTTCTTTAATAGCAAATGCCACTTATTGTTTGGCTTATTTAAAAATTTTTTTTTTTTTTTACATTTCCAACGTTAACATTTTTTTAATCTAAAAAATAACATTTTTAAATGTATAATTTTTGTTTTAAAATGTTTTAAATACAGAACTATATACATAACAATGGCAGGACCCAGAACATTAGTCTTCATCTGTGGTCCCCAACGAGTCGCGCAGCTCCTGCATGTCGGCCACCAATGCAAGGACCCTTGCACTCATTGCTGCCACTCTGGCACGTGTGGTCCCTGTATAAAAAGTAAACAAACATTATTTGTTGGCAAATACATGTTTCTCAGCTGTGGATGGAATGTTTTTTTAGGTGGCAAGCTAACTCATGATGCCATATGTCATTATGCTAAGTAATTAATCTAAGGAAGAGGGCATATGTCATTATGCTAAGTAATTAATCTAAGGAAGAGGGCATATGTCATTATGCTAAGTAATTAATCTAAAGAAGAGGGCATATGTCATTATGCTAAGTAATTAATCTAAGGAAGAGGGCATATGTCATTATGCTAAGTAATTAATCTAAGGAAGAGGGCATATGTCATTATGCTAAGTAATTAATCTAAGGAAGAGGGCATATGTCATTATGCTAAGTAATTAATCTAAGGAAGAGGGCATATGTCATTATGCTAATGCCATTGACTATGGCTTTAGGTATCTTGGTGATCATGTCAATTAGGGTCACTTATAATGTCTGAGTCAACAGTAAGCAAATGACAATTTTAATGTGTGTGTGACATCACCCACCTTCTCCATGTGCCTCCTGGGCATGTTCTGCTGCAGTCTCTTCCACAGATCCTTCACCCGCTACATATTCATCTAGAAAAAGAGATTAAGGGAGTCAGCTTTTGTTTATATAGCATGTATGTGTGTGCGGTTACATTAAGAGTCACATACCAGAGGCTAAGGGCTCCGTCGCTTGGTACGACTCCCTGCCCACGCCGTGATGCCCCTCTTCTGTAGAAAGGTCCAGGGGCTGGTCGGAGGCCGCTACAGAGGAGGGGTAGGACCGTCGCCCTGGAGATCCACCACCTTCACTTTGTGCTGCAGATTCATGCAGCACTGGTCGGCCTGTGCGCCTCCGGGTGCATCGTATTCGGTACTCCATTTCCAGCACTAGAAAAAAAAAAGCATTTTTAAGTATATACAATTTGTGAACCCTCGTGCAGGCCACAATCACGTTTCCAACAGTCCTGCACCATGACCATGGGCTGCATCCCTGGCATCCCTGCAGCTGTGGCGTGCATGCACGCCCAGTCATTCAGATAGACTGGGGGCGGAAGTGTGCCACCGACTGCAGTGAAACTGGGGATGTGCATGCTTCTGCATCCCATGGCGGTGTTCTGTTCAAACCAATGATTCATGCCGTGCATTAGTATACACAACATAACAAAAGTGCTGATTGGACAGCAACCCATGCATGTGCCGTAGGACCTGCGGAAGGGTGAGCTGGGGGGTTTCACACAGTGGAGCATCCCAAATCCTGCTGTTAGGTCCACCAATAAGTGCCTAGGACAGTTCTAAATATGGCACAATAGAGCACAACTGTTAAAAAATCAATTGAAAGTGGGCTTTCTCTTTAAATTACTCTAGTCTACTCTACTCTACTATTGTCATCTGTCAGTGAAGAACTTTTTATTTGGTCCTCTAAAGGTTTCATCTGTCTTTTTAGAGAAGGAAAGTGTAGTTATTATGGTTGGTATGCGTCAAGGACTAGGAAAAGATACTGCAGCATACAAACATCATCCACAGGCAGCAATTCAATAGCTAGAGGATAGAGCTATAACCATAAATAACGAATAAGGAAAGAATTAGACGTATACCAGGCTCTTCCACACCCAGTTTGTTTGTTTATTGTCTGTCTTTTTGAGGGGGGTCTGCGTACTATGTACTGCTCTAGGCTGGACAGGTAGGAACATGAAAATGATACTACTTGGTCAAACTTCACCTATAAATAGAAACAAATAAACAAACAGAAGAAATGCCCCACCTGCACACTTAACAATTTAGTAAAATAAAACAAATAATATTTGAGTCTTCCATCTTCTCAGTTCCTCTGCTGCTTTACCAGATTATGTCATTTGGTAAAAATGTGCTAATAAATTGTGGGATATTTTCTACTAACAATAGGAAACATAGGAAAATTTTTGTGGCACCATTGTTGGCGCTCAACTGTTTTTCTATATTTTAGTTACAGCTGTATTGTTTCTCTAGTTCAAGGAAGCTGGTTATAATTAAAAATTAGCTCAGTCAATACATTGTGATACTAAATTAAAATATGGTAATTATTTAAAAAAATCCCAGTAGGAACATTTCTTGTAACAGTTTTTTAAATATCTAAAATTCCTAAAGTCCTAATAGCAATTTAGCAATCCAGTGGTCTTTCGGTTCTGGGGATGAGAAAGAATGAATTTGGACAGGAAGTTGGCATGATGGTGTTGAGCAACATGAATCCTAAAGAGTCAGCAAGGATCATACCAAGTAAAAAAAAAAAACTAATCAGCCAAACCCACCCCTATCTGGTTGGACCACAATTCACTTGAATTAGCCACTAAATGTGGGTAGTTCGTGGATGGGGGAAAAACTGAGGTCTATCCTGGACTCTAGAAGACATAAACATCTGCAAAATGCTCCAAAAATGCACAGGAAAACCCCCCAAAAGGTTGTCAGATATTCTGAAAGTTTTTAATGAGCTTATCTATTATGTAAATAAACCAAAATCAAAATATCTTTTTGGGTTAACCAGCTATGTAAAAATGATTGGTAAAACAAAATGTAATATGACTAAGACCACGCAAAAACACAGCAAACAAGCACAGCACATGCAAATATTTACAAGTACCCTAACCAACGTCAATAAACAGCAATACCAACAATACCAATAACTAGAATAACAATAGCCTCGATTCAGAGACACATTAGTCCGGACTTCTGTAGCTGTCTGTGTAAGTTTTGGTGGGTGTTTGTCATTTTTTTGCTTTTTTTCGTCCATTTTCTACTCGCACGAACATTCGGGAATGCGCTTCCGATGAACGGAAGCAAATCGGAACATTTCCGTTAGTTCGGATCATTTTCCAAACAAAATCGGAAATTTTCCGTTCGTTCAGAAAACTTCCGTTGCTGGGATGGGTTTCTGTCTGATTCAGAGAGCTGATTTCCGACGGATCACCACCCTATAAATCCGTTTCATTTCCGATCCACTTACGAGACTTTTGAGGGCTCGAATTGCTATTGTTGAACATGTTTTGCGGCTATGTGGAGGAGTCTGCGCGCCTTTAGCACCAAGGCATTGCATGTATCAGCATGGCCGAGGCCATAATTGTATAGCAATGCATACCTGAATTAATACATTTCATGTATGCCTTATAGATGCATTTTAATGCTGACCTTAATTAGTCCTTAGCATGTAAACATTTATTTTTCCACACATCCATATAATTGCTATATTTTTTTAGACTTATGTCCTTTGTGAATTATATTTGGATTGTTGAACTTGAATCTTAATTTGTTGTACGAGTTATTGTTTTAGTTGGTTACCTTTGCTTTGTGTAATTATTTTATATTTGGTTGCAGGAACTGCAAGATGTGACACTCGCCCTTGCTCCTGATGCCCGTTCTTTGCCTGCAGAATGTGGGCCAGGGGTTCTCTACTTGGGCACTATGCAAAACCCGGGCCGTGGTGGTGAGGGCCCTCTGGCTTTTGAAGTCCAGATTTAGGTGTTTGGACCATACGGGGGGGGGGGGGGGGCACTGCAGTATGACCCCAACAAGGTTATACCAAAATTTTAATTTACATTTTTTAACAGGGACCACACGTGTCAGAGTGGCACAACTGAGTGTCAGGGTCCTTCAGTTGGTGGGCGAGATGCCGGAGCTGCACAAATCGTTGGGGACCAAAGATGAAGAATAATGTTCAGTAGCCTGCCATTGCTATGTATTTTGTTTTTTATAGTTGTAAAAATGTGAAATTTTCTAAATTTTTTTAAATTTTATATTTTATGATGGTATAAAAAATGTTACATTGTCATTTCATTTACAAAATACATTAACACAAAACTAATGGGCCCAGAAATATTTAAAGATGAATATTCACATGACCGAGAAGTGATTTTGGGTAAGTTTTAGGGGGCTAAAATGGAAGAAGAACCTAACCAAGAAGTGGTTTGGGTGAGCTTTAAGGGTCCAAAAGGGAAGATGGAGGATAGTGCTAAGTGGTTTGGGTTAGCTTTAAGGGTCCAAAAGGGAAGATGGAGGACAGTGCTAAGTGATTTAGCTAAACATTGTAGTAGAAGTGAGGGTGGCAAATATGTAGGCGAGCACTTTAATGAGTTAAGTTTGTAGTGCGCAGGCGCAAGATCGTAAGGATTTCCGTCTGGACGAATATTTATTGAAAAAGGGAAACAGAATCGAACGGGAAACGTAAAGGATTCGTTGGAGGATACGATGGGAAAAGGGCAAAAACGAAAGCCTACTTGTAACATGTGAAAATGAAACGGAATAGTCTGGATGGAAAATGACATCCTCGTATTCGTAATCTGCCGTACGAACGGACGGAAACTTTACAGAAGGTTTTCAATGCATGCATAGAATCGCTCATACGCTCATACGAGAACGGAAACATTTCACAAAAAAAAACAGATCGGAACTAAAACGGAAGTATCTCTCTGAATCGAGGCTAATGAGTTGCAGGTACCTGAATGCAAGAGGTATTGGTAGGGAGACTGTAAGACAGGAACGCCAGATGAGGGCAGCGTGAAATGTGAGTAGGCAGCTGGAGGACAGCGGTGACAGGTTAACAGAACTGGAGACTGGAAAACCATGAACATGGCAAAATTGAGACTCAGCAGAGGCATCAAGATACTGGAGCACGGGCCTTGTCTGTGGAGAAAATTTGAACCGGAACCATATTTCACAAAATGGGTGCTGTTCCTAGGGGAGGGGGGCACCAGATTGTTGCTGCCCCCTGTGTGTTAATCCCATTAAACCAGAGAAATCTTACCTTTCTCCTCAGTCCCCAGCAAAATCAAACAATGCTCTCCTGTTCGCAGGCTCCTTCCAGCTATCAGGGAGGAGGTGCTGGAGGCAGCAAAGAGGAAGAAAGTTTCCATCCTTTCAGCGATTAAAGCTAAGAAACAGCGTGAGACTGAAACTGCATCAGGTAAGCTGCCAGGCATTCGGTTTTAAATCGCATGCCAGGTTTTCAAATTTTCAAAGAAGCACTCCCACTAAACTTTTCACTTCTTTTCAAATTTTAAAACCCATATAAACACTGGTAACCTAATTTTTAAACTTGCAAACGCCTATATCTTCCTCCCTAAAAGCACGCTGGGGCTTTTTCAATATCTAGAAATAATTTCATCTTACATCATAAGTCTGCTGTGATAGAGATTGAAATTAAAAACATTATGTTGTAATTACTAAGAAAAATGAGTCAATTAGAAGGTCTTTCCAATAACAGCTCTTTAAAAAAGGTTTATCGTTCTCCCTATGGAACCACTCAACATCTTGCTCTCACCATACTGTGGATTGTCCGGGGTCACAGCTGTGTCCTGTAACATAAGAAACAAATGGCAGCAATGTTAATGTTTCACTGAAAAGAGACACAACACTGAAAATGTGGTGCAAAGGAACTATTATTAATTTAGAGTGAGCATTCCATAGTAAATTCTTACTCTTGGCTGTATCAAATTTTAGTAGGACAGGAATGACTGGATGGGCAGGTTGACTAAAAAAAGAAATGCTGAGATTTATTAATACCAGTGTATGAAAAAGTGTGTAAATATTTGTAATACATTGATAGTAAGTGATCAGTCTGGCAATATCTTGGTCCATTAAGTATCATGTGTTCACAATTCAGTTCATTTTAATTATGCATTACTTGATTTATTCCTCTTCAGGTTTGTTTTTTGTATAATGCACTTTTGTTCCCATTATCTTGCTAAACTGTATATTAAGGTTTGCACCTAATTACTGCTTTATGTTTGAAACCCCTAATAAAAATGTTTTGAAAAAAAAATAAAAAATGGAGCAGTTTAGAACAACTATTGATGCTATATTGTTTAAATTATACCAGCAAACTCATTGGCTTACCATGGCACATTGATTGACTTCTTTTTCTTGATCTTGAAAAATGTAGTCCAGTGTATTTCAGCTGCAGTCAATACTCAGCCATGAATATAGTATGGAAGTGGCACCCAGTGCAAGGTTACAGGATGGCTCCTCTATGACAAAAACATAGACAGCAACATGATAAACAGTGGAACCTTAATTCCATCCTCCAGGGTACTACCCCAACAATGTGCAGTCCTAAAGAACCTACCTGCAGATTACTTGGCCCAGCTGTTCTGCCAATCATTTGTAGAGGTTTTGCTGGATCATAGATGAAAAAAGATGGTCAGAGTAAAGAGGAGGGTCTAAATGGTAACATTGTGCAAGCTGTTGCAGTGTGAGTGCTGAGTTCAGCAAAGTCAAATACAGATAAACATTTGCGGTGTAACAAGAACTGGTTTTACTGGAACATGAGTGCAGTAAGAGAAGGTCACTTTACATGGTGGGTAACATAGGCAGGAACAAGAAATCATAGAGATCACCTCAATGTACAGGAGACACAACATGCAACAGTGTCATCTACTTTCATAAATATAAACCGCATTAACCTGGCAATATAAATGCAGATCACATACATAGACAATCTGTAAGCTGTTGCACAGTTTCTCGGACACCCCTTTTTAACAGCTGAGGCTTAGTCTCGAGTGTTTTTCATCAGTCAGGGGCTTGGTAAGGTTATGTGCTGTCATATCCTCAGTTGGGCAATAAAGTAACTCAAGAAATTCATGCTCTTGAAGATCCTCAGTCTCAAAGTGCTGACTTAGGGTCTTTAGTATACATGTCTATCTCATTCACCTCTTCTCCAAAACAGACTTCGTCACCCATAGAAACATAGAAGCACATAGATCCACCAGTTTGCCAATTTCTTTATGTATAACCAGGGGTCTGCTTTACTCCTTGGAAAGTCCTCTGACGTTTGCAAACTAGGTCTGGCCTTTGTTCATCTTTGAATCCTGGTGGTTGTTCCATGTAGATGTCTTGCATTAACTCGCTGTGTACAAACGCTGTTTTCACATCAAAGTGTTTCCACATTTTCCTTGTGGCGGCTACTGTCAGCCTTATCGTAGCATGTTTGACTGTCTCATCATTGTCCTTTCCATATTTTTGAGAATATCCCTTGGCTATGGGTCGCTTCACTGTGCCATCTGCATTGTACTTCACTTTAAAAGTCCATTTACAACCTATGGCTTTCTCTCCAGCTGGTAGTTCTTTAAGTGTCCATGTTTTAGAGTCATGTATGGAATTTTTATCTTCCTTTGGAGCCTTTATCTGAGATATATCTTCCAAAGTTGCAGGTTTAATAGTACTGGCAGTACTTGCCTTGTATGAGAGACGTACAGGTGGTTTGCCTTTGTTTTCTCTTGTTGAGCATCTTGGTTCTTGCATCTGAGCTTGCTCTTCAGTACTGGTAGGTTCTGCTCTCACGTCAATTGTTTGTTAAGAAGTTACAGGTGATGGTTGGTTAGTTTCATTTTTCTCCTCTGTCCTTACTTCCTCTGTTGTCATCATATTGTTTCTCAGATCTTAAACATAAGTTATGCTGTTTCTACTGGTAACCTTGTCTGTTCTGGGATTTAGAATTCTGTAACCCTTAACATTGGGGTTGATTCAGAGCCTTGTGAGAAGACTCACTTGTTTTAGGAAAGAAAACTGCCTTTGACTTTCATTGTCTACCTTGGGGCTGATTCAGAGCCAGGTGAAAATTTACACCCGGTAGGCAATGAAACTGAATGCCAGTTTTCACTCCTAATTGACCCCCTTGTCACTGTATCCAACAAAGATTCCTTCAAATGCTCTGGTTTGGAGTTCAGTGCATTTCTCTTCTGGAATGTAGATGAACATGTTGCATTCAAAAACTGACCATAATGGGTACAATTTGTCAAGCCCCTTGGGACACCCACCTTCTAGGTAAGCCCACAACCCCCAATCTCCGCTGCTAGTTTCACCTTTAGTCAGGCCCCTGTTTGCCTGGACACTTTACACGCCTCGCCGGACATGGTTGCCCCCAGGACTTCGTAGCACAAAGAATGTGAGCTTACAGGGGGTGAAGGCGGGTGAACCAGAGGCAAGACTGGGCAATGTCGGATAAGTCGGGGTCATACGCGAGAAATTTGTCCGCAACTATCGCAACACGAAGGGAGAGACAAGAGAGGAGTCGAGGTCAGGTCAAAGGTCAATCTGGGAGGTCACAGGTATGCTGCACAAGGGATGAGGCAGTAATGTGGTCAAGGTACAAGCAAGGGTCGGTCCAGGCAGCAATCATGGGATGGTCAAACAAACGAGGTCGGCAACAGGATAAGGCAGGAATCTCAGAATCAAGAACACACCCAGCTAAACGCTATCAGGGGCAACGATAGACTGAGGGCTTAAATTCTTTATAGGGTTGAATCTAACGGGATTGGACAACGGAATGTATGTGGTTGGCGCATTTTACTCTAAAGGACGATCCACCCAGAAAACAAACTCTGGGCTCATTGGCCCTTTAAATCAGCCACCTGCGGCCGCTCTGTGTGCCTAAGAGAGCATGCACGAGCACGTTCAGATAAGCAGGGGGTGCGGCAGTGAAGGGAGGAGGTGGCCACCGGGCGGGAAGAGCCCCGGCCAGCCGCCTGAAGACAGCACAGGACCGAACTCGAGGTAAATTCACTATGACACAAATTGTGACATCTATACAAGTCGGTATGCAGATGGTAAAAAGAAAGGGAAGTAGAGCGAGGACTAGACAAGAGAGAGGGAAAGAAACAAAGAGAGGGAGGGAAAGCCAGACAGTAGGGGGGGTAAAGGGGAAGGGTAACACCAGAGCCAAGGATAAGCTTATATTGTCAATTCGTCCATGCTTTGGCGATCATTCCCTTTGCGGAGGTTGGTCTAAATCTGAGAAGCTCAAATCCTGCACTAGGACAACAAGGTAGTCTAAGGTTTTAAAGCAGACCAACAGTCAAAAATGACTTAAACTAGACCAACACAACAAACAGTGCTCATATGTATCCCTTCCCAGGGCAATTTAGATTGCTGCACATAAAAGTTAATTTACCTTTTTCTTACTCTTGCTGTGGTAAATTTTAAAAACAAAATGGGGCCTCATGCATTTGCAGGCCACCTGCAAACAGGAAGTGCTGCTAATTGTCAGTTATGTCAGTTGAATCCAGGCAGCAGCACGGCTGTGATGCTGATGGGAGGAAGCTCCAAAATGGCCCCTATCTTTCTTTTCCAACTGTGCCAGGCTCTTAGTCTGGTTTAAGGCTGAACTCCTTGCTAATAACGAAAAATACTTTGGACCAGAATAGGCATACTACCCTGCAATCCCACCAGGTGAAAGCATTCTGGCAGGTAAGAGAGGAGCACTCTATGGATCCGGGCAGAAATAAGTACCAAGCGCTACATAAACCTGTAAGAGAATTCCGCCAAATACTCTGCCAGTCATCCTCGCACAGGTCCAATGAGAGTTCTGAGGACCAGCTACTGACGTAAGAGGGCCTGACGAGGAGATAATCTGCAAAATATTATAAAGTGACGATACCCTTCTCTGCAATACCTGAGGCACATATTATTTCAAATGGGGATAAGTGATAGGGGGCCGGCCTTTTTTTTACAGCAGGATGCTATGTAATGAACTATTTGGAAGTATCGGAAAGTTTCTCTAAGTGGAATATCATACAGAGCCTTGAGCTGGGTCAACTGTAAAGGGACAGATGGAGAAGTCAAAGAGCTGACCTCAGTCAAGCCCGTTGTCTCCCACCACAGTAATGCACTCCGATTCATCAGACCTGGGCCGAATTTGAGGTTACCTATAAAGGACAGTAAGGGGGTATGAGGCAAACTTAGCTAGACATAATGTCACGTCCTAAACTGTCCAGGTAGGTTTCGCCAGGCACCCCCCAGACCTAGGGTGAATCCAGAGAAGATTAGAAATAAGGATAGGGGCACAACTATGGGCTTCAATATCCACCCATAATGGCCCCAGTGTCCTAATGAAAAAAGCAATCCAAAAATGATCCGCTATTGAGAGCATACCACACAGGACATACAAACATACAGGATGCTTGCTGTTTTAATCATAATACAGCAAGCATGAAATCCATATACTAAATTAATTTAATAACTATTTGTGCAAAAAGTGGCAAAACGTGCAAGGTGCAAGAATGATATAATGGATATCTATTTAAAGTGCAACAGTGCCAATAATATAAACCAGCTCTCATATAGCTGGTCTCAAAATCAGAAACTACAACAGCACAAAGGCTGTCCCTAAGACAGAAACAGCAGTATCAAAGCACTATGATCCAATCAAATCACTATATGAATTACATGCCAACTGATGAATGCAAATAAAATCAATTTCCATAATATCAAAATTGGGTCTCCCCACTGACTGCCAACATCCAGAGCCACGCGTTCCGTGGGCAAAAATCCCACTTCCTCAGGCAGGGAACACTGGGTCTCCTAGGCAGACATGAAGCTGACAGGCATCTGTAGGTGTAATATATATTAACCAGAAGTAGTTTTTTTTTTATTCGACACAGAAGGATTCCAAAGCAAATGGGTAAAAGGGCATTTTTTTAAATAAATGCTTTTCTAATAAAAAATAAAGAGAAATTGATCTTACTTAAAACAAAGTCCCTACTGAATGTGCTTTTCTTCCCAGATCCTGCAGTATTATGTGGAATAATTTCAACATATCTCGACTAAAAGAATTTTTCCAGCGTGGCTTCTGCAGAAAAACTGCTGCACTCCCCCTTCTCCACACCTTTCTACAGTCTTTGTATTAAAATATTATATTGTACATCAAAGTGAATCGTGAAAGCTCACTATCTATGCTTGACAGTGGACGTTATTTGTGTTTATATGAAGACATTCTTTACATTTTTCATGATCATTTTGTAAAAACACTTGCAGTTTAGGCGGTTTTCATCTGCCTTTACAAATTGAGGCGATGCCTTGCATCTGGAGAGAGGAAGTTGTTCTGCAAAACAGCTGGGGTTTATCACTCCAAGGGGCCCCCTGTGTGTCCTTCTGATTACAAGTAAGAGGCCATTGGGCGATTGCTCTTCTTAAGGATGAGCTGTGGTATGATACGTTTCAAAGGGTTGGAGGTTGTTACTGGGAATCTTGATGGAATTTTACATCTCATTCTCATTTGCATGGTGAAAGGGACACATGGCGTTATTAGTCTTGTGTTACTGCTCATTGCTAGGGATATAAAATGAAAATAGACACAACACAGCATATGTCTTATGATTAAGATGTATAAGTAGTATTATTTCCAAATCAGCTCTATGCGTTTGTGTTGAACAAATATTATCTTAGATTGTTACATGCTTTTGCTCCACATCGGTAAGCCAAAGATTTTGAAAACTGAAAATGTCAGGGTTTAGTCTACTAAAATTACATGATCAATGACTGGTTCTCTGTGTAGAGGGGCTTCCCGATTGCTGGTGCCCACCTGAGCATTAACTGCCTGGAAACTATGATTTCTTACTTTTATCCATGGAAATAGAGTCCTGTGATTGGCCGTTGATGGTGATGTGGTCTGCAGTCTACTTCTAGGTATCTGACTGCAGGTGGAGTACTCACCACATTCGCCAGGGGAGCAAGGTGTAAGGTAAGATATCTAAGTGGCCGATTCATTAATAGCGGCAGGTAGCGACAGTTGAGCGACTGTAGCGGCATTTTCAGAGCGCTCGCTAGTAGTCGCTATGCTTGCCCGTTGTTCGGTAGTTGATAGCGACTCAGTCAGTTTGCCGTAATGTTGAATATTGGGCGAGGAGTCGCTATTTGACAGGTTCTGGAGCGCATGATAGCGACTGGCCCTAGCGACCAGCTCCCGCCATATTCATTAAAAAATCACGCTCAAAAAATTATTGCGCTGTAAAATACATGTTTAAACCCCAGAGCGCTGGCGGCGATGGGTTAAAAGTAGTTTTTTAACCCCCAAACAACCATATTTTTGGAAACCAAAAAAAACAAGTTTTTAAAATAATTTAGTAATATGAATACATTAATATCAGACCTGTAATATCAATTCTGTACATTTTTTTTATTTTTTTTCCCTTAAAAAAATCTCTCTAAAATGGCAGAAGTGGTCGCAGAATTTTTCACATTTAAAAAAAAAAAAAAATTAATAACAATTAATTATTAATATTTAAAGATTGTTCCATTGAAATGCATTGGAGAGCGCCAGGTAGCGAGAGGTCATACCTGTCGCTGTTCAAGGTCGGACGCTGGCGCTGTGGGCTGAGGCTGGAATAATGATGAATGAGTCGCTATATGGCGCTATCTCAGTCGCTAAGCAGGATTGGCTTGATAAATGTGTGATTGTGGTGGGGAGCCGGCGTTCTCGTGGCGGGACCCGTCATTACCGGCTGCTCACCAGCCGCTACCTGTCGCTATTCCTTCATAAATAAGGGCCTAAGTTTGTTGGGGTTAATGAGCAGGAGGGCAACATTAAACAGAATTCCTCCCTGCACAAGGGGAACAATACCCATATTGTAAAAAAATGGTGTATTCTCTAATGTATAACCTTAAACTTCACTAAGATAACTAAAGACCTATACTCATTTGAACTTTGCTGAAGCAGATGCCTTTCCTTAATTTTCACTTTTACCTGCAATTTGCGTCTTCTGCAAGCTGTTGCGACTGTTCCAAAAAGTAGAAGAAACTCTTCCAAATTAACAACACATTGAATTGAGTGTGCTGGTCTACTGACTATGAAAGAAAACATGCTTACTCTGTACAAGGCAGCAGGGGTGCACATGTGAAGTCCAGACTTGATCATTAGGAGGTGTGAGCATTGACTCACCAAGGGATCTGCTGTAGGGAAGGTATGAGGTATTACAATAGTGCAATCATTTAAGCCAGCTTTGTTAACATCCAGGAAAGTCCAGGAAAGTTATTGCATAGCACTGATACCAGACATAACAAAAAGCGCTATACAAGCTAAACCAAGCTATTGAGTCTCAAATTGTCAACTTGAACTTTCCTGGTCACATATTATCTCAAAGACAGCTTCTACCTGTTGTCACAGTTAGCATCAACCACTCAGTTCTAATTTTACACAGACAACCTGCAGCCTGTGCATCATGCATGTCATTGGAATTAACATTCCATCATAGAGTAAGACCATCTCCAGCCAGGACAGGCTTGTATTGCATTAAAACCACGTTCACATTAGAGATGAGCGAATTCGTTACGAATTTCAGGATTTGTTACGATTCATAATATGGTCACGATTCGATCCCTCGAATTGCTTCCTTAAAACTCCATTTACTGCTATACAACCCATCTAAAATGGTGGATCCACATGTCAGGACATGTCCCATGGGGCAAGGAATCCTGGGTAGGTGTCACATGCTACCTATCAGCAGACAGGCTTACCGATGATGTCACAGACCTATATAAGCGGCAGCCATTCTGACACTGTATTGCGGCCAGAGCAGTGAGAGAGCGAGGGACAGATAGACAGACAGACAGACAGACAGATAGGTAGATACAGCGAGGGAGAGATAAATAAATAGAACAAAGAACAGAAGAAGCCGAGCGAGGGACAGATTGAGAAGAAGAGAGGCTGTGACAGTGAAAGAGAAAGACATGGACAGTTTAAAGTGTTTGCATTAGCTTTCAAGCCTATTTAGTGTTAATAACACACCTGCCTATTTAGCTTTTCCTTTTCCTGGTGTCATTCTTTAAAAAGCGTGCTAGCATTAAAATTTCAAGACTACCTGTCTATTAACTGGTTGGATTTTGTAATCAGCGTCACTTTTCCACTATCAAAGCAGCCAACCTCTGTATTTGAGAAGGGGGCATCCCAAACACTAGCATAAATATTTCAAGACTACCTATCAACTGGTTGCATTTTGTAATCAAAGTCACTTTTCCACTATCAATGGAGCCAACCTCTGTATTTGAACACTAGTATCCCAAACACTAGCATAAATATTTCAAGACTACCTGTCTACTAACTGGTTGGATTTTGTAATCAAAGTCACTTTACCACTATATAAGGAGCCAACCTCTGTATTTGAGGAGGGGGCATCCCAAACACTAACATTCATATTTCAAGAGTGCCTGTCTACTAACTGGTTGCATTTTGTAATCAAAGTCACTTTTCCACCATCAAGGCAGCCAACCTCTGTATTTGAGGAGGGGGCATCCCAAACACTAGCATAAATGTTTCAAAACTACCTGTCTATCAACTGGTTGCATTTTGTAATCAAAGTCACTTTTCCACTATCAAAGCAGCCAACCTCTGTATTTGAGAAGGGGGCATTCCAAACACTAGCATAAATATTTCAAGACTACCTGTCTATCAACTGGTTGCATTTTGTAATCAAAATCACTTTTCCACTATCAAAGCAGCCAACCTCTGTATTTGAGGAGGGGGCATCCCAAACACTAGCATAAATGTTTCAAGACTACCTGTCTATTAACTGGTTGCATTTTGTAATTAAAGTCACTTTTCCACTATCAAAGGAGCCAACCTCTGTATTTGAAGAGGGGGCATTCCAAACACTAGCATAAATATTTCAAGACTACCTGTCTATTAACTGGTTGCATTTTGTAATCAAAGTCACTTTACCACTATAAAAGGAGCCAACCTCTGTATTTGAGGAGGGGGCATCCCAAACACTAGCATAAATATTTCAAGAGTACCTGTCTACTAACTGGTTGGATTTTGTAATCAAAGTCACTTTATCACTATAAAAGGAGCCAACCTCTGAATTTGAGGAGGGGGCATTCCAAACACTAGCATAAATATTTCAACACTACCTGTCTATTAACTGGTTGCATTTTGTAATCAAAGTCACTTTACCACTATAAAAGGAGCCAACATCTGTATTTGAGGAGGGGGCATCCCAAACACTAGCATACATATTTCAAGACTACCTGTCTATTAACTGGTTGCATTTTGTAATCAAAGTCACTTTACCGCTATAAAAGGAGCCAACCTCTGTATTTGAGGAGGGGGCATCCCAAACACTAGCATAAATATTTCAAGAGTACCTGTCTATTAAATGGTTGCATTTTGTAAAGAAAGTCATGTTGTCAAATTGCCAGCAGCCATTGCCTTTAACTGGGAGGGCATCCCAAATATTTTGTATTCGTCTTTTAAAAGTGCACACATTGGAGTTGGCAGCAGCAGCAGCATTAGGAGCCCATATATTGCCTGAAAGACACATATATGAGTTGGCAGCAGCAGCATAGGGAGCCCATATATTGCCTGAAAGACACACCCTGGAGTTGGCCCCAGCATAAGGAGCAACCATGCATCAGCTACTCCCATGGATCAGCCATTGGTGGGTGGAAATCCTGGCTGATCCATGCCTGATTCATCTTCACAAAGGTGAGTCTCTCCACATTTTCCGTGGACAGACGAGTTCTCCTTGGCATGACTATGGCCCCCGCCACACTAAACACCCGCTCAGATGACACACTACTGGCCAGGCAGGACAGCTTTCCCAGGGCAAACTCTGCCAGTTGCGGCCACAAGTCAAGTTTGGCGGGCCAGAAGTCCAGCGGGTCCTCAAGGTGCGTTGGCATGGTCATGTCAAGGTATGACACTACCTGCAGTTTCAGGGCCTGTTCCAGCTACTCATTAGCGACTGAAGACTCAGGCTGCTGCTGATGGAGCTGCTGCTCCTGCCACCCCCCCCCCTCCCCCAGCAGCCATGGCAGTGGAAGGTGAGCGCAGAGGTCCCCCCCGAATCAGACCTGCGAGAGTATGGACCATGGTGCAGATAGGCATTGGCCAACTGACTACGTAGAATGTCTCTATAGTAGGTCAGTTTGTCCTCCCTCTAAGTGGGTGTAAAAAAATGCCCCCATTTTGTGCCAGTAGCGAGGGTCCAATAAGGTGGAGAGCCAGAAGTCATCCCGCTAACAAATGGAGACAATTCTGCGGTCACTATGCAAGCACGTGAGCATGCATCGTGCCATTTGTGCAAGTGACTCGGAGGGACTACTTGTCTCCATCTCCCCTGCATACTGCCAAGGTGTGTCTGGGTCCTCTGTCTCGCCTTCCTCACAACCCTCTAGCTACTCTGGCTACTCCTGCTCCCCCTCTCCTGTCAGATGACTAGATAAAATGGCCATTTTGTCAAACCTAAACTGTGCTTCGCTGTGCCTCACCTCCTCCTCCTCCTCCATTTCAGCTCCCACAGGCTTCATGTGGCCATGTCTCCAGTGCCCTGACCAGCCATGGTTTCCAACATGTGTTGTAGTACATGAAGCAGTGGAATCACATTATTCATCCCGTAGTCCTGGTGACTGACTAATAATTGGCTTCCTCAAAGGGCCTGAGCAAACTACAGGTGTCACGTATGAGCTGCCACTGGTTTACATTGAAGTTACACAGGGGAGTCCCCCTATTGGCTTCCTCAAAGGGCCTGAGCAAACTACAGGTGTCACGTATGACTTTTCTCTATTCGTATAGTCGATCTAACATATGGAGGGTGGAATTCCAATGGGTTGAAACTGCGCAAATCAGACTATGTTGGGGGATACCGTTCTGACGCTGTAGCTCAAGAAGGGTGTGCTTGGCGGTGTAGGAGTGGCTGAAGTGTATGCAAAGTTTCCTTCCCGTTGTTAGGATGTCTTGCAGATGGGAGGAAGACTCCAGAAAACGCTTGACAACTAGGCTGAACACATGTGGCATACAGGGCGCATGGCTCAGGGCTTCCTTGTCGTAGCGCAGACAAGATGTTCTTCCCATTGTCAGTCACCATGGTTCCCATTTGCAGTTTTCGTGGAGTAAGCCATGATTTCATTTATTGATTTATGATTTTTAGCAGTTCCTCACATGTATGACTCCGTGGCTCAAGGCAAACCATGTGAAGAACAGCGTGAAACTGCCGTGTCCTGCACACATGGTAGGCTGGAAGGGCGCTGAAAAAAATAACAAAATAATTAAAAATACCGAAAAAAAAATATTTATAAAAAACAAAATACAAAAAAAAAAAAAAAAAAAATGAAAACATTTTTTACAAAAAATTAACAAAATATTAAAAAAAGACAATGAAAAAAAATATTTAAAATACAAAAAAAATAAAGAAATTCAAAAAATATATATTTTTTAAAAATATAAAAAAAAAAAAAAAGAAAGAAAATGAAAAAAAAATTATATAAAATTAACCCCCCAAAAAATGTGATATATTTTATATGTTATTGTTATAATGTTGTATGTTATTATATGTTAATATTATAAATGTGTTCAAATAAGATAAATGTTAACAATTAATATGTAATTGACAATTCGGCAATTTTTTCTGTGACACCATTGCTAAGTGCTAGTGCACTGTCACAGGCACAATGGCCTAGGAGCGTGGAGGCCACAGCGGAGGGACCTGTCCAAGTTGCTGTTGTGGTTGTGCAGGAACCAGACGTAGGCACTGCTGTGCACTTTGGTACACACTGATAGGCTAAAGGACTGGCCCACCTTCTGTTCAACGAAATTGTACAGGGCTGGTACTGCCTTCTTCGCAAAGAAATGACAGCGTGTGAAGAACAGCGTGAAACTGCCGTGTCCTGCACACATGGTAGGCTGGAAGGGCGCTGAAAAAAATAACAAAATAATTAAAAATACCGAAAAAAAAATATTTATAAAAAACAAAATACAAAAAAAAAAAAAAAATGAAAACATTTTTTACAAAAAATTAACAAAATATTAAAAAAAGACAATGAAAAAAAATATTTAAAATACAAAAAAAATAAAGAAATTCAAAAAATATATATTTTTTAAAAATATAAAAAAAAAAAAAAAGAAAGAAAATGAAAAAAAAATTATATAAAATTAACCCCCCAAAAAATGTGATATATTTTATATGTTATTGTTATAATGTTGTATGTTATTATATGTTAATATTATAAATGTGTTCAAATAAGATAAATGTTAACAATTAATATGTAATTGACAATTCGGCAATTTTTTCTGTGACACCATTGCTAAGTGCTAGTGCACTGTCACAGGCACAATGGCCTAGGAGTGTGGAGGCCACAGCGGAGGGACCTGTCCAAGTTGCTGTTGTGGTTGTGCAGGAACCAGACGTAGGCACTGCTGTGCACTTTGGTACACACTGATAGGCTAAAGGACTGGCCCACCTTCTGTTCAACGAAATTGTACAGGGCTGGTACTGCCTTCTTCGCAAAGAAATGACAGCGTGGGACTCTCCACCTTGGCTCGGCACAAGCCATCAGTTCTCTGAAAGGTCCACCACCTCAAAAGGGAGGGACTGCAGCACCAGCAGCTTATACAGGAGCACATTTAGCTTCTGCACGTTGGATGAGTGGGCACATACTGTTGTCTCTTGGACATGGCTTGGCCAATGGATTGCTGGCGGAATGACTGACTCGGATTAAGAGGAGGAGGAGCATCTGGAGTGACATAGGATGGGTATGACACACAGGAGGTGGTGGAGCCTTGGCTGGCTGGAACAGGGAGCGGTGTGCCACTGGGTAATGCAACAGGCTGGACCACCACTTTGGAGCCAACTCTCCCAGGCCGCTTTATGGTGACGCTGCAAATGTTGACGCAGGGCTGTGGGTCCAACATTGGGATCCTGGCCACACTTCACCTTCTGCCTACACATCTTTCATATAGTCATGTTAACCTCCTGTGGATGCTTGATGAAAAACTGCCACATCGCTGAGTAGCTGATTTTCCTACCAACAGTCTGCACTAATTCACTGCTGCTGCCGCCGACGACTCCAGGGACCCTCTTCCACTACCTCCTCGGAAGGTAGCCTGCCGCGCAGCTAGTGGTCTACCCCGAGCACATTTGCCTCCATACTTTAGCCTTCTGCCACCATACTGCCCACTACATCTGTCACTCTCCATCACTCCAAGCCTTTAAAAATGCCCTCAAAACTCGCTGATGTCCTCCTCAGGTTCCTCAACAGTGTCTCCTCCACTTCTTGGCTGGGCAGTAGCTGCTGATTTTTCTGATTATCAGATCGTCCTCACTGAATAGCGGAGCTGAACCCAAAGTATAAGATATAACCGACAGTTGACTGGGGGTGTCAGATGTCACTTGTGATGGAGTGGATGATCGTGTTAACCAATGGATGACGGCAGGTGGGTTGCTGGTCAAGACACGACAGCTAGCTGATACCAGGAGATCAGGCCCCTCACTGAGACTCCTGCTCCCACTCATCCCTAGTCTGCTGAAGCCTCTGCTTGATGAATTTAGGCCTAATATGTTACTATGTTACTAATATGTTACTATGTTACTAATATATTACTAATATGTTACTATGTTACTAATATGTTACTATGTTACTAATGTGTTACTAATATGTTACTATGTTACTAATATGTTACTAATCTGTCACTCTCCATCACTCCAAGCCTTTAAATGTTCCCTCAAAACTCACTGATGTCCTCCTCAGGTTCCTCAACAGTGTCTGCTTAAGAAGCCAAAACGCTTGCAACACCACCTCCCACGCCACTTTCCTCATCACTACTTACCCGCCTAGTGGAAGAAGCGGCGAGTGTCTCATCCACTTCTTGGCTGGACAGTAGCTACTGATTTTTCTGATTATCAGATCGTCCTCACTGAATAGCGGAGCTGAACCCAAAGCATAAGATATAACTGACAGTTGACTGGGGGTGTCAGATGTCACTTGTGATGAAGTGGATGATCGCGTGAACCAATGGATGATGGCCGATGGGTTGCTGGTCAAGACACGACCGCTAGCTGATACCGGGAGATCAGGCCTCTCACTGAGACTCCTGCTGCCACTCATCCCTAGTCTGCTGAGACCTCTGCTTGATGAATTTAGTCTTCTGCAACTTCTCTGTGCCCATCCTGGCACTTCTCTGCCTGACATACTTAGTGTGTATATGAGAGGAGGACAAAACGCTACACTACACTTAAAACAGGATTTGTCGATAACAGCAGGAGGTGTGTAACTATCTATCTCCTTTCACTAAGTAGTAACTAGGCCCTGAAGACTTTAACAGAAAGAAAGTGATGAAACTATTAGATGTGCGTATGTGATGCTCTGATGAGGGCAATTCAATGTGCTCCCGTACGCTTGAAAAATGTTTTTTTGAGAGACTGGCCTGCGTGGAAATGAATCGGGCATGGATCAGCCAAGATTTCCACCCACCAATGCCTGATGCATCAGAGTAGATTGATCATGGTGCCAGACCAACAGTAAAGAAATATGGATAGTGCAAAACAGATTTAAGGCGCTGCTCTGCAGTTACAGACATTCCTCCGCATCAGACCACAAGTAATTATTGAGGAAATGCTTTACGTTAATCTTAATTTTTATTAATATTCTTAGGATAAGATATATGTGCCCAAAATCTGTATATGTTCTCTTCATGCTGCTGCCAACTCCAGGGTGTGTCTTTCAGGCAATATATGGGCTCCCTATGCTGCTGCCAACTCCAATGTGTTTTTCAGGCAATATATGGGCTCCCTGTGCTGCTGCCAACTCCTGGGTGTGTCTTTCGCCCAATATATGAGCTCCCTATGCTGCTGCCAACTCCAATGTGTTTTTCAGGCAATATATGGGTTCCTAATGCTGCTGCCAACTCCTGGGTGTGCCTTTCAGGCAATATATGGGCTCCTAATGCTGCTGCCAACTCCTGGGTGTGTCTTTCAGGCAATATATGAGCTCCCTAGGCTGCTGCCAACTCCAATGTGTTTTTCAGGCAATATATGGGCTCCCTATGCTGCTGCCAAGTCCAGAGTGTGTCTTTCAGGCAATATATGGGCTCCTAAGGCTGCTGCCAACTCCTGGGTGTGTCTTTCAGGCAATATATGGGCTCCTAATGCTGCTGCCAACTCCTGGGTGTGTCTTTCAGGCAATATATGAGCTCCTTCTGCTGCTGCCAACTCCTGGGTGTGTCTTTCAGGCAATATATGAGCTCCCTAGGCTTCTGCCAACTCCAATGTGTTTTTCAGGCAATATATGGGCTCCCTATGCTGCTGCCAAGTCCAGAGTGTGTCTTTCAGGCAATATATGGGCTCCCAATGCTGCTGCCAACTCCTGGGTGTGTCTTTCAGGCAATATATGGGCTCCTAATGCTGCTGCCAACTCCTGGGTGTGTCTTTCAGGTAATATATGAGCTCCTTCTGCTGCTGTCAACTTCTGGGTGTGTCTTTTAGGCAATATATGGGCTCCTAATGCTGCTGCCAACTCCAATGTGTTTTTCAGGTAATATATGGGCTCCCTATGCTGCTGCCAACTCCTAGGTGTGTCTTTCAGGCAATATATGGGCTCCTAATGCTGCTGCCAACTCCTGGGTGTGTCTTACATGCAATATATGGGCTCCTAATGCTGCTACCAAGTCCAGAGTGTGTCTTTCAGGAAATATATGGGCTCATCATGCTGATGCCACCTCAAGGCTCTATAATTATGCCACTCTGCGACAGCAAATCTAATTGCGACGCCTCTGATCTGCATGTCAAACTTCTTTACAATAGTATTTCACTAACCCAGCATGCATCTTATGCATGTTACAGCCAAGCAAAACGTTTTGCAACCCTATGGAGGCTCTCGGACGCCCAGAAATAGACGTTTTTAATAGCGATTCGTCGCGAATAAATTCGGACCTAAACGATTTTTCCCGAAAAATTCTGCGAATCGGCCGAATCAAATTTTTCAAAAGTTCGCTCATCTCTAGTTCACATCTATCTGTTGTGCTATTACTGTAGCATAGTGTTTGACAAGACACACAGCACAGCTCATGCAAAACATATACACTTTGCAGCAAAACAAAGCAATTACCCATATTTCAACGGAGCCCTAAAAATAATTGGCTAGGACTTTTTGGTTTTGTGCACAATGAACCCACACTAGTATCAAATGTATTTTGGTTGGATATATGACTTTATTCAAATGCAGTGCTCCAGAAATCTCTTCTTGTTTTTCTGCTGCTTGCTTCCATCTTAGTATTCCTACTTAGATTTTAGAACTACCTCTTATGGTCTACACAGGAAAGTATCTCTGGCCACTTCACTCTCCTACCATAATATTTTATGTGTAAAAGGCAGAAAGGATAACCTATGACTGACGTGTCAGATTTCTTCAGCAAAGTATAGTGAAACATTTTATTTTTAATCCTCAGTTTTAAGGTAGGAACTTGTTTCCATGTATATGGAAAAAAATATATCTAAAAAAACTAAACAATCCTGATCAATACATTTAAGAAATTCTTGAAACATGCAATGTATGACAACGTAATAATTTTAAATCAAATATAATGAATATGTATCATACGCTTAGCTTTTAATCAGACCCTAGAACATGAGCATCGAACTGCAGAAGACTTATGTTTGGACAGGACTTGGCTCATCACAGATTTTAACTTCATACAATGTGTCTCTTACCACTAAAATAGATGTCAGACTAGATGGAGCCAAAATACGGATCCTATTAACATTTTAGTAAAATCGAGAGTTTAAAAATAGTCAGAAACTGCATACAAGAAGCTTGTTCTCCCTAGACTCGAGAGCCAAAACCAATTCATAACCCAGAATGCACTTTCTTCTTGGTTTTAGACAAATAAGGACTGTTTAATAATGAGAGACTGTGAAGTTCACATGAAATCTCTGTTCCCTGTAGTCCAAGGAATAGGACTCCCACTAAATATTTCATTAAAACAGCTTTACAAAATGATCCTAGATGTCAAAGAGATTTTTTAACTGATGTTTGTTCATTTGTCTCATGCAATAATATGAATAGATATGTATATATATATATATATATATATATATTCCTAATGTTGCCCTCCAATTAAGAATATCATCTTGTCTCAGACTTAAGGAATTTAGACCAGAGTAGTTGATGCCATGCTAATGGACGGGGAGCAAGGAGCATAATGTCAAGAACATAGAAATGCGTTCCCAAATGTTTTTCTTCAAGTACCTCTTTACATTTTTTGAATGTCTTGGGTAGCACCTGTCCTGTGTCTCCCACAGGCCCAGGCATGGTGTCCTCACCTCAGCCTGTCCCGGGTCAGTGCATGCCGAGTCTCTGACTGGGTCCTCTCCACGAGTGGCAGGGTCTCCTGCAGGTGTGTCCGCTTGTGCGTGGCCAGTGAGCTCTGTGGCTTGTGCTCAGCCAGCGGTGTGTGCGCGTGTCTGGGGGGGGGGATGTCTGCTTGTTGAGAGCCAGCAAACCCTGTAACTAAGGACTGCTCAGATGAGGAGGTGCAAGCCCCCGAGCGGACATTTGTGACAATCCATGGCCCCCAAGCACACCTGAATACTATGGCTTGCTGGGTTGGGGCCAATCAGGTGAATCCTGGCCCTTTATAGGAAATTCTCATCAGCAGTTCAGTGCCAGAATATTTCCATGCTGTTTTTCCTGTGCCGTCTGTGTTACCCCCTGTTACTCTGACCTGTGAAACTCCAGAATTGTCGTGTATGACTCCTGGCTCAGCTGACTGACCTTGCTTTTGGATTAACCCTTTGGACCTTTGTTTACCTTCTATGAACCTAGCCTGGCTCTGGGACTTTCCCTTTTGGATTTGACCACCTTCCTGTGTATGATCTTTGGCCTGGTCTTACCCCTGGATTACCCCTCACTTTGGACTGACAGCATCTGCTAGACCCTGCAACTCTGCTTATGACCCTTGACTTCAGCTATCCACATCATCTGCTTCTCCCTTGTCCAGGTAACCACTGCTGTCTGTACAGGTCCTTGGCTCCCCGGGGAGCGACCTAGGACCACCCAAGCAAAAAATCTATCCTCCTTTGCGGGGAGGGGGGGAACTAGAAAAGAACTGGGTGGCCCTTAGACTCCGCTACTGCAGGATCAAGCTTGGGTGCTGGGCAGTGGTCGCCATGTGCCCATCTCAGCAGTGTAAATCAGGACTCTTCACCAATAGTGCTCCCTTCTTGTCAATAACTCTGATAGTAGGTATGGGTTGTGAGTCACCTGAAACTTAATTACAACCCACTAAACAACCATTCGCAGTTCATGAAGTACACTAAAATAAACACACAGATAGTTTTGGTCTACTTTTAGGGTCATTTTTTTTGGGGTGGGGTAGTTTTTTATATTATAATTATGAAAACCAGACTTGGGTATAGATCAATCTGCAGCCTTGCCAAGTACAACCCGATGGGACCTCAAGTACCACCAGTGGTCCTTGCACCACTGCTTGCGAACTCCTGGTGTAGAAGTGGATTAAAACCCGGGATTTTGACTATCCTGGATTTTAGCCCTTGCCCCAGGGCATCCAGATTTGGGATTCCCCACCGTGTCCAATTAAGCTTTCAGCACAGAAACTCCAGGCCAGTAATGGTTAAAACATAACATTTACTTTATATGAATTAAAATGAGAATCTGACACAGGGACCGGACATCCCATCCTGCAAACCTCAAGGCAAGCAACCCGTTTCGGGGGAGCACCCCTTTATCAAGCAGCCTGCGCTTACCTGCCTAACCTGATATATTTAAATGGTGTCGCCATCCCAGAGCAGAATGGTGCCTGCATTCTCCAGCCAACTGGTGGTGGTAGAGGAGATTTCCAATCCGCAGATCAGCTCAAGTGCGTCAGCTAATGGGCAGAGGCGTATGCAAAAGCCAATCTGCCGCACGGTACTATCATAGCGCCTCAGACGTAGCAGTGCAATTGGTCCGCCCCCATAGTCCTCGGCTAGAGATGAATTGGAGACACTTGGAATGGGAAAGGAATGTATTAAAATAGTAATAGGAGAATAAAACTAAATGGGGAAAAAAGAGAATGACATTAATCAAGCCATATAAACAACTTTCTTGACATTAGCGAACAGGGCCACCTCCTTATAAGGTTAGGTATAATCCTTATGTGTATATACATCTAATTCTAAATTACAGCTAAAGGGGTGCCTCGAAAATAAAACTCCAGTGTTGTTGAATAACCATCATTAATATTCCTAAAGGTAAAATCTGAAATGGATCAAAAAATAAATATTATATAATCCTAAATCCTAAACAGACTGAAAATACAACCATGGGATAATGCCAATGCATAGATAAGCCCTCACACAATACTATTACAATACTATACTATAACAATACAATTTAAATATCATCTGGTACACGTTTGGAAAAAAATATATATATTTGGCCTCTCTAGCCAGAAGTTTCCTTCTTAAGTCACCTCCACAGGGACCTTTACTCGCATATTCCACAATGCTGATTTTAAACATATCGGTACTATTCGAATGATAAGACTGACTAGAAATCTGTGTGCTCTCTTTAGGAAGTAGTGATGGAGAAAGGTTGTTTGCCAGGGTAGGTGCCCTTCGTGATACAACCCTTATACCATCTTTAATAATACTAGACACGCCAGGAACATTGTTTAGTATTGGCAAATTATCAATGATGATCTTTTTAATCTACTGGAACTGTTTAGAATAGGTCAAAACCAATGTGGGGTGAGTGTCCATAGGTTCTGAATCTCTATTTCTGTGTTGAAGCATTGTGTTCTTGTCTCTCGCAATGTTTTCCGCTCCGTTTGTCCAATCATATCTATAGCCACGTGCCAGAAATAGAGAACTTTGCATTCCTTGTCAAAATCTGAGTCCATGGGTTATGTTGGTTAAATCCAGGCTGCAGTACAGCTGGGGTGAGGTGAGGTGGCATTTCGGGCATCATGTGTGCAGATGGGGTTTCTATTTTTAACTGTGCAAGTTTCTTCACAGGTCATGCGCTATGGTAAGACTGAGCACACCAACAAGATTCTGGTAGTTATATTGCATCAGCAAGATCTCTCCCAAACAAAGATTTTAAAGCAGAGATGGGTTTCAAGATGTCGTTTTCAATTGAAAACGCAGGGATGGGAGGAGAAACTGGATTGCAGGGCTGAGGTAAGTTAAATGCAGTCGCTTCCAGCTGCCACTCTTGCCCTCTCCCTCACACCGGATATCACAAGTTCCGTGTTTGGGATCAGGTTCGGTAAGTCGGCCACCTGAACCAAATTTTGGTTTAAATTTCACCCAAACTTGACGAACCTCATTTTGTATGAAAGGAAAATAACCAGAAATATGAAAAGAGGTATTAACCCAGATCTTGTCGCTAGCTTAGCCTGGCTTCACTAGATCAGATAGGCAAGATTTGGTTCAGAAGCAATAACTAGATCTGTTATGCTAAGTTAAAAGTTTTTTTTATTTTACATGGATAGGTCAAAGTAAGCTTGACTATTTCACACAAGGCCACATCAAGTATGAATTGCAAGTGAAGTTGAATATCTTTTGCTGTTTGGCAATGAAGTTCCCCTTTTACTTCAGATCAGATGTGCTAGAGGGCACGAGACTTCTGCTTACCTGTCCGCCCCCCCCCCAGCCAACTCTCTCTCCTGCAATGCTGGAATGACAAGTCGGTCTGAAGGGAAAGTCCATGAAAGTGTACTCTTGCTTTGAAGGATTTGCACAATTCCATATTTTGTTCCTCCCACCTGCAGCATCCAACTTGGATGTCCAGCTGTGCGAAATCACCCAGATCCGTTTGCCAACTATCCCATGGCACATATGTGCTGGGTATTGCTGTTGAAATGAGTAAACACTCACCAAATCGGGATGCTCCAGGGCAGGACCAGCATCAGTACCCGGCAAGCCCGGTCAGCTGCCGAGAGCTCGACCCCCCAGGGGGGCCACTGACAGATGGCACAATGTGGTTAAAGAACAGCACACACTTCCTTCCCCTGTCTCTCTGCTCCATCCATCCCTGTCTCCTCAGCTCTGCCCTATTGGTTGTATGTCACCTCTGCCTCATCCATCCCTATCCCCTGAGACCTGACCCATCTATCCTTGTTCTCTTAGCTCTGTCCCACCCATCCATGTTCCCTCAGCTCTTCCCCATCCATCCATGTCCCCCACTTATGCCCCATCCACCCCTGTTCCCTGAGCCCTGCCCCATCCATCCCTTTACCCTCAGGTCTGCCCCTTCCTCTTAGCTCTATGCCTCTCCATTCCTGTCCTTCCAGCTTTGCCCATCATCCCCTCTTCCTTCCAGCTGTGCCAGTCTATCCATCTTTCTTCCAGCTCTGCCCATCTACCCCCCAAACCAGCTCTACCCAGCCATTACTGTCCTTTTTATTTTGCCCCTCTTCCTCTCAGCTATCTCTCCATCCACCCATTCCTGCCCTTCCTGTTTTGTCCATCCATCTTCCTCAATACTCTGCCCATTCATTTTGGGGCCAAACTAAAAAAACAGGGGGTTGGCAAGCAGACCTTCTTAGTTTTGGCCATGGAATTTATAGAGCCCTGACTCTCCGACTCTCTGCCGGAAAGAGGCCCACTGAGGCCATGCTGTCTGAGGGGAGTGAGGACTTCACCCTCACTCCTATTGTACTGCTGTATCAGTGTGTATCCATTGAATCTGTCACATCTGACCTATAATACCCTATGTATTTTAATTATATTATTTCACCGCCTGTAATTTTAACCTTGTGCCGTGCCACAGAAGATGATGGCGCTCTAGAAATAAACACTATTAACAATCAACATCACTTGAAATTATGACGTAGGAATTTAAATACATATGTGGTTTTTCCTATGCTAGAAATAGTGTTAAGCGAACCCCCCCTCCCAAAGGCAAGTTCAGCCGACCCTTAAATAAAAGTTCGGGTTCAGGGACCAAAACCCAGTCTTTAAGGGTCTTTCACCACCCCTAACTTTGGGTGGTGATTCAGAGGCAGAATCGGAGCTATAAAAAAAGAAATTGTGATGGCGGGGGGGGGGGTCAAAGAGTGGCTGCAGAAACTATCTTTAACTTACCTAAGCCCCAATATGTTCCCTGGTCGGAGATTCGGCTGTTAAAATGCCCATGGCCGGGGATACAGAAAGATGGCTGCCGCTCCCATGGGTGAGGACACTCCTAGTGCCAGCACTGCCAGATGGCACTATTAGCGTCCTCACTTATAGGATTGGCAGCCATCTTTCTGTATCCCCGGCCGTGGGCCATTTGATAGCTGGAACACGGACAGCCTACCAGGGACCAAATCAGGGCCCATGTAAGTTAAAGATGCTTCCTGCATAGGTAAGCTGGGTTAATGGGTTGCTTAGCAGTCCGTATTTGGGCTGAGCACCTAACTCAAACACAGACTTTTGGCTGAAGTCTGTGCTTGGGAACCCAAACTCGCAAAGCTCGGTACAGATTCGAACTTTGCTGTTCAGGTTTACCCAACACAACAAATCTTGTGCATTGTTTACAGTACAAAAAAGTGAAAAGTTTATTAAAGTGTGCTGATGCAAACTACCTGGCAATTTGCAGTAACCTATACAATTCTTTATTGTTCATGATTTGTACACCTAACACACAATATAAAAGATAATATTGGTCAATAATGATGATATAGCATATTCATTTCTTTTTTAGCATGAGTACGATACATTACCAAGACCTCAGCACACATGTTTTCAAGGTAGTATTATTAATTCTAAGTGCACAGAGTAATAATATCCCCTCTAAATCTCCAGGAATTCAGAAGAAATCAATAAAAGAGACTGAAATCTTGCGGGGTGTGGGTTGGTGCATTCTAAAGCTCTTCCAGATCTGATTTACATATAAATATATTGCATGTTGAATAGGGGGGAAAAGCTGAGAACATTAAGCCACAGCACAATGCTTTGAAAGATTGTGCACAATTAAAGAGAAAGTGTATTTGTATGTAAATGTAATTTGAATGTAGCAGAAACTCTCAAATATCCAAAGGCTGCTAGATTTCCATATTTAAATATGTTCACCTTCTACTCCTTTCTACACCAACAACCCCTTGATAATAGGGTGATCTGAATTGCCCTGTCTTTTGGGCTGCCTGGTATGGCATTTGATGTTGGTATATTATTGTGCTTATAAGACTAAAATGATGTCATTCAAGATTTTCAGACAAAAAAAGGACATCAAAGACGCGTTCCATGAGTGATTACAAAATGGTGTTCAAACATCAAACATCCAGCTCCGAGGATTAGTGAGGGGACCGTCGTCTGGCAAAATAAGGTCTATTGTGTAAGAGTGCAATAGCGCAATATTGTGCCCAAGCAAGGTAACCCTAATAACAAGCTCACAGTGTTCTGAGAACTATTCTCTTTACAGATGATGGGAACTAGCTTTGGTATAAGCTACTTTTTAACATTAGTAAACTATAATCCAAGAGACATTATATTGAATAACCATATCAATACATATATGGAGTTGGTGACTTGGTCACAAGACCCTTGTAGAGTTTTCTTGTGAGATTAGTGGGCCTCGGTAGACCTGCCCAGCATTAGTATTCTACCCATGCAAATGATAAAATTGGGACATACCAGTAAGTTCTTATTTTGACCATGCTGTAACCAGGTCCTATAAAACCCAAATGCTAGGGTGCTAAAGTGCAAGGCCCCAGCATAAATCATAAATAAACTGTCCCCCTGTTATTTGTCACCAGTCCCCCTATTAAGATTTGAGGAGCCTTTTTCCAAAGCCCAGTCTAAGAATTGCTTGGACAGTATGCTGCCTTTCCTGCTGTACCAAGCAATTTCCAGTGATGTCCTCCCATCTCTGCTGTCTCTTTTGCAGCATAGCTTCCCACCTTCATTCTCTTTCTCCATCCACCCTCCCAGAGGTAATGATGCTTCTCAATGAACATACAAGGCCTTACAGGCAGGCGGATTCATTACCAGCGCCAGGTATTGGCAGAGTGTCCGTACATAGGTGCTTAAAGCGTCCGCTAGTAGACGCAGTGATCGGCTATCGAGCGCTGTAACAGAGCGCCTCAGTCGCTGTAGTAACCTGGCATTGATGAATGAGATGTGTGTTGGGCGTTCTAACACCAGGACAGCGTTGCAGGAAGCAAAAGGTAGTGCCAGCTCTTTGTGATTCTCAGCGACTCCACCATATTCAACAAAAAAACAGACACACAACGTCGGCGCTCTGGATCTGGTCGCTATAGCACAGAGCGGCAGACGCTGTGCGATTAAAGTCTGTTTTTGAACACATATCCACCAGCAACAAAGCGAAAACACATGGAATTACATTGTGGTAACACTGTGACATTAACACTTTAATGCCAGACCTGTAATGACAATTCTGCATAAAAATATAAAAAATCAAAAAAGTTATCAAAAATGACTCTATCTAGGCCAGGAGAGGTCACACAATTATTTGAGAGAAAAAAAAAACCCTGTTTAAACATAAGAAACGTCCATTGAAATGTATGGGAGAGCGACAGGTAGCGACAGGTAATACCTGGCGAAGCTTGAGCGCCGGAACTATAAGCTGAGCTGCCTATAATGATGAATCGTCAGCTACATGGCGCTGTTATGTTCTAGTCGTTCACTAGATTCCCTTTCATAAATGTGTTATTGCGTACAGCGCCCGGCGTTCACCAGACACTGCTTACCGCTACGAGGCACTACCTGACGCTATCCCTTGATCCTCTGTGCCAGCACAGGTAGATGAATCAGATTCATAGCTAGCCAGTCTGCACTTAGAAAAGAGTGTATATTCAGCATGGTTTCAATTGAGAAAAAAACTTTTCTTATAGTAAGACCATCCAGTTCAGCCTTTTTATTAGCGGTCTAGTAGCCATAGCTGGTAATGTTATTACATGCAAGGAAGGCATCCGGCCACATTTGAGCTCTTTTAGTGTATTCTTCATGACTACCTCCTCTGGTAGAGAGTTCCATAGTTTCACTGCTCTTACAGTAAAGAATTCCCTTCTATGCTGGTGTAAGAATCATCTTGCCTTTAACCTTAGTGGATGCCTCTGAGTTTTACTTACAATCCTGACTCATCCGTCTTCCCCTCTCTTACGACTTTTGTGCAATAAATCACATGAAAATTCTCTCAAAAAGTTTCAACCCTTTTGTGATTCAGGGAGTGTTTTGTAACTGGGACATTTGGGCAAGATCGCGTTTTGGGGTGAGATCAAGTTTTTGTGTGTCGACATTTCTCTCCTGTTTACAGCTGGTGAGAAAAGTTGGCGTCTCTGACTGACATGTTTGTTTCATTGAAAAAAAGCTATCCTGCAAATTCCTTGCCCCCCCCCCCCCCCAATATCTTTCTTTAGGTGGCAGCAGCATCAAAAGATGACATCCAAATGGACCCCCATCGTTATCTACAACACAGGGGGGCACAGGGGGTCTAGCCAGGTGTGATGATTTGCAAGTCAGGGAAAAGCCTTTTATATGAGAGATGGGACCTCTGAGGACTCCCCCACATGACCAACAATGTCACTGCAGGGGTAGGGAGGGGGTTTTCCTGGGAAAGTCCTTGATTTGGTCTAAAGGTCATGCCCTAGAGACAGGCTAGCTATCCACTAGCCTGTCCTCAGGGCTTCCTATAGAGGGATTCCCCACTGTGTAAAAACCCTGGGGTCACTGGTAAACTCTCCATTTCCAGCGGCTCCCATGACACCCTGATCCGGCCACCGCATCACTGCCATCTGTCGCTGTGCGCACTCCTGAGCCCAGGCATTCAGCTATAGGGAAGCCAGGGATGCAGCCATCTGGCTAAGGATCATCATATGGCAGTTCGGAGATCAGCCAATGGGGGATCTCAGAACTGCTGTAGGGTGTGGCTTCGGCAGTAGAAAACCCCTATTTTATTTTAATCCCTGGCCAATGCCGAGCCAGCAGCATCTTAGGTGGGTGGGGGGCCAGGGAACATAATAAAATGTTTTTTTAATTCGCTTTATGGCTATTTAAAGGCTGGATATGTTTGAACATTATGAACTGAAATTAGGAAAAAGGATCAGAATGTGACAAGCAATCAAAACATTTTTTAGCATTGATTCACCTTGCTACACCACCCATGCAGATATCTGCCCATCACTCATGCCGTTTGAGGGCAACTAGGCCGACTCCGAGAGTCGGACACACTGAGCTGGCGCTACTTTTCGTTCCCTGAAGTGCTGTACTGGTGTTAGAACACCCAACATACATCACATTCATCAATGCGGGCCAGGTTACTACAACAACTGAGGCGCTGTGTTACAGCACCCGATACCCGCATACAGCGTCTAGTAGCAGTTGCTCTAAGCACCGCTATACAGACACTCATCTGCCGATACCTGGCGTTAGTAGTGAATCAGCCTCCACGCTTCCATCAACCAGTTCTGACAAGCAAATAAGCACCACATAATATGCACTGCTTTATGCTGACAAATTGTTCCTGCACCCTGGTCTTTCCCTTATACTGGCCAGCTTACCCTCCCTCCCTCCAATACCCAATCTTTAGTGTTGCCAGACAGTTGGGATACCCTTACCCCATGTTGCTTCTATAGGCATCCCTCAATGCTCCCAGATATGAGAGACGCCCCCCCACGTTACCACCATATTCATAGTCTACAAAACGGTATACTACTATACTATAACCCATAATACCCTAAGATGAGAGAGATTACCCGTACTGCCCATGTTTCCATGCCCCACACCCCCTTCCTTTCACATGTTTATTAGTACTACTTAACACAATACACTTTCAGAGGGGCTTCAATAAGATGGCCGCCCCCATGGGGAGGACACTGGCAGCCGGCTGGTCTGCTAGCATTAGTTTAGCTTTGGGCTAAAAGCTGAAAGTTGATTGTCTGCGGGCAACCATCATGATGAGAGTAAAGAAGCAGGTTAATAAAGCCCTTTTCCAGGAATGTTGGTTTAAGTACATATCCACCCACCTTGCACCATGAATATACAGTGCATGTGAAAGAGGGCATAGCACCTGAGAGGGCCCACTGTGGATGGGCCCTGGATCTCGCATTGTGAGAAAAAGGCGTACATTCTTCCTCTTTATACATTGCTAGAATGCCTGGGTGCAGCCTATCCATTTTTTCAGAAGGACGATCTTGGGACATTGGTCACACATCATACAATGTTATCGCTTTCAAAAATTAACCTAGTGATTTGTTAACCTGTCACAGTTTAAGCATCCCAATTCTGTCCCCCTGAATAAAAGTTTAGCTTAACCCTAGCCATCTCCTCAAGAGCCACCTTCGGGTAATGTTTTGTGGGTCTCCACTCAGGAAGCTCTGTAGCTTAGTCTGAGCTCTAATTACTCCACTGGGCATCTTGGTAGATATCTACAAAACATGACCTGTTGGGGGAACACTGCTCTAAGTGATCACACACCCACGGGAGTGCATACAACTTTATTAATGGTCAATATGAGGGGGAAAGGAGATTTTTGGCCTAGAAACTGCCCTATAAGATTGTAATTAATACTCTATACACTGTAATATATTCCTACCATGTCACTGCTTAAAAAATAATTCAGATCACTGTACATTTAAAAACTACTGTATTTGCCGGCGTATAAGACGACTGGGCGTATAAGACGACCCCCCAACATTTCCACTCAAAATATAGAATTTGTTATATACTCGCCGTATAAGACTACTCCCTCTTCCGCACACCAAATAAAACGTAAAAGAACATCAGATTTTATTTCAACATGTTAATTCCCTTCCCCAGAGTCCCTGGGTGGCTTCTTACAGTCATACTTTCTGGCTTCTTACAGTCATGGGGGCATCCCTCAATACAGTCATGGGGGCATCCCTCAGTACAGGCATGGAGGCATCCCTCAGTACAGGCATGGGGGCATCCCTCAGTACAGGCATGGGGGCATCCCTCAGTACAGGCATGGTGGCATCCCTCAGTACAGGCATGGGGGCATCCCTCAGTACAGGCATGGGGGCATCCCTCAGTACAGGCATGGGGCATCCCTCAGTACAGGTATGGGGCATCCCTCAGTACAGGCATGGGGGCATCCCTCAGTACAGGCATGGGGGCATCCCTCAGTACAGGCATGGGGGCATCCCTCAGTACAGACATGGGGGCATCCCTCAATACAGGCATGGGGGCATCCCTCAATACAGGCATGGGGGCATCCCTCAGTACAGGCATGGGGGCATCCCTCAGTACAGGTATGGGGCATCCCTCAGTACAGGCATGGGGGCATCCCTCAGTACAGGTATGGGGCATCCCTCAGTACAGGCATGGAGGCATCCCTCAGTACAGGCATGGGGGCATCCCTCAGGACAGCCAGCGAGTGGCCCCACACCCTCCTCCCCCCGCCCTGCCGCTCACACACCCACACACTTACCCATGGTTGGAGGGCCGGTCTGCCTGTCCCTGCTGTTCCTGTCGCCGCCGCCACCCTCATACACACAAACACGCATACACATTCATGCTTACCGGCACTTCCTGGCTGTTGCACGCTGGTCATCGGTGGGCGTGCCCCAGATGGCCGGCGTCCATTGTTTTCATTGGACGGTGGCCATCTGGGACACGCCCACCGACGACCAGCGCGCAACAGCCAGGAAGTGAAGTAAGTATGAATGTGTGTGTGTTAGTGTGTATGAGAGCGGCGGCGACAGGAACAGCAGGGACGGGCAGGCCAGCCGCAACGGCCACCCCTCACACTCTAGAGTCTGTTGTTTTCAGGTTTGCGGCCTTCCCTGGCGCCGGCCTACCGGGATATTGCCCGGTACGCCCTATGGCCAGTCCGCCCCTGGACCCAGGTGCACCCGGCGTATAAGATGACCCCCCCACTTGGAGGCATGTTTTACAGGGGGAAAAAGTTGTCTTATACGCAAATACGGTAACAACATATACAAAAACTATGAAAATTAATTTGGCAAGCTACATTGTAAAACTAAGAATCAGTGAGTCCCAAAAGTGCACAAATATTTCATAAAGCTGAGAACTTTTAATTACATACAAATAACATTAACATAATGACATACAAATATTTTTTAATACTGTATAATAAAACCCCATGTGGTTTAAAATCCAGACAAGTTTTGATGCCAATTACCACAAAAAATGTGTCACTAAAACTACAGCAGTCCACACAGTGCTAAACATCCACAGATCCTCTAAACATTTATCAGCAAGCAACAATCCAATAAATCATATCATCAATTATCCACAGCATAAGTGTAGAAAAGTAAAATAACACATTGTGGATTTTTAGGGCATAGAAGGCACAGTAGCTCTGGGGTAAACCATGGCCTAGTGATTAAGGAACTAATCTTATGGAGGATCGATTCCTCAAGTGCTCTTGAGCAAGGCACCCCCAGGCGCCGGGGGATCAGTACCACTCATTACTCCCTAGAGTGTTCACTGCGGCTGGTTCACTGGTGTTTGTTACCACAGGGTGGGTTAAATCTGATGGACACATTCCTATGTGTTTATAAGCACACAATAGGCAAATAAACACATGGAGGCTGATTCATTACTAACGCCAGGCATCGGCAGATGCGCGCCTGCATAGCGGCACTTAGAGCGACCGCTAGTAGATGCTGTAAGCTAGTATCGGGCGCTGTAACAGAGCGCCTCAGTCGCCGTAGTAACCTGGCCCGCATTGATGAATGTCATGTATGTTGGGCGCTCTAACACCAGTACAGCGCTGCAGGGAGCAAAAGGTAGCGCCAGCTCAGCGCTCCACATCATACTTCAAAAAAGGACACACACACAGCGTCGGCGCTCTAAATCTGGTCGCTATAGCATAGAGCGCCAGATGCTGTGTGATTAAAGTCTGTTTTTGAACACAAATACACCAGTAATAAAGTGAAAACACATGGAATTACATTGTAGTAACACTGTGACATTAACACTTTAGTGCCAGACCTGTAATGACAATTCTGCATAAAAAACCAAAAAATCTAAAAAGTTTTCAAAATTTATATTTCTAGGCCAGGAGACGTCACACAATTATTTGAGAGAAAAAAAAAACCTGTTTAAACAGAAGAAAAGGAACGTCCACTGAAATGTATGGGGAAGCGACAGGTAACGTCAGGTAATACCTGGCGCTCTGGAAGCAAGAGCGCCGGCGCTATACGCTGAGCCACCTGTAATGATGAATCAGGCGCTACATGGCGCTGTTAGAGTGGCTCGCCAGATTCGCTTTCATAAATGTAGTTTTGCCTACAGCGCCCAGCATTCACCAGACGCTGCCTGCCGCTACGAGGCATAACCTGGCACTATCCCTTGATGAATAAACCCCATATTATTATTATTATTACTCTTCATCCAGCAAGCCTCTTGTGCTCCTGCCATTCCTGTAAACATCAGTAGGCAGCATTTTGCCACAGATCATCAATGTCACTTCACCGCTTGATACCAAAATATAGGATTTTAATTGTGTCAACACTGAACTGTGCTGCTAAAACACACAATGGGTGGAAAAAAGCTGTGGTCAAAGGTGTAGTTAGGGGTCAAAGCAAAAGGATGATCCAGACTGCAAAGGTTTACCTCACAAAGGTCATATCTGCAGCAAAAGAACTCTAATGACCACAGTGGAAGCCTGAACATTTATATTCCCATCATCCAATGGGAGACCAAGGAATGCCTAGTGACAAGGTCAGTAACCTGTGTAAGTTTGCGTGGTTAATTTTTTAATCCTTACTAGAAGAGTATCTAACAAACGGTCAGACGGGAACACCATGGTCCCACTAGACAAAGTCATTATTAGGGCCCAGCCATTGGCTATACAGAAATAATACAATGCCATTTTAGCAACTCAGTGCCAGGGAGGGTCCAGGTCTACAGACAGGAGGTAAGTAAGTTTAATTTAGGATGGAACCTCAGCTCCTTCACTCCCATGATTGTGACACAGTTTTTTCTAACACAGGGGAGTGGGGGATTAAGAGTTGAACAATTCTCATGCTTTCTTCAAGGCCTACAAGTGTACTTTTTGCACCCGTTCGTAGCCATGGCAAAGGTTATATAAATCTTGATATGACCCTATAGTTTACTAATCTGGATTCATCCAAGACAGTTTTTTAGGGATAAAAATGTAACTTCTCCAAAAGAAACAATAGCATCTTCAGTTATGATGCAAAATCAAGAATAGGTTAGAAGCATTGTTCTCCCAATAAGGGAGGTAAATTACCTGCCCCCCCCGGCATATATTTCATACATCCCTAGTAAAGACAAACCCAGTTGTTGTAGTTTGCAGCCCCCCCCCCCGCCCAAAAAAAAAGAGGGTCAGTCTAAGCTGACCACAAATCCAACCACCAGCAGATAGAAATTGCATGGCACAAATTTAACTAATTGTACTAACAACAATGCCCTCAAAACGGCCCAGGCTCCTTCAGTTATTATTATAACAATTGGGTTATCCAATTCCTTACACCTATAGTGAGATGTGTAGTGCAGAGTAAAAGCTTTTCACTGCTATTTCAAGTCAGAGAGCCCATTGTCCCCTTGGGTAGACCCAATCTTTGAGGGCATTTCTTCATAAGGAGATGCTCCTCCAATGCCAGGTCTTTGGCTTTTCTAAAAATCCTTATATATTTTTTTAATGAATATAATTATATGCTGATAGATTGCCATTAAAGCATTTTGAGCACTGTTTTTCATGCTGCAAGAAGTTTTCTAGGCTGGCAAATGCATCAAATTGTATTTTCCCTAAAACACAAACACTGTTTCTTAAACATGACTTAGGGCAAAAATATTGTATTCATCGCCATATGGCTATGAGTTGAAAGCCAGCAGGCAATTGGCACTAGCAGAAAATGTGTAGTATTTATCACATGCTAGAGATGCAGTGCTTTGTGCGTGCATATTAATAGGATCACTCTATATGTTGCATTTATTAGTAACCCAGGATGATTAGTAAAAAATATTGTTTTTGAGATGAGCATGACAAGCATGACAACCAAGAACTGGGAACTTCTTGTTCCTGGGGCTACATCCTGCTGCATCACTTCTGGTGCAACTGCCTTTTCAGCATCCCCATTGCCTAGCACCAGGAAACATTGGATTAGCTTCACCAGCTGAGGGCAGCTATCTTAAAACCCACGTCCACCATGAGGGAAGTGCTGACTATAGTGTCTGTGTGCTTTGAACACACTTCTTCCTCTTGCCACGGACATTGACCACATCTTTGTCTGCCTCTTACCCACAAACTTTGACCACATCTTGCTAGTGGGTGGAGGAGAAAGACACCTCCACCCACTACTAGCTTCCTATGCTCCCCTACTCCTCTAGTTATTTGGGAAAGAAAACCTTACAAGCGTAAATTAGAGATTAGAATTTGGGAGGTACCTCATACAAACATCATTCACGTATATTAGGGAAACATTCAGGCTGTGTTTTCATCCTTCTGGAAAGCAACTAAAGCAATTATTCGCCCCTAATCGCATAATAGGAAGACCAAATCATCACAATCAACATCACTCTCAATGTATATACAGTCATGGCTGTAAGTGTTGGCACTTGGCACCCTTAAAATTTTTCCAGAAACTGAAGTATTTCTTCCAGAAATATTACGGTTGCACCTGCTTTGTTATACACAACTTTATTCTCTTTGTGTGTATTGGAACAAGGACAAAAAGATAAAAGGCAAATTGAACATATTTTTACCCAAAACTCCAAAAATAGGCAGGACAAACTTGTTACCACCTTTTCAAAATTGTGGGTAAACAGCTTTGGTCAAGCAAGTGATGGTCATTCAAACTCACTTTTGGCAAGTAACAGATGCGTGCAATATAAAAATCATACCTGATACTCACAGATAAACAGAAATTCCTCAAAAATGTATTACTATATTAGAGGAATATCAATCTTCTTTTCAAATTGTAAGCTAAAATTTGAGAAATCATTAGTACTCACCTTTAACCCCCCTGAAAAAGAACAAATGCATATAAAAGGTGACTGTAACTTTATATGGGGAAAATCTTGAATAAATTCTCCAGTTCTTATATTAACGTAGAAAACAGTTATCGGCTCTTTTACTGGAACCGTAATCACCTAGTAGGTTACTAAGCCATGGTTATACCTCTAATTCACAATGAATGGAACCAGGGAAAAGGATGTTGTGAAATCTCCCATCTTCGCTCCTTGTATTATTAGAATTTCAGGAGGCACTGATTACACAGAAGAAAGGTTGAAAATTATTAAAAGACTACCACTGGCTGTTGTCTAAAATAAAAAAACAAGACCCACCCACGTATAATAAAAAATCAGAATGAGACCTAGACACGACCCTCTTTATAAAGGCGTGGGAGAAAGTGCATCAGTCTATTACAAATTTTAAGTCACCGCCTTTACAAAACTTCTATGTAAAATTCACCAGCCGATACTACCTCACATCAGATTACAATAGCAAGGTCCAACCTTGGCATTGGTGCACCAAAGAGCCCCCACCCTTAAACTTCTCTGGTGGGAATGATCCAGCCATTATGAAAGGTAGTATCAGACTTGGCCAATCAAATAAAACTATTAAATTTAGATAACACTCATCAACCGAAATCATTATACTGTTTTTTCCTTTCAACTGAATAGTTGATAGGTAGAGAGATCCTCAACTCCCAAACCTTAATATGTGAAAACCAAAAGTTGTCACAAGCATCAAAATGGACATTTCAGTGGAAACAAACTTTAATAACTAGACAAAAAGTAACAGAAATCCTAGAAATAGCTGGGGGGGGGGGGCAACAACTCCTAGACCCCAAAAAATCTTCTCTGGAGAACCCTACACTGCTTCAAGATTACTAGGAGGGGAAAAAATTTCAACTGAAAAAAACGTAAGAATCCAAGGCTATGGGAGGAGGAGGGATAGGTATAGGGAAGGCTACAGAGGGGAACACCAGGGTCGCGCAAGAGTAAAAGACTCTTTTCTCCTGATGAGGAGGCAATAAAATAACTCTACTCCAACATATCCAACTCCGGTTTGAATGATGGAAGGAGCCTAGTTTGAGAGGTGATAAAAGAAAAAAAGATTAGAAAGAAACATGGCACTGTATCCAATCTCCTTGGATGTAGATGGAAGAGAACAAGTGATACATGCTTTTTCTGGATGGTGGACCCCCACGTCAAAAAGCTGGCTTTGTGCCCTAGGTCATGGGTCTTCCAGCAGAACAATGACCGTAAACATACTTTAAGAGGTATCCAGGAATGGATGGAAACAAAATGCTGGGGGGTTCTAAAGTGGTATTTCTCTAGGGATAACCAAACTTGGAATTTGTATTCTATTGTGGGACCCACCTGTTAGTTACTGTAGTCGGTTCATATTCCAGCTCAACTATTAGGATGCTTTTCCCAGGGCTAGGCTCTGCCCGGGTTGTCTTAAAGAGCTTTTTTAGAATATGACCATACTTCTTATCTGATTAAAAATCTCCTTAATATTTATTAAATACTATATAAATTCCATAAAGTGGAGCCTATTGCTCCAGACTTGTGCAAAAAACCTATACAAAATATCTTTACAGAATATGTACACAAAATGTTTTTTTTTCCAATATAGGGCATCGAAAAAGCCCGAACGGGAGAAACATGTTTGGCCTTATCCCAGAAAATAACAGCATTGGAATGAAGTAACTTAATATAGCAACTTGTAGAGTATACGCTAAGAAATTTAGGCAACTAAAAAATTTTATATTTTCATATGTGTACAGTATTATTGGCTGAATGGTGTACATATTCTGTAGAGAAAGAGAGATGCCATATAGGCAGTAGTGTGTGCAGGGGCTGACACAGCATGGAGCAGTTCAGAGCAGAGACACATCTCATCATGCATCATGCTGCTGGATTCCAGTAAAGGACCAAGAGGCTACCAGCAACAGTTTAATACCAAGGTACTGACATGCTTAAATCTGTAACATGATGAAGTCATGTTAAGAGGACCAAAAGCATCCCGAGGATCGCTTATAAATCTTTCCTGACCTGCAATCCCAAAGCGCATGCACTGTGCAAGCTCTCCTCCGATCAGGGTGGCTGTAGCTTTGTTTCATGTTCAGGTAAAATAATAAGGGGTTTATTGCAGACAAATTGCAACAGAAAAGTCTCTTAAATCTAGAGTATAATGTAGGGTTTCCTCACCCATATAAACATAAGTCCATTCCTTTAGGTATGCACCAAAGTCTCTCTTTTAGGCTCCACACTGGAAACCGTTTGTCTTCTCACAAGGCTTCACCCCAGACTGCAGGACAACGCAAACTTTTTTAGCCGTAGCCCTGTGACAAGACATGTCAGCAAACTCCGGCCTGGATGGAAGGGAAGAGCAGAAATCCAGGCCCGAAAAAATATTAAAGAAAAGTTTTACTGCTCTAAATGCACTAAAGCAAAAAGCCTCCTGGATTTCTTTACCTCACCCATGCTAGCATCCTGGGCAAGATATACACTCCCTCCAGCATAAAGCCAGCTGCGTGCCTAATATATATATATATATGGTATATATATATATATGATATATATATATATATATATATATATATATATATATATATATATATATCATGATACTCTATTACATATTGTGACCGGCCCTCTAATATGACTCTTCAAGCAGACCTCCAGCCGAAAAAAAAAGTTTAGTAACTTGCTTACTCTCTTATGATCGGTGGTATAAGCAGTTCAAGCGGGCTTAACCCCAGGAAGATGTTGGGGCATGGCAAAAAGATTATTCACACTTGAATTACATGCAGGCAGCCATCTTGCCACACACCTGATATCCTGCTTACACATGGGAATTAGGGGCGTGCTGTGCCAGCAGCAATTCAAACCAAATTGAGAAATATATGTGCCTCAGAAACAAGCCTGTCATTGTTCACAGATGCAAACGCTGAATAAACATCTAATGGAGCACTCGAAATCTGTGTGAGGAAAGCTGTTACAATGTATCTCTATGGCAGCGGGGCCGCAAAGGCACTTTGTCAGACGATATAAGCATTTAGAAGATGTCAGCAATGATGAGTCGTTACAGCTGAAGGCTTTCAACTTCTGCCTAGAAGTAAGAGATGATTGCACAGAGCTATGAGGCAATTTTGACTGAGGGACTGAGGATTTTTCAGAATCAGGTCTCTTGTGTGTGGTAAAATGGCCACTGAGATGCATGTTTAGGACTGCAGAATCTTCTTGCTATTCCAAACATCTGCATGGTGTTAATACCTCTCAATACGTTCATGTCACTGACTGGCTTTTAGGAGAGGAATTTACTAAGCTTTGATTCTTTGACTGGAGGTCCGCTTTCATGCTTTTGCCACCTGCCACCCTCCACCAATGTGACTGTTCCTGTTCCGGGACTCTTCATGATGTAGCCACCTGCCACCCTCCAGTAACGTGACTGTTCTTGTTATGTGACTCCTCATGCTGTTGCCACCTGCCATCCTTCACCACAGTATGTGACTGGGCCTCTAATGTGATTCCTCATTCTGTCTCCACCTGACACCCTCCACCTATGTGATTGGGCCTCTAATGTACCTCTTCATGCTATTGCCACCTGCCACCCTCCACGAAAGTGACAGTTTTTGCTTTGAGATTCCTTATGCTATTGCCACCTGGCACTCTCTACTAATGGGACTGGGCCTGTAATGGGACTTGTTATGCTGGTGCCACCTGCTACCCTCTACCAATGTGACTGTTCTGGAACTCGTCATGAGGGAGCCTCAACTTAAACCGGACCTTCAGCGTGATTTAATGAAAAGCCCAAACTCTTAAAAAACGATTCCCCAGCATCTAAAATTAATATATTTTACGTTTTTAGTCACTAACTTATTATTCTTTCCCCCAGTGGGCTGCAACTCTGTTCAGGAATTTAGGATACGGGCGCCGCCATCTTGACTCAGAAGCATCACACTTACTGAGGAGAGGATAGTGGGATAAGGTACAGGGGGGCGGGTTATAGTTGTGCTTTGCTCAGACAGAGCAGAGTTGGGGTCAGGTAAAGGTCAGCAGTCCCAGAATGCAGAGCAGCACAGTCAGGAGGCA
Source organism: Gastrophryne carolinensis (assembly GCA_027917425.1). NCBI lineage: Eukaryota > Metazoa > Chordata > Amphibia > Anura > Microhylidae > Gastrophryne > Gastrophryne carolinensis. Next base: position 51,879,906 of record CM051242.1, on the reverse strand, counting down.
CTTCCTGTTTGCAGGCTGCCTGATAAGATGGTGGCTTCCATAAGCCGCCATCTTGGATGTTTAAAGGCTCATAACTTGCAGTAGATGCAGGTAGGATGATTTTTAATGTGGACAATCTGTATGTACAGGGTGTGGGAAACATATAAGATAGACTCTTATTCAGAGTGAAGGTCCGCTTTAAGAACACACTCAACTACTAGCTGAAAAGCCAGTTGGAAGGACAGGACTCAGCTGCTCAAGGGCTTGTCATGACCTGGTCATAGGCAAGCTGGAGCCAACAAATTCCTACTTGGCCCCAGGCAACCCCTGATTATTATGAATATAAAATATTATTAGTATACTGCTTTTTTTAGCTTTAATGGCGATGGCTAATCTGTAACTCTGTTACAATAGCAGCTGGTTTACTGCTGCTACTGTGATCGGGTGATGGTCACCCCTGATTCCCTATAGTGCTGAAGCCTCTGCAGCTAAGGATACAGAACACGATTTTTAGCTGTAGAAAGGACTCTTCGCTCAGAAGTATATATTTAATCTAATATTACAAATTAGGTTTAGCAGGTATGGAAGGGAGGGCTTTCTATTTCAGCGATTATAAATAAAAAAACATTATTTTATATTATATTATTATATAATATTATATAATATAAAACACAATAAATATACATAAAAAATGCTACACTAATATTATATTCAGTTGGGGGAGTCTTGTTTTAAAGGTTGCCCTAAGGGATTACACTTGTTTTAAATAAATTCACAAAGCCTTGAAAAAAAGAAACAAGTTTTAGAATTGTAGGGATTCATTTTCAGAACTTCAAAGTGTCATTAATGCAAGGCTTGGCTGAGATTTCCTGCTCAGGCAGTTCCCCCCGAGCCATGATTTCAGAATACGCCTTGTTTTAAAGCTGGCATTTACTGCAGCTGCAAAACTGGAGTTTTTCTTTCTTTCTTTTTTGTTTTTTCTTCTTTTTTTATCCCCGGAGTGCTGGAACGTTATCCAACAATTAAACTGCATCTTACAAACAATTGAACATCTGTTTGGAGACAGCCGGCTGTGACATCTTCCAGTTAGGTCTAACCCTTTCTGCACTAGCGTCTTTATTTTCGCGGCTGTTTTCTTGGATGGGAGCCTTTTCTATTGTTATCTTGTTTTCACCTGAGGAAACGGTGCTCAGTCAGCTGTCTGAGTTTCCACTTAAAAATAGTTCTATAAAAAAGAAATTCAAGTTTGTGTCATTGGCAGATATCCTATGTACGTAAAAGAAGGATGCACACTATATATCAACATGCCCTATCTATATTTAGACCTTTGTAAAGAAAAAACGTGCGGGCATGGCCGACTTTAAGTTAAATGTTGTCTTGTGCAAAATTTCAGAATGGTGCCCCCCAAACACACACATACTGGTATATACAAATAATCCCAGGCAACAATGGAGATATAAAGTAGGAGAAGAATGATGGAGGGAAAATAGAACATAGATGAAGAAAACGTGAAACAGAAAGATGAAGGGAAAGCAGAAGAGCGAAAAAAATGGAAGGGACTCTAAAAAAGATGAAGAGATTGAGAGACTGATTCATTATTAGCGGCAGGTAGCGACAGATGAGCGTCTGTAGCAGGCATTTTCAGTGCGCCCGCTAGTAGTCACTGTGCTCGGCCGTGGGTCGCTACTTTATAGCGACTCAGTCACTGTTCAGTTATGTTGAATACATTGTGAGGAGTCGCTATTTGACCAGTACAGCGCTCTATGGGAGCGCATGGTAGCGACTGCTCATAGTGACTCACACCATATTCTGCAAAAAAACAGCCTCACAAATCTGTTTTCAAGCATCTATCAACTAGTAACAAAGCGAAAACATATGGAATTACATGGTAACAACATTGTAACATGAACACTTTAATGCCAGACCTGTAATGTCATTTTTGAGGAAATATTTAAAAAATGAAAAAATTATGAAAAAAATGCTATTTCAATGCCAGAAGAGGTCAAAGAATTATTTGTGATTTTTTTGTAAAAAAAAAAAAACCAGTTTAAAGAGAAGAAAAGGATCGTCCATTGAAATGTATGGGAGAGCGACAGGTAGCGAGAGGTCATACCTGGCGCTGTGCAAGGCTGAACGCTGGCGCTGTTCGCTGAGGCTGTGAAAATGATGAACCAGACGCTACACGGCGCTATTCCAGTCGCTAAACAGATTCTGCTTGATAAATGTGTAATTGCGTGCCGTGTCCGGCGTTGACCAGCCGCTATCTGTCGCTACCTGTCATTAACCAGGCGCTACCTGACGCTATTCCTTCTTAAATAAGGGCCATAGGGAACATGGAGAAAAAGTGAGATGGAGGGAATTCAGGTGGGGGAATTAAATAAATGGATAGAATTCTGAAAAGACAGAGATATAGATGAAACATAGAAAAGAGAGTGAGAAGAAAATGTGGAGAAGAGAGAGGAGGAAGAAAAGTAATGAGAGAGGTGGGAATAGTAATAACAAAGGCGGGTGTGGGGAAAAAAAGGAAGAGAATCAGGATGGAATGTGGGAATTAGGGTGAGATGTGGGCAAGGTGAAAATAGAAGAAAAAAATGGCGAGGAAAGAAAGATAGATAGAGAAATAATTTAGAAGAGAGAAAGACAGAGAAGGGGAAAGGCAAGGTAATACAAACTAAAAGGGAAAAAAAAAAAAGAAAAAAAAGGAGACTAGTGACCTGTGCTGTCACACAAGCTGTGTGCTGGCTGACGTGACCAGCTGGCTGGCTGCATCCCTGACTTCCGTCTAGTCTGGGAAGCGGTCAAATGGCCGGACACAAGAGCGCGCCTCAGCTACAGAGAAGGTAGATATGTAGCCGCAAACAGCATGGGAGTCGCCGGGTAAGGAGTTCTTTCCGGTGCCCATGGGGCTTTACAGGCGAATTAAAGGACAACCATTCATTGCAATGTTGAGTGGAACCGAGCATGAAAGTCAAAGAGGGACGTGTATTAGCAGCATTTCTGAGACCTAGGAGACCCACACTCTAGTTTACCTAAAATACTTTCTGAAAATAATAATATGCTTCATATCAGAAGCATAGAATAGGTGCCCACAATTGTATTTTGTGGTTTAATATGTTTGCCTTTAACAATGACAATTGGCAACATTGTTTGGCAATGCCAATTTGTGTAAAACCATTCCGCAGGCAACAAAAAAAACTCTATAGTCACCTTTAGTCCCCCTGCAGGCGATCACAGATAGTACCATGCTCAGACACTTACCGGATCTCCAGAATCCCCTTTATCGCCAGTGCAGTAACCGCCACTTGTCCATTCAACATCTGATGGACCGATGCGCACCATCATCACCGGAACTATAGCATGCCCCCTTCATTCAGTGAAATGGAGGGAGCATGCCATAGTTCCTGTGACAAGTGGCTTGGGGTGGTTCATTTCTCGTTGCTTGTACGAGAGAGGGGGGATGAGAGCAGCATTGGACTGGGGGGGCAATCTGGTAAGTGTCTGATAAGCACCGGTCTATCAGCGAACATCGGGATTAAAAGTGAGTATAGTGTTTTGACTTTGGTTTCCTGCAGAATGTTCTTAAAGGAGCTCTATTGCTAAAATGGTCTAAATACATTAAAAAAACATGCCGGGTAGCAATATTAGGGGTAAATTATACACCCTGTATGAAAGCAAAATTAGCCAAAGTGTTTTGTTTTTTTATTTTATGAAGGAGAAATAATTGGGGTGACAGGTTTGTGAATGTATCAATGTGCTTTTTAAGGGGAGGACAGGCTTTTTGCAACTGCTGTTGCAAATCTAATGTGTGTAGATGCTTTTATCCATCATGCAATGCTTTGACCTTTAAACTGCTTTAAACTTAGAAGGATGCATTGGAAAATCGGTGTTATTTCTTATGTCCAGTAAAGGAAAACAACAAGCCTAGTGGGAGTTTTTTTACGCACAGGGTATATCAGTAAACCCTGCTATTTATCATTTTTAATGTTTTTTTTTGCATAAGAGATCCTTTAAAGCAGAACAAAACCTGGGATTCTGACTATACTTGGGGTTTTGTTCCTAGCTCCGGGGGCTCCAATTTAAGATGCCCTGATGTGGGAAACCCCACAGATTGCCCATAGGATTCACCTTTCCCTGGTCCTACTGCGCATGCGCCAACTCTCATACAATCAGAGCCACATACCTTACATATTAATGATCAGCAATAGGGTTCTGTTTAGATGCAGAGCTTAGCAATCGGGAGCGAGAGTGGCATCTTCCCCAGTTCTGTTTAGATTGGCGCATAGGCCCACCTCCAGCCTATGAATGACTGGGGCAGGAAAACGCCTAAGCCCAGAAATGACCGGGGGGTTCACACAGTGGGGCATCCCGATTTGGGAGGCCCTAGGGGAAGGCCAGTGGTCAGCCCTGTAGTCTCTTAGACTTCAGGGCCAGCTGCAAAGGGTTTTGTTCTGCTTTATTTAAACATTACACACTGTAAGCAGAAATTCTTTGAATGTTCATAAAAATCAATTTATAGAAGAGGTAGGATGAGAAGGAATAGCTTTTCTTATTTTTTTTCTTTTTGGGGCCCTACATTTCTGGTGGTCCCAATGTGGAGTGCTAATTTGTAAGATCCAGCTTTGGAATTCAGCATATAAAGATCATCATAGTTAGCATAAAGCTCTTTGCGCATCACTTATTAAAGGCCAATAAGGAATCCTGTAAGACGTCCAACACATACCAGTAAAAGCTTTCTTTTAATTTTCCGCTGATAACCCCAAACCTGTTTTTTTTTCCCATCAGTTATCCGGCAAGCCAATTGCACTTGCCATAGACTCGGTTAACAGAGGCAGATTGATTTCTATTAACTAGGACAGATGCAAAATAATATTTAATATCTTCCCATTTCCCTGTCATTTGTGCCTAATGTCTTGAAATCATTCCCCAAAGGACTGCTCTGTTCTTTCATAATTTGCCTAAAAGCTTTCCTCCTTCGTTATCGTGCTATGCGTTACTTACAGCGATCTTCCCTCTAACCCAGCTTCTCTACACTTGAGTGAATCAGTAATTCCATAATTCAGACGCCCCGTCTTTATGACTCTTAGCGCTTTATCTCCCGGTTACATGAAGCTTTTTTATAATCTATAAGCTATAAGTGAATCATGTTACTGTAGAGTCACTTTCAAGCACTTGGACTATTTCTTTAATGTGTATTAGAAAGACTATAGGGCTGATTCAAAGCCTCTTTCACATGCACTTTCACATAAAAAAGCATGTTTATGTGTATTTTTTCCGTTGAGTTTGGGCCATTTGTGAGTTTCTCGTTAGCTTTTTCCATCGTATTAGTGTTTTCGTTGTGTGTGAAAGTCTTTTCCGTTGTGTGTAATTGCGTTGTATTTTTTTCACATTCATGTGTAAAACTCGTGATGAGTGAGACTTCCACATGATTCAGAGCCCAGATTTAGCATGTGAGAGAAGACTTTACAACGGGAATTTTCTGACGGCACTTCCGGGTACTATTTGTTGGTGAGATTGTGCTTTCGTGGTGTGTGAGAAAACAGAATTGAGTTCTTAAGGCACTGGGAGGCTGTCACCTTCCAAAATAAACATTTTTAAATATTTTGGAATAAAATGTGACCTATTTTTTTTATAAGGTATACATTTTTTTACTTTTATATTTTCTAAAATTATATTTTCAAAAACATTAACCATCCCCCCCAAAAATATTAGAAATATTAAAAATAAAAATACGTTAAGAATATTAATCTAATAGTTTAGATATATTTATGTTTTTATACAACTCTTAAGGTCTGCTTGAATGTTATCAAATTACCCCCATTTGTTCATTTAACATTTTGGTCACACTACTTAGGTGACTTGCCTGGAAGTCGGAATGTTTTTTTTCTGGGGAGCAGAAAATATTTTTTAATATTTTTTTTTTAACCTAGGTGCAAGAAAAAATACCTAAACCTGTGTTTTAAAAGTGTTTGTTTGCAGCAAGGAGAGGTCACACAATGATTTGAGAAAAAAAAATTCATTTTAATTGCCCGACACACTGTTTAAACGCCAACAAATGAAACCACATTGAAATGTATGGCAGAGCGACACTGAGCGGAAGGTAATATGTGGCGCTCCTGAACCTGCTGAGCTACCTGTAGTAATACATGTGACTCTACATGGAGCTGTTAGAGGCACTCACCATATTCGCTTTAATAAATGTGGTTTTACGTACAGCCCTCAGCGTTCACCAGACGCTATGTGCCGCTAGGTAGCATTACCTCAGTAATTTTTACATTATATCCATGTGGGCATCCCAAATATTCAACTAGGAACAAGTAGAGAAGAATGCATAGCAAGCATTAAAGTGGTTAAGGTATGCTTTATGAATTAAAACGAAGAATGCATTAAAGTGGTTAAAGTATGCTTTATGAATTAAAAAGAAGAATGCATTAAAGTGGTTAAGGTATGCTTTAGGAGAAGAAGAATGCATGGCATGTATGGCATATGGGGAGGCTGATTTATTAATAGCGCCAGGTAGCGACAGTTGAGCGACTGTAGCGGTATTTTCACAGCGCCCGCTAGTAGTCGCTGTGCTTGGCCGTTGTTCGGTTGTTGATAGCGACTCAGTCGGTGTGCAGTAATGTTGAATACAAGGTGATGAGTCGCTATTTGACAGGTTCCGCGCTGTATGGGAGCGCATGATAGCGAATGGGCATAGCGACCGGCTCCCACCATATTCATTAACAAATCACGCTCCAAAAATTCTCGCGCTGTGAAATGCATGTTTAAACCCCAGAGCGCTGGCGGCGATGGGTTAAAAGTAGTTTTTTAACCCCCAAACAATCATATTTTGGGAAACCAAAAAAAACAAGTTTATAAAAACATTTTGAAATATGAATACATTAATATCAGACCTGTAATATCAATTCTGCACAAATTTTTTTTTTTTTTTTTCTTACCTTTTAAAAAATATCTAACATGGCAGAAGTGGTAACAGAAATTTTCACATAAAAAAAAAAAAATTATTAACAATTAATTATGAATATTTAAAGATTGTTCCATTGAAATGCATTGGAGAGCACCAGGTAGCGAGAGGTCATACCTGTCGCTGTTCAAGGTCGCTCGCTGCCGCTGTGGGGTGAGGCTGGAATAATTCTGCACGGATTCTGCACGCAGCTTGTTATTGGGTATTGGGGGGATTCTGCATGCAGCTTGTTATTGGGTATTGGGGGGATTCTGCATGCAGCTTGTTATTGGGATTTTGGGTGGAGGGGCTCTTTTAGCATACCATTTCATTCAGAATATTTTTTTTCTTATATTGCAAAAACGATGGTAATCCACAGGTAAGCCAAATGTGCTTGCAATTTAAAACATAAGGGTGGAGAAAAAAGTTAGGTCACAAATAGTATGGACTAAGCATGGTGGCAAGTGCTCTGAAGTTGTCAGGACCGTGGCCTGGCGTGGTCTGAATAGCAGAGTTTTGAGGGCAATCTTTAAGATTTGAAGGGTTGAGTAGTGGCGAATTGTGTAGGGAGGGGGCATTCGAGAGACCTTGGTGACATTTGTGTCCTGAATGTGAGAATGGGAATAATAAACAAAGAAATGTAGCAAGGGTCCTGGTTGAATGCCAGAATGCTTTGTAGGTTAAAATAGACTAAACTTCTTAAGACCTGGCCCTGGAGTCTTTTAGACATCAGATGGTTTCCTGTCCCCGGGGCATTATGGATGCTCTGTTCTCTGAAATCCTCTGGTTTTCCCAGTATATCTGCCAATCTCGTGGCACATGGTTGGGTCGTGGCAAGTTCCAGCACCAGGCCTGTCTGAAAGGCTGGAACAGGCCCACAAAAGCTAGAGGGGAGTGGCCGAAGGGATGTCCGACACTCCAAGCACTGTAAACAGCATTCTATGACATTCATTCATATGCACAGCATTAAATGCTGATTGGAAATGCGAACCTCACATGCACTGTGGGATCGTCGGTGAGGTGGGTAGGGTATACCTAGCGAATCAGGGGTTTCTCACAGATAGGGTATCAAAACTCAGAAAGTTTGCAAAATGCAAAATGTGGCTCATAGGTTAAATTTATCAAAACAAGGGGTTTTGTCCACTTTAAGGTAATCTATTTAATTATCTAAAAAAATGGGGACCAGTGGGGGATATTCAACTTTACCCACAATCTTTCACCTGTGAGTTGAATTCTGGAAAACATATTCTTAGGGATGCCAGGCATGTCCACCTTGCATCAGTTGATGTGGACTGCATGTCTGCACCCAAGCAACACTTCACGCACCCCTGTGCTTCTTCTTGTATTTTATTGTGGCAAGTGCTATACTAGGAACCCACACATGTGCCCAGTCAGGTATCTGTGCACTCAGACCTGCTTCCACTGCATTGCCTCCTTCTGTGACTTTTCTTGCTAAAAAAAAAGTTGGCACCTCTCAGCCCTTTACTTGACCTGGGGCCAGAAACACCATAGCTTGTGACAAAAAGTAAGGGGCATGTTAGGAAACATCAGCAGATGTGTCCATCAGGGCAGCTTCTTGTTTGTAGAAGTGAGGTTATTGTTTTGGGATGAGTATGTTATTCACTGGGGTCTTGTCATTTCTTTCTGCTGGAATTTCAGCCACTGCAGTGCATTTCTTTCAGAAGGACTCTGGGGATGCTTACATTGGGACAGCTTAACAAAACACTAATTTTCTATGTAACTACAATATCGGTCACATATCATACAATGTTAACCAATCCCCCTTTGCTGGTACTCTACAGATTCCTGATGGGGAGTCCATTGACAGAAAGCACCTTTAGACACCAGAGTATAGCCCATATAATCACAAAATTCTGTTCAACATCAATTGAATAAACAATAATCTGACACACTACCACAACAGGGTTGTCACACATTGATAGCCTGCCCTGAGTGTTTCCACTGGAGACACCTGAAAGATAGTTACGCATGATCACCCGCATGGCTACCTTCATTTTCACCCTCTCTCATGAGTCCATTCTTCATCGGTGTTCACCTCCATTCACAACAAGTAACCCTGATGTGGGTTCCCTGGAGCAAAGAACATAAAGTTTTGATTCACCTGCATTTAAAAATTGCCTTCACATGATATGTTAACTGTGTATTTGCTGAGCCTGTTTTTTAGAAACATGCAGCCACTGACAGCTAGCAACTGTAACAATAGAACTGAGAAGATTTAGAGCCACTGGTAGTCATTATTAATTAGGTAGACTGCTGGGAATGTTAGTAACAAATAGGAATTAATTGGCTAATACAGTAAATACACAACATGGCAGTAGTTAAGAGTAGAGCTTTAGCCAACATAGGGTTTAGCTTTAGGTCAGGAAAGTAAGTAGGCAACATTGAATAGGCCAGGAGGCTGTTAAATTAAAATGGACCTGCTTTAGAGAGGCTTAGAAGGAGACCCTTACTCATGCCAAGTGTGTTTCTGCCAAGTGCGGCATGTGAACAAGGGGAGGCAATGTTTCTTTAACCTTTGTTTTTACTATTTGAGCTAGCCCCTCAAATCCAGTTGCTGCTCTGTTTATGTACTCTAGTGCTTCCCCACAACATAAAAAATGTTATAGCTAGGTCAGATCAGAGGCTACTTAAGGAAGAATTTTTCTGTAGGCTAGTGAGTTAAGTCAGCTAAGGAGCTGACAGATATAGTACTGAAGGAAGTAACCAAAGCTAGCGATCAGGGAACTGGAAGAACAGTGGCAGCCTAGTAAGCCCTGAATTAGAACCAACACCTAAGAACCTACATACAGGTGACAGGTCTAGTTACAAGCTTTAGCTGAAGGGAAGAGTGCATCCCATCTGTGCTTGTGAATCTGTATGGTAACCAACAGACCTTTTGTGTTACTGCCACCAGCTGTAATTCTCACCAGGAGGCGCGAATAGAACTGGATGTAGTGTCTCTGAATTGGTGCAACAGAACTGTAATTGGGGACCACCACCTCATCCACTCCTTGCCACTTTGCCTCTAACCTGGTGGTAGGTGGGTCACATACATAAAATGTGACACATAACCTTTTTGTATTGGCGACTTGTTACATTACCAACAGAATGAAGATTTTGCTCATTTCCATACAATACATTTTCAAGGTATACCAAATAAAAAAAATCTGTAAATTCTAAGTAAACGTCAGTTGTAAAGAAAAGTGATTGAACGTTTCTAATTATATAGGAAGAACATAAAGCATGCTGGGTGAGTGTTGTGTTTTTGTCATGAAATAAGAAATAAGGCTGATCTTGTTCTTAACATCTCATCACAAACCATGTCATTATGGATTTATGGAATAGGTGTTTCACATAAAACTCCGGTTTACACCACTGACAAGCATGCATTCTGTTTGCATAAATTGCTGGCAATTATTGTGCTTTATAATTTTGGCATGAAAAACACACAGCACTGTGCAGTGCTTTATTTCTTTAAAACCCATCTCTAGGATCACTAACGCCCCTCCCCTCTGTAACATTCTCCTGATTGAAGTAAAAGTAACCCACCACTACAACTGTATTTACTGGAGCTGCTATTTACACATTAGTCATATAACCACTAGCCTCACGCTGATTGGTTGGTTTTTTACACATGGCCACTGGGTCACATGCTACTAATACAGGTTACAATCACTTCCTTTGATGTACTGGCTCGGTAGTCATGCACTTATAAAAGCTAATGCTTATGTGAATATATATTTGAAAAAGATACATTTTCTAGGTAAAGCTTCTTAAAGCAGACCCATATTAAACTGGAACAACAGCCTGGCACAGTTGGAAAAGAAAGGTAGTGGCCATTTTGGAGCTTCCGCTCCCAGCATCTCAGCCATGCTGCTGCCTGGATTCAACCGATATAAATAATGCACAGTAACAGGTAGTCCAGCAGCACTTCCTGTTTGCAGGTGGCCTGCAAATGCACGAGCCCCCTATATGTTTCTAAATTCACTACAGCAGGAGATAGAACAAGGGAAATTAATTTTTATGCGCAGCAATCTAAATTGGGATGCATATGATATGAACACTGTTTGCTGTGTTGGTCTAGTTTAAAAAAGACTCTAGACTAGACTGTATGTCCCAAATGGGGCTCTCAGAGATTAGAGTTAGGACTGCACCTCACAGGGGCACCTTGGCGCTTGGTGATGCAGCTTCAGCATACTTCTGCAGATGTGTGTGACCGAGCCCTCTGTTTTAAACCAAATTTAGAGACAGATTATAGGTTGGTCTGCAAGCTAACAGGGTAGAGTGCTGTGGCTCCTTTAAGACTTTTGTATCCTAATTGCCCTGCTAATGTGCGCCTCCCAGGTTAGTTATAAAATGGTCTGAGCGGCTGCCACCCGTCCTTTGTTTCTTTTGAATTTGTGCAAGCACATGGGGTGTGGGGTCTAGGCTGTACTGCGAGGTCTTCAACCCTTCCACTCCATGGGCTGAACTCGAGGTTTTAGGGCAACCTCAGGTAAGCCTGCTCCCAATTTATCTATTGCATTGTATGTCCCAAATGGGGCTCTCAGAGATTAGAGTTAGGACTGTACCCCACAGAGGCACCTTGGCGCTTGGTGGTGCAGCTTAAGCATACTTCTGCAGATGTGTGTGACCAAATCCAGATTTATCCAGATACAGAATATAGGTTGGTCTGCAAGCTAAAAGGGTTGAGTGCTGTGGCTCCTTTAAGACTTTTGTAGACTAGACTCTGAAAAAAGGGCCTATACCTAAACTTTTCAAGTGTTGCAGAGCAAGTTGCAAACATTTATTTTTTTACATAAATTGATTGATTCAGTACCAAAGTGCACTGTGGATTAAGGGTTAAATGAAAACTGAACTTTTTACAGCAGGTGCTGAATTCCCCCTAGGAAGAAAATGAAAGAGCCAAGAGGTCAGGGTATTAGGGAGAGCTGCAGTAGCAAATGAAGCCACGAAACGAGTAGTCCAAGGGAGGATCAAAAAGGGATGGTCTGTAGGTTAGAAGCGTTGAAACCAGGAAACAAAACAAATCAAATGAGAAGCAAGCCAAGGTAAAACCAGGAAATCCAAAGGCAATCTGAGATCAAAGATAAAAAGATGGCACAGTCAATACAATAAAGAAACTGACAAGGAAGTTGGAAACTGATGTCAGCTGACATGACAGGTGCATCTGTCTTTTAACTTACCTGACTGACTAACTACTGGCTATACCTGTGCAATCACACTTGCCAGGATAAACTAAAAAAAGGCTGCTTGTACCTTGCAATGCCACTTCCTGTCCATGCAGTTCTTCATATTGCAGTGCTAGGTGCCAGGAAGCCATGACACTAGTAGGAAGACTAAGCAATATATCACCAATTGAGGGGGCAGCACTAAGCATGGCAACAAACAAGCAACTGAGTGCAGGGCTGTCCGGGCAGGGGGTCCATTAATCTGACGCCGAGGTCCACATTTAGACCCAGGTCCATTAGTTGAGTACTGCTGCCCTAGAGTTCTGTATACTCTAGGACAATAATTGCTCCTCTTTAAATACGGAAAGGGGAAATGTGGAAAGGGACCTTAAACCTCTTAATTTGATTATGGAACTTTTACTAGAATTTTTGGGGATACTTTAGTTTATTATATATACAGTACTAAGTACAATTCTCATAAACCATATTTTCCCAGCAGGGTCTATCATGTCACAGGTCTTAGATGTACTTTACTACAAAAACATGCAAATTACTTGCTAATTAATTTAAATATATTTTTATGTTTTATTATTTGGCATTTGGGAGATGGAAGCTGTCGTCTTTACAATGATCAAGAAGTTTCGTATAGACATGTTGCTCCCTAGTTTAGCCAGTCTTCATTTTAAATAGGTAGCTGAATGACATATTTATCAAACAAAAGATGAAATCTATTTTTTTAAGTAGTAGAAATAAAAAGAATTTACAGCTGAGCACAATGTAACCTCTGTCTTCTCAAATGTCTAGAGATTGATAAGACAGGTCTAATTGCAAGCATGGCCTTCTGCCGCTCAAGAGGAGACTTGAGAATGTCTAGTTAGCAAGCGGCACATTATGATGCTAATTGATGACTTAGAGACAAATATTAACAAAGGGATCAATGTTTGGAACTGCAAGTAAAACAGGCTGTGGAATAAAAGCAGCTTTACAAGCAGGCAAGATAATAAATATTTTATATGCAAACGAAAAAAGATGACTGCAGTAACTAAGATTTTACTTGAATTAATTAATATTATTTTAATTACTATTAATCAAGCAAAGAGAAAAGTAGTGTAGCTGCTTGGATTCAGATTACATGAAATTAAATCCACTTAGCTTGATCTGTACAGGATTTTGGTGGAATCTGGCTGTCTCTGTTTTTAATAAAAACAACTTTAATACCGTAATTAATTTGCAGATAAGGGCATAGAGATATGTGCACGTGCATTTTGGGGTGTGTGCATGCACATTGTGAGTGTGCGCTTGCACATTAGGGGTTTGCGCTTGGGCATATGGGGGTGCCCGCATTCACATCTGTAGGTTTGCACATTCATGTTGAGAGGTTGCATGTGCATAGACTGAGGTGTATGTATGCGCATTTGGGGGTGTGCGCATGCGCATCTGAGCATGCATGCATTTGTTTTGCTGTGCGTGCATGTGCAGTGTGTAGGAGGCTCTGGAAAAGTGGGCATGCATTTTTGGGGTGTGCACATGTGCTTTTGGGGGTGTACACATGTGCTTCTAGGGTGCTGTAATCATGTACATTAAGGGTTGTGTGCATTAGCATCTGTTGGGGTACAAGCATGTGTGTCTGTGGTGGGGGGGTGCATGCCTGTGGGTGTGCGAATTTGTGGGTGTGGTTGGGGCATGTGTAGGTGTGAAGGGAGGTATAGTTGGTTGCGAGTGTGTGTGGGGGGCATGCATCTGTGTGTGGGGGGGTGCATGTGGCTGCAGCTGTAGTGGGTACGTGCTTCTGCTTGTGAGAGAGGAGAGGGGTCACCCATGTGTGCTATATCTGGGATACTGGCTGACATTCATTTCTATGGGGGATTCTCTTCGAGAATCCTCGGGACCATTCACAATTCATTTCCATGGGGAATTTTTAACTTTTACAGGGTTTTAGTCCACTTTAAGCCAGTTTGACTAAATCTGTTTGTAGGTACCTGTTGTCCTCTTTTGATTTAATTACTTTACACAGTTTAGTATCATCTGCAAAGATTGAGACTTTACTGATTAATCCGTACCCAATGTCATTAATATATATATTGAAGAGAATTGGTTCTAGAACTGACCCTTGTGGTACTCCGCTAGTAATGGTGACCCAATCTGAGTGTGTACCATTGAAAACCACCCTCTGCTTCGAAACATTAAGCCAATTTCTCACCCATCTGCACACAGTTTCCCCCAGTCTAAGCATTCTCATGTTTTGTATCAGTCTTTTATGTGGCACAGTATCAAATGCTTTAGAAAAGTCAAGATATATGGTATGCAATGACTCCCTCTGATCCAGTCTTGAACTTACCTACTCATAAAAGCTGATTAGGTTTGTCTGGCCGGAGCAATTCCTCATAAATCCAGGCTGATACGGAGTTATAAGGTATTCCAGGATAAAGCCAATCCCTTGGAACAGCCCTTGTAATTATTGAATCCACAAATATTAGAAATAACGGCTTGTACATAACTCCTTTAAAACACAAGGATGTATGCCATCTGGTCCCGGTGATTTATCGCTTTCTATCTGCTTGAGACGGCGCTGGACTTGGTTAGACCAGTGACATTTAATGGAGGGTTTGGGTTATTGCCCTGCATTTCACTCGGCATTTCACATTCTTTTGCAACTCGCCTGCAACGTTTTAGAATTGAATAATTAGACAGTATGTGAGAAATAAAATAAAATAACTTACTGCCCAGGCCCGTGTGTGTTTAAAACCACAGCCCAAGCCCCACTGACTGTGGCCGCACCGCCACGCCTGATAAGTGCTCTTTGCCGGTATTCTGTTCTGTTTTGTTCCAATCGGCAATGAGCCACAGGCGCTGGTTGTGGGATCTGTTCTACAGTGGCTGCCCTTAAAGCGGACCAACACCCGTGCTGCACGGGTGTTGGTCCCTGTCACTATAAGATACAGAACACCCGTAAACCTTACCATTAGCTTGGTCCCCCACCAGGAATCCAGAGTAGCGATAAGCCGTCTGGCTCCCAATTGGGTAGGGAGCGGCACCTTTGTTTCGGCCACCAAAATGTCCTGCCCACGTGAGCACCAGTGGCCAATCACGGTGCTGAATTCCCGGCGGTGGGCCAAGATAAAGGTAAGAGTTACGGGCATCCTGGGGGTTATGTGCGGGAGGGGCTCCAGTATTCTGGATGCCCCCAGCCAATATTATAGCGGCAGAGACCAACACCCACGCCGCACTGTTGTTGGTCCGCTTTAAGCAAATCACACATGCACCAGAATCTCTGTTTACTGTATTTTTATTTGTGTTATAAATGGTTAAAACATGGTCCAAAAGTATAGCACAAATTCTTTGTAGGATATAGGTCCAATAGATCAAGTTTAAAAAGTCCTGGCGTTGTATGCGCAATTATTTTGTATCCTGTTTCTCAGTGCTGTGCGTGCTACTCCTCTTGGCTGCTGTTCAGTTTGGTTTTCTACTCCAAAAGTTTCAGAAATGTCTTGGGCAGACCTAGAATTGTAGACCTGGTACAGGATAATGGGTATTTTTCTCATTCCACCACACTGACATTGGCAAGTATTAGTCAGTGTACACTAGAGGAGCCATCGGAGGCCATCTGAGTTCCACTCTTTGTTGCATCCTGAATTGGGATGCCCCGCTGTGCAAACCCCCCCCCCAGAAACCCACCTTGTCCTGGAGCCCTTGCCGAGTCTCTGCAGCCCCTCTAGCCATGCATGCGCCCAACCTTTCTGAATGGGCAGCGCAGGCATGTGATAGCTAGGAGGTGAGTGGGGGATGCGGCCGCCGGCACACTCGACTCTTTTCTGTGCCGCTCGGCTGCTTAGCCCCCAGGCTGTTTAGACGTCAGTGGAGCCAAATGAAAGCGAGAGCACTGATTGGTTGAATGGGCCACTCAGCGAATTATCGTGCTCGTTGTCGCCAAAGTCTGCGGCGTGGGAGTGACAGGAATGTGAGTGACCTAGGACCATACACACAGCGGATCATCCGTATTTGTGATGCCACCACTGAGAGGAACAACACCCCGAGAAGTCAAAATCCTCTTTCAGCTTATTAGAATAGTTTCTTAAAATGTGGAGCGACATTTCGGGATACTGGCAATGTCTTTGTTGCAGATCTAGGCTGGAGGAAGGAGCAGACATGTTTTGAATTGACTAAATCCATAGACTTAATTCCCTCTCAGACATGGCTTAAAATCAAATGCCATGCCTGTGGTGTAAGCTATGTTTTCAATTTAATATTGATATGCATCTTAAAGAGATTCAGGATTCCCGCTCCATCTGTGTCCATGGCTGTCTCCATTTTAAAATCTTGTGACTCTGGCAGGATTTGGTGCATAAATCTTTAGATGTCATATGATATTTGTGTTATTAATCTAAAAACTTTACATCGCAGGGCTGCACGCTCTGGGTTTGGGTCTGTAAGGTTTTCATGAGATGAATGTAAGAAAAAAGCACTTTTTGCACCATTATGTCTATTTACAGTGCAGTCTTTTATGATATTTTTTGAAGAACAACTCCATCTCCAACTTATATGTAAAGATAAAGAAGGGACGACCAAGGCATGGGGATAATTGAGAAGAAAACTGTACAGGTAATGTGCACTGTTAGTATGAATTATAAAACAATACAAGTATATGGTTTGTCAGTACCACCAACATTGTACACCAATGTTTTGACTAAACTCTTAAAGTTGATTAAAACTCTAAAAGACTTTAGGGCTGATCACTAGGCCACTTGGCTTGGCTCCCATGTCATTTTCAGAGTCCATGCCCACAGCCTGGCTTCCCATTAGTTGAAGCATCTTACATTCAGCCGGGGATGCGGCCAGCGGGCTTGTGAACACCAGCCGACACATTTTCATTCAGCCAATCAAGGATCTCAAATTTGCTGGCTGGCATAACTATAGCAGCGATTTATAATTTTTTTTTAAACTGAATCTCTGCTGAGCTGACTGCATCCCCACAGGTACTTGGGTGGGAAAGTATAGAGGTAAGCTTTAAGAGGGTTTTGGTCCGCTTTACTGTTTACTACATGTGAATATACATTGTGTTATACAAGTTACTACAAGTTACTGTCAGCAAAGTCCTTATTGTAGCATGTTTGACTGGAGCAAAATTAGAGAATATCCCCTGGCTATATATCTTGCTTTGTATCGCTCCACCATGCCATATGCATTGTACTTTACATTTAAAGGCCGTTTAAAACCTATGGCTTTCCTGCCAGGTGGTAGTTCTGTAAGTGTCCATGTTTTGGTGTCATGCATGGATTTTATCTCTTCCATTGCAGTCTCTATCCATTTACTGGCTTCCCCTTCTGAAAGCTGATATACGTCTTTCCAAGTTGCAGGTTCATTAGTACTGGCAGTGCTTTCCTTGTATGAGAGACGTACAGGTGGATTACCTTTGTTTTGTCTTGTTGAGCATCTTGGTTCTGTGTCGGAACTTGCATATGCCTGCTCTTCAGTACTGCTATGTTCTGCGCTCACTTCAACTGTTTGTTTAGAAGTTAGAGATGATGGCTGATCAGTGTCAGTTTTCTCTTCGATTCTTACTTCCTCACAGAGTCAGGTCTGTTTCATCCCATTGCTACAAGAAGGCACTGGTATCTCGTAGGCCTGCTCCACATGTGCAGCCACCAGTAAGTGTGCATATGTGTCGCACAGCGGCGTCTGTGTGCGTGCACATGATACTGCTCTTGTAAGTACACAGGCGCAAGGTCCTATCAAGCCCACTAAGCCCTGGCATCCAGTACCCGTTGGTCATCTCTCCTGAAGTATCCTGAGTTACTGATGATTTCCTGTGTACGACCTGGCTAGTTCCTTACTAGGTTCCCACTCTCCTGCTGACCTCAGCCTGTTCCTGGACTATGATCATGTGCTGCCTGCCTCCGACCTTGGCCTATTCCTCGTCTGACCTGGGGCCTTCCTGCAGCAGCAGTCTATCCCCACCATCAAGGGCTCTAGTGAAAACCAGGTTGATCCTCCAGGCTTCCTGGTCGAGAGATGAGCTGTCTGTTAATCTCTGCCATCAGGGTTCTCCCCAAGGTAGCATGACACTGTTGTCACCACATTGTCTCTCAGATCTTCAACAAAAGTTATGCTGTTACTAATGTTTGTTTTGGGATTTCTGTAACCCTTAACATTGTCAATGTATCCAACCAAGATTCATTTAAATGCTCTTTTTTGGAGTTTGGTGTTTTTTTCCTCTGGAATGTAGATGAATGTTTTGTATCCAAAAACTCTAAGTGTTTCACACTTAGCTTTTCATTGTGCCACAGTTCATATGATATTTCCTCTACTGTTCTAGAAGAGAGTCTGTTCTGCAAAAAAGTGGCGGCTATTGTGGCCTTACCCCAGTATTTTTTTGGTAGTCCAGAGTCTGTCAGCATACATCTGACCAATGCAGTCAAGTTTGCTTCTTTCTTTCAGCTATCCCATTTCAGCTATTTTGCTCTGTGTGTATGGCATTGTGCTTTGATGCTCTATTCCATTCTGTTTTAACTACTTTGTGTCCTGAGAATTCACCTCCATTATCACTCACTATAATTTGTCAAGAACTTTTATAGTCATCTATAAAACTCACTATGTACCTGTTGCCTCCAGGTGTAGGTGGGTTTACGGGACCACATATATTACTGTAAACTAGGTCAAGTGTTCTTGAAGCTCTGTTCTGACTAACTTTAGAAAGTGTTGCTCTTTTAGCTTTGGGTTTGATGCAACATTCTCACTCAACAGTAACTGGACAAGAGGATACTGTTAGATCCTCTATCAGATTCCTCTTTTGTAGTTCTTACATGCATTCTAGTCTTTAACCTAAATGCTTGTGCCACATGTGTAAACAGTCATTGGGCTTGATTAATTAAAAGTCAAATTTTCATGTGTTTTTTCTTAGAAAAAGATGCGACTTTTGAATAAATAAAAAGCTGTTTCTTTCATTTTTGCTTATTCAATTCGAGTGTGAGAAAAAGCGCTCGAAAATTGTTAGATTTTTTTAAATAATGTAGAATTTTTGAGCGCAAAATAATTCTATTCAGGTGCCATTGATTTGCTCCATACATGAGTTAAATTCAAATATTTCACATGAAATTTTTTTACAGCAGCTTTCAGGAGGAGAAAAGTCTGTTTTTACCATGGAGTCCTTCCACCCAGTGTGCTTGGAAAAAAGCCCATAGTACACCATAGGGAGGCCTAGGAAAATGTGTAAAATGATTTATCATAGGCCTCAACAAATATTAGCAGAAACATTTCTATGAAATAATCCATAGTGGCACACACAGGACATTGAACATTGTGAGGAACAAAATGGATGTTTTTTGTATGACTGAGAACAGTGTGGTTACCAAGAGCAAAACACATGGGCCAACCACAACATGAGGACAGTAACATGTGCAACGTGTTATTACTCATTACATGCTGCTGCATAACTTAACAAAGGATCAGCAGAGACAAATGTAAATTATGTAAATAATATATAAGCCAAAATGACCATCACAAAATAAAAAGAAAACAAAGAAAACATTTAATTAAAGTGGACCAAAGATTTTTGTCCTCGCCCCTGGTGCATTCTAAATTGCTGTGTGCCCCCCCCCCCCCCCGGTTGCCCAGTAAAACTCACCTTTCCCCGGTCCTACTGTGTACATGTACGGGGAGCCAATCGGTTTTGGTCCATTTTAAATAGGGGGGCAGCATATTATATAGCACCTTGATAACTTGATAAAATTAGTTATACTACTAACAGAGTCACACATGACCAATTTAAAGCATGGCATCTCGACGCAGCTGCATGCCCTGATTCATATAGGCTAGAGTCTGCATCGGGGCAACAGCAAAAAACAGTGAAGGTGGCCGCTCCTGGGTCCTATTGGTGTCCTGTGTAAACAGTTGGACATTGCATGACTGTGAAGGGCACACCCAGTTTAATCATTAAAATTTACCTAAATCCCCTGATATCAGTCCGGAGTTCCCTTTTACTGGCCCCTGAGCATTTGGCTTTCTAGCCATAAACACGCACCAGACCTAATCTCTCCAGGAAGGCAAATTAGCATCTGTGAGTTGAGCCAAGCTCCCTGCTGATTCTCTCACACTTCTGCGCTGGGAAGGCCCCACTGAGACTAAAGCAAAGGCGACCCATGGAGAGAGATACCTCTCATCAAACACCAGTGCCTCAGACATATAGTCCTGGCACAAATTGGACCATACTTGGGCTGCTGTGTGTCCCAGCACCAAGCCAGTTACTGAACCAGAACGGGCCCACAAAACCAGATGCAGGCATACATTTTTTAGTGCTGTGCAGCCACTGGAACCCAGGGAAATGGAGATCTCGGGTTCTGACCCATCTAGGGACTTCGTCATTGGGCTCATGCGTGGCATCCAGCTCAATTGTTTGGTGCCATATCCAGAGCTATATGAACCCCCTACCCAAAGTTATAACTCCTAACAAGAGAGGAAGGGAACAGTCTACCCCACAAAGGGGAGGGGTGAGAGGGTCCCGAGGCATAAAGCGGGATGACCCTGGGCCTGCCCTTGTCACTCTCTGGGGGAGGTCACATTGGATGAATGCTGAAGGTGCCCGGATTTTCCATAAGCTGTCCACACACTTTCCTGTGGGAGCCCATCATCACTACTCTGCGTCTGCATTTTGCACTGTTGTATCTCTGCTGGTAACTTACTGTACCTGTAATCTGTACCCCACCACTCAAAATGGCATTTTTATTTGTTCTGTCATAGCCAACTGCCTAGTGTGCTTATTGCATTAAAACCTATATTTAACTTGAGCAATTTTTTTCTCTTAGCCAATAATCTGTGTGTCCATGGCCTTGCTGAGTCTTGTAGTCCATCAGCCGGTAGAACGGACAGTGATTTGTGAAAGTAAGCTGCGTGATCATATTTGCTGGGTTGGTAGTTGGATCACGTTACCCATGATTCCCTGACAATGGCATATGGCGACAATCACACAAGAGGATGCACCTGCAGCTTTTATACATGGAGAGGTAAGTAATTTAGCCCAAATAGCAAAACTACTAATACATGTATGCCCCCGACAAAGCTACATAACTATGCTCACTGTAAATTGCATTCTGGGGGCTCTTCACACCACCCCCATGAATGTACATACAGAGCTAATTAAGAGCTTAGAAAAATAACTTAAAGCTGCCTTGATCTATTACTTACAGATACAACTAAATGAGTGCATTACATAGACAATGCTATGTGGTGAAAGCCAATATTCAAGTATGACTTTTACAATCAGATCTCATATGTAATGCTTCAAACATAAACATGCACTGTTACATAAATTTGTAAATAAAGTTCAACATAGGGACAGCACAGAGACCAGTTCAGCTAAGCAGCAGAAACTAACACATACACACATAAATGTTTATTGTAAAATCTGAGCCATTTTTCACGGGTTTACCACTTGTAAAGTAATTTTCACTTGCACTTGTACATTTTTCGACTGCAATTTGAGTGTATTTGAGTACACAAATTTAATTCAACAGCCATTCTGAACCACTCCTAAGTTTTAAAGATTCTCACATGCGATCCAATTATCCAAGCGTAATTTTTGTTTTTTGTTTTTTTTTTACCTTTAGTGAATCAAAGCTTTCCTGCAGCTGTCAATCAAGGTTCAAGAGGAGTTTACGTGGGTGTATACTTCTAAATATACATCCATGGGCCACACTTCTAAATATACACCCATGGGTCACACTGCAGGTAATCCCAAATCGAGATGTCCCTAGGGAAATCTCAACTCATTTTTATCGGGTTTATTCCAAGGAACATTTTCAGGTGCACAAGAAATGCATGTCATGTGCTAAAAGAAATGCATGTCATGTTTATACCTTTTATACCTTTTTACAACTCCTTAATTTCAGCTCTCCCATTAGAGCAATGACATTCCTAACTTGGCAAGAAGATTTTACACCCCCAGAACTACAGCTTTTTGGTATTTCACCATGCTAGGGGATATCCCACACACCAAAGGTACATATGCTTCTCGTTGTGTCAGAGCCCATCCAAATCTTCTAAGTATACACACGTGTGCACATCTTTGTGGAATTCCAGGTCCAATCTCCACCAGCAGCGGGTGTTTTCAGTGCCATTTTTATGAACCAATTGTCACGCATGCGCAAAGTATTATTATTACGCTCGCACAAGGTGATATCAGTAAAGTGCATAAATGGGTTTATGTGGGCGTCCTGCATCATTGCCATTCTCCCTGATCTGCAACCATCCCTGGTTACCATGTATTCCAAAGCTAACTGTAATCTCTAGATTACACATTGTGACTCTCCTGCTACCTCACCCACACTCACTCACCCTTGGATTGCACCCCAGTCTGTCTGACAATGCTCACTCTTTGGACTGATCTCTCATATTGACCCCTTTTTGCTCTGGACCTTATGCCGCTTGCCCTGGACCCTTGGCTTTTTCTGTTCATCTGCTCTTGTGCCTTTGACCCAGCCAGTTTATAGACAATGCTTCTCTACTCTTGCTAACCTAGCCTAGCATTGGAACATTTAATTTTCTGAGGTACCGACCTGAACCTTCCTTGCAGCCCAACCTATTGTAGAACCCTTGCTAAGCCTTCATAATAAGCCTCTGCTATATCAGACTTTGTTTAATACTGTCAGCAGAGGAGAGAAACAGGTGCAGACTCAGTTGCAACATTGTAATGTTTCAATTTAACGTCTTATCTACAAACTCTGGCCAGGGCTGCTGTATGAAAAGACACTTAAAAACTTCAACTCCCAGGATCCTTAGAGAGTTGAGGGAAGGTGGAAAGACTACAACATCCAGTGCGCTGAGCTGGGTAAGCTGAGACATGTTCTTGAGGAGAGTCTGGGGAGATAGGCTGGCTAGCTGGTGAATCTTGCGCTGCGGTTTAATATCTGGCAAGCTGGAGTGGAAGCAAAAGTGAATAACCAAACATCTCAGTGTACTTCGTCACAGAAAAAATTTCCATTTCACCTGGATTTGTGAGTAACCTCTTATACTGGACTGTTTCTAAACTAACTAGGCCAAGATAAGGGTTCGGTTTACAGTTAGATTGCTGGCTAAGGGAACCAGGAAAACTTTCGCAACTGCCAGATATAAGAGGAAAATGTGTGTGCTCAGAGACTTGGTGTCAGTGAACGTGTCTTCCACTTTTATCCTGTTTAGTGGAAATTTCACCATGCACACACACAAAGAAGTACCCATAGCTCAAGCCAGTTATAGAAGTTGAAGTAGAACTGTTATACATTTTCTAGAGAAATATCATTGTTCCTTTGCTGCAGCTATAGAAACTGAAGTTGATTAACACAGCCTGGAACATTCAACAAGTTGTTCTTGTTCTTGTACTGCATATCTGTCAAAGGGATTTTTATATATCAGGGCCTAGTTACTGCTGTTGGAATTTTATCCTCTCGCTTCACTTCTGGTCACTGTAAATTTTTCTCTGCTATATATTTTTCTGCCACGCAGCTTAAAGACAGTAAAGACTTGGGATTTGTGCACAAATCTAGTATCAATATGATACCAATATGATATTACATTATTGTTCCATTACCGGATTAAGTGTTGATTAATATGGATGCTGCATATGGAATGTATATTGTGTTTTGCCATTGCTATAGGATTAAATCTATACTGTTGATAATGACAATTGTGTTAGAGAGTTGGGGAATTTAAGGGGTGTCCCCAGTTCGGGCAGAGGCAAAAATACTGAAACATATTCCAGACCCACCCATGGATAGGTTACACTATCCTCCCTTGCAGGGGGGGCTATAGTAAAAATAAGGATTGGTCTTCAACGCTGGGTTCCCAGGTCAATTGTCATTCTGCATGCAGTAAGATAAAAATGCTATACTCACCTTTAATCCCCCACAGGTGATCGCTAATAGTCCAGTGCTGAGACACTTACCTGATGGCTGGATACCAGCCTTGCGCCGCTCATGCAGCTGCTGCCACTGTCAAGCTGCTCTTGTCCATTCAACACCTGACGGACCACCCTGCGCCATCATCACAGGAACTATGGCATGCCACATTTGCTGTGACAGTTGCCCCACTCTGTGCTGACAGAACATCTGCCAGCTCACCAACAGCTTCCTCACCCGAAGTACTCACCCTGCTCGTCAGCCTATTAGCCGGATACATGAGAAGAAGTAGGGAATACCCAAGTTGCTCTGAAGACTAAACAGCTGAGGATCAGCAGATACTTCCCCCTCACTCCCCTAGGGGCATCACAGTTTGGGATGACCCAGAGTGTAACCCCCCCCCCCCTGAAATTATATCTATTACCTCCCTCAATGCTCCCATGGCATTGTGGGAGCAGTAAGCTAGATAAACGATTGATGTCCCTGGGGGGGGGGGGGGTTGTCCCCAACAGGGCATCGCAAAGCTGGAAGCCCATAGGGAGGGCTTTTGTTTTACACTACTGTCTCTATTTTTCCCAAACCCCTTATAAGGTTAAGAGGTGAGAAAGTCATCTGACCAGCATGCGGCGAGTGGCGTGCAGATACATGATTACTTGCACCCCTGGTATGGGTAAGCCAGGTCAGTCCAATATGCATTTGAACAGAGGGAGCAGGCAAGAGTGGAATCCAGAGAAAAGACAGAGGTCAAAGTTCAAGAAGTCATAGATAATGCCATATCCAAGGGGTAAGGAGGGCTCAAGGTCAAAAACAGGCTACATTGGTCCAGGCAGCGAACAGGCAGTAGTCGGTAAAGAGGCAGAAGGCCGCTAACAGGTTTAACAGATAGAAATGTTATAGCACACCCAGCACAGCTAAGCCCTATCACAGATGTGTACAGGGCATGAACAGATTAAGGGGCACAGCAGCCAATCAGTGGTCATCAAAAGACTAACAGGCTGATTCATTAATAGCGCCAGGTAGCGACAGATGAGCGACAGTAGCGTTATTTTCACAGCGCCTGCTAGTATTCGCTGTGCTTGGCCGTTGTTCGGCTGTTGACAGCGACTCAGTCGGTGTGCAGTAATGTTGAATACGGGGTTAGGAGTCGCTGTTTGACAGGTTCCGCGCTGTATGGGAGCGCATGACAGCGAACGGCCATAGCGAACGGCTCCCAGCATATTCATTAACAAATCACGCTCCAAAAATTCTCGCGCTGTGAAATGCTTGTTTAAACCCCAGAGCGCTGGCGGCGATGGGTTAAAAGTAGTTTTTTAACCCCCAAACAACCATATTTTGACAAAAAAAAAAACACATGTTTTTCAAAACAATTTGTAATATGAATACATTAATATCAGACCTGTAATATCAATTCTGCACAAATTTTTTTTTTTTTTTTTTACCTTAAAAAAAAAAAAATAACATTGCAGAAGTGGTCACAGAATTTTTGACATTTAAAAAAAAAAAAATAAAATAATAGCAATTAATTATGAATATTTAAAGATTGCTCCATTGAAATGCATTGGAGAGCGCCAGGTAGCGAGAGGTCATACCTGTCGCTGTTCAAGGTCGCTCCCTTGCGCTGTAGGGTGAGGCTGGAATAATGATGAATGATTCGCTATCTGGCGCTCTGTCAGTCGCTAAGCAGGATCGGCTTGATAAATGTGTGATTGCGGAGGGGAGCCGGCGTTCTCGTGGCGGTGAGCGTCATTACCGTTCGCTCACCATTCGCTGCCTGGCGCTATTCCTTGTTAAATAAGGGCCTAAGCCTGACACTGAGTGAACTGGAGGGTGCAAAGTGCACCTTTTGCTAACTGGCCCATGCGATGAGGAAGTTCAGCAGTTAGCTTGATCTCCATGGCTTACTAGCCTCAGGGGTATGTACTACAGACTGTCCAGTGGCAATATATCTCTTCATGTTTGACATGCAGTGCAGTGCCACCAGGGAACAAAGTATTTTACAGGTCGTCAATCCAGCAGTACTTGGATGCCTTTGGAAAGCACTGTGCATCTAGCTGTGTGACGCCATTTGTACAATGCCGCCATGATGGAGGTAAGGTCCTTCTCTTGACAGTTGTTTCAGGGTAAAATGTTTGCATGATTGTTGGTATGTCAATTGTGGTAATTTTTAGCTTTTCTGTACCTAAGCAATACATATGTGACTTTCATCCACTAAATATTACAAAAAAACAGGATTGTGGAACAAAGGCCAAATAATCATAACTCAATGCATGAGACATTCTTTTAGGCTTTCTGGAATTCTTCTTTAGTGATATCATTATAATACATTAGTGGCACACATGTTTGGATGACCTCCCTTAGGCATCCCAGCCTTTACTCAAAGTTTTTTTATCCAGATAAGGGCTGAAAAGAAGTCTTGGCTCAGCCTGAATTTGTGGTCTCCACCTATTCTCCCGTGGATGTGAGCTGAACTACCGTAGCAAGCCATTTTGAAACGTGCAAAGAACATTTTCTTTTGCGACTGAACAATTTCTGTTAATGAGGTGTTGCTGTGAGTTAATGTGTCAACCATCTTACTCTCACATACATAAGTGCAATCCAAACTGCAACCACACATTACACTGCAAAGAAAAAAAACACAGCTGGACTAAAAAAAACAATTAAGAGCATTCTATGCAGCAACTGCATTATATAATTTGCACAGTTTGTATTTAACCTCATTCCCAGTACAACAAAGAAAAAAAGTATTTTTGTAGACAGTCTATCAGAAGCAAGGGATGTACAGTATCTTTGACCTCCGGTCATCAAGGTTAACTGTTATTGCAGGTACTGTAGGTATTTTAAGCCATTTTACTCCATTGCAATGATCTCCTAAACAAGAATAATACATGCTAATGACCAAAGATTATTTGCCCAATTTCCCTACAGTATACCCCCTAAGCAAATTAAAAAATGCCAATGTCAAGGGTTGTTACCATGGCCCCCACACACAATTGCTCCACCACACACCTACACTAGGATGGCTGTTAAAATCGCTTAAAGTGGACCAACACCCTCCACTGATTGGCCCGGGAATCTATAAGATTCCCGGACCGATCAGTCCCCTGACTGCAGGGCACCCCGATCTGTGTGAAACCCCCCAGAAACCGCTAAATCCCTACCTGATCCTCGATCCAGCGGCGCCCCTCGCTCCCTCCGGCGCGTCCCGTTTGTGAATGGCGGCGGGCGCGCTCTCTTGTCCGTCGCTGCCTCCCGCTTGTCCTTCGGCGGGAATTGGCAGCAGCGGTCACGGCGAGGTGAGTTTTTGTGGCATTCTGGGGGGTTTCACACAGCGAGGCACCCCCGATGGGGGTGTCTCACCGAAGTGGACCAAAACCCAGGATAGTCAAAATCCTGGGTGTTGGTCCACTTTAAGGACTCACTAAGTCACCTTCATTTGTAGGAGGTCAGGTTAAATAGGTGTTAGTATAAACTGGTTTTCCGTGAAACTAACTGTTATTTCAAGACTAGGATGGGTATTAGGCACTGAGTGTTATGAACACAATGGTGGAAGTTTAGTGTGGGCCCAAACGATAATAGAAAGACATCTGATTCACTTTTCACATTTTTGAGGGATGTAAAGGCACCAAGGGCTGATGAGGTTAATTTTACTATAGGACAGCTTTATCCACAAGCTGAAGAGCAATCTAAAAAATACAGTCAGCTAATGGAATAAATAAGGATCAGAAGGTTTTGGACTGCAAAATAGCACGTAAAGTGGTCTACATAATCATTAAAAAAACTCAAAAAATGGAACAAATTCTGACCCTTACCCAGTTTTACTGTAATGAATTTGTAACAAGCTTCAGGCATTGAGGCAACAATAAAAACATTTAAACAAGATAACAAGATTTATTTGCCTTATTATGCCTTTATTATGTCAACTTTAGTCAAATGTGGTGCTCCATCTACAGATGCCTACCCATTCTCCAGACCTACAGCTGAGCCCAAAGAAATCTGCTTTCCTCCAAACATTGCTTCATCTAGTTACTGCTGAAGATTAAATATGGGCTCTTGAAAGCCTAGCTGGGGTCTAGCCTTAGGATCTTTAAAATCGTACTATCCCTTTTCCCAGGATTGTGAAGAATGTCAAGAAGAAATCTGCACTGTAGCACGGAAGATTTCTATTTCCAAATTTTTAAACTGTTAATCTTTTATTATGACATGTTTTGGAATACAAAAGTAACCAGGGTTTCTTTTTTACAGCAACATGCTGAAGTCTTGGTCATGGTCAGATTGCAGTTTTTTATGATATATATCCATATGTTAACAATAAGGCGGATTTTATGTGTTCTCTTACTCGAGTCCAGCTGTTCTGTGTTTTCTTACAGCCCATTCCTTGTGAAATGAAGTTGATGCATAAAGCACATTGCATTGTGAATGTACCATATATCAGCTTCTCACACAGATACACTGAATTATTTACAGTGATCACACACTCAAACATGCTGAATGATGTATAGATATACAATTAGTGGCTGAAGCTTACTCTCCCTGTACTGCGCAGGGAATGAAGGTCTTAAAATGGGCTTCCTGACAGGGTACACACAAGTACAGCTTGATGGATCTCATCAAGTGACTTATATACATTTAAATAATGCAAACATGCTGACCTACATAAGCAGAACAAGACAGACTTAGATTACACATTAAAAAGAGAGCAGACATTCTGACTTAACTAGACAACACTCCCGCATAGCTTTGACCATGTGTAAAGCAGACGGACTCAAGGGAATTGAAGCTGTGCATAAACATCATACAATTCTTTCTAAGGCAGGTCACACTATTAAATAGCAAGAAGAGCTGAGGAAATAGAACAGAGGTGCAGCAGTTTAGGGCACTGACCAGGCTCAAAGCTTTTACCCTTACCAGAGCCGTCAGTCCTGACTCCAACTCCTGACTCCGACTCCTTCATAAATGGCCAATAATTAGTAAGAAATTGGGACAGGATTCCAAGAGAAACTGCATGGCTACAGGTACTGTAGTGTCCTCCATGATCATGGAGCGTTGAGTGTGTAAGAGAGGAACAGGAATCAGACTCTCCTGTACTTTCTCTTAGACACATTCCCACCCCAGCCATCTGAATGACTGGGCATTGAGATACACCTCAGCTACAGGGCAGCCAAGGATGTGGCTGGCAAGCAAGGTGTGGGAGTCCTACACCGGGGGCACAGAGGGGGGGACTTACACTGTGGGGCATCCCAAATTGGAAAGCCCCAGGTGGACTGAAATGTCTGGTCCTGGAGTCTTTTAAACATCTGGGCTGGTCAGCACGGGGGTTGGTCTACCTTAATGTGTAACTATCTTGTCTAGCACTTCTGAGATGACTGCAGGCACACTGATAAACTTCCTATGGTCGGGGGTGCACATGCGCGTGGAGCCGTGATGGAAGCCTGATCCAGCGGCTCCGCAGACTGGTGAGCGCCCTGACCTCCTCCGCTTGCGGGACCCAGCGGTTTTCGGCCCAGGAGGGTCGCATCCTTCGGGTGACCATCCCCCCCGAGTTTTGTGGGATTCTGAGACGGTGAGTGGAGGCCTCCGTCGGGTGATCGGTGCGGCCGGGAAGACGGCGCCATTTTGCGGTAGCTGACAGCAGCTCCCTGCCCTGAGCTCTGTCGGCTGCAGACCTACTTGTGCCCACGTCCTGCATTCCAGTGCTCCATCCCTCGTCCCTGTCAGCTATCAGGTGCTTGGAGACTCCCCTGTCACGTAGACCTGTTTCTCCACCCATCAGCATTCCTATGGAGGACTTTGGTTCTTAAAGGGCAAGCACAGCCCTCTCTATTGCCTTCTATCCTGACATACTCCAGCCTATCCTCAAGTAGGCTTCCTTTTCTGCAAGGGGATTCTTGATAGGAAGATCTGAATCTGTACATACCCTTAGCTGTAACTTCCAGGCTATATATAACACTTAAAGGGCCGGTGTAGTCCTTTCTAAGTGTGGGGCTGTGCAGTTAAAAGCTCTCAGTGGGGAGTCTCTGGCCAGGAGCATCCACTTTCCCACCCACCAGTTCACTCCAATTAGATTGCATTACTTAAAGGGCCATTGCAACTTTACATGCTACCTGCCGTCTGTGAACCTGAGATTAGTCTCTAGGACCTCATCGCACCTTCAGTTCATCCTATTTGCCCTCTATATCTGTGCTCGTCAAGCTTTTATGAATAGAGTAACAGCTGGACCTACCAAATCCCGCAATGTCTGACCCTATTGCCTCCCAGAGCGATCCCCACAATACGTTCTGAAAAAAAAAAAAAAATTTTTACATATTGTAGTTTTTTTTGTAATAAAAAATGTAAGTTTGTCAATGAAATCTTATTGCGTGTGAAATCCCAATTTCTCCCGGTTACAGCGGTACCACATATGTATAGGTAGACAACCTTTCCTGCCCAGGAGACTCCCCCAAACTGAAACAGCGCTTTAGGGGATTTTCAGATAAAATACAACTGTGCTATGCAATATGCGCACCTTGCAGTTTTTCCAGAAAAACAACCCTTTACATTTGAAATACCCCCAACAAACTATATATTCTCTGGAAGTACACACCTCAAGCTTTCTAGGCGTACCAGGCTTGTTGATGTGGCCATAGTTTTCTGGAAGTAATCCCTCAATGGATTCTTTGGTTGCAAAGAGTTTCCCTAAAAAAAGGATAAAAAAGCAGAATCAAAGCCACATTTTCCTAAAAAAACTATATACAAACAAGAAAAAACAAGTTTAATCTGAAAACGCAACATCCCCCGAACAGAACAATACCCAACATGCATAGCTACTGTCAAGGGAAGAGTTGCCAAACACACCAAAGTAAAGCATGTGCGTAACGGTAATTTTACTTGAAAATTTCAGCTCTGCAGACAAAGTGCGCACCTTGCGATTTTTCAACCAAAACAACCCTTGACATTTGGAATATCCCCCATAAACCATATATTTCCTGAAAGTACACACGTTAAGCTTTCTAAGGGTACCCAGCTTGTTGTAGTGGGCTCATCTTTCTGGAAGTAATCCCTCAAAGAATTCTTTGTTTTCCCTAAAAAATTTATAAAAAAGCTGAATAAAAAACACCTTTTCCTAAAATATAAATATGCAAACCAGAAAAAACAAGCTAAGTCTGAAAGCGCAAGGTACCCCGAACAGAACAATACCCAACATGCATAGGTACTATTAACCCTTTTAATTGTCAGCCTACTTGAGATTTTGTCACCCTCTGTTGACAGGCCATTTTTCCCCATTTTGCGTCATGTTTTGCGCCATGTTTTGCACCATTTTTGCTGGAACTTTCAGGAAAATTATATATATATTTTTTTGCAGCAGAGTTTAGGCTTTAACATGAAATGTCTTGTTTGTAAATTTTTTTTTTTTTTTTTACAATATTATTAAGTAAAAATAATAAATAAATAAATAAAAAATTTTTTTAAAAAATTGACTCCTTTATTTTAAATAAAAAATGTATTTTATTAAGGAAAATCATATTGCATGTGAAAGCCCCATTTCTACCGATTAGAACGGTACCACATATTTATCGGTAGCCCCCTGTTCCTGCCCAGGAGACCCCCCTAACTGAAACAAGTATTTTATAACATTCACAAAAAAAATACAACCATCCACACTACAAACGGTTAAATCGAGAAAAAAAATGACATAGGCTCCCCCCTCCCAGGGGAGGGAGACCCCATTTTTTTTTTTTATTTTTAAGGGTTAAAAACCCTTAAAAATCAAAAAAAAACATTGACGTGGGGTCCCCCTTACCCAAAGTAACCAGCCCGGGACCAGCTATGGGGGCTTGTAGGCACAGAGTGGGGGGGCCAGCTTATGTGGCCCCCCCACCCTGCAGCCTACGAGCCCACATAGCCCATGTGGGCCCGGGCTCTTCTGCCCCCCCCTGACCTTTGGGGAGGCAGGTAATGGGGGTGCCGGGGGTTAATGGCAAGCCACCCGCTAGCGCAGGTGGCTTGCCATCCCCCCAGCCTTGTGAACTGGTATAGGGGTCATGGACCCCTTACCAGTTCACAAGGGGTTAAATGTAAATAATCACACAGACACAAGCAGAGAAAAAATATTTTATACATTTTTTTTTTTTTTTACACTGTACTCACCTCCCATCCATCCTGGAGCCCTCTGTCCCTCGGCGATCACTGGCTTCTGCTCACTTGCTAGAAGCCTTTTATAGCTGCTGGATGACAGAACACAAAGGGTTAATCAAAAAAAAAATGACATAGGGTCCCCCCTCCCAGGGGGGGGGGGACCCCATTTTTTTTTTGATTTTTAAGGGTTAAAAACCCTTAAAAATCAAAAAAAAAATTGACGTGGGGTCCCCCTTACCCACAGTAACCAGCCCGGGACCAGCTATGGGGGCTTGTAGGCACAGAGTGGGGGGGCCAGCTTTTGTGGCCCCCCCACCCTGCAGCCTACGAGTCCACATAGCCCATGTGGGCCCGGGCTCTTCTGCCCCCCCCTGGCCTTTGGGGAGGCAGGTAATGGGGGTGCCAGGGGTTAATGACAAGCCACCCGCTAGCGCAGGTGGCTTCCCATCCCCCCAGCCTTGTGAACTGGTATAGGGGTCATGGACCCCTTACCAGTTCACAAGGGGTTAATAGTAAAAAAATGACACAGACACAGAGAAAAAAAATCTTTATTTTTCTTATTTTACACTGTACTCACCTCCGATCCGACGTCCCTCGCCGCTGTCCCGCGCCGATCACCTCACTGACAGATGCCGGTGGTGATCGGCGCAGGGCGGGTGACAGGTGAGGGGGCTCCGATCGGAGCCTCCTCACCTGACATCCGCCCTGCTCCGATCACCACCGGCATCTGACAGATGCCGGAGCTCGGAGGGGGTATAGGAGGAGCGGGATGACGTCATCCCGCTCCTCCCACAATGGGCGGAGCTAAGCGGCGGCGGCCATCGCCGCCATTACAAGAGGTGAGGACCCGGAAGAGGGTCCTCACCTGAAGACTGCGCAGCCCAGGGGGGGGATCGGACCCCCCCCTGGTGAAGAGGAGACCCGGACAGAAGGCTCGGGCGCGGAGGTGAGTAAATGACAGTTTGTTTTTTTGTTTTTTTTACAGCGCCGATGTCAGCGCTGGAAACGGGGGGGGGGCGGCTGGTTTCGGGCCCCCCCCTGAAGACGGAGGACGACGGGGGGGGCGATCGGATGCCCCCCCCAGGAAGAGGGGACCCCAAGCTTCACGGGGATACCGGAGGTAAGTGTTTTTTTTTTTCTATTCTTTAACTGTTTGGGGGAAATGCCAGGCACGTAGTTTCTACGTGCTTGGCACTTAACGGTAGGAGAAGCAACCACGTAGAAACTACGTGCTTGGCATTTAAAGGGTTAAGGAACTGGGTCAGAGGGTCGGAGATTTAGAACATCAAGCAACGAACCAGAAATCTGATATGTCCTCGCTGAGAGAGGATATGGATTCATTGCGTGAGGAAAATCTGATATTGCTCCATAAGCTTGAGAATGTTGAAAACAGATTGAGGCGAGCCAACATTAGGATCAGAGGGATTCCAGAATCTGTTTTGGATCTGCAATCAACAGTTACAGCACTCTTTCAGGAACTTGTTCCTTCGATTTCAATCGAGAGACTGGAGTTTGATCGAATCCATAGGGCCTTACAAAAAAAAAGGGCCGACGGTCTTCCGCGTGATGTCCTAGTCAAGCTGCATTTTTTTCGCACTAAAGAGCTCCTTATGGCTGCGGCGCGCGGGCGAGCCCCTTTAGAGTTCCAGAATTTCTCATATCAGTTGTTTGCGGACTTGGCACCTCAAACTTTAGCAAGGAGGCGTGCTATGAAACCGGCCCTGCAAATTCTACAGTCCCACGGCATTAGATATAAATGGGGTTTTCCCTTTAAGATTTCTTTCTCTTATAAGGACACCCACTTTGAGGCCTCCTCTTCTCAGGAACTTGATCGGGTGCTTGCTTCGGCGAACCTCCAGCATCTCAGTGCTATCCAGGCTGATCCTCCACAAAAGAAAAGAGCGCTTTCCTTCTCACCAGCTTCTAAAGAACAGCGTGAATCGCGGAGAGGCACGCAGAGGACCGGAAAATCGGCGGCGGCGCTGATCCACAGATTTGGTAAGCCAGCGGCGGGGGAGGGCTGAGGGGCAGGTTACCCTGTGTTTTTTGTCTAGGGGTCTTACCCCTCACCTTTCTCAGGCTGCGGCGGTTCAGTTTATTTCCTGGGTTTGTTATTTATTTGTTATGAGGGTTACGTCTGTTGTGATGGACTTGAGCATTTTGCTCTCTCCCCCACAGCTTTG
The DNA here is from genome assembly GCA_027917425.1 of Gastrophryne carolinensis. Lineage (NCBI taxonomy): Eukaryota > Metazoa > Chordata > Amphibia > Anura > Microhylidae > Gastrophryne > Gastrophryne carolinensis. The sequence goes on along the minus strand of CM051242.1, from coordinate 51,845,654 downwards.
AAGTAAGTAATATTGTATGTTGGGATTATTTTAATGTCTAGCCTTAAATTTAAATTAGTCTGTTTACCTTACACCTCTTGTTTCCCCTCATTGAAATCAATGTAACTTTTGTCTGGGTCTCAAGTTCTGTTTGTAACGACCTGGTCTAATGTTGTTGTTGTTTACTTATTTCATCGGTTTTTCCTGGAGGGGTCAGGCGCTCATGTGTCGGTCGTATGCTCACTCCTGGCTCCCCTTCTCACTGATTCTTTTTTTTCTTTCTTTTCATCAGTGGGAACGGAAGCACTTAATTCTTGCCCCCTAGAGGGGTTAGTAGTTCATTGTCTTAGTGATGGGGTTCCAGCGGAGTACCCTCGTCACTCTGTTTTGTTATACCCAAAGGGGCGGAAGTTTATCCCGCCCTGGCGGGATTACAAAGTTGGGAAGGCGTTTTCGCCTTCATGGTGAGCGGATTATTTTTTGTTATGCTATTTTTGACTTTCTTTCATTTTTCTTCTGTCCCCCTTTGTCCTTCCTGTGGGTTCCTGTGCCTCCTCGTATGAAGGTTTCAATCTCTCCTCGTATGAAGGTTTCAAGCCTTCAGGCAACTGTGGTCACTCCGAGCGGACATTGTGTGTCTCCAAGAAACGCATTATACTAAGTAGGGATGAGCGAATCGATCCGGACGAACCCGGATTCGATCCGAATTTCAGGAAAAATTCGATTCGGATCGAATCCGAATTTCCCCGCGATTCGATCACTCGAAGTTTTCCTTTAACATCCATTCATTTACATTTACAGGCATTCTAAGATGGCGGACGGGACATGTCTGGACATGTATCCCGCGCCAGTGCAAGCTGGGGCAGTCACATGCAGCCTATCAGCAGCCAGCAAGCCCGGTGACGTCACAGCGGTATTTAACGGCGGCCATCTTGCTTTTCCTCATTTCTCTATTGCATTCGTGAGAGACAGGACGCTGTGTAGCTGAGGCAGTTAGACAGGCAGGGACAGACAGGGACAGACAGGGACAGGCTGGAGACAGGCAGGAGACAGACAGGAGACAGACAGAAAGCCAGGGAAAGGTAGGAAAAACGGAGGCTGTCACAGGGAGATTTTTTTTTTTTTTCATCCAGCCTGAGTGTTACTAGCTGGCTGACAGGCTTTGTTAGCGTTTTCAGGCTGCTTATAGTAACTAACTGTGCATATATACTGAACTGATCTTATGTCTGCTGTGAGGCATCCCATTCTGTGACTAAAGCAGCCTCTGTTTAAGACCATATAAGCATTTGCTCTTATCATATTTGAAATTAGGCCTGATAAAGACACTTTTGCTGGGCATAGCACTACTGGACCCTGCCAGGTCCACTTCTGTTGGGGCATCCCATTCTGTGACTAAAGCAGCCTCTGTTTAAGACCATATAACCATTTGCTCTTATCATATTTGAAATTAGGCCTGATAAAGACACTTTTGCTGGGCAAAGCACTACTGGACCCTGCCAGGTCCATTCCTGTTGGGGCATCCCATTCTGTGACTAAAGCAGCCTCTGTTTAAGACCATATAAGCATTTGCTCTTATCATATTTGAAATTAGGCCTGATAAAGACACTTTTGCTGGGCATAGCACTACTGGACCCTGCCAGGTCCACTTCTGTTGGGGCATCCCATTCTGTGACTACAGCAGCCTCTGTTTAAGACCGTATAACCATTTTCACTTATCATATTTGAAATTAGGCCTGATAAAGACACTTTTGCTGGGCATAGCACTACTGGACCCTGCCAGGTCCACTTCTGTTGGGGCATCCCATTCTGTGACTAAAGCAGCCTCTGTTTAAGACCATATAACCATTTGCTCTTATCATATTTGAAATTAGGCCTGATAAAGACACTTTTGCTGGGCAAAGCACTACTGGACCCTGCCAGGTCCATTCCTGTTGGGGCATCCCATTCTGTGACTAAAGCAGCCTCTGTTTAAGACCATATAAGCATTTGCTCTTATCATATTTGAAATTAGGCCTGATAAAGACACTTTTGCTGGGCATAGCACTACTGGATCCTGCCAGGTCCACTTCTGTTGGGGCATCCCATTCTGTGACTACAGCAGCCTCTGTTTAAGACCGTATAACCATTTTCACTTATCATATTTGAAATTAGGCCTGATAAAGACACTTTTGCTGGGCAAAGCACTACTGGACCCTGCCAGGTCCACTTCTGTTGGGGCATCCCATTCTGTGACTAAAGCAGCCTCTGTTTAAGACCGTATAACCATTTGCTCTTATCATATTTGAAATTAGGCCTGATAAAGACACTTTTGCTGGGCATAGCACTACTGGACCCTGCCAGGTCCACTTCTGTTGGGGCATCCCATTCTGTGACTAAAGCAGCCTCTGTTTAAGACCATATAACCATTTGCTCTTATCATATTTTAAATTAGGCCTGATAAAGACACTTTTGCTGGGCAAAGCACTACTGGACCCTGCCAGGTCCACTTCTGTTGGGGCATCCCATTCTGTGACTAAAGCAGCCTCTGTTTAAGACCATATAACCATTTGCTCTTATCATATTTGAAATTAGGCCTGATAAAGACACTTTTGCTGGGCAAAGCACTACTGGACCCTGCCAGGTCCACTTCTGTTGGGGCATCCCATTCAGTGACTACAGCAGCCTCTGTTTAAGACCGTATAACCATTTTCACTTATCATATTTGAAATTAGGCCTGATAAAGACACTTTTGCTGGGCATAGCACTACTGGACCCTGCCAGGTCCACTTCTGTTGGGGCATCCCATTCTGTGACTAAAGCAGCCTCTGTTTAAGACCATATAACCATTTGCTCTTATCATATTTGAAATTAGGCCTGATAAAGACACTTTTGCTGGGCATAGCACTACTGGACCCTGCCAGGTCCACTTCTGTTGGGGCATCCCATTCTGTGACTACAGCAGCCTCTGTTTAAGACCGTATAACCATTTTCACTTATCATATTTGAAATTAGGCCTGATAAAGACACTTTTGCTGGGCATAGCACTACTGGACCCTGCCAGGTCCACTTCTGTTGGGGCATCCCATTCTGTGACTACAGCAGCCTCTGTTTAAGACCGTATAACCATTTTCACTTATCATATTTGAAATTAGGCCTGATAAAGACACTTTTGCTGGGCATAGCACTACTGGACCCTGCCAGGTCCACTTCTGTTGGGGCATCCCATTCTGTGACTAAAGCAGCCTCTGTTTAAGACCATATAACCATTTGCTCTTATCATATTTGAAATTAGGCCTGATAAAGACACTTTTGCTGGGCAAAGCACTACTGGACCCTGCCAGGTCCATTCCTGTTGGGGCATCCCATTCTGTGACTAAAGCAGCCTCTGTTTAAGACCATATAAGCATTTGCTCTTATCATATTTGAAATTAGGCCTGATAAAGACACTTTTGCTGGGCATAGCACTACTGGACCCTGCCAGGTCCATTCCTGTTGGGACATCCCATTCTGTGACTACAGCAGCCTCTGTTTAAGACCGTATAACCATTTTCACTTATCATATTTGAAATTAGGCCTGATAAAGACACTTTTGCTGGGCAAAGCACTACTGGACCCTGCCAGGTCCATTCCTGTTGGGGCATCCCATTCTGTGACTAAAGCAGCCTCTGTTTAAGACCATATAAGCATTTGCTCTTATCATATTTGAAATTAGGCCTGATAAAGACACTTTTGCTGGGCATAGCACTACTGGACCCTGCCAGGTCCACTTCTGTTGGGGCATCCCATTCTGTGACTAAAGCAGCCTCTGTTTAAGACCATATAACCATTTGCTCTTATCATATTTGAAATTAGGCCTGATAAAGACACTTTTGCTGGGCAAAGCACTACTGGACCCTGCCAGGTCCATTCCTGTTGGGGCATCCCATTCTGTGACTAAAGCAGCCTCTGTTTAAGACCATATAAGCATTTGCTCTTATCATATTAGAAATTAGGCCTGATAAAGACACTTTTGCTGGGCATAGCACTACTGGACCCTGCCAGGTCCACTTCTGTTGGGGCATCCCATTCTGTGACTACAGCAGCCTCTGTTTAAGACCGTATAACCATTTTCACTTATCATATTTGAAATTAGGCCTGATAAAGACACTTTTGCTGGGCAAAGCACTACTGGACCCTGCCAGGTCCACTTCTGTTGGGGCATCCCATTCTGTGACTAAAGCAGCCTCTGTTTAAGACCGTATAAGCATTTGCTCTTATCATATTTGAAATTAGGCCTGATAAAGACACTTTTGCTGGGCATAGCACTACTGGACCCTGCCAGGTCCACTTCTGTTGGGGCATCCCATTCTGTGACTACAGCAGCCTCTGTTTAAGACCGTATAACCATTTTCACTTATCATATTTGAAATTAGGCCTGATAAAGACACTTTTGCTGGGCATAGCACTACTGGACCCTGCCAGGTCCACTTCTGTTGGGGCATCCCATTCTGTGACTAAAGCAGCCTCTGTTTAAGACCATATAAGCATTTGCTCTTATCATATTTGAAATTAGCCTGATAAAGACACTTTTGCTGGGCATAGTACTACTGGATCTTTTTTTGGGGGCATCCCATTCTGTGACTAAAGCAGCCTCTGTTTAAGACCATATAAGCATTTGCTCTTATCATATTTGAAATTAGCCTGATAAAGACACTTTTGCTGGGCATAGTACTACTGGATCTTTTTTTGGGGGCATCCCATTCTGTGACTAAAGCAGCCTCTGTTTAAGACCATATAAGCATTTGCTCTTATCATATTTGAAATTAGCCTGATAAAGACACTTTTGCTGGGCATAGTACTACTGGATCTTTTTTTGGGGGCATCCCATTCTGTGACTAAAGCAGCCTCTGTTTAAGACCATATAAGCATTTGCTCTTATCATATTTGAAATTAGCCTGATAAAGACACTTTTGCTGGGCATAGTACTACTGGATCTTTTTTTGGGGGCATCCCATTCTGTGACTAAAGCAGCCTCTGTTTAAGACCATATAAGCATTTGCTCTTATCATATTTGAAATTAGCCTGATAAAGACACTTTTGCTGGGCATAGTACTACTGGATCTTTTTTTGGGGGCATCCCATTCTGTGACTACACCAGCCTCTATTTAAGAACCTAACCATTTGCACCTATTCTAATTGAAATTAGGCATGATAAAGACACTTTTGCTGTGCATAGTCTTACTGCTGCCTGCCAGGTGCTCTCTGGTTTTTGGGACATCCCATTCTGTAACATACCATTAGCCTCTGCATTTACTGTAAGCTGCACAGTTATTTAAAGAAATTTGGCCTGTATGAGCCTGCTAACACACTGCTGCTGTGTGCATATATACTGATCTCAAGTCTGCTGGGGGCATCCCATTCTGTAACATACCATTAGCCTCTGCATTTACTGTAAGCTGCACAGTTATTGAAAGAAATTTGGCCTGTATGAGCCTGCTTACACACTGCTGCTGTGTGCATATATACTGATCTCAAGTCTGCTTGGGACATCCCATTCTGTAACATACCATTAGCCTCTGCATTTACTGTAAGCTGCACAGTTATTTAAAGAAATTTGGCCTGTATGAGCCTGCTAACACACTGCTGCTGTGTGCATATATACTGATCTCAAGTCAGCTTTGGGGCATCCCATTCTGTAACATACCATTAGCCTCTACATTAACTGTAAGCTGCACAGTTATTTAAAGAAATTTGGCCTGTATGAGCCTGCTAACACACTGCTGCTGTGTGCATATATACTGATCTCAAGTCTGCTGGGGGCATCCCATTCTGTAACATACCATTAGCCTCTGCATTTACTGTAAGCTGCACAGTTATTGAAAGAAATTTGGCCTGTATGAGCCTGCTTACACACTGCTGCTGTGTGCATATATACTGATCTCAAGTCAGCTTTGGGGCATCCCATTCTGTAACATAACATAACCTACCTACCATACTAAGCAGCTCTCTTATTTAAGCTAAGCAGCTCTCTTATTTAAACTAAGCAGGCCTCTTGGAGGCTGATTGTCCACTTTTGGGTGTGCATTTATATTCGGTTTCATATACAGTGGGGTATTCCAATTTGTAAGATAACCTACCCCAACCATGTAAACTAAATAGGCCTGTTGCAGCCTGAGTTTCTCTGCTTGCATATGGCCTGCATTACAATCTGTCTCTTTCAATGACACTGCTGCCTGGGGTATCCCAATTTGTAAGATAACCTACCCCAACCATGTAAACTAAAGGTTACGTCCTTCCAGAAGGAAAACTTATGCCGAACACTATTTTTGTTAGGGGCATTGACCTTTGGATTGATCGGCATGAAATTAAGGTTTTTTTTTCAAAGTATGGCGCTGTAAAGAAGGTCAAAATTATGTCTCATACTTGGATTATTGTTACTTTTTGTTCAGCTTGAAATATAACAGGCCCCACGGGCATCCCAAGGCACATGCTATCTTAACCCTATCTGTTATACAACATAAGCGTTGATCAGCATCAGCTGCTTTATTAAGCTACTTCAGTTTGCACTTGTTTTTGACTGCTTTTAATAAACCAGGCCGCAGGGCACCCCAAAGCTGCACCTTGCACCCTATCTGGTATACAACATAAGCGTTGATCAGCATCAGCTTCATTAAGCTACTTCAGTTTGCACTTCCTTTTTGACTGCTTTCATTTAACCAGGCCGCAGGGCACCCCAAAGCTGCACCTTGCACCCTACCTGTTTATACTAAATAAGCATCTACAGCCTCAGCTTTATTAAGTTATTGCATTTTGAATTGGTTTTGGTCTGCTTTAAATACACCAGGCCGCAGGGCATCCCAAACCTGCATGTTGCACCCCATCGTTGATCAGCATCAGCTTTATTAAGCTATTGCATTTTGCATTGGTTTTTGTACTGCTGCCAAAACACTAGCCCATATGGGCATCCCAAACCAGCACATGTCACCCTATCTGTTATACTAAATAAGCTTCTACAGGCCCTTTTTTTTATTTATTTATTTTTATTTATATAGAGCTGCAATAGCTTATATTGTGAGGTTAATTTGCCATTTTGCAGCATAATATAGAGCAGCCCCTGTGTAAATCTGAGGGGCAATAGCTTATATAGTGAGGTAAATTTGCCATTTTGCTTCGTTATATAGAGCAGCCCAGTTGCCATCTAAATCAACTACTGTCCGGCCAGTACAGCTTTTCCAGGGCAAACTCTGCTAGTTGCGGGCACAAGTCAAGTTTGGCTTCCCAGCAAATCCAGTGGATCTTGAAGGTGTGTTGGCATGGTCATGTCAAGGTATGACATGACCTGCTGTTTGAGGTCCAGCTCCAGGTCTTCCTGCTGCTCATGAGTAGACTCACTATGCGGGTGTAGAAAGCTACTCACTAGCGACTGAAGACTGAGGCTGCTGCTGATGGAGCTGCTGCTGCTGCTCCTTCCACCCCCCCAGCAGCCATGGCAGTGGAAGGTGATCGCAGACTTCCCCCCGAGTCAGACCTGCGGGAGTATGGGCCATGGCGCAGATAGACATCGCCCAACTGACTACGTGGGATGTCTCTGTAGTAGGTCAGTTTGTCCTCCCTCTCAGTGGGCGTAAAAAATGCCCCCATTTTGTGCCGGAAGCGAGGGTCCAATAAGTTGGAGAGCCAGAAGTCTTCCCGCTGACAAATGGAGACAATTCTGCGCTCACTAGTACGCATGCATGTGAGCATGCATCGTGCCATTTGTGCAAGTGGCTCGGAGGGACTACCTGTCTCCATCTCCACTGTAAACTGCCATGGTGTGTCTGGGTCCTCTGTCTCGCCTTACTCACAACCCTCTAGCTCCTGTGGCTGCTCCTGCTCCTCCTCTCCTGTCAGATGACTAGATAAAATGGTCATTTTGTGAAACCTAAACTGTGGTTTGCTGTGCCCCACCCCCTCCTCCACTTCAGCCCCCACAGGCTTCATGTGGCTGTGAAATGTATGTGCCATGTCTCCAGTGCCCTGACCAGCCATGGTTTCCAACATGTGTTGTAGTACATGAAGCAGTGGAATCTCATCGTTCATCTCATAGTCCTGGCAACTGACTAATAACGTAGCTTCCTCAAAGGGCCTGAGCAAACGGTCGGTGTCACGTATGAGCTGCCAATGGTTTACATTGAATTTACACAGGGGTGTCCCCCTATCCGTTTGGATCATCCAGAAATCCGTGATGGCTTTTCTCTGTTCCTATAGTGCAGTGGTCCTCAACCCTGTCCTCAAGGCCCACCAACATGTCATGTTTTTTGGATCTCCAAATAGCCAGCTCTATTGCTCTGCAGCTGCACTAATTACTCCACCTGTGCATCTTTGTGGAGATCTGCAAAACCTGGCCTGTTGGTGGGCCTTGAGGACAGGGTTGGGGACCACTGCTATAGTGGATCCTGCATATGGAGGGGGGAATTCCAACGGGTGGAAACATCGCAAATCAGACTATGGTGGGGTACACCGTTGTGACGCTGAGGCTCAATAAGGTTGTGCTTGGTGGTGTAGGAGTGCCAGAAGTGCATGCTAACTTTCTTTCCTGTTGTTCTTTCAGATGGGGGCAAGACTTCAGAAAATGCTTGACAACTAGACTGAACACGTGTGCCATGTCAGGACGCATGACTCTGGCTTCCTTGTCGCAGCGCAAACAAGATGTTCTTCCAAGTGTAATGCAGCAGGCTGGACTTATGGTGACGCTGTCTGAGAGGAGAAATCCCTCAGATATCAAGATTAAAAATTCCAAGAATTTTTGAGGGAAAATGATAGCTAGTTGTTTCTGATTTAATTACAAGGTGGAAACACACCCTCAAACAAAACTTCACTTTGGCAATACCATTGCATTTGTCTATTCATAATTTTATGTATATACACTAACTAACCTACTTTTTCTCCACAGGATGCTGCATGAAACACTGCCACATCGCTGAGTAGCTGATTTTTCCTAACAACAGTCCGCAATAATTCACTGCTGCTGCTGCTGCCGCCGCCAGCGCCGCAGACTCCAGGGACCCTCTTCCACTACCTCGGCTTGCAACACCTCCTCCCACGACACTCTCCTCATCACTAATTGCCGGCTAGTGGAAGAAGAGGCGAGTGTCTCCTCCACTTCTTGGCTGGGCAGTAGCTGCTGAATTTTATGATTATCAGATCTTCATCAATGGATAGTGGAGCTGAACCCAAAGCATAACAGACAGACAGTTGACTGGGGGTGTCAGATGCCACTTGTGATGCAGTGGACTGCTTTTGCAGCACTTCGAGACAAAGTTGCTTCATTGGCTGACACAATGACTGGTAAAGCTGTGGAACATATGGTTGAAAAGCAAGAATAACCATTTGTTTTTATATGAAAAAGACCCTGGTTTATACAGATTTTTTTTTTTTCCAGAGACTGCCCTGCGTGGAAATGAATGGCGCATGGATCATCCAAGCTTTCCTCCCAACAATGCCTGATGTATTCCAGTAGATTGATGACGGGGCCAGACCTACACTAATGAAAGATGGATCGTGCAAAACAGATTTAAGGCGCTGCTCTCCAGTTACAGACATTCCTCCGCATCGGACCACAAGTAAGTATTAATAAAAAATCCTTTACGTTACGCTTACTTTTTATTAATATTCTTCGGATAAGACGGATCAGACATGATTCCAGATTAAAAATTCCAAGAATTTTTGAGGGCTAATTAGTCAGAGGCAATGATACCTTCTTGTTTCTGATTTAATTAAAAGGTGGAAACACACCCTCAAACAAAACTTCACTTTGGCAATACTTTTGCATTTGTTTACTCATAATTTTATGTAGATATTACTAACTAAGCTACTTTTTCTCCACATGACTCTCCACAGGGTGTGATTCATCCAATTTTTGGGCTCCTGAAGCCAACTCCAGTGTATATTTGGGCTCCTGCTGCTGCCGCCAACTCCAGGGTGTGATTCATCCAATTTTTGGGCTCCTGAAGCCAACCCCAGTCTATATTTGGGCTCCTGCTGCTGCCAACTCCAGGGTGTGAATCATGCAATTTTTGGGCTCCTGAAGCCAACCCCAGTGTCTCTTTAAAGTAATATTTGGGCTCCTGCTGCTGCCGCTGCCAACTTCTGCCAACTCCAGGGTGTGAATCATCCAATTTTTGGGCTCCTGAAGCCAGCCCCAGTGTCTCTTTAAAGTAATATTTGGGCTCCTGCTGCTGCCAACTCCAGGGTGTGATTCATCCAATTTTTGGGCTCCTGAAGCCAACTCCAGTGTATATTTGGGCTCCTGCTGCTGCCAACTCCAGGGTGTGATTCATCCAATTTTTGGGCTCCTGAAGCCAACCCCAGGGTCTCTTTGAAGTAATATTTGGGCTCCTGCTGTTGCTGCTGCCAACTTCTGCCAACTCCAGGGTGTGAATCATCCAATTTTTGGGCTCCTGAAGCCAACCCCAGGGTCTCTTTAAAGTAATATTTGGGCTCCTGCTGCTGCCAACTCCAGGGTGTGATTCATCCAATTTTTGGGCTCCTGAAGCCAACCCCAGTGTCTCTTTAAAGTAATATTTGGGCTCCTGCTCCTGCCAACTCCAGGGTGTGATTCATCCAATTTTTGGGCTCCTGAAGCCAACCCCAGTCTATATTTGGGCTCCTGCTGCTGCTGCTGCCAACTCCAGGGTGTGAATCATGCAATTTTTGGGCTCCTGAAGCCAACCCCAGTGTCTCTTTAAAGTAATATTTGGGCTCCTGCTCCTGCCAACTCCAGGGTGTGATTCATCCAATTTTTGGGCTCCTGAAGCCAACCCCAGTCTATATTTGGGCTCCTGCTGCTGCTGCTGCCAACTCCAGGGTGTGATTCATCCAATTTTTGGGCTCCTGAAGCCAACCCCAGTGTCTCTTTAAAGTAATATTTGGGCTCCTGCTGCTGCTGTCAACTCCTGCCAACTCCAGGGTGTGATTCATCCAATTTTTGGGCTCCTGAAGCCAACTCCAGTGTATATTTGGGCTCCTGCTGCTGCCACCAACTTCTGCCAACTCCAGGGTGTGATTCATCCAATTTTTGGGCTCCTGAAGCCAACTCCAGTGTATATTTGGGCTCCTGCTGCTGCTGCTGCCAACTTCTGCCAACTCCAGGGTGTGATTCATCCAATTTTTGGGCTCCTGCTGCTGCCAACTTCTGCCAACTCCAGGGTGTGATTCATCCAATTTTTGGGCTCCTGAAGCCAACTCCAGTGTATATTTGGGCTCCTGCTGCTGCCAACTTCTGCCAACTCCAGGGTGTGATTCATCCAATTTTTGGGCTCCTGAAGCCAACTCCAGTGTATATTTGGGCTCCTGCTGCTGCTGCTGCTGCCAACTTCTGCCAACTCCAGGGTGTGATTCATCCAATTTTTGGGCTCCTGAAGCCAACTCCAGTGTATATTTGGGCTCCTGCTGCTGCCAACTCCAGGGTGTGATTCATCCAATTTTTGGGCTCCTGAGGCCAACCCCAGGGTCTCTTTAATGTAATATTTGGGCTCCTGCTGCTGCTGCTGTCAACTCCTGCCAACTCCAGGGTGTGATTCATCCAATTTTTGGGCTCCTGAAGCCAACCCCAGGGTCTCTTTAAAGTAATATTTGGGCTCCTGCTGCTGCTGCCAACTCCAGGGTGTGATTCATCCAATTTTTGGGCTCCTGAAGCCAACCCCAGGGTCTCTTTAAAGTAATATTTGGGCTCCTGCTGCTGCTGCCAACTCCAGGGTGTGATTCATCCAATGTTTGGGCTCCTTCTGCCCCTCATAGTGATGCCACTTTAACTCTCTGCAATTGTGCCGCTCTGCGATTCTATTAGCGATGCCTCTGATCTGCATGTGATATTTCTTCAAAGTATTATTTAACTAACCCAGCACGCATCCTGTGCGTGTTACAGCAAGGCAGAATGGTTTACAACCCTATTGAGGCTCTAGGAGGCTCAGAAATAGCCGTTTTTAATAGCGATTCGTCGCGAATTTATTCGGGTCGAAACGATTTTTGTCGGAAAATTCGGCGAATCAGTCGAATCGAATTTTTCAAAAGTTCGCTCATCTCTAATACTAAGCAAGGTACCCCTAAATTTCTTAGTGCCGATTACCCTTTGTTTTATGCTGCTTCTGCATGCACCAAGCAGCGGGGAGTTCTAATCGCTTTTAAGCGCTCGATTCCCTTCTCCCTGGAGCATGTTATACGCGACCCTTTGGGTCGTTTTCTTATTGTGGTGGGCATGCTTCAGGATCAGCCTGTCACGATTGCAACTTATTATGCTCCTAATCAGGACCAAAATGCTTTCCTGGAGGATTTTTTCAAGAAACTACATCAAGTCGAGAAAGGTTTTCTCATCGTAGCTGGTGATTCTAATCAGACTATTCATCCCACTTTGGATAGGCAAGCGGATGATGGATCCTTTGCGGAGCCTAGAAGTAGATCCTCTGGCAAAGCATTTCAGGCCCTATTATATAGATACCATTTGGTAGATGCATGGCAGGAGTTCAACCCAACTAAGCGGGACTTCACCCACTACTCGTGTCCCCATAAGGTCTCAACAAGGATCGATCATGTCTTCCTGCAGCAATCCTCCCTACCCCAGCTTTCACAAGCGAGTATTATTCCAATAGCCTGGTCATATCATGACCTCGTTTCAGTGGACCTTTTGGCCCTTACCCAGAGAGGTCCTCAGAGGTATTGGAAGTTGTATGAGCCAATGTTGGCTGATGAGGCATTCCTGGAGAGGGTGCGCGCGGGGATTCAGGAATTTTTCCGCTTTAACAAAGGTTCAGTCAGCTCAAACGTTACGCTGTGGGAGGCACATAAGGTTGTGATCAGAGGGTTGTTAATGCAGGAATCTGCAAGACGTAAAGCGTTATATAGAGAGAAACTCCTGGCCCTAACGGACGCTTATCAGGTAGCCTCGACCGACTTCAAAAATCGACCCTCTAAACAGAATAGAATCCACCTCAATCAGGTGGCTAGTCAGCTTAATCTATGCTTATCGGGTGAAGCAGCCCGCCAATTGAACAAATCTAGGTTTCACTGGTATCGTCTGAGCAATAAGCCTAACACTCCTCTAGCGAGAAGACTTAGGGGAATCATGCTGAAACCCAAACCGGTACGTATTAGGACAATAGAGGGCCATCTCTCTAGCAACCCTGCAAAGGTTGTGGCGACATTTGCTAAACACCTCGAGGGACTATATAAGCCTACATCGTGTTTAAATGTGAATAAAGCGGAAGAGCTATTTGGTCAACTTAAATTGCCCACTCTCCCCCCCGGTGCTAGGGAGCTCATTGATAGGCCCGTTGAGTCTGGTGAGGTGCAGGAGGCTATAACATCTTTAAAAGTCGGAAAGCAGCCAGGTCCGGATGGCTTCACAGCGATGTACTATAAAAAGTTTAGCCAGATTTTGGTTCCGCACTTGACAACAGCGTTCAATGCCCTGAGGGAGGGAGCCGCTTGGAGTTCTGACTCACTTACAGCAGCGGTCAGTATGATTCCCAAGCCTAATACAGACGACACGATTTGGTCCAATTATAGGCCAATCTCATTGTTGAATGTTGATGTCAAAATTTTGGCAAAGGTTCTGGCGGCTCGACTCAACGGGTTTATCAATTCGCTTATCTCCAAGGAGGAGGTGGGGTTTATGCCACAGCGTCAAGTGGGAGACAACATCAGGAAAATCGCAAATTTATTACATCGGGCGAAGGTGGAAGGCTACCACACCATGCTGCTGGCGCTCGATGTGCGCAAAGCGTTCGACACTGTTGCATGGGATTATTTGCATTTCACTCTTGATAAATGGGGTTTGGGTCCGTCTTTTTTGAATTGGATTTCCTCTCTTTATGCCAGTCCGGGGGCATTTGTTAGGTATTCGGGCTACTCCTCGGAACGCTTTATTCTAGGTAGGGGCACAAGACAGGGTTGCCCTCTCACCCCCCTCCTTTTTGCCCTAGCCATCAAGCCCCTCGCCAGAATTATTCAGGGCAATAGTAGTATTGCGGGCATTAAGGTGGGGGGATATGAGCATAAGATATCATTGTTTGCTGACGATATTCTTATGGTGATCAAGGACCCTGTTATTTCCCTTCCGAGCCTCCTTAAAGATCTTGATTCTTTCACTAGGCTTTCGGACTTACAAATTAATTCAGCTAAATCTCAGATCCTTAATGTCTCCCTGCCTGACAATGTTTTGCATATTGTTAAGGCTTCCTCTGACTTCCACTGGCAGGCTAAGTTTATTAAATACTTGGGGATACAGCTGACGTCCGAGTATGCCTCTCTTTATGGGGCAAACTACCCTAATTTGTTCAAGACTCTGAGATCCCTCCTGGGCAACTGGGCCAAATTAAATCTCTCCTGGCTTGGTAGGATTGCTGCAGTGAAGATGGCATGGCTCCCCAAATTACTTTACTTTTTTCGGTTATTACCGATTTCTGTGCCGGCAGCGGCCCTGAAGCTTCTCCAAACTGATGTAAATAAATTTATCTGGGGCGGGGGTAGGCCGCGGGTTGAACGTGGTACGCTTTATAGATCTAAACAGAAAGGTGGCTTGGGTGTCCCTAATATTGTACGCTACTATAATGCCTGTCAAATTGCCCAATTGGCAGTCCTGCATGGGGGTAGTGATAGACCTTTGTGGGTTGATATTGAGGAGTCAGATTGGCCCCCCGATCTCTATACATAACTTACTGTGGCTCCCCCCCGCGGTTTGTAGGAGCTCCTCCAACCCTGTACTGCAGCATTCTCTTAAAATCTGGAGGGCCAATAAGAAGCGTGGGAACTTAGCTTTGCAGCATTCTCCACTTCTCTCTTTTTTTGGAAATCCGGAATTCTCCCCAGGTTTTGTGGAACCGGTGGCATTTGAGTGATGGAGAAGCCATAAATTGACCAGAGTGCGGGACCTATTCTCCCACCAGGGTTTGCTCTCCTTTGCCGATTTGGGATCCTCGCATGATCTGCCGAGGAGGGAGTTCCTTCGCTTTTTGCAAATTAACCATTATGTCCGGTCTAAATGCAGGAATGACGCCCCACTCCCCCCCCCCCTTAAGAGCTTTGAAAAAATCTGCCTTGAGCGACCCATGGGCAAAGGAGTGATTGCGTCTGTTTACAGATTGCTGTCTGAACCGGAGGATGTGAAGCCTCCGAGACATACGGCCTCCTGGTGTAATGATTTGAATGTGACCCTATCAGATGGAGATTGGAAGGCGGTTTGGAAACATTCTTTTTTGGGATACCTTAATGTTGGCGCTCAGGAGGTCAACACCAAGGTCCTCCTTAGATGGTACCTTGTTCCACATAAAATTCACAAATTCTGCCCCTCATACTCGTGTGATTGCTTTAGAGGCTGTGGGTCCCCTGGTACTTACTTTCATACCTGGTGGGACTGCAGGATAGTGAAACAGTTTTGGTCTAGGGTTCTTTATGTTATTAATAAGGCCACCGGGCTAAAACTAACTTTATCCCCTCAACTGTCGCTTCTCAACTTGAAACCCCCTAACTGTTCGAGCTCTCAGTTTGTTCTTATTAGGCACATTAATACGGCAGCTAAGTTGATTATTGCCCAGTTGTGGAAGAAACCAGTTATTCCCAGGGGAAGCCTTATCACCCGGGTTAATGAAGTTATGATGTTTGAAAAGATGGCGGCTATGTTAAAGGGGGATTTTGCCCCCTTCTTATCCATCTGGGAAGGCTGGATTTCTCATTTCCATCCTGGGGGTCTCAATTGTGTTCTTCTCACAATTTAGAGCCCCGCCGTGTCTCTTCTAGCGGAATGAATGGAGGCCTGGAACCCACCTTTTACCCTTTTACCCTTTTACCCCTCTATCCCTTTACCCCTCTTTTTCTCTTTGTCCCACTTTGTTTTTGTTTCTTTCTTTCTTTTCCAGTTTATAATGCATCTTGTTTATAATTAGTCATATTGTTTGCATAAGTGTAAATTTTGGAGATTTTTAATGACTCTATCCCCTCGATTCAAAGAGCAAAAGTTAATTGATTTCGGATCGAGAATCGTAAGTTTGGGTGGGTGTTAGTCATTTTTTCCTGTTTTTTTGGCCATTTCCGACTCGCACGAGCCTACGTACGAATGCTTATATGCTCTTACGATCATCGGAAGTTCGTTCCTAAATTTTAGGATCAAAACGTAAAACTTAGGATCAAATCCTAAAACTTAGGATCAAATCCTAAAACTTAGGATCAAATCCTAAAACTTAGGATCAAAACGTAAAACTTAGGATAATCAGATGTGTTTAGGTGTGATTCAGAGAACAGTTTTCAAACCTCTAAATCCGTTTTAAAAGAAAGCCACTGCCGACACCTTTTAGCAGTCGGATTGCTGTTCTTGAACAGGTTTTTTGGCTATGTGGAGGAGTCTGCGCGTCTTGAGCTCCAATGAACTGCATGTATCAGCATGGCCGAGGCCATAAATTGCATGGCAATGCATACCTGATTCAATACATTTCATGTATGCCTTATAAAAGCATTTTAATGTGGACCTTAATTAGTCCTTTGCATGTAAACCTTTATTTTGCAATATATTTGCGTTAATTAAAGAAACTTATGTCCTTTGTTATTTATTTTTAAATTGATGTACTAGAATAATATTTTTAGATTGCATTTATTGGTGTAGTTGTTTACCTTTGTTTTGTTTAATTATTTAAGCACATCTTTGGTCAGATGCATCACACTTACTGAGGAGAGGAGAGCGGGATAAAGTGCAGGATGTGGGTTACTGCTGTATTTTGCACAGACACAGCAGAGCTGGGGGCACGGAAAGGTCAGAAATCAAAGAATGCAGAGCAACACAGTCACAAGGCCCTTTCTGTTTGCAGGCTGCCCGAGAATACCTGAGCCGCCATCTTGGCTGTTTCTAGGCTCATAACATGCTGAAGTTGCTGGGTGTTTTTTAATTTTTGTGAGCAAATCTGTATGTAGAGGGTGTGGGTAACCACACCCAAAATTTTAAGTTGTACCATTTGAAGCCAAAATATTAAAATTAAATCCACAAGTAAAAAATGCAAGTTAACTAAAAATTAAACAAAGTAAGATTTACTTATGCAAATGCATTCATTAATGGTTGGTTACTACAAAATGAATGAAATAAAGAAAAATAAAAGACCAAATATTTAGAATGCACTTTAATGAGGTAAGTTTGTAGTGCGCAGCCGCAAGATCAGAAGGATTTACGTCCAGACAAAAAAGGAAAAAGGGCAAAACCAATGTTGCAACCTGAGAAATGAAACGGAAAATTCAGGATGGAAACTGACATAGGTCTGATTCCCGAACTGCCATACGAACGGACGTACATTTTAGGATAGAAACGCATTTGCTTATAGAATCACTCGCAAGTTCATACGAACGCACGAGCGTACGGGAAAAATAGGATGATCGGCACCAAAATCAAAGCTGTTACATGTTTCTTTGAATCGACCCTTATGTGTAGATGGAAAAACTTTTTTGCTATGTGATTATGCTGATTTTTGTTTTGCTTTTATCCAAATAAAAACTATGATGAAAAAAAAAAAACTTCCTATGGTCATTAGAGGAGGAGCATACTACTGACTATTGGGTTGATTCAAAGAAACATGTAACAGCTTGGATTTTGCTCACGATCATCCTATTTTTCACGTCCGCTCGTGCGTTCGTATGAACTTGCGAGTGATTCAATAAGCAAATACGTTTCTATCCTAAAAGATACGTCCGTTCGTATGATATCTCCCGAACTTGCCTCAGTCAGTTGCCAATCGTAAAAATCACGTTCATGTGCTCACCTGTTGCGGCGGCAGCCTGTTTTTTCGGCAGCTTCCATCGTCAAGCTCTTCCAATTACTTGCGTTAGCCTCTGGTTTTCATTGGTTTTTGGTCTCTTAGATTCGTGCGTTCGTATGTTTATAAGATCTTGCGCATGCGCACCCTCAACCAGAAACTTACCTAAACCCGTTAGCGCTTGCATCCAACTTCATTTCTCGGTCCCTCAAACTTACCTAAACCCCTTAGCGCTTGCATCCAACTTCATTTCTCGGTCCCTGAAACTTACCTAAACCCCTTAGCGCTTGCATCCAACTTCATTTCTCGGTCCCTCAAACTTACCTAAACCCCTTAGCGCTTGCATCCAACTTCATTTCTCGGTCCCTCAAACTTACCTAAACCCCTTAGCGCTTGCATCCAACTTCATTTCTCGGTCCCTCAAACTTACCTAAACCCCTTAGCGCTTGCATCCAACTTCATTTCTCGGTCCCTCAAACTTACCTAAACCCCTTAGCGCTTGCATCCAACTTCATTTCTCGGTCCCTCAAACTTACCTAAACCCCTTAGCGCTTGCATCCAACTTCATTTCTCGGTCCCTCAAACTTACCTAAACCCCTTAGCGCTTGCATCCAACTTCATTTCTCGGTCCCTGAAACTTACCTAAACCCCTTAGCGCTTGCATCCAACTTCATTTCTCGGTCCCTCAAACTTACCTAAACCCCTTAGCGCTTGCATCCAACTTCATTTATCGGTCCCTCAAACTTACCTAAACCCCTTAGCGCTTGCATCCAACTTCATTTCTCGGTCCCTGAAACTTACCTAAACCCCTTAGCGCTTGCATCCAACTTCATTTCTCGGTCCCTCAAACTTACCTAAACCCCTTAGCGGCTGCATCCCACTTCATTTATCGGTCCCTCAAACTTACCTAAACCCCTTAGCGGCTGCATCCCACTTCATTTCTCGGTCCCTCAAACTTACCTAAACCCCTTAGCGCTTGCATCCAACTTCATTTCTCGGTCCCTCAAACTTACCTAAACCCCTTAGCGCTTGCATCCAACTTCATTTCTCGGTCCCTCAAACTTACCTAAACCCCTTAGCGCTTGCATCCAACTTCATTTCTCGGTCCCTCAAACTTACCTAAACCCCTTAGCGCTTGCATCCAACTTCATTTCTCGGTCCCTGAAACTTACCAAAACCCCTTAGCGCTTGCATCCAACTTCATTTCTCGGTCCCTCAAACTTACCTAAACCCCTTAGCGGCTGCATCCCACTTCATTTCTCGGTCCCTCAAACTTACCTAAACCCCTTAGCGGCTGCATCCCACTTCATTTCTCGGTCCCTCAAACTTACCTAAACCCCTTAGCGGCTGCATCCCACTTCATTTCTCGGTCCCTCAAACTTACCTAAACCCCGTAGCGGCTGCATCCCACTTCATTTCTCGGTCCCTCAAACTTACCTAAACCCCTTAGCGGCTGCATCCCACTTCATTTCTCGGTCCCTCAAACTTACCTAAACCCCTTAGCGGCTGCATCCAACTTCATTTATCGGTCCCTCAAACTTACCTAAACCCCTTAGCGCTTGCATCCAACTTCATTTATCGGTCCCTCAAACTTACCTAAACCCCTTAGCGCTTGCATCCAACTTCATTTATCGGTCCCTCAAACTTACCTAAACCCCTTAGCGCTTGCATCCAACTTCATTTCTCGGTCCCTCAAACTTACCTAAACCCCTTAGCGGCTGCATCCCACTTCATTTATCGGTCCCTCAAACTTACCTAAACCCCTTAGCGGCTGCATCCCACTTCATTTCTCGGTCCCTCAAACTTACCTAAACCCCGTAGCGGCTGCATCCCACTTCATTTCTCGGTCCCTCAAACTTACCTAAACCCCGTAGCGGCTGCATCCCACTTCATTTCTCGGTCCCTCAAACTTACCTAAACCCCTTAGCGGCTGCATCCCACTTCATTTCTCGGTCCCTCAAACTTACCTAAACCCCGTAGCGGCTGCATCCCACTTCATTTCTCGGTCCCTCAAACTTACCTAAACCCCTTAGCGGCTGCATCCCACTTCATTTCTCGGTCCATAAAACGTAAGAATATCACATAATTTACATATGTCTATATGTTTCTAAGTGTGTTGTTTCTGGTTTGTGTAATTTTTTGGGTGTGTGCATATTAGAAAAGACACATTTCGGAAGGCTTAAAATATAATTTATTTTAAATATTTTCTTCGTTTTTTTTGGATTAATTGTAAAAACTTTTTTTTTTTTTTGTCAAGTAAAAACACATAAAATTATTTGGTATTTTTTTAACAGGAAAACACATTTTTTTTTTTTTTTTTTTTTTTTTTTTTTTTTTAAAAACAACTTTTTTGGTTTTTCACCAAAACAATAAAACAAGTTTTAAAATTTGGAAACATTTAAAAACAACTTGAAGAAAGGAGCCAGGACCAAGGGCACTAATCCTCCTCGTCTTCTTCATCTGTTGGCCCCAACGTCGCCTGTATGGCCAGCAGCTCGGCCACCAACTCCTTAATTCTTTTTTTTTTTCCCGCCAAGGTTTGGGGGATCATCCCTGTAACCAATAGAGAAAGAAACATAAATAGGAGTCCCAGACCGGTTTGTATGCTGGAAATAGATTTAGGGTTAATCAAATACATGTAAATGCATGACATATGTCCTTCTTCAAAGGGATACAGTTAATGCATTTCCCACAGGTAAGTGTTTAAACTCCTTAAACCGGACCTTCAACATTATTTAATGAAAACCAAAAACTATTCACAAATGATTCTGCACCACCTCAAAGTTATTTAGGGTTTTTTGGGGATTACAGCGCCGCCATCTGGACTCTGAAGCATAACACTTAATGAGGAGTGGAGAGTTGGATAAAGTACAGGGGAGTAGGTTACAGTGGTGCGTTGGGAATCCAGAGCATAGCTGGGTTGAGGGAAAGGTCATCACTCACACAATGCATGGCAGCACCTTCCTTTTTTCAATCTGTATCCCATGCTGCCTGTAAATATTGTGCATTCCATATTCCCCAATATTGGTTTTGTTCTGTCTAATAACATGCATTAGATGGGTGAAGGGTGTTTTTCCATGTTTCTAATCTGTAGGTACAGTGTGATGGCTAAGTCTTTGGTTCTTAATACTAGTTAGGGTCCTCTTTAAGCTAACGAAGTGCCCACATTAAAGTGTGAACTACACATTGGCTACGCCTTTAGTTATGTGTGTGTTATTAGCTAAGCAAACATTAATATGAATAATGGCATGGAGACTTACGGAGTTGGTGGCCGACAGATGGCTGGTTGGGGCCAACAGGCTGCCCTTGGTCCTGGCTCTGCTGTGAAGAAGTCCCTGGAGAAACATGTGACATTTGGTTAGTACTTGTAGAGAGTCACTATTCCCAACATATCTGGCTCCCAGTCTGGCTGACATCACTCACCTTCGCCAGGATCGACTTCAAGCATCTCTGCTGCCTCCTCCTCCACTATCTCACCCGCTCCTGAAGCTTCTACAAATACATAATAAAGGATAACTTAGTTTTTGGCCTGCCATGTATATCTTTGTGCCTATACATGAAGAGTGACATACCAGAGCCTTCCCCATGCGTGGCCAGGTATGACTCCACGCCCACGCGCCTTGGCCCCTCCTCTGTGGTAAGGTCCAGGGGCTGGTCTGAGGAGGCCACAGAGGAGGGGTAGGTCCGTCGCCCGGGAGATCCACCACCTTCACTCACAGATGCAGAGTCATGCAGCACTGGTCGGCCTGTACGTCTCCGGGTGCGGCGAATTCTGAAATCCATTTCCAACACTACCAAAGAAAAGTCATTATAAATAAAGGCATAACTTAGACATTTGGAACATATACCATGCAATTGCTTTGTACTTACTTGGGAAATGGATCCCAAAAAACCTCCGCACCCGGGGCATGTGCAGACGCTTCAGGTCCGACCAATGCTGCATTATCTGGGTGTGAGTGAAGGTGGTGCTGGTCACACGGTGGATCTCGGCGATGATCTCCCGGGCGATGTCCCTTTTCTCGCACACATTGGGCGCGAAGTCATACCGGCGCTGAAGCATGATCTGAAAAACATAATGGACACAGAGCTTTTACTTTTACACACAGACCCATATGTGTTGCATCACAAGTTGAGAATTTAATGTCATTAACACACACATTTCGAGTGGCCGCCATTTTTGGGGAGTGCCTTAAAGAGGACGTTGACTGTGATTGACAGTCTGGTCTTATGTTATATGTATCACACACCATGTACATACAGATAATAGCCAACATCAAGAATCAGGCCACCTGCATCTATGGCATGTTAGGATGGTTTAAACATCCAAGATGTAGCCTAATGCTTAGGCTTTTGGACCACGTGTGTGGCTTCCCGTTGTGTTTTTATGGCTTAGGAAAACAGTGTTCCTCAAACATCCGCATCAAGGTCCGAGACAGGCCAGGTTTGCCAGCTCGCCCCGCTACTCCACAGGTTAATTAACTGTTGCTAAGCCGGAGCAATTGGCCGAATTAGGACATCAGCATAGACAGTTGAAAACGTGGCCAGGCTCGGCCCTTGAGGATGAAGTGTGAGGAGCCAGTGATTAAACATTAAGAGACCCCAAACTAGTTCCAAACGCATCATTTACATTTAGGCCATCATTGACTATTCTATTAAAATGCACAGGCAGCCACTTACCAGCATGAGGATCTCTTCCTGTTGACGGGTGAAGATAGTGGGCGCCATCTTTAGGCTTCTTCCAGGCAGCAGATAAGTGAAACCCCAGCGGTTTCCTGGTTCCGCTCGAACGTACGTTCGTACGAGCGCGTAGTCGTGCGCATAGGCGTCACACGCTGGGCTCATTATTTAAAGGTCCCTGCACCCAAAGCTCATTCTCTTTGAGCATTTGTGTACGATGGCACCAAAAAAGGCGATGAGCAAGCGACCCCAGGCAAGCAAGACCGCGGAGGGCCCCACCACAAGGTCCCAGCAAGCTGGCCGAAAACTGAGATCCAAGACTCCCACCTCGGCCCCACCAAGGGACCCTGGACCCTCAGGTACCAAAAAAAGGGGCCCCAAGCCCCGTGCCCCTCCTGCAGCCAAAAAGCTGGCAACTGCAGCACCCACCACCTCTGCCCCCAGAACAGGCAGCACCAGTGAGCCCACACCGGCCATGCCTTCAAGTAGGGCAGTTCGGAAACCCATGCCCCGCAGCAGGGCCCGAACCCCATCCAGGGCCCGAAGCACAGCCAGAGGGCGAAGAACCCAATCCAGGGCACGAAGCCCAGCCAGGGCCCGAACCCCATCCAGGGCCCGAACCCCATCCAGGCCCCGAAGCCCATCCAGAGGCCGCAGATCCCAAACCAGGGCCAGAAGCCCCTACAGGGCCCGCAGATCCCAAACCAGGGCCAGAAGCCCCTACAGGGCCCGCAGATCCCAAACCAGGGCCAGAAGCCCCTACAGGGCCCGCAGATCCCAATCCAGGGCCAGAAGCCCCGACAGGCCCAGAAGAACCCAATCCAGGGCCAGAAGCCCCTACAGGGCCCGCAGATCCCAAACCAGGGCCAGAAGCCCCTACAGGGCCCGCAGATCCCAATCCAGGGCCAGAAGCCCCGACAGGCCCAGAAGAACCCAATCCAGGGCCAGAAGCCCCGACAGGGCCCGCCGAACACAATCCAGGCCGAGAAGCCCCTACAGGGCCCGCAGATCCCAATCCAGGGCCAGAAGCCCCTACAGGGCCCGCAGATCCCAATCCAGGGCCAGAAGCCCCTACAGGGCCCGCAGATCCCAATCCAGGGCCAGAAGCCCCGACAGGCCCAGAAGAACCCAATCCAGGGCCAGAAGCCCCGACAGGCCCAGAAGAACACAATCCAGGGCCAGAAGCCCCTACAGGGCCAGAAGAACCCAATCCAGGGCCAGAAGCCCCTACAGGGCCCGACGAACCCAATCCAGGGCCAGAAGCCCCCGACCTGGCACCAGCCGGGAACAGAGCCCCCGACCTGGCACCAGCCGGGAACCTAGCCCCCCAAGAGGGCCCCGAATTGCCCCCATGACCACATCTACACCTGGAAGTTCGGTGGCCAGCCACGCAAGAACACCCAGTCCCTTGGCCAGTCCAGTCCAGTCATTGGGAAGCCACCAATCCGGCCATTCCCCTACCCAGCCCCAGGCCATAATGTCACCACATGTGTCTGCACACATGGAGGAGCAGCCAAGCCAACCATCTGGCCGCACATTGCGCCGCGGCCAGTTGAGTGGGAGATTCTCCCATGACCAAAATATGGCATTGGCTAGTGGCCTTACATTATACTATGACGAGCTATATGGGAGCAAATCCAAACACACCACCAAGCAGCGCAAGATGGAATTGTTTGAAACCATCCTCCGACAAGTAAATGCAGCGGGGGAAGAGAGGAAAGATGTGTCCCAAATTCAGAAGAAAATCTCTGATCTGAAGTATGCTGTACGGCAAAAAGAAATTAAAAGGCATAATTACAGGTAACTAAATGTTTACGCTAAATCTAATGTTTTGGATGTACTGTATGCACCTTTTCTGAGTACCAAACGATTTTCTCTTTTCAGCCTGAAAACTGGCGGTGGCTTTCCATCTAAATTGGAGTTTACCCCTGCTGAGGAGATTGTGCTTGGACTTCTCCATCCGGTCGCGGTCGGTGGACATGCTGGTCTAAGGGACACAGACTCACCGACCCGTACCCACGGTGAGTACTCTTAAATCTGCATGTTTGCCTGTTTGCTAAATAATCTACAGTTCACTAGTAACAAGCTAACGGGATGCCCCTATGGTTTGCCTTGCTTGGCCTCGCACTACTGTGGCTGTTTGTGTCCTCTTTTTGTCCCTGGGAATCACACATTTAGGCCCACAGCCATTATGGCAAAGTTCAAATGTCCAATTGTATTGTTAAAGTCATGAAGTTTCGCAAGATAAGTGAGATATTTTGAATCAATCACAAAACACACATCATTATGTATGGGTTGCCTTTTGGTTGTGTGAGTTGTGTTTGAGTTAACAATTTAATTAGCCACCCACAAACATATCTGACCTAGAGCAGCGAGACTCAACTGGCGGCCCGGGGTCCCAATGCGGACCTTGGCACTAGGGATGAGCGAATCGATCCGGACGAACCCGGATTCGATCCGAATTTCAGGAAAAATTCGATTCGGATCGAATCCGAATTTCCCCGCGATTCGATCACTCGAAGTTTTCCTTTAACATCCATTCATTTACATTACAGGCATTCTAAGATGGCGGGCGGGACATGTCTGGACATGTATCCCGCGCCAGTGCAAGCTGGGGCAGTCACATGCAGCCTATCAGCAGCCAGCAAGCCCGGTGACGTCACACAGCGGTATTTAACGGCGGCCATCTTGCTTTTCCTCATTTCTCTATTGCATTCGTGACAGACAGACAGAACGCTGTGTAGCTGAGGCAGTTAGACAGGCTGGAGACAGGCTGGAGACAGGGACAGACAGGGACAGGCTGGAGACAGGCAGGAGACAGGCAGGAGACAGACAGGAGACAGACAGAAAGCCAGGGAAAGGTAGGAAAAACGGAGCTGGCTGACAGGGAGAATTTTTTTTTTTCATCCAGCCTTTGTTAGCGTTTTCAGGCTGCTTATAGTAACTAACTGTGCATATATACTGAACTGATCTTAAGTCTGCTGTGAGGCATCCCATTCTGTGACTAAAGCAGCCTCTATTTAATAGCATAATAAACATTTGCACTTATTCTCATAGAAATCAGGCCTGATAAAGACACTTTTGCTGTGCATGCTCTCTGGTTTTTGTGGCACTGGCATCCCATTCTGTGACTAAAGCAGCCTCTATTTAATAGCATAATAAACATTTGCACTTATTCTCATAGAAATCAGGCCTGATAAAGACACTTTTGCTGTGCATGCTCTCTGGTTTTTGTGGCACTGGCATCCCATTCTGTGACTAAAGCAGCCTCTATTTAATAGCATAATAAACATTTGCACTTATTCTCATAGAAATCAGGCCTGATAAAGACACTTTTGCTGTGCATGCTCTCTGGTTTTTGTGGCACTGGCATCCCATTCTGTGACTAAAGCAGCCTCTATTTAATAGCATAATAAACATTTGCACTTATTCTCATAGAAATCAGGCCTGATAAAGACACTTTTGCTGTGCATGCTCTCTGGTTTTTGTGGCACTGGCATCCCATTCTGTGACTAAAGCAGCCTCTATTTAATAGCATAATAAACATTTGCACTTATTCTCATAGAAATCAGGCCTGATAAAGACACTTTTGCTGTGCATGCTCTCTGGTTTTTGTGGCACTGGCATCCCATTCTGTGACTAAAGCAGCCTCTATTTAATAGCATAATAAACATTTGCACTTATTCTCATAGAAATCAGGCCTGATAAAGACACTTTTGCTGTGCATGCTCTCTGGTTTTTGTGGCACTGGCATCCCATTCTGTGACTAAAGCAGCCTCTATTTAATAGCATAATAAACATTTGCACTTATTCTCATAGAAATCAGGCCTGATAAAGACACTTTTGCTGTGCATGCTCTCTGGTTTTTGTGGCACTGGCATCCCATTCCGTGACTAAAGCAGCCTCTATTTAATAGCATAATAAACATTTGCACTTATTCTCATAGAAATCAGGCCTGATAAAGACACTTTTGCTGTGCATGCTCTCTGGTTTTTGTGGCACTGGCATCCCATTCTGTGACTAAAGCAGCCTCTATTTAATAGCATAATAAACATTTGCACTTATTCTCATAGAAATCAGGCCTGATAAAGACACTTTTGCTGTGCATGCTCTCTGGTTTTTGTGGCACTGGCATCCCATTCTGTGACTAAAGCAGCCTCTATTTAATAGCATAATAAACATTTGCACTTATTCTCATAGAAATCAGGCCTGATAAAGACACTTTTGCTGTGCATGCTCTCTGGTTTTTGTGGCACTGGCATCCCATTCCGTGACTAAAGCAGCCTCTATTTAATAGCATAATAAACATTTGCACTTATTCTCATAGAAATCAGGCCTGATAAAGACACTTTTGCTGTGCATGCTCTCTGGTTTTTGTGGCACTGGCATCCCATTCTGTGACTAAAGCAGCCTCTATTTAATAGCATAATAAACATTTGCACTTATTCTCATAGAAATCAGGCCTGATAAAGACACTTTTGCTGTGCATGCTCTCTGGTTTTTGTGGCACTGGCATCCCATTCTGTGACTAAAGCAGCCTCTATTTAATAGCATAATAAACATTTGCACTTATTCTCATAGAAATCAGGCCTGATAAAGACACTTTTGCTGTGCATGCTCTCTGGTTTTTGTGGCACTGGCATCCCATTCTGTGACTAAAGCAGCCTCTATTTAATAGCATAATAAACATTTGCACTTATTCTCATAGAAATCAGGCCTGATAAAGACACTTTTGCTGTGCATGCTCTCTGGTTTTTGTGGCACTGGCATCCCATTCTGTGACTAAAGCAGCCTCTATTTAATAGCATAATAAACATTTGCACTTATTCTCATAGAAATCAGGCCTGATAAAGACACTTTTGCTGTGCATGCTCTCTGGTTTTTGTGGCACTGGCATCCCATTCCGTGACTAAAGCAGCCTCTATTTAATAGCATAATAAACATTTGCACTTATTCTCATAGAAATCAGGCCTGATAAAGACACTTTTGCTGTGCATGCTCT
Organism: Gastrophryne carolinensis; assembly: GCA_027917425.1. Lineage (NCBI taxonomy): Eukaryota > Metazoa > Chordata > Amphibia > Anura > Microhylidae > Gastrophryne > Gastrophryne carolinensis. The sequence continues at coordinate 51,818,273 of CM051242.1, read as the reverse complement.
CTGGTTTTTGTGGCACTGGCATCCCATTCTGTGACTAAAGCAGCCTCTATTTAATAGCATAATAAACATTTGCACTTATTCTCATAGAAATCAGGCCTGATAAAGACACTTTTGCTGTGCATGCTCTCTGGTTTTTGTGGCACTGGCATCCCATTCCGTGACTAAAGCAGCCTCTATTTAATAGCATAATAAACATTTGCACTTATTCTCATAGAAATCAGGCCTGATAAAGACACTTTTGCTGTGCATGCTCTCTGGTTTTTGTGGCACTGGCATCCCATTCTGTGACTAAAGCAGCCTCTATTTAATAGCATAATAAACATTTGCACTTATTCTCATAGAAATCAGGCCTGATAAAGACACTTTTGCTGTGCATGCTCTCTGGTTTTTGTGGCACTGGCATCCCATTCCGTGACTAAAGCAGCCTCTATTTAATAGCATAATAACCATTTGCACTTATTCTCATAGAAATCAGGCCTGATAAAGACACTTTTGCTGTGCATGCTCTCTGGTTTTTGTGGCACTGGCATCCCATTCTGTGACTAAAGCAGCCTCTATTTAATAGCATAATAAACATTTGCACTTATTCTCATAGAAATCAGGCCTGATAAAGACACTTTTGCTGTGCATGCTCTCTGGTTTTTGTGGCACTGGCATCCCATTCCGTGACTAAAGCAGCCTCTATTTAATAGCATAATAAACATTTGCACTTATTCTCATAGAAATCAGGCCTGATAAAGACACTTTTGCTGTGCATGCTCTCTGGTTTTTGTGGCACTGGCATCCCATTCTGTGACTAAAGCAGCCTCTATTTAATAGCATAATAACCATTTGCACTTATTCTCATAGAAATCAGGCCTGATAAAGACACTTTTGCTGTGCATGCTCTCTGGTTTTTGTGGCACTGGCATCCCATTCCGTGACTAAAGCAGCCTCTATTTAATAGCATAATAAACATTTGCACTTATTCTCATAGAAATCAGGCCTGATAAAGACACTTTTGCTGTGCATGCTCTCTGGTTTTTGTGGCACTGGCATCCCATTCCGTGACTAAAGCAGCCTCTATTTAATAGCATAATAAACATTTGCACTTATTCTCATAGAAATCAGGCCTGATAAAGACACTTTTGCTGTGCATGCTCTCTGGTTTTTGTGGCACTGGCATCCCATTCTGTGACTAAAGCAGCCTCTATTTAATAGCATAATAAACATTTGCACTTATTCTCATAGAAATCAGGCCTGATAAAGACACTTTTGCTGTGCATGCTCTCTGGTTTTTGTGGCACTGGCATCCCATTCCGTGACTAAAGCAGCCTCTATTTAATAGCATAATAAACATTTGCACTTATTCTCATAGAAATCAGGCCTGATAAAGACACTTTTGCTGTGCATGCTCTCTGGTTTTTGTGGCACTGGCATCCCATTCCGTGACTAAAGCAGCCTCTATTTAATAGCATAATAAACATTTGCACTTATTCTCATAGAAATCAGGCCTGATAAAGACACTTTTGCTGTGCATGCTCTCTGGTTTTTGTGGCACTGGCATCCCATTCTGTGACTAAAGCAGCCTCTATTTAATAGCATAATAAACATTTGCACTTATTCTCATAGAAATCAGGCCTGATAAAGACACTTTTGCTGTGCATGCTCTCTGGTTTTTGTGGCACTGGCATCCCATTCTGTGACTAAAGCAGCCTCTATTTAATAGCATAATAAACATTTGCACTTATTCTCATAGAAATCAGGCCTGATAAAGACACTTTTGCTGTGCATGCTCTCTGGTTTTTGTGGCACTGGCATCCCATTCCGTGACTAAAGCAGCCTCTATTTAATAGCATAATAAACATTTGCACTTATTCTCATAGAAATCAGGCCTGATAAAGACACTTTTGCTGTGCATGCTCTCTGGTTTTTGTGGCACTGGCATCCCATTCTGTGACTAAAGCAGCCTCTATTTAATAGCATAATAAACATTTGCACTTATTCTCATAGAAATCAGGCCTGATAAAGACACTTTTGCTGTGCATGCTCTCTGGTTTTTGTGGCACTGGCATCCCATTCTGTGACTAAAGCAGCCTCTATTTAATAGCATAATAAACATTTGCACTTATTCTCATAGAAATCAGGCCTGATAAAGACACTTTTGCTGTGCATGCTCTCTGGTTTTTGTGGCACTGGCATCCCATTCCGTGACTAAAGCAGCCTCTATTTAATAGCATAATAAACATTTGCACTTATTCTCATAGAAATCAGGCCTGATAAAGACACTTTTGCTGTGCATGCTCTCTGGTTTTTGTGGCACTGGCATCCCATTCTGTGACTAAAGCAGCCTCTATTTAATAGCATAATAAACATTTGCACTTATTCTCATAGAAATCAGGCCTGATAAAGACACTTTTGCTGTGCATGCTCTCTGGTTTTTGTGGCACTGGCATCCCATTCCGTGACTAAAGCAGCCTCTATTTAATAGCATAATAAACATTTGCACTTATTCTCATAGAAATCAGGCCTGATAAAGACACTTTTGCTGTGCATGCTCTCTGGTTTTTGTGGCACTGGCATCCCATTCTGTGACTAAAGCAGCCTCTATTTAATAGCATAATAAACATTTGCACTTATTCTCATAGAAATCAGGCCTGATAAAGACACTTTTGCTGTGCATGCTCTCTGGTTTTTGTGGCACTGGCATCCCATTCCGTGACTAAAGCAGCCTCTATTTAATAGCATAATAAACATTTGCACTTATTCTCATAGAAATCAGGCCTGATAAAGACACTTTTGCTGTGCATGCTCTCTGGTTTTTGTGGCACTGGCATCCCATTCTGTGACTAAAGCAGCCTCTATTTAATAGCATAATAAACATTTGCACTTATTCTCATAGAAATCAGGCCTGATAAAGACACTTTTGCTGTGCATGCTCTCTGGTTTTTGTGGCACTGGCATCCCATTCCGTGACTAAAGCAGCCTCTATTTAATAGCATAATAACCATTTGCACTTATTCTCATAGAAATCAGGCCTGATAAAGACACTTTTGCTGTGCATGCTCTCTGGTTTTTGTGGCACTGGCATCCCATTCTGTGACTAAAGCAGCCTCTATTTAATAGCATAATAAACATTTGCACTTATTCTCATAGAAATCAGGCCTGATAAAGACACTTTTGCTGTGCATGCTCTCTGGTTTTTGTGGCACTGGCATCCCATTCCGTGACTAAAGCAGCCTCTATTTAATAGCATAATAAACATTTGCACTTATTCTCATAGAAATCAGGCCTGATAAAGACACTTTTGCTGTGCATGCTCTCTGGTTTTTGTGGCACTGGCATCCCATTCTGTGACTAAAGCAGCCTCTATTTAATAGCATAATAACCATTTGCACTTATTCTCATAGAAATCAGGCCTGATAAAGACACTTTTGCTGTGCATGCTCTCTGGTTTTTGTGGCACTGGCATCCCATTCTGTGACTAAAGCAGCCTCTATTTAATAGCATAATAAACATTTGCACTTATTCTCATAGAAATCAGGCCTGATAAAGACACTTTTGCTGTGCATGCTCTCTGGTTTTTGTGGCACTGGCATCCCATTCCGTGACTAAAGCAGCCTCTATTTAATAGCATAATAAACATTTGCACTTATTCTCATAGAAATCAGGCCTGATAAAGACACTTTTGCTGTGCATGCTCTCTGGTTTTTGTGGCACTGGCATCCCATTCTGTGACTAAAGCAGCCTCTATTTAATAGCATAATAAACATTTGCACTTATTCTCATAGAAATCAGGCCTGATAAAGACACTTTTGCTGTGCATGCTCTCTGGTTTTTGTGGCACTGGCATCCCATTCCGTGACTAAAGCAGCCTCTATTTAATAGCATAATAAACATTTGCACTTATTCTCATAGAAATCAGGCCTGATAAAGACACTTTTGCTGTGCATGCTCTCTGGTTTTTGTGGCACTGGCATCCCATTCCGTGACTAAAGCAGCCTCTATTTAATAGCATAATAAACATTTGCACTTATTCTCATAGAAATCAGGCCTGATAAAGACACTTTTGCTGTGCATGCTCTCTGGTTTTTGTGGCACTGGCATCCCATTCTGTGACTAAAGCAGCCTCTATTTAATAGCATAATAAACATTTGCACTTATTCTCATAGAAATCAGGCCTGATAAAGACACTTTTGCTGTGCATGCTCTCTGGTTTTTGTGGCACTGGCATCCCATTCTGTGACTAAAGCAGCCTCTATTTAATAGCATAATAAACATTTGCACTTATTCTCATAGAAATCAGGCCTGATAAAGACACTTTTGCTGGCCAAAGCCCTACTGGACCCTGCCAGGTCGATTCCTGCCCGGGGCATCCCATTCTGTGACTACAGCAGCCTCTGTTTAAGACCATATAAGCATTTGCTCTTATCATATTTGAAATTAGCCTGATAAAGACACTTTTGCTGGCCAAAGCCCTACTGGACCCTGCCAGGTCCATTCCTGCCCAGGGCATCCCATTCTGTGACTAAAGCAGCCTCTGTTTAAGACCATATAAGCATTTGCTCTTATTATATTTATATTATAAGACACTTTTGCTGGGCATAGGCTTACTGCTGCCTGCCAGGTGCACTTCTGTTGAGGCATCCCATTCTGTAACATAGCATACCCCTCTTTATTTACACTAAGCAGCTCTCTTATTTACACTAAGCAGGCCTGTTGGAGGCTGAGTGTTACTGCTCACTTTTGGTGTGCATTATATTCTGTTTTATATAGACCCACTGCTGCCTGGGGGTTCTTAAAATATCACCTACTACCACGCCAGTTAGACTATGTCGGGCAGACAAGTGCCTGGAAGTGAAAAGAGGAGTGGCAGAGGCCAAGATTCCGCAGGCAGAGCTCGCATCAGACTGGGGGCCAGTAGCAGCAGGAGTCACGCTGAGAGACCTAATCTGCCAGTATCTGCTAGCGGTCGGGTCTCCACCAGTAACGCATCTGCCGTGGTAGATTGGCTGACGCGCTCATCAACAACATCATCACAACTTACATCTGAGACCCCCAGTCTAGGGTCGGTAGGTTCCTCTGACACAACCCTGAGTTGGCATGCCCCGAGAGCAGTCCCTGTCCTCCCATTGCCTCTGTCCTACGCCGTTCCCTCCCCCAGCGACGTATCCTATGCTTTGGGTTCAGCTCCACTCTTTAGTGAGGAGGACGATCAGATACAGGAGGACAGTCAGCAGCTACTGCCCAGCCAAGAAATGGAGGTGGCTTCTTTAGCTAGGCAGACAAATAGTGATGTGGACAGTGTCGTGGGTGCTGCGAGCGTTCCAGCTCCTGCGCCAGACACTGTTGACGAATCCACGAACATCAGTGACGTACAGCCACAACCCGGTGATGATGATGATGATGACGATGAAGCCGATCGCACTTGGGAGCCGGGTGATGAAGGGGCTTCATCGTCATCATCAGGAGAAGAGGGGCGCAGGTTGCCCCGGAGTCAGCAGCTGAGGCAGCAAGGTGGTAGCAGTCAGCATGGGGGCACAATTCCAAAGGCTGGAGCCGGCCGGGGCCGGGGCCGGGGTAGAGCACCTGCTGTGCGGCAGTCTACCTTATCGGGAGGTAGTGGAGCAGGGGTTCCTGGAGTTGGCAACAGCAGCAGTGAATCAGTGAGGCCAGGGGGTGGGAAAAGTAGCTACTCGGCAGTGTGGCAGTTTTTCCTGAGGCATCCGCAGGAGGGTAACATGGCCACATGCAAGATATGTAGGCAAAAGGTGAAGCGTGGCCAGGGTCCAAATGTTGGCACCACGGCCCTGCGTCAACATATGATGCGTCACCATAAAACGACCTGGGAGAACCGAGGCTCCCAAGGGGTGGTCCAGTCTGCTTCCTCACCAAGTGAGCTCCCAATTTCTGCCAGCCAAGGCTCCAGCACCTCAGCCGAAGGCAGCTGTGCGTCACACCCATCCTCTGTCGCTCCTGCTCCTCCTCCTCCTCCTCCAAGTCATGCATCCCGCCAGCAATCCATCAGCGAAGCCATGTCCAAGAGACAGCAGTATGCGCCCACTCATCCTACGGCGCAGAAGCTGAATGTGCTCCTGTCCAAGTTGCTGGTGCTGCAGTCGCTCCCTTTTCAGGTGGTGGAATCTGCACCTTTCAGAGAACTGATGGCTTGTGCCGAGCCGAGGTGGAGAGTCCCAAGCCGTCATTTCTTTGCCAAGAAGGCAGTACCAGCGCTGCACACTTTTGTTGAACAGAAGGTGGGCCAGTCCTTGAGCCTGTCGGTGTGTAGCAAAATACATGGCAGCGCCGACATCTGGAGCTGTAACTACGGTCAGGGGCAGTACATGTCGTTTACGGCCCACTGGGTGAATGTGGTCCCTTTGCAGCAGCAACTTGGACAGGTCACGCCGCTTCGGCCTCCGCGCTCTCTGCCCATTGGGCCTGTGACACCGTGCGACTCGGCCTCCTCATCCTCCGCCATCTCCTCACCCTCCACTGTAGGCTCAAGTCTCAGTGCCCCTCCAGTCTACCATGTGTGCAGGGCACGGAGGTGTCACGCAGTGCTTCACATGGTTTGTCTTGGCGAACGGAGTCACACAGGGGAGGAACTGCTTAAATGTATTCATCAGGAAATCCAAACATGGCTTACTCCGAGAAAACTTAAAATGGGAATCATGGTTACCGACAATGGGAAGAACATTTTGTCTGCGCTGCGCCAAGGAAGCCTGACCCATGCCCCCTGCATGGCTCACGTCTTCAATCTGGTTGTCAAGCGGTTTCTGAAGTGTTCCCCCCATCTGCAGGACATCCTAACAACTTCACGGAAACTTTGCATGCACTTCAGCCACTCCTACACCGCCAAACACACCCTTCTTGAGCTACAGCGTCAGAATGGTATCCCCCAACATAGTCTGATTTGCGATGTTTCCACCCGTTGGAATTCCACCCTTCACATGTTGGACCGATTATATGAACAGAGAAAAGCCATCACGGATTTCCTGATGATCCAAGCAGATAGGGGGACTCCCCTGTGTAACTTCAATGTCAACCAGTGGCAGCTCATACGTGACACCTGCCGTTTGCTCAGGCCCTTTGAGGAAGCCACTTTATTTGTCAGTCGGCAGGATTACGGGATGAACGACGTGATTCCACTGCTTCATGTACTACAGCACATGTTGGAAACCATGGCTGGTCAGGGCACTGGAGACATGGCGTTTACATCTTACGGCCACATGAACCCCGTTGGAGCTGAACTGGAGGAGGAGGAGGAGGAAGAGGAGGAGGAGGAGTTGCCCAGCGAAACACAGTTTAGGCTTGGCGAAATGGCTGGTTTATCTAGTCAGCGGACAGGAGAGGAGGAGCAGGAGCAGCCAGAGGAGCTAGAGGTTTTTGAGGAAGGAGAGACAGAGGACCCGGGCACACCGTGGCAGTATGCAGTGGAGATGGAGACAGGTAGTCCATCCGAGTCACTTGCGCAAATGGCACGAAGCATGCTCACATGCTTGCGTAGTGACCCCAGAATTGTTTCCATCTGTCGGCGGGATGACTTCTGGCTGTCCACCTTATTGGACCCTCGCTTCCGGCACAAAATGGGGGCATTTTTTAAACCCACCGAGAGGGAGGACAAACTCAACTACTACAAAGACATTCTACGTAGGCAGTTGGCCGATGCCTATCTGCGCCATGGTCCATACTCTCGCAGGTCTGACTCGAGGGGACCTCTGCGCTCACCTTCCACTGCCATGGCCGCTGGGGGGGTTGGCAGCAGCAGCAGCAGAAGCTCCATCAGCAGCAGCAGCCTCAGTCTTCAGTCGCTAATGAGTAGCTTTCTACACCCGCATAGTGAGGCTACTCATGAGCAGCAGGAAGACCTGGAGCAGGACCTGAACCAGCAGGTCATGTCATACTTTGACATGACCATGCCAACACACCTTGAGGATCCGCTGGACTTCTGGGCAGCCAAACTTGATTTGTGGCCGCAACTAGCAGAGTTTGCCCTGGAAAAGCTGTCCTGCCCGGCAAGTAGCGTGCCATCTGAGCGGGTGTTTAGTGCGGCGGGGGCCATAGTTACGGCGAGGAGAACTCGTCTGTCAACTAAAAATGTGGAGAGACTCACCTTTGTCAAAATGAATCAGGGATGGATCAGCCAGGATTTCCACCCACCAATGCCTGATGCATGCGACTAGATTCAGCATGGTGCCACGTTTTACACTTTACAAATGGTGCAAAACATATTTATGTCTTTAGGCCATTTTTTGGGCTCCTGCTGCTGCTACTGCCAACTTCTGCCAACTCCAGGGTGTGATTCATCCAATTTTTGGGCTCCTGAAGCCAACTCCAGTGTATATTTGGGCTCCTGCTGCTACTACTGTCAACTCCTGCCAACTCCAGGGTGTGATTCATCCAATTTTTGGGCTCCTGAGGCCAACTCCAGTGTATATTTGGGCTCCTGCTGCTGCTACTGTCAACTCCTGCCAACTCCAGGGTGTGATTCATCCAATTTTTGGGCTCCTGAAGCCAACTCCAGTGTATATTTGGGCTCCTGCTGCTACTACTGCCAACTTCTGCCAACTCCAGGGTGTGATTCATCCAATTTTTGGGCTCCTGAAGCCAACTCCAGTGTATATTTGGGCTCCTGCTGCTGCTACTGTCAACTCCTGCCAACTCCAGGGTGTGATTCATCCAATTTTTGGGCTCCTGAAGCCAACTCCAGTGTATATTTGGGCTCCTGCTGCTGCTGCTGTCAACTCCTGCCAACTCCAGGGTGTGATTCATCCAATTTTTGGGCTCCTGAAGCCAACTCCAGTGTATATTTGGGCTCCTGCTGCTGCTGCTGCCAACTTCTGCCAACTCCAGGGTGTGATTCATCCAATTTTTGGGCTCCTGAAGCCAACTCCAGTGTATATTTGGGCTCCTGCTGCTGCTGCTGCTGCCAACTTCTGCCAACTCCAGGGTGTGATTCATCCAATTTTTGGGCTCCTGAAGCCAACTCCAGTGTATATTTGGGCTCCTGCTGCTGCTGCTGCCAACTTCTGCCAACTCCAGGGTGTGATTCATCCAATTTTTGGGCTCCTGAAGCCAACTCCAGTGTATATTTGGGCTCCTGCTGCTACTACTGTCAACTCCTGCCAACTCCAGGGTGTGATTCATCCAATTTTTGGGCTCCTGAGGCCAACTCCAGTGTATATTTGGGCTCCTGCTGCTGCTACTGCCAACTTCTGCCAACTCCAGGGTGTGATTCATCCAATTTTTGGGCTCCTGAAGCCAACTCCAGTGTATATTTGGGCTCCTGCTGCTACTACTGCCAACTTCTGCCAACTCCAGGGTGTGATTCATCCAATTTTTGGGCTCCTGAGGCCAACTCCAGTGTATATTTGGGCTCCTGCTGCTACTACTGCCAACTTCTGCCAACTCCAGGGTGTGATTCATCCAATTTTTGGGCTCCTGAGGCCAACTCCAGTGTATATTTGGGCTCCTGCTGCTGCTGCTGCCAACTTCTGCCAACTCCAGGGTGTGATTCATCCAATTTTTGGGCTCCTGAAGCCAACTCCAGTGTATATTTGGGCTCCTGCTGCTACTACTGTCAACTCCTGCCAACTCCAGGGTGTGATTCATCCAATTTTTGGGCTCCTGAAGCCAACTCCAGTGTATATTTGGGCTCCTGCTGCTGCTACTGTCAACTCCTGCCAACTCCAGGGTGTGATTCATCCAATTTTTGGGCTCCTGAGGCCAACTCCAGTGTATATTTGGGCTCCTGCTGCTGCTACTGTCAACTCCTGCCAACTCCAGGGTGTGATTCATCCAATTTTTGGGCTCCTGAAGCCAACTCCAGTGTATATTTGGGCTCCTGCTGCTGCTGCTGCTGCCAACTTCTGCCAACTCCAGGGTGTGATTCATCCAATTTTTGGGCTCCTGAAGCCAACTCCAGTGTATATTTGGGCTCCTGCTGCTGCTACTGTCAACTCCTGCCAACTCCAGGGTGTGATTCATCCAATTTTTGGGCTCCTGAAGCCAACTCCAGTGTATATTTGGGCTCCTGCTGCTGCTACTGCCAACTTCTGCCAACTCCAGGGTGTGATTCATCCAATTTTTGGGCTCCTGAAGCTAACTCCAGTGTATATTTGGGCTCCTGCTGCTACTACTGCCAACTTCTGCCAACTCCAGGGTGTGATTCATCCAATTTTTGGGCTCCTGAGGCCAACTCCAGTGTATATTTGGGCTCCTGCTGCTGCTGCTGCCAACTTCTGCCAACTCCAGGGTGTGATTCATCCAATTTTTGGGCTCCTGAAGCCAACTCCAGTGTATATTTGGGCTCCTGCTGCTACTACTGTCAACTCCTGCCAACTCCAGGGTGTGATTCATCCAATTTTTGGGCTCCTGAGGCCAACTCCAGTGTATATTTGGGCTCCTGCTGCTGCTGCTGCCAACTTCTGCCAACTCCAGGGTGTGATTCATCCAATTTTTGGGCTCCTGAGGCCAACTCCAGTGTATATTTGGGCTCCTGCTCCTGCTGCTGCCAACTTCTGCCAACTCCAGGGTGTGATTCATCCAATTTTTGGGCTCCTGAAGCCAACTCCAGTGTATATTTGGGCTCCTGCTGCTACTACTGTCAACTCCTGCCAACTCCAGGGTGTGATTCATCCAATTTTTGGGCTCCTGAGGCCAACTCCAGTGTATATTTGGGCTCCTGCTGCTGCTGCTGCCAACTTCTGCCAACTCCAGGGTGTGATTCATCCAATTTTTGGGCTCCTGAGGCCAACTCCAGTGTATATTTGGGCTCCTGCTGCTGCTGCTGCCAACTTCTGCCAACTCCAGGGTGTGATTCATCCAATTTTTGGGCTCCTGAGGCCAACTCCAGTGTATATTTGGGCTCCTGCTCCTGCTGCTGCCAACTTCTGCCAACTCCAGGGTGTGATTCATCCAATTTTTGGGCTCCTGAAGCCAACTCCAGTGTATATTTGGGCTCCTGCTGCTGCTGCCAACTTCTGCCAACTCCAGGGTGTGATTCATCCAATTTTTGGGCTCCTGAGGCCAACTCCAGTGTATATTTGGGCTCCTTCTGCCCCTCATAGTGATGCCACTTCAACTCTCTGCAATTGTGCCGCTCTGCGATTCTATTAGCGATGCCTCTGATCTGCATGTGATATTTCTTCAAAGTATTATTTAACAAACCCAGCACGCATCCTGTGCGTGTTACAGCAAGGCTGAATGGTTTACAACCCTATTGAGGCTGTAGGAGGCTCAGAAATAGCCGTTTTTAATAGCGATTCGTCGCGAATTTATTCGGGTCGAAACGATTTTTGTCGGAAAATTCGGCGAATCAGTCGAATCGAATTTTTCAAAAGTTCGCTCATCTCTACTTGGCACCACATTCAAGGACCCCTGCCCAGACAGCCCTGCACTCAGTTACTTCTGTGTTGACGTGCTCAGAGCTGCCCCCTTGATCGGCCATGTAGTGGTTGGTCTCCTGCCCAATGTCATGGCTCCGTGAAACATAGCATTGCAATATGAAGTACTGCCCAGGAAGTGGCATTGCAAGGTACACAGTAACTTATTTTAATTTTCTCTGGCCACAATCGTGTCCCGCTGCCCCTGCTCTGGCCCATCTGCCACAGTCCCCCCATGCCCCCCCCCACATAAGCCCCATACATTTGTAACAGATTGGCTCCATCCATCCCATCACCATCAATACGTTAACTCCCCCCTTTAGCCATCCAATCCCTGTTCCCTCAGCTCTGGCCCATCCAGCCCAGCAAGGGCAAGCAGCCTTTATTAGTTGGCACTTTGAAATCTCCAGCCCCTCCACCAGTGTCTTTATTTTTAACTAGACACCCCCTGCGTCAGCACCATGGCCAGACATTCACCTCTCACCACATACCTTTAAATGGGCGTTTCAAACAATTGTTTGAGTACCCCGGACCTAGCGAATGGTAGGCTAAATCCAAAAATGTGCCTTGAAAGTTGTATGCTGACTGGGTACACTTCATGACTTAGAACTGAGGTCACTTAGCAGTTTGTCAGAGCCATTGCACCTATGTAAACTTGCGTGTGTTTGAACAAAGGTCACCATTGCTCTAGAGTTGAATAATATTACAAATAGAGCTATATTTGATTACCTATCCTAAAAAAGGTTATGTGTGTGTGTTTACGTGGTTTGTTTTTCTCTTCTTCAGCCCAGCATGATCCCTCAGCAAGGGTAAACTCACCCCCCAGTTTGGTTATGCCTACCAGGTCCGTACAGCATAGGAGCCCAGATCAGAGATTTTCGGTAAGTTAATTTAGTAGCATAAATACTAACAAGTGCTTAAGAATGTGTTAAACTGTTGAAATCCAAAATTTGGACGCAAACTTAGCCTTTTTTTTTTGATATGTCCCTACAGACCCGCACACTCATGGAAGAGATCCAGGACATGGAGGAAGATGATGATGTCTCCGTACAGGGCACGTCGGATGAACTCCCCCTGGGTCCCAATTTGGAACTGCTCCATAATGTTTCTCTGGCCAATCCTCAGCAGCAGAGTGAATCTCCATCCATTGTGCTTGCACATGGGGAGACTGACACTACAGTCCCCAGTGTTCACTCTGCTGCTGAGGATTTGCAAAGCAGGCCGGTTGCTGTTGAGGGTACGACACCACGCGGCAGGGAACGCCCAAGAGCCAGGGTAATTGTGCGGCGGACGCCATTACGCCGCCCCACAATTTCCCAGGGGAGGCAGAGTGCCCTGCTTCAATTATGGACCCAACAAAGGGACTCTTATGACGCCCAGCTCGTTACAGAGCGTGAGCAAAGGCATGCCGACATGGTGAACATCCATACCAGTCTACAGGGCATCCTCGCGGAGTTGCGTACCCTCAACAGCAACGTGGCCAATGCAAGTAATGGCATCCAGTCAGCCATGGCTGAGATGACCAATATGCAGAGAAACATTGTGGAGCAGTTTCAAATTCACAATGCTGCCATGGCCCAGGCTAGGTCCCATTCCCATGGACCTCCACCTGGACCTCCACCTGGGTATTATGGGCAGCCACCCTATTAAGCCATGGGTGTGTGGGACATCTTTTCTCTTAACCCCCACTGTATTTACTTGTCCTTTGAGGTTTCAAACAATCCATTTTGTGTTGCTCTGGCAGGTTGTGTTTTGTATTTGCTCCCATATAGCTCCTTAGAGTAATGCTTAAGGCCACTAGCCAATGCCATAGGTCTATGTGGAGTTTATCTGGCCACTTATGGCTTTACCTATGTATTTGGTTGGTGCTCCTCCTGTTTGCAGACATGTTTGTGTGACATTATGGCCATGCCCAAATATCCCTGGGCACAGGCAATATTAATGACTGGACTAGGCTGGCCTTTGGACTGGGTGTCCTTGTTTGGTTGTGCCACTCACTTCCAGGTGTAGATGTGCTCGATGTTTTTTTTTAATGTTATCCATTTGTTACCACAGATGTATGTGGACTGATTTCTGTTAACCACTATAATTTTTCATTTTCAAAGTAAAACAAAAAATTCACTTACAATACTTGTGGCGTTTTTAGTGGGAAGACATTTTTAACAGCTTGGGCTAAACCAGATAATTTTGGTTTGAAGAGGTGTAACAATGCAAAGCTAAAGCTAAGGAAACTACATGAAATACATTAGGCAACAATTAAGGTCTAAATGTTTTACTTAGAGGTAATGCCACATTACGGCAAAACAACATATGTAACAAAAAGGATAACACAGACATACAGAATGGTGAGACAGGGAAAAAAGTTAACTAAAATGCTGGCTGATCAGGTTGGCTCGAACAGATTGGCCAGACTCACTGGGGGGCCCCTCAAAATTCTCGACTTCATCCTCGACGGCTGAAGAGGGCAGGCTGTCCACATAACGTGGGACACGTTCCATGATGGCAAAATTGTGCAAAACAGCACATGCCATTATAATGTCGATCACTTTCTTGGGATCATATTGCAGGGCCCCCCCAGTATGGTCAAGGCAACGAAAACGTGTCTTCAGCAGACCAAAGGCCCTCTCCACAACAGCCCGGGTCTTGCGATGCGCACGGTTATACGCTTCCTGAGAGGCATCCTGGGGCCGCAGCACAGGCGTCATGAGCCAGGGTAGAAGTGGGTACCCGGAATCACCTTAAACAGAGAATTAAATGTAATCAAAATTAAAAAGGCAACACAACCAACACCAAAAATTTCACAGATATCATAATGATGTAAGGTAAAGTGTTCCCAAAAAAAAACACGGCACATTAGGGCCCCCAAAAATTGCACTAAGGTATAACCTAAATAAAAATGGCACTTCTATATACCAATTAATTAACAAACATCTGCACGGCCAAGGGTATTTGTATTTTACATATATTTGTAGTTTTCAGACATGTTACAATTAGGATGCTGCGGAGGGCCTATCCACATTTCACTGGAAACTACAATGTATGCAGTTTAAGTCCACTTTGACATTTAACGACCAATAGTACCAAAGGAGCCAAATGTCAAAGATCCCTATCCACATTTCACAGGAAACTACAATGTATGCAGTTTAAGTCCACTTTGACATTTAAAGACCAATAGTACAAAAGGAGCCAAAGGTCAAAGATCCCTATCCACAATTCACAGGAAACTACAATGTATGCAGTTTAAGTCCACTTTGACATTTAAAGACCAATAGTCCAAAAGGAGCCAAAGGTCAAAGATCCTTGGGTATAAACTCCAAACCAATATATTTAGGCACAAGGAACTTACAGACATCCTAACTAAAGGGAAAACATTCTGAAGGCCACAGCGAGACAAGGATTTTTTGGGTAAGTTCCTAATATATGAGCCAAGAAAAAGGCAGTTGGACGCTTCTGTAAAGTTTTCCAAAACAAACATATCAACAAATACAAGATTAATGCCACATTTAATAACACACAAATAGGACACACTTACCAAGCAGCCATGCCCCCGAAAATTCACCTGCCTCAAATCTCCGAAACAACCCAGATCGCCGGAGGATATAGGAGTCGTGGGACGATCCGGGGTAGCCGGCAAGGACACTCATAAACCGCATATCCGGACCAACCACGGCCTGGACATTAAGTGAGTGTCCCATTTTACGATTCCTTAAGGAAAAAACATACAAAAAGGGTAATTGATATTTGACCCAAACTAATAAATTAACCACAAAACATGTCTGCACTCTATTGGGAAAGACTAATGAAAAGCCGAGATAAAGCAGCTACACAAATGAGGGATAAACAAATATGCTTCCGCAAAGGAAAACAGGTTACATGACACGTTGGGCAACATAATAACCAATCTCAATACCTATATATATACTCGTCGGCTGCCCTAGGTACGAGTGCCACATGTGTGCAGTCAATTGCACCAATAACGTTGGGCATGTCGGCCACATTATAAAAACCAAGCTTAATGGCGTTTCTGGCTGCCATATCATCTGGAAAAAATATATATTTTTGAGTTATGGCAGCCATGCCTTCCAAAAATTTAGACAGTGCGCGGCTCAGCGTAGGCTGTGACATCCCCACAGAGAGGGCACCCAGCCTCTGGAACGAGCCGTTCGCCAAAAATTGCAGGCAGCCAAGCATCTTGGTCATACCTGAAATTGCATGCCCCTTCCTTGTGGTGCGGGCTAACCATGGCCGCAGCTCACTATATAATTTATGGAGGGAAGCGCGATTAAGCCTGGTCAGCTCGAACAGCTCAACATCATTCATGCTATCGATGTTCATGCGACGACGCAGGGGCAATCTGCTCTCAGACATCTCGATCAACTCAATGCCAAAAAGCATAAGCCCTTGATGTGCCACAAACTCGCTCCGCTCCATCCTACTCCCGAGGCCAAATAGCTGCCGGCAAACATTTCGTAAAGCAGCTCTTTAATGGGCTTCAAAACAATTAGCAATCACCTCTCTGAATTGGGCGCAAGCCCATGTGAAGGACGTAAAAAATAGGATCGGACGCAAATAATACAATTTGGACGGGAAAAACACACGAACTAACGCAAATTATACGATTCTCGTACGAAATGCGTATGTTCATATACGTCTATGCGCGAACGATCGTGCGAATACGAAATGGCCAAAAAAACAAGAAAAAATGACAAACACCCACCCAAACTTACGATTCTCGATACGAAATCACTTAACTTTTGCTCTTTGAATCGAGGGGTATGTGTCAAACAGTTTCAGGCATTGTAATTAAGGGCAGCATGAAGATACTTAATGGACAGGGAAAACTCATTATCTATCACCACTAGAACACCCAGATGCTACTGCTCCTGCTGCTGCTGATGATGATTATAAGCTAGGGCCTTAGATTGATAGAACATACAATATATTTATGATTCCTGTGAAAGTTACATTAATTATACTAGTAACAGATGTTTTTATGCTGGAGTTGGACCCCAATTCCCATTCTGACTATGCAGCCATGACCCTCACCACACTCATTATCTTTATCTTTAAACCCTGAACTGGTTTAAATGTACTGTAAATCTTATTTGCAACCCAATTGTTTCAAAAGGGAACAACTCATAAATAATAGAGTTCGGCACTTGTATGCTTGTGTTGGGTAGACTGAGACTGAGTTTCTCCTCTAATATGAATAACTTATTAGATGAAATACAGTTTCCTTGCTCACTTGAACTTTAATTAAAAATATGCTAAATAAATCATAATTGTTTCATATTAATTGCACCTGATTATGCGTGGAAGGAGGAGAAGCTTTCTAGAGAAAAGAATCCTGCAAGTATTGTGATAATGTCACCTAGAGTGTAAAGAAGCGCTACACACTTTGAAAATGCCAAGCTTATCAAGCCACCAGAAATGGATTCAGACTGGCATCTAACAACCAAAATACCAACTCCAAGACTTTTCAGTAAAAATATAATGCTGTTTAGATATATATATAATGCTTCACATATAGCAAGCAGGAGATACGTTAATCATTGTGTGTTTTTCAGCTAAGAAATAAAAAAGAAGGAACGTGAGAAACCAAATTAACAAAAGCTGCAAATAGAAAACTGATTTCAAATGCCAAATAGAACAGTCCTGCAAAAAGCTCAAATAGGTAAATTGTAAAAAGATGAAGAAGAAGACTAGGTCTTTGAAAAATAAGATGACTCAGATCATTATCTTACCCATCTTACCTTTCAAGGGTTGGAGAAGGGCAGAAAGAGAATGCAGAAGTATTTCATTATACGCACTACAGGGAGGAACAAGATGGCATACACCCAAGAGTACAGCATATAGGCAAATTAGTTCAGTGTTCAGTGACTGACAGGAGACTATTTTTATTTTAATCTTCTTTGGAAACGCAACTTATTCTGCTGCAGTGCCATAGGCCCAAGTGGAAACAGATGTAGTGACGCTATTCAAAATGGAAATTAGATTTCAGACTGGAAATTGCATACCTGTGAGCATGACAATGAGAGTAGCCTTGAAGAGCTGGAGGTTTGCTCACAAAAATGAAAAATTGGAAAAGAATAGTCAGATGGAAATTACATAATTAAAGAACAATGGTAAGATGGAAACATCTGAAACAGTTAAAAAAAATATTAAACAGAGTTACTAAAGTAACTAATAAAAACAACCTACACCTAAATTTGCCCCATTAGTTCAATTTTATTAAAAAATAATTGACCATTTTTTTTCTCTGTTATTATGAATAATGGCCAATAATGAATGCTATCTTCCTATATTTAGAAAACTAGCCAATTACAAATTCCAGTTGTCTCTTTATCCATATCCCTTGAGATCCATCTCAGTGAACAAATGCCCTTGGGCTACAGTATGTTGAGCCCAAGAAAGTTTGTCAATGATTTTGCCAGTAGTCTATTTCTGTAGCTGATTGATCACATGACTGTAGGCTATCAACCCAGACATAAGAAAATTGGAACAGCAGAGGAGTTTTAACAAGACTCAAAACTTTTCATAACTTTCATTTGGTTTTCATTACAGCAAATTAAAACCCATGTGCCATGTAGCAAGGAAGAAGCTACACTCTGCACCCAATGTGAAACTTGCCTTGCCTGGCCTATCTCTGCCTGCCTGGCTAATCACCATCTACTGTGCCATCTGTACTGTAAGACCAGTTTAGGCTCTCGATCTGCTGTGTCACCCAATTGACCTGTGTTCCTGATCTGCTGTGCTGCCTGAATTAGTTATGTGTTTGATCTGCTTTCTAATGGACCAGTAATATGTAGTGTCACCAAAGGCAGCCTGCTTCTTCTGGTGCTCTGATAGCCTGCTTCCTCATGACTGATCGCAGAAGTGTGCACAAAAGCCAGCCTATGAGCTCCATGGCACCAGTGGCAATAATATGGAAGGTAAAAGTATTTTTGCCTAAGAAAACAGGAGTTTCCAAGCAGCACGCATGCAACACAGCAGAAAGAGACTACACATAGATACATGTAACAGCGTTATCTACTGTCATAAATGTAAACTACATTAATTTAGTAACATAGATGCAGGTCACATACAGAGACAAGCTGTAAGCTCTTGCACAGTATCTCCAACACCCCTTCTCAACAGCTGAGGCTTAGTCAGTTAAACCCATCTTCTTTGTAAGCCTTGAGTGTCTTTCAGCCATCAGCAGCTTGGTAAGGATATCTGCTGCAAGTGCAAGACAAAAATTCTCATTGGTTCCAACTGTGATTGGCCCAAGTCTGTTAACAGTTGTCTCAGCCATATGACTCCTTGGCTTGGCTGCGCTTCTGCAATATACTCTGCTTCAGTAGTTGATAGTGTGACAGAGAGCTGCTTTCAGCTAGTCCAACTGATAGCACCTACTAGTAGCCACTGGTAGATTTTCTGTCACTGGCCTGGCCAACATCCACATATCCTGTCAGCATGCATTCACCACTTGCTGGTAACCTTAGCTTGTAGTGAAAAGTCCCTTTAAAATAATTAATGACTCATTTTACATCATTCCAGTCCATCTGACTTAACATTCAAACCTTTCTGCATAGGATTCCAATAGTTGCTGCAATGTCCGGCCTGGTAGCGGTTGTAATGTATAGCAATTGCCGTATTGCTTTTCTGTTTACTGTTATTTGGTAGTACAATATCTTGGCTGTTTATGTCTTTCAGTAGTTGGTTTCCATGGGAGATTTTACTGGTTTGGCATCTTCCATTTCAAAAGTTACAATTGTTTTTTGTATTTTGTGCTTTGGTTTCAGAAAAATCTGCCATCTTCCTCTCTCTCAATCTGAATGCAATCTTAAGGCACTTCTTTATGTTTTTAATATCTTTGGTCTTAAAATGCTGAGTCAGGCTTTGTAGTAATTCAGCTTCATCCCCCTCATCCTCAAATCAAATCAGGATATAGTCCACGTAAATGAGCACATAGATCCATCTGTTTGCCAATGTATTTGTGTATAAGCAGGGGTATGTTTTACTCCTCTGAAAGTCCTCATGTGTAAGCGCATTTATTATCATATTCCATGCTCTGGTGGCTTGCTTTAGACCATATATACTCAGCTTGAAGCTTGCATACTGGGCCTGGCCTTCATCTTCATCTTTGAATCTTGGTGGTTGTTCCATGTAGATGTCTTCTGTTAACTCACCATGCAGAAACACTGTTTTCACATCAAAATGTTTCTTGTCTGGCATTTTCATTGTGGCGGCTACTGTCAGCAAAGTCATTATTGTAGCATGTTTGACTACTGGACCAAAAGTCTTATTATAGTTCTCTCCATATTTTTGAAATATCCCTTGGCTATGAGTCCTGCTTTGTATTGCTCCACCGTGCCATCTGTATTGTACTTCACTTTAAGCTGAGATATGTCTTTCCAAGTTGCAGGTTCATTAGTACTGGCAGTGCTTGCCTTGTATAAGAGACATACAAGTGGTTTACCTTTTTTTTTTTGTTGGACGTCTTGGTTCTGTCTGAACTTGCTTGTGTCTGCTCTTCAGTACTGGTAGGCTCTGTGCTCACTTCAACTGTTTGTTTATAAGTTAAAGATGATGGCTGATCAAAGTCAGTTTTATCTTCTGTTCTTACTTACTCAGCTGTCATCACATTGTGTCTCAGATCTTCAACAAAAGTTATGCTGTTGCTAATGGTGACCTTGTTTGTTCTGGGACTTAGGATTCGGTAACTCTTAACATTGTCACTGTATCCAACAAAGATTCCTTCAAATGCTTTGTTTTGGAGTTTGGTGTATTTTCCTCTGGAATGCACTCAAAAACTTGGCTTCTCGTTGTGCCACAGTTCATATGGTGTTTTCTCTACTATTCTGGAAAAGAGTCTGTTTTGCAAATAAGTGGCTGTAATTGCTGCCTCACCCCAGTATTTTTGCGGTAGTCCAAAGTCTGTCAGCATACTTGTCTTTACAACATAGTCCTGTAATTTGTAAAGAACTTCACTCTTGTGTTGCATTAGGTAAATTACTGTGTATCTTGAAAGTCCCTATGTACCTGTTGCCTCCAGGTGTAGGTGGGTTTAGGGGACCACATACATTACCGTGAACTAGGTCAAGGCGTCTTGAAGCTCTATTTTGACTCACTTTAGGAAGTGTTGCTCTTGTAGCTTTGAAATGATGTAATATTCACACTTAACAATAATTGGACAAGGGGATACTATTGAATCAGTTGTTTCCTCTTTTGTAGTTCTTGTATGCATTCTGGTTGTCTGTGACCTAAACACCTGTGCCCCATGTGTATACAGTCATTATGTTTAGCGGTGCACAATCTCACTTTTTCCTTCACTGTGTTGAGGTCATACAGATAATCATCCAGCTTGGCACTTGCTATCATCTGCTTTCTGTCCAGGATAGAACATTTGTCACCTTGGAATTCGACAGCGAGTCCTTTGGCTGCCAGACGCTTTACAGATAAGAGTCCTCCTTCTAGATCAGGCATAAAATACATCTTTTACTGGTATGGCTAAATTGTGCCCTGCATTATTGTGGCATACAAGGGTTTCATGTCCCTCTGCATGTAAATAGCCTCCATCTGCAAGGTAAATAGCCTCTTTGTTATTCAGATCAAGTTCTGTGAAAAATCTTCCATCACTTATCATGTGACTGGTTGCTCCCAAGTCAATGCACCAGCCTTGAAATGTATGGTTGTCTGTCACTTTAAATGTGGCATTTCAGTTCCCTTCACATGGATCAGAAATTTGTTTAGTATAACAGGAGCATTTTCTCTGCTTTCCAAATTGTACATTCTGGCATGTAAAGCACACACTGGCTTCCTTCCTGTGTAACCTTGTGTCTGTAGCTTTAAGAGCTGTTCTGATGTTGGTTTCATCAGTTGATCAGTGCAGTATATGAGTAAGGTAAGCTGCAAAACAACATGATGGCAATGTGACCAACTTATCTGAGGCATTTATATGCTCCTGCATGTCCTGCTGTCTGCCTCATTTTGTAAAGTTTCCTCAGCAGAAACAACTTGCTGTTTAAACTGGATCTCTCATGCAGTTTTTTCAGCACACCCCACATGACTTTTGTTGCATTCTCACTGTGTATGTAAAAGAGCTGAACATCTTCTACTAGTAAGTTTATGGTGGCCCATACCTGTCTGTTTTTCCTGTCCCAGTTCTGATTATTGTCCTGTGGCCTCTCTGTAGTAATAACCTGCCACAAGTGTCCTCTCTGGATAATATCATTTCCACTTTAAACATCCATTGCTGATAATTGTCATTGTTCAGCTTGGCCACTAAGAGTCTAGGTTCCGAGTTGCTGGCCATTCTCCCTCCTTTATATATAAGAACAGACTTGTATACAGAATATGTCCCTGTGGAAGGTTCTTTATGTAGATTTCTGCATCAGCCATGTTGTCTCCGTTGCTTGGTGCAATGGGGTAAAATCCAGATAGACCTGACTTTACTGAAACATGAGTGCAGTAAGAGAAGGTCACCTTACACGGGGAATAGCCTAGACAGGCTAGACTCATAGAGAGCAGCTCAATGTACAGGAAATAGTAAAAAAAACCTACTGTCATAAGTGTAAACTACAAAAATTTAGGAATATAGATGTAGATCACCGACAGAGACTAGCTGTCACACAGTATCTCCAACATATTGAACTGATTTAGGCAGGGTCTACAAAAATGAGGAGAGCCTTTCTACATTTTGATAAATGCCCTTTAAAATCCAGCCTTGAGCTTAGTTTTGTCTGGGCCATTCATTAAATGTTTAGACATTTTTATGTGTGATTTTGGACATTTTTGTTTTACTTGCAGTATCTATTTATGTTCTTTAGCCATGCTAAATATGCGTGAGTCATTTTTGAAGTTCAAGTTCTTATAAAACCGTATCGGTGACAATACAACATATTTAGACAGTTTATGATGAGAACATTTCCAGAACCAATAACATCAGGCATAGCTGGAACAAATCGCTTCAAGGGCAGATGAATAAGCGATAAAGAGACACTATTCTGTTTGTGAAAAAAGTTTCTCCTGTTTGTTCCATAAATTCAGCAATGCTTTTCTGTTTGCCAAGTGTCACATTGAAAGTTTGGCAACACTAGTGGGCTGGGAAGAAATGCATGACTCATGTTTTATATAACTACATAGTGAATAATGTATCACATTGATATAATTATTTTTCAGCTCCTTAAGTCAACTAAAATAAATAGTTGTTCTGCCAAGGTTTCCAGAACATTCCTACCCTCACGTGAAATTCCTACAGCTAACGGTTTACCATTTTTGAGTATGTGTGATAAACAATGAGTAACTAAACCTCCAGGTGAACCCTTTGTTATACAGAACAGGGTGGGAAATATTTGGGATACTTACAGCGACATAGAATGATGCAAATCTCAACAACGGGAAAGCAGATAAGAACAGAGCATGTAGCCCAGTCCCAATTCAATAGATGATGCTTCAACATCCTCAACAGGAAGGCATACAAAATCAGGATTCAGATTTGCTTTAGACAGAAAGTAAAATGATCAAAATACGCTTCCATTTTGGTTACCAGTTAAAGCAAAACTTAACCTCAATGGGCACTAGAAAAATTTTCCACCTTCAAAGTAACCCATAATCTGCATATTTCTATTAAAGAGCAAACTGAAATTATGGGGATTGGGTAGTTGTATTATTTTGGATTTAAAATTAGCCAATAACATTTAAACTAATGTTAAATAGTAGTCATTATTTATGTTTAATCTTGCTTTTATTAAGTTTTTTTAAGCGTATGACAGTTTAACAATTATACATGACACAAAACACAGTACAATACATATTTCAATACAATACAGTACAATACCCCACACACCACGAACCCCCCTTCCCCTCATAACCAGCCACTGTCCTCCTATCCAGCCCGTGGGTCTGCTAATACCAGCCGCCCGGTCAGACATTCTCCCCACCCGTTTCCCACGCACGGAGCATGGGGTGTCTGCCCACCCATACTATGACTAAAATGACGGGAGCCAGGCCCGCGTACCAACAAAGCATCCCAGGGTAATCCCCCCTACACCCTCCGGCCTGAGCCTGCAGTCATCCGGGGCTTACTGCCCCTCGGCCCTTGTTCAATTTTAAGCCAGATAAAAGGTGAAAGACTCCAACACGCAAGTAAAACACCTACAAACACCTCGACAGGAACACACAGACACGGGGTACCTACCCAGAAGGGGGGGCAAGAATCCCACATCCACCCTTACTACCTGTCTGAGCCCGCTACAGCCCTCTCCTCCTGCTATTGTAATTCTAATACTCTCTTTTGACCGACATCCGAACCCTTGAACATTATCCAGGCTACCCATGTCTGCATGTACGCCTCCCCCTCCCCCCGTAGATCCGCCGTTAGTTCCTCCATCCTCATATTATTATTGAGTTCTTCATACCACTCCAGCAAGGGGGGGGGCATCGTGCTTTTCCAGTATCTCGGGATCACCATCCTACCCGCTGTCAGAAAGTGTCTCAGGGCCCCTCTCCTCCCAGCCTCCTTACCACCGGGGAGCATGGACAGCAACGTAATTTCTGCCGTATTTGGGATCCGTGTCCCGTACACTTCCTCATACAGGAGCAGAACTTTAGTCCACAAGCTATGTACACTCGGGCACTCCCACCACACATGTAGCAGTGTACCCCGAGCTTTGTTGCATCTCCAGCACGTGTCCGGCACCGTGGGGAAAATCTGGTGTACCCGGACTGGGCTCCTGTACCACCGAGAGATCAGCTTAAAGTTTTTTTCCTGACATTTACAGGGTTTCGCCATTTTATGTGTGAGGTAAAATGCCTTTCCCCAGTCCTCATCCTCAAAAGTCTTCCCGATCTCCCTCTCCCACTCCGCTACAAAGTCTAACTTCCCCGAATCCTCCTCTCCCAGAATAGTGTATAGGGTCGGGATTACTCTCCTGGGTCGTTCCGTAGCCTCCAGCATAACCTCAAATTGGGTCTTGTCTCTTGTTATGTCTCCTAGATCCCGTAAAGAGCCTAGGTAATTACGTAATTGGTTCACGGCCAACCATGACACCCCTCCCCCCCCCCAGCCCTCAGCTCTCCCTCCGTGGGTGGTCTGCCATCCACAAGCGTGTGTCTCAATTTAGTTCGCGAGGACGCTTCCCATCCCAGAAACCTCGGAACCCCCAAACCAGGTAAGAACTCTGGGTTACCGAACAACGGCAGCAACGGGCCCGGCCGTGTTGCTATATTCAGGTTCCTGATACAGTCCTCCCACTTCAAGAGGAGCTGGGCCGTTAAGAACGGCAGCTTATCTTTTTGCAAAGTTTTCGGGTCCACCCAAGGAAGAGACGTCACATCCCAAGCCAGCGAGTCCTGCTCAATCGTAACCCATTGTTTAGATCCCTCTCCATGATACCAGTCTACCATCCTAATCAACACCACTGCCCTGTGATAATTCTCCATGTCCGGGAGCCCAGCCCCCTCCCCCTCCCCCTGGGCCTGGCCAATTTACGGAGACTAAGTCTTGGGTGCCCCTCTCCCCACACAAACCGCACAATTAAAGACCTCAGCTGCCTGAAGAAACGTTTGTTGCCATACACAGGTACTGCCTGGAATACATATAGCAGTTTGGGCAGTACGTCCATCTTCAGCGCATTTATCCTTCCCATCCATGAGATGTTTTTTCTCCCATACTCCTCTAAGTCGGTTCTCGTCTTAACCAGTAAAGGGTCATAGTTTAGACTGAATAGCAAGGCCGGGTCGGCTGGTATAAGGACCCCCCCCCCGCACCACCTAAAAGGAAAGTTCCCTTTCAGCCTCTGAACCAAGCCCCGGTCTACCAGGCTTACATTCAGCATCTCCGATTTGGACATGTTAATTTTTAAATTACTGACTCTACTGAATTTCTGGAACTCCTGTATAATCGACGGCAAGGAAGTATGGGGTGATGTAATGTACAGAAGTAGGTCATCCACAGACAAAGCTAATTTATGTGTTCTGCCCCCTACCTCTACCTCGGGGTTCCCTCTCAGAGCAACCGCTAGATGCTCCATCACCAGAACAAACAGCAGGGGCGACAGAGGGCAACCCTGTCTCGTCCCATTTCCCACCGGAAAAGCCGATGACAAAAGCCTGTTAGTTCTTACCCCTGCTGTTGGACATCTATAGAGTGCTTGTATTTTCCCTCTCAGACCCGGCCCCACTCCCGCCTGTCTAAGTGTGTGTTCCAGAAATCACCAACTAACCCTATTGAACGCCTTCTCGGAGTAGTCATTATTTAAAGTGTTTCTGATTAACCCCATATAAAGTTCAGCAGTTCTAGTGGGTACAACACAACAAAAGGGATATCATTAGTATCAGTCAGGAGAAGGGTACAAAACATTTCCAAGGCATTAGATGTACCATACCAAGAGACCGCCTCCCCTTGAACTCATAGGGACAGGCAATTCCAAGTTTAAAAGTTCGCTCTTCTAATCAGGAACTGAAAGGCAGAAGAATAATTCCTTGCTCCTTGTGAAACTTGGAGGCTACCTTAGGAAGAAACCCTGGAACTGTCTCTAAGATAATCCTATCATTTAAAATTCTCACTCTTCTGGCTGAGCAAATGGCAACCAAGAAAACAGTTCTTAAAGTTAAATCTTAAAGCCTCTTAAATCTTAAAAGTTCCATCCTTTGTTCGGTGACTATGAATCTTCTGATCAAGTGTAATTTTGAGAGGGAGGTGCCACAAAAAAAGCTTCACCGCCATATCTACACTCTTTTGTAGAAAATCAAATTCATTAGGAATAGAGATGAGCGAACTTTTGAAAAATTCAATTCAGCTGATTCGCCAAATTTTTCGACAAAATTTGTTTCGGTCCGAATTTATTCGCGACGAATCGCTATTAAAAACGGCTATTTCTGAGCTTTCTAGAGCCTCAAAAGGGTTGTAAACCATTCTGCCTTGCTGTAACACGCATAGGATGCTTGCTGGTTAGTGGAATAATACTGTAAATAATTATGACATGCAGATCAGAGGCATCGCTAAGAGAATCGCAAAGCAGCACAATTGCAGAGAGTTGAGGTGGCATCACTATGAGGGGCCCCTATAGTGCCTGAAAAACACACCCTGGAGCTGGCAGCAGCAGGATCCCAAAAATTAGCTGAATCACACCCTGGAGTTGCAAGCAGCAGCAGACGCCCAAACATTGGTTGAAAGAGACACTGGAGTTGGCAGCAGGAGCCCAAAAATTGGATGAATCACACCCTGGAGTTGCAAGCAGCAGCAGCAGGAGCCCAAACATTGCTTTAAAGAGACACTGGAGTTGGCAGCAGGAGGCCAAAAATTGGATACATCACACCTTGGAGTTGCAAGAAGCAGCAGCAGCCCAAACATAGCTTGAAAGAGACACTGGAGTTGGCAGCAGGAGCCCAAAAATTGGCTGAATGACACCCTGGAGTTGTAAGCAGCAGCAGCAGGAGCCCAAACATAGCTTGAAAGAGAAACTGGAGCTGGCAGCAGGAGCCCAAGAATTGGCTGAATGACACCCTGGAGTTGCAAGCAGCAGGAGGCCAAACATAGCTTGAAAGAGACACTGGAGTTGGCAGCAGGAGCCCAAAAATTGGCTGAATGACACCCTGAAGTTTTAGACAGCAGCAGCAACAGCCCAAACATAGCTTGAAAGAGACACTGGAGTTGGCAGCAGGAGCCCAAAAATTGACTGAATGACACCCTGGAGTCGCAAGCAGCAGGAGCCCAAACATAGCTTGAAAGAGACACTGGAGTTGGCAGAAGGAGCCCAAAAATTGGATGAATCACACCCTGGAGTGGCAAGCAGCAGCAGGAGCCCAAACATTACTTTAAAGAGACACTGGAGTTGGTTTCAGGAGGCCAAAAATTGGATGAATCACACCCTGGAGTTGCAAGCAGCAGCAGGAGCCCAAACATAGCTTGAAAGAGACACTGGAGTTGGCAGCAGGAGCCCAAACATTGGCTGAATCACATCCTGGAGTTGCAAGCAGCAGCAGCCCAAATATAGCTTGAAAGAGACACTGGAGTTGGCAGCAGGAGCCCAAAAATTGGATGAATCATACCCTGGAGTGGCAAGCAGCAGCAGGAGCCCAAACATTACTTTAAAGAGACACTGGAGTTGGCTGCAGGAGCCCCAAAATTGGATGAATCACACCCTGGAGTTGCAAGCAGCAGCAGGAGCACAAACATTACTTTAAATAGACACTGGAGTTGGCTGCAGGAGCCCAAAAATTGGATGAATCACACTCTGGAGTTGCAAGCAGCAGCAGGAGCCCAAACATTACTTTAAAGAGACACTGGAGTTGGCTGCAGGAGGACAAAAATTAGATGAATCACACCCTGGAGTTGCAAGCAGCAGCAGCAGGAGCCCAAACATTGCGTGAAAGAGACACTGGAGTTGGCTGCAGGAGCTCAAAAATTGGATGAATCACACCCTGGAGTTGCAAACAGCAGCAGCAGCAGCAGGAGCCCAAACATTGCTTTAAAGAGACACTGGAGTTGGCAGCAGGAGGCCAATGATTGGATGAATTACACCCTGGAGTTGCAAGCAACAGCAGCAGCAGGAGCCCAAACATTGCTTGAAAGAGACACTGGAGTTGGCAGTAGGAGGCCAAAAATTGGATGAATCCCACCCTGGAGTTGCAGGCAGCAGCAGCAAAAGGAGATCAAGCATAGCTTGAAAGAGACACTGGAGTTGGCTGCAGGAGCCCAAAAATTGGATGAACAACGCCCTGGAGTGGCAAGCAGCAGCAGGAGCCCAAACATTACTTTAAAGAGACACTGGAGTTGGCTGCAGGAGCCCAAAAATTGGATGAATCACACCCTGGAGTTGCAAGCAGCAGCAGGAGCACAAACATTACTTTAAAGAGACACTGGAGTTGGCAGCTGAAGGCCAAAAATTGGATGAATCACACCCTGGAGTTGCAAGCAGCAGCAGGAGCACAAACATTACTTTAAAGAGACACTTGAGTTGGCAGCAGGAGGCCAAAAATTGGATGAATCAAACCCTGGAGTTGCAAGCAGCAGCAGCAGGAGCCCAAACATTGCGTGAAAGAGACACTGGAGTTGGCTGCAGGAGCCAAAAAATTGGATGAATCACACCCTGAAGTTGCAAGCAGCAGCAGCAGGAGCCCAAACATAGCTTGAAAGAGACACTGGAGTTGGCTGCAGGAGCCCAAAATTGGATGAATCACACCCTGGAGTTGCAAGCTGCAGCAGGAGCCCAAACATTGCTTTAAAGAGACACTGGAGTTGGATTTAGGAGCCCCAAAATTGGATGAATCACACCCTGAAGTTGCAAGCAGCAGCAGCAGGAGCCCAAACATAGCTTGAAAGAGACACTGGAGTTGGCTGCAGGAGCCCAAAATTGGATGAATCACACCCTGGAGTTGCAAGCTGCAGCAGGAGCCCAAACATTGCTTTAAAGAGACACTGGAGTTGGATTTAGGAGCCCCAAAATTGGATGAATCACACCCTGGAGTTGCAAGCAGCAGGAGCCCAAACATTGCGTGAAAGAGACATTGGAGTTGGCTGCAGGAGCCCAAAAATTGGATAAATCACACACTGGAGTTGCAAGCAGCAGCATGAGCCCAAACATAGCTTGAAAGAGACACTGGAGTTGGCTTCAGGAGCTCAAAAATTGGATGAATCACACCCTGGAGTTGCAAGCAGCAGGAGCCCAAACATTACTTTAAAGAGACACTGGGGTTGGCTTCAGGAGCTCAAAAATTGGATTAATAACACCCTGGAGTTGCAAGCAGCAGCAGCAGGAGCCCAAACATAGCTTGAAAGAGACACTGGAGTTGGCAGCAGGAGCCCAAAAATTGGCTGAATCACACCCTGGAGTTGCAAGCAGCAGCAGGAGCCCAAACATTGCTTTAAAGAGACACTGGAGTTGGCTTCAGGAGCCCAATAATTGAATGAATCACACCCTGGAGTTGCAAGCAGCAGCAGCAGGAGCCCAAACATAGCTTGAAAGAGACACTGGAGTTGGCAGCAGGAGCCCAAAAATTGGCTGAATCACACCCTGGAGTTGCAAGCAGCAGCAGGAGCCCAAACATTGCTTTAAAGAGACACTGGAGTTGGCTTCAGGAGCCCAAAAATTGAATGAATCACACCCTGGAGTTGCAAGCAGCAGCAGCAGGAGCCCAAACATTGCGTCAAAGAGACATTGGAGTTGGCTGCAGGAGCCCAAAAATTGGATGAATCACACCCTGGAGTTGCAAGCAGCAGCAGCAGGAGCCCAAACATAGCTTGAAAGACACACTGCAGTTGGCAGCAGCAGCAGCAGGAGGCCCAAAATTGGCTGAAAGGCACACCCTGAAGTTGGCATCAGCAGGAGCCCAAAAATTGACCTAAATACATAAATATGTTTTGCACCATTTGGAAAGTGTAAAACGTGGCACCATGCTGAATCTAGTTGCATGTATCAGCCATTGGTGGGTGGAAATCCTTGCTCATCCATCCCTGATTCATTTTCACAAAGGTGAGTCTCTCCACATTTTTAGTTAACAGACGAGTTCTCCTCGCCGTAACTATGGCCCCCGCCGCACTAAACACCCGCTCAGATGGCACGCTACTTGCCGGGAAGGACAGCTTTTCCTGGGCAAACTCTGCTAGTTGCGGCCACAAGCCAAGTTTGGCTGCCCAGAAGTCCAGCGGATCCTCAAGGTGTGTTGGCATGGTCATGTCAAGGTATGACATGACCTGCTGGTTCAGGTCCTGCTCCTGGTCTTCCTACTGCTCATGAGTAGCCTCACTATGCGGGTGTAGAAAGCTACTCATTAGCGACTGAAGACTGAGGGTGCTGCTGATAGAGCTGCTGCTGCTGCTCCTGCCAACCCCCCCAGCAGCAATGGCAGTGGAAGGTGAGCGCAGAGGTCCCCCTGAGTCAGACCTGCGAGAGCATGGACCATGGCGCAGATAGGCATCGGCCAACTGACCACGAAGAATGTCTTTGTAGTAGTTCAGTTTGTCCTCTCTCTCGGCGGGTTTAAAAAATGCCCCCATTTTGTGCCGGAAGCGGGGGTCCAATAAGGTGGCGAGCCAGAAGTCATCCCGCCGACAAATGGAAACAATTCTGGGGTCACTACGCAAGCACGTGAGCATGCTTCCTGCCATTTGCGCAAGTGACTCGGAGGGACTACCTGTCTCCATCTCCACTGCATACTGCCACGGTGTGTCTGGGTCCTCTGTCTCGCCTTCCTCACAACCCTCTAGCTCCTCTGGCTGCTCCTGCTCCTCCTGACCTGTCCGCTGACTAGATAAACCAGCCATTTCGCCAAGCCTAAACTGTGCTTCACTGGGCATCTCCTCCTCCTCTTCCTCCTTCAGTTCAGCTCCAATGGGGTTCATGTGGCCGTAAGATGTAGACGCCATGTCTCCAGTGCCCTGACCAGCCATGGTTTCCAACATGCGCTGTAGTACATGAAGCAGTGGAATCACGTTGTTCCTCCCGTAATCCTGCTGACAAATAAAGTGGCTTCCTCAAAGGGCCTGAGCAAATGGCAGGTGTCACGTATGAGCTGCCACTGGCTGACATTGAAGTTACACAGGGGAGTCCCTCTATCCGCTTGGATCATCAGGAAATCCATGATGGCTTTTCTCTGTTCATATAATCGGTCCAACATGTGAAGGGTGGAATTCCAACGGGTGGAAAAATCGCAAATCAGACTATGTTGGGGGCTACCGTTCTGATGCTGTAGCTCAAGAAGGGTGTGTTTGGTGGTGTATGAGTGGCTGAAGTTTCCTTGAAGCTGTTGCAATGTTTCCTTGAAGTTGTTAGGATGTCTTGCAGATTGGGGGAACACTTCAGAAACCGCTTGACAACCAGATTGAAGACGTGAGCCATGCAGGGCGCATGGGTCAGGCTTCCTTGTCGCAGCGCAGACAAAATGTTCTTCCCATTGTCGGTAACCATGATTCCCATTTTAAGTTTTCTTGGAGTAAGCCATGTTTGGATTTCATGATGAATAAATTTAAGCAGTTCCTCCCCTGTGTGACTCCGTTCGCCAAGACAAACCATGTGAAGCACAGCGTGACACCTCCGTGCCCTGCACACATGGTAGACTGGAGGGGCACTGAGACTTGAGCCTACAGTGGAGGGTGAGGAGATGGCAGAGGATGAGGAGGCCGAGTCGCACGGTGTCACAGGCACAACGGCCAGGGAGCGCGGAGGCCGAAGCAGCGTGACCTGTCCAAGTTGCTGATGCTGCTGCAAAGGGACCACATTCACCCAGTGGGCCTTATGACATGTACTGTCCCTGACTGTAGTTACAGCTGCCATGCACTTTGCTACACGCCGACAGGCTCAAGGACTGGCCCACCTTCTGTTCAACAAAAGTGTGCAGCGCTGGTACTGCCTTCTTGGCAAAGAAATGACGGCTTGGGACTCTCCACCTCGGCTCGGCACAAGCCATCAGTTCTCTGAAAGGTGCAGAGTCCACCACCTGAAAAGGGAGCGATTGCAGCACCAGCAACTTGGACAGGAGCACATTCAGCTTCTGCGCCGTAGGATGAGTGCGCGCACACTGCTGTCTCTTGGGCATGGCTTCGCTGATGGATTGCTGGCGGGATGCATGACTTGGAGGAGGAGGAGCAGGAGCATCAGGAGCGACAGAGGATGGGTATGATGCACAGCTGCCTTCGGCTGAGGTGCTGGAGCCTTGGCTGGTAGAAATTGGGAGCGGCGTGCCACTTGGTGAGGAAGCAGGCTGGACCACCTCTTCTGAGCCTCGGTTCTCCCAGCCCGCTTTATGGTGACGCATCATATGTTGACGCAGGGCCATGGTGCCAGCATTTGGGCCCTGGCCACGCTTCACCTTCTGCTTACATATCTTGCATGTGGCCATGTTACCCTCCTGCGGATGCTTCAAGAAAAACCACTCTGCCGAGTAGCTACTTTTCCCATCAACAGGCCGCACTGATTCACTGCTAATGTCGCCAACTCCAGAAACCCCTGCTCCACTACCTCCCGATAAGGTAGCCTGCTGTTCAGTAGGTGCTCTACCCCGGCCCCGGCCCCGTTTGGCTCCAGGCTTTACAATTGTGCCCTCAGGCTGTCTGCCAACCATGCTGCTAACACCTTGCTGCCTCAGCTGCTGACTCCGGGGGCAACCTGCGCCCCTCTTCTCCTGATGATGATGATGAAGCCCCTTCTGCACCCGGCTCCCAAGTGCGATCGGCTTCTTCATCATCATCATCACCGAGTTGTGGCTGCACGCCACTGATGTTCTTGGTTTCCTCAACAGTGTCTGACGCAGGAGCTGGAACGCTCGCAACACCCACGACACTCTCCACATCACTATTTGTCTGCCTAGCTAAAGAAGCCACCTCTATTTCTTGGCTGGGCAGTAGCTGCTGACTGTCCTCTATCTGATCGTCCTCCTCACTAAAGAGTGGAGCTGAACCCAAAGCATAGGATCCATCGCTGGGGGAGGGAATGGCGTAGGACAGAGGCAATGGGAGGACAGGGACTGCTCTCGGGGCATGCCAACTCACGGTTGTGTCAGAGGAACCTACCGACCCTAGACTGGGGGTCTCAGATGTAACTTGTGATAATGTGGATGACCGCGTTAACCAATCTACCACGGCAGATGCGTTACTGGTGGAGACACGACCGCTAGCAGATACTGGCAGATCAGGTCTCTCACCGTGCCTCCTGCTGCCACTCACCAATAGTATGCTGCAACCTCTGCCTGCTGAATCTTGGCCTCTGCCACTCCTCTTTGAACATCCTGGCACTTGTCTGCCTGACATTTTTATGTATTTGAAATACGCAATAGGTACTTTAAAAAATGTGTTTATTTTAAAAAGCAGAAGCTAAATAAAGTGAGGAACTGCTTCTCTGCACCAGATACTATGAAAATTGGCAATATGGGATACCCTGCGGCCTGGTGTTTTGACAGCAGGACAAAAACCAATTCAAAATGCAATAGCTTAATAAAGCTGAGACTGACCAAGCTTATTTAGTATAACAGATAGGGTGCAACGTGCCGGTTTGGGATACCCTGTGGCCTGGTGTTTTGACAGCAAGACAAAAACCAATTCAAAATGCAATAGCTTAATAAAGCTGAGGATGAACAAGCTTATTTAGTATAACAGGGTGCTACGTGCAGGTTTGGGATACCCTGCGGCCTGGTGTTTTATTTAAAAGCAGGACAAAAACCAATTCAAGATGCAATAGCTTAAAAAAGCTGAGGCTGAACAAGCTTATTAAGTATAACAGATAGGGTGCAACATGCAGGTTTAGGATACCCTGCAGCCAGGTGTTTTGACAGCAGGACAAAAACCAATTCAAAATGCAATAGCTTGATTAAGCTGAGGATGAACAAGGGTATTTAGTATAACAGATAGGGTGCTACGTGCAGGTTTGGGATACCCTGCGGCCTAGTGTTTTGGCAGCAGGACAAAAACCAATTCAAAATGCAATAGCTTGATTAAGCTGAGGATGAACAAGCGTATTTAGTATAGCAGATAGGGTGCTACGTGCAGGTTTGGGATACCCTGCGGCCTAGTGTTTTGGCAGCAGACCAAAAACTAATTCAAAATGCGATAGCTTGATTAAGCTGAGGATGAACAAGCGTATTTAGTATAACAGATAGGGTGCTACGTGCAGGTTTGGGATACCCTGCGGCCTGGTGTTTTTTTTAAAAGCAGGACAAAAACCAATTCAAGATGCAATAGCTTAATAAAGCTGAGGCTGAACAAGCTTATTTAGTATAACAGATAGGGTGCAACGTGCAGGTTTGGGATACCCTGCCGCCTGGTGTTTTGACAGCAGGACAAATACCAATTCAAAATGCAATAGCTTAATAAAGCTGAGGCTGAACAAGCTAATTTAGTATAACAGATAGGGTGCAACGTGCAGGTTTGGGATACCCTGCAGCCTGGTGTTTTGACAGCAGGACAAAAAACAATTTGAAATGCAATAGCTTGATTAAGCTGCGGATGAAGAAGGGTATTTAGTATAACAGATAGGGTGCAACGTGCAGGTTTGGGATACCCTGCGGCCTAGTGTTTTGGCAGCAGGACAAAAACCAATTCAAAATGCAATAGCTTGATTAAGCTGAGGATGAACAAGCTTATTTAGTATAACAGATAGGGTGCTACGTGCAGGTTTGGGATACCCTGCGGCCTAGTGTTTTGGCACCAGACCAAAAACCAATTCAAAATGTGATAGCTTGATTAAGCTGAGGCTGAACAAGCGTATTTAGTATAACAGATAGGGTGCTACGTGCAGGTTTGGGATACCCTGCGGCCTGGTGTTTTGACAGCAGGACAAAAACCAATTCAAAATGCGATAGCTTGATTAAGCTGAGGATGAACAAGCGTATTTAGTATAGCAGATAGGGTGCTACGTGCAGGTTTGGGATACCCTGCGGCCTAGTGTTTTGGCAGCAGACCAAAAACTAATTCAAAATGCGATAGCTTGATTAAGCTGAGGATGAACAAGCGTATTTAGTATAACAGATAGGGTGCTACATGCAAGTTTGGGATACCCTGCGGCCTGGTGTTTTTTTTAAAAGCAGGACAAAAACCAATTCAAGATGCAATAGCTTAATAAAGCTGAGGCTGAACAAGCTTATTTAGTATAACAGATAGGGTGCAACGTGCAGGTTTGGGATATCCTGCAGCCTGGTGTTTTGACAGCAGGACAAAAACCAATTCAAAATGCAATAGCTTGATTAAGCTGAGGCTGAACAAGCGTATTTAGTATAACAGATAGGGTGCTACGTGCAGGTTTGGGATACCCTGCGGCCTAGTGTTTTGACAGCAGGACAAAAACCAATTCAAAATGCGATAGCTTGATTAAGCTGAGGATGAACAAGCGTATTTAGTATAGCAGATAGGGTGCTACGTGCAGGTTTGGGATACCCTGCGGCCTAGTGTTTTGGCAGCAGACCA
The DNA here is from genome assembly GCA_027917425.1 of Gastrophryne carolinensis. Taxonomy (NCBI): domain Eukaryota; kingdom Metazoa; phylum Chordata; class Amphibia; order Anura; family Microhylidae; genus Gastrophryne; species Gastrophryne carolinensis. Next base: position 51,783,029 of record CM051242.1, on the reverse strand, counting down.
AAAACTAATTCAAAATGCGATAGCTTGATTAAGCTGAGGATGAACAAGCGTATTTAGTATAACAGATAGGGTGCTACATGCAAGTTTGGGATACCCTGCGGCCTGGTGTTTTTTTTAAAAGCAGGACAAAAACCAATTCAAGATGCAATAGCTTAATAAAGCTGAGGCTGAACAAGCTTATTTAGTATAACAGATAGGGTGCAACGTGCAGGTTTGGGATACCCTGCAGCCTGGTGTTTTGACAGCAGGACAAAAAACAATTCAAAATGCAATAGCTTGATTAAGCTGAGGATGAACAAGGGTATTTAGTATAACAGATAGGGTGCTACGTGCAGGTTTGGGATACCCTGCGGCCTGGTGTTTTGACAGCAGGACAAAAACCAATTCAAGATGCAATAGCTTAATAAAGCTGAGGCTGAACAAGCTTATTTAGTATAACAGATAGGGTGCAACGTGGTGGTTTGGGATACCGTGCGGCCTGGTGTTTTGACAGCAGGACAAAAACCAATTCAAAATGCAATAGCTTGATTAAGCTGAGGATGAACAAGGGTATTTAGTATAACAGATAGGGTGCTACGTGCAGGTTTGGGATACCCTGCGGCCTAGTGTTTTGGCACCAGACCAAAAACCAATTCAAAATGTGAAAGCTTTATTAAGCTGAGGATGAACAAGCGTATTTAGTATAGCAGATAGGGTGCTACGTGCAGGTTTGGGATACCCTGCGGCCTAGTGTTTTGGCAGCAGACCAAAAACTAATTCAAAATGCGATAGCTTGATTAAGCTGAGGATGAACAAGCGTATTTAGTATAACAGATAGGGTGCTACATGCAAGTTTGGGATACCCTGCGGCCTGGTGTTTTTTTTAAAAGCAGGACAAAAACCAATTCAAGATGCAATAGCTTAATAAAGCTGAGGCTGAACAAGCTTATTTAGTATAACAGATAGGGTGCAACGTGCAGGTTTGGGATATCCTGCAGCCTGGTGTTTTGACAGCAGGACAAAAACCAATTCAAAATGCAATAGCTTGATTAAGCTGAGGCTGAACAAGCGTATTTAGTATAACAGATAGGGTGCTACGTGCAGGTTTGGGATACCCTGCGGCCTAGTGTTTTGACAGCAGGACAAAAACCAATTCAAAATGCGATAGCTTGATTAAGCTGAGGATGAACAAGCGTATTTAGTATAGCAGATAGGGTGCTACGTGCAGGTTTGGGATACCCTGCGGCCTAGTGTTTTGGCAGCAGACCAAAAACTAATTCAAAATGCGATAGCTTGATTAAGCTGAGGATGAACAAGCGTATTTAGTATAACAGATAGGGTGCTACATGCAAGTTTGGGATACCCTGCGGCCTGGTGTTTTTTTTAAAAGCAGGACAAAAACCAATTCAAGATGCAATAGCTTAATAAAGCTGAGGCTGAACAAGCTTATTTAGTATAACAGATAGGGTGCAACGTGCAGGTTTGGGATACCCTGCAGCCTGGTGTTTTGACAGCAGGACAAAAACCAATTCAAAATGCAATAGCTTGATTAAGCTGAGGATGAACAAGGGTATTTAGTATAACAGATAGGGTGCTACGTGCAGGTTTGGGATACCCTGCGGCCTGGTGTTTTGACAGCAGGACAAAAACCAATTCAAGATGCAATAGCTTAATAAAGCTGAGGCTGAACAAGCTTATTTAGTATAACAGATAGGGTGCAACGTGGTGGTTTGGGATACCGTGCGGCCTGGTGTTTTGACAGCAGGACAAAAACCAATTCAAAATGCAATAGCTTGATTAAGCTGAGGATGAACAAGGGTATTTAGTATAACAGATAGGGTGCTACGTGCAGGTTTGGGATACCCTGCGGCCTAGTGTTTTGGCACCAGACCAAAAACCAATTCAAAATGTGAAAGCTTTATTAAGCTGAGGATGAACAAGCGTATTTAGTATAACAGATAGGGTGCTATGTGCAGGTTTGGGATACCCTGCGGCCTGGTGTTTTGACAGCAGGACAAAAACAAATTCGAAATGCAATAGCTTAATAAAGCTGAGGCTGCACAAGCTTATTTAGTATAACAGATAGGGTGCAACATGCAGGTTTGGAATACCCTGCGGCCTGGTGTTTTGACAGCAGGACAAAACCCAATTCAAAATACAATAGCTTAATTAAAATGAGGCTGAACAACGCTTATTTAGTATAACAGACAGGGTGCTATGTGCAGGTTTGGGATACCCTGCGGCCTAGTGTTTTGGCAGCAGGACAAAAACCAATTCAAAATGCGATAGCTTGATTAAGCTGAGGATGAACAAGAGTATTTAGTATAACAGATAGGGTGCTACATGCAGGTTTGGGATACCCTGCGGCCTAGTGTTTCTGCAGCAGGACAAACACCAATTCAAAATGCAATAGCTTAATTAAAATGAGGCTGAACAACGCTTATTTAGTATAACAGATAGGGTGACATGTGTTGGTTTGGGATGCCCATGTGGGCTGGTGTATTTAAACCAGACAAAACCCAATTCAAAATGCAATAGCTTAATTAAAATTAGGCTGAACAACGCTTATTTAGTATAACAGATAGGGTGACATATGCTGGTTTGGGATGCCCATGTGGGCTGGTGTATTTAACCCAGACAAAAGCCAATTAAAAATGCAATAGCTTAATTAAAATGAGGCTGAACAACGCTTATTTAGTATAACAGATAGGGTGACATGTGCTGGTTTGGGATGCCCATGTGGGCTCGTGTATTTAAAGCAGACAAAACCCAATTCAAAATGCAATAGCTTAATTAAAGTGAGGCTGAACAACACTTATTTAGTATAACAGATAGGGTGCTACATGCAGGTTTGGGATACCCTGCAGCCTAGTGTTTTGGCAGCAGGACAAAAACCAATTCAAAATGCAATAGCTTGATTAAGCTGAGGATGAACAAGGGTATTTAGTATAATAGATAGGGTGCTACGTGCAGGTTTGGGATACCCTGCGGCCTAGTGTTTTTTGCAGCAGGACAAACAACAATTCAAAATGCAATAGCTTAATTAAAATGAGGCTGAACAACGCTTATTTAGTATATCAGATAGGGTGACATGTGCTGGTTTGGGATGCCCATCTGGGCTGGTGTATTTAAAGCAGACAAAGCCCAAATCAAAATGCAATAGCTTAATAAAAATGAGGCTGAACAACACTTATTTAGTATAACAGATAGGGTGACGTGCTGGTTTGGGATGCCCATGTGGGCTGGTGTATTTAAACCAGACAAAACCCAATTCAAAATGCAATAGCTTAATTAAAATGAGGCTGAACAACGCTTATTTAGTATAACAGATAGGGTGACATGTGCTGGTTTGGGATGCCCATGTGGGCTGGTGTATTTAAACCAGACAAAAACCAATTAACAATGCAATAGCTTAATTAAAATGAGGCTGAACAACACTTATTTAGTATAACAGATAGGGTGACATGTGCAGGTTTGGGATGCTCATGTGGGCTTGTGTATTTAAAGCAGACAAAACCCAATTCAAAATACAATAGCTTAATTAAATTGAGGCTAAACAACGCTTATTTAGTATAACAGATAGAGTGCTACGTGCAGGTTTGGGATACCCTGCGGCCTAGTGTTTTGGCAGCAGGACAAAAACCAATTAAAAATGCAATCGCTTAATTAAAATGAGGCTTAACAACGCTTTATTAGTATAACAGATAGGGTGACATGTGCTGGTTTGGGATGCCCGTGGGGGCTGTTGTATTTAAAGCAGACAAAAACCCAATTCAAAATGCAATAGCTTAATTAAAATGAGGATTAAAAAAACGCTTATTTAGTATAACAAATAGGGTGACATGTGCTGGTTTGGGATGCCCGTGTGGGCTGTTGTATTTAAAGCAGACAAAACCCAATTCAAAATGCAATTGCTTAATTAAAATGAGGATTAAAAAAACGCTTATTTAGTATAATAAATAGGGTGACATGTGCTGGTTTGGGATGTCCATGTGGGCTGCTGTATTTAAAGCAGACAAAACCAAATTCAAAATGCAATAGCTTAATTAAAATGAGGCTGAACAACGCTTATTAAGGCCCTTATTTATGAAGGAATAGCAACAGGTAGCGACTGGTGAGCGACCGGTAATGACGGGCACCGCCACGAGAACGTCGGCTCCCCACCACAATCACACATTTATCAAGCCAATCCTGCTTAGCGACTGAGATAGCGCAAGATAGCCACTCATTCATCATTATTCCAGCCTCAGCCCACAGCGCCGGCATCCGACCTTGAACAGCGACAGGTATGACCTCTCGCTACCTGGCGCTCTCCAATGCATTTCAATGGAACAATCTTTAAATATTCATAATTAATTGTTATTAATGTTTTTTTTTTTTTTTTTAAATGTGAAAAATTCTGTGACCACTTCTGCCATGTTAGATAATTTTTTTAAGGTAAAAAAAAAAAAAATTGTGCAGAATTGATATTACAGATCTGATATTATTGTAATCATATTACTAAATTCTTAACAAAAATTTTTTTTTTGCCAAAATGTGTTGGTTTGGGGGTAAAAAAACTACTTTTAACACATCGCCGGCAGCACTCTGGGGTTTAAACATGCATTTCACAGCGCTTGAATTTTTGGAGCGTGATTTTTTGATGAATATAGTGGAAGCCGGTCGCTCTGACCAGTCGCTATAATGCGCTCCCATACATCGCGGAACCTGTCAAATAGCGACTCCTAACCCCATATTCAACATTACTGCACACCGACTGTGTCGCTATCAACAACCGAACAACAGCCAAGCACAGCGACTACTAGCGGGCGCTGTGAAAATATTGCTACAGTCGCTCAACTGTCGCTACCTGCCGCTATTAATGAATCGGCCTACCTGTATAACAGATAGGGTGACATGTGCTGGTTTGGAATGCCCATGTGAGCTGGTGTATTTAAAACAGACAAAACCCAATTCAAAATGCAATAGCTTAATTAAAATGTGGCTAAACAACACTTATTTAGTATAACAGATAGGGTGCTACATGCAGGTTTGGGATACCCTGCAGCCTAGTGTTTTGGCAGCAGGACAAAAATCAATTCAAAATGCAATAGCTTGATTAAGCTGAGGATGAACAAGGGTATTTAGTATAACAGATAGGGTGACATGTGCTGGTTTGGGATGCCCATTTGGGCTGGTGTATTTAAAGCAGACAAAACCCAATTCAAAATGCAATAGCTTAATTGAAATGAGGCTGAGCAACGCTTATTTAGTATAACAGATAGGGTGACATGTGCTGGTTTGGGATGCCCATGTGGGCTGGTGTATTTAAAGCAGACAAAGCCCAAATCAAAATGCAATAGCTTAATTAAAATGAGGCTGAACAATGCTTATTTAGTATAACAGAGAGGGTGACATGTGCTGGTTTGGGATGCCCATGTAGGCTGGTGTATTTAAACCAGACAAAACCCAATTCAAAATGCAATAGCTTAATTAAAATGAGACTGAATAACGCTAATTTAGTATAACAGATAGGGTGACATGTGCTGGTTTGGGATGCCCATGTGGGCTGGTGTATTTAGGCCAGACAAACCCCAATTCAAAATGCAATAGCTTAATTAAATTGAGGCTGAACAACGCTTATTTAGTATAACAGATAGGGTGACATGTGCAGGTTTGGGATGCTCATGTGGGCTGGTGTATTTAAAGCAGACAAAGCCCAAATCAAAATGCAATAGCTTAATTAAAATGAGGCTGAACAACACTTATTTAGTATAACAGATAGGGTGACATGTGCTGATTTGGGATGCCCATGTGGGCTGGTGTATTTAAAGCAGACAAAGTCCAAATCAAAATGCAATAGCTTAATTAAAATGAGGCTGAACAATGCTTATTTAGTATAACAGATAGGGTGACATGTGCTGGTTTGGGATGCCCATGTGGGCTGGTGTATTTAAACCAGAAAAAAAAAAATATTAAAACTAATCCAGTTATGAGAAATGCTTGTGTTTAACAGATAGGGTTAAATATGCCACTGCATAGATGGGATGCACAGTGGCAAGGCAGGTTTACAGCACAAAGAACTGAAATTGAATTGAAAACTGATCTGGCTAATGAAAATAAAAAAAAAAGTCCCTGTCACTTCAGTGCTGTCCCTGCCTGGATCGTTCCGGTTTTTCCCTATCTTTCACTATCTTTCCCTGGCTCTGTCTACCTCTCTTTATGCCTCTCTGTCGGTCTCTCTGACTCTCCCTACCTATCTCTAACTCTGTCCCTGTCTGTAACCAGCTCTGCTCTGGCCGCAATACAACGCTGAACTGCGCACAAGAAAAATGCCGGTTTATATAGCACGGTGATGTCACCGGGCTTCCTGGCTGCTGATAGGCTGCATGTGACTTTCCCATGATACCTTGCCCCAGGGAATATGTCTGGACATCTGCTTCCACCATTGTAGAATGCCTGTATTTGAAATAAATGGAGTTTAAAGGAAAACTTCGATCGAATCGCGCGGAAATTCAGATTCATTCAGAATCTAATTTTTCCTGGAATTCGGAACGAATTCGAGTTTGTCCGGATTGATTCGCTCATCCCTATTTAGGAATCTGAGGTGAAAGCAGGAAACTAGGCCGATCCAGGTTAAACACTCTAAAGGCCTTCCAGAGCCATAGATCCTTTTGGATGTAACAGGCTTTCTACTTTGCATTAAAGTGGAAATTCCCCTAGGGGAGAATCCCTTGCTTTCCTGGACCATTTCAAATATTCCTGCCATCATGTTGAGTTCTTTCACTTTTGCTTTGTCCTTTATGATTAATTAAAATGAGGCTGAACAACGCTTATTTAGTATAATAGATAGGGTGACATGTGCTGGCTTGGGATACCCTGCTGCCTAGTGTTTTGGCAGCAGGACAAAAACCAATTCAAAATGCAATAGCTTGATTAAGCTGAGGATGAACAAGGGTATTTAGTATAACAGATAGGGTGCTACGTGCAGGTTTGGGATACCCTGCGGCCTAGTGTTTTGGCAGCAGGACAAAATACAATAGCTTAATTAAAATGAGGCTGAACAACGCTTATTTAGTATAACAGATAGGGTGACATGTGCTGGTTTGGGATGCCCATTTGGGCTGGTGTATTTAAAGCAGACAAAGCCCAAATCAAAATGCAATAGCTTAATTAAAATGAGGCTGAACAACGCTTATTTAGTATAACAGATAGGGTGACATGTGCTGGTTTGGGATGCCCATGTGGGCTGGTGTATTTAGGCCAGACAAAACCCAATTCAAAATGCAATAGCTTAATTAAATTGAGGCTGAACAACGCTTATTTAGTATAACAGATAGGGTGACATGTGCTGGTTTGGGATGCCCATGTGGGCTGGTGTATTTAAAGCAGACAAAGCCCAAATCAAAATGCAATAGCTTAATTGAAATGAGGCTGAGCAACGCTTATTTAGTATAACAGATAGGGTGACATGTGCTGGTTTGGGATGCCCATGTGGGCTGGTGTATTTAAAGCAGACAAAGCCCAAATCAAAATGCAATAGCTTAATTAAAATGAGGCTGAACAATGCTTATTTAGTATAACAGAGAGGGTGACATGTGCTGGTTTGGGATGCCCATGTAGGCTGGTGTATTTAAACCAGACAAAACCCAATTCAAAATGCAATAGCTTAATTAAAATGAGACTGAATAACGCTAATTTAGTATAACAGATAGGGTGACATGTGCTGGTTTGGGATGCCCATGTGGGCTGGTGTATTTAGGCCAGACAAACCCCAATTCAAAATGCAATAGCTTAATTAAATTGAGGCTGAACAACGCTTATTTAGTATAACAGATAGGGTGACATGTGCAGGTTTGGGATGCTCATGTGGGCTGGTGTATTTAAAGCAGACAAAGCCCAAATCAAAATGCAATAGCTTAATTAAAATGAGGCTCAACAACACTTATTTAGTATAACAGATAGGGTGACATGTGCTGATTTGGGATGCCCATGTGGGCTGGTGTATTTAAAGCAGACAAAGCCCAAATCAAAATGCAATAGCTTAATTAAAATGAGGCTGAACAATGCTTATTTAGTATAACAGATAGGGTGACATGTGCTGGTTTGGGATGCCCATGTGGGCTGGTGTATTTAAACCAGAAAAAAAAAATATTAAAACTAATCCAGTTATGAGAAATGCTTGTGTTTAACAGATAGGGTTAAATATGCCACTGCATAGATGGGATGCACAGTGGCAAGGCAGGTTTACAGCACAAAGAACTGAAATTGAATTGAAAACTGATCTGGCTAATGAAAATAAAAAAAAAAGTCCCTGTCACTTCAGTGCTGTCCCTGCCTGGATCGTTCCGGTTTTTCCCTATCTTTCACTATCTTTCCCTGGCTCTGTCTACCTCTCTTTATGCCTCTCTGTCGGTCTCTCTGACTCTCCCTACCTATCTCTAACTCTGTCCCTGTCTGTAACCAGCTCTGCTCTGGCCGCAATACAACGCTGAACTGCGCACAAGAAAAATGCCGGTTTATATAGCACGGTGATGTCACCGGGCTTCCTGGCTGCTGATAGGCTGCATGTGACTTTCCCATGATACCTTGCCCCAGGGAATATGTCTGGACATCTGCTTCCACCATTGTAGAATGCCTGTATTTGAAATAAATGGAGTTTAAAGGAAAACTTCGATCGAATCGCGGGGAAATTCAGATTCATTCAGAATCTAATTTTTCCTGGAATTCGGAACGAATTCGAGTTTGTCCGGATTGATTCGCTCATCCCTATTTAGGAATCTGAGGTGAAAGCAGGAAACTAGGCCGATCCAGGTTAAACACTCTAAAGGCCTTCCAGAGCCATAGATCCTTTTGGATGTAACAGGCTTTCTACTTTGCATTAAAGTGGAAATTCCCCTAGGGGAGAATCCCTTGCTTTCCTGGACCATTTCAAATATTCCTGCCATCATGTTGAGTTCTTTCACTTTTGCTTTGTCCTTTATGATTAATTAAAATGAGGCTGAACAACGCTTATTTAGTATAATAGATAGGGTGACATGTGCTGGCTTGGGATACCCTGCTGCCTAGTGTTTTGGCAGCAGGACAAAAACCAATTCAAAATGCAATAGCTTGATTAAGCTGAGGATGAACAAGGGTATTTAGTATAACAGATAGGGTGCTACGTGCAGGTTTGGGATACCCTGCGGCCTAGTGTTTTGGCAGCAGGACAAAATACAATAGCTTAATTAAAATGAGGCTGAACAACGCTTATTTAGTATAACAGATAGGGTGACATGTGCTGGTTTGGGATGCCCATTTGGGCTGGTGTATTTAAAGCAGACAAAGCCCAAATCAAAATGCAATAGCTTAATTAAAATGAGGCTGAACAACGCTTATTTAGTATAACAGATAGGGTGACATGTGCTGGTTTGGGATGCCCATGTGGGCTGGTGTATTTAGGCCAGACAAAACCCAATTCAAAATGCAATAGCTTAATTAAATTGAGGCTGAACAACGCTTATTTAGTATAACAGATAGGGTGACATGTGCTGGTTTGGGATGCCCATGTGGGCTGGTGTATTTAAAGCAGACAAAGCCCAAATCAAAATGCAATAGCTTAATTAAAATGAGGCTGTACAACGCTTATTTAGTATAACAGATAGGGTGACATGTGCTGGTTTGGGGTGCCCATGTGGGCTGGTGTATTTAAAGCAGACAAAGCCCAAATCAAAATGCAATAGCTTAATTAAAATGATGCTGAACAACGCTTATTTAGTATAACAGATAGGGTGACATGTGCTGGTTTGGGATGCCCATGTGGGCTGGTGTATTGTGGCCAGACAAAACCCAATTCAAAATGCAATAGCTTAATTAAAATGAGGCTGAACAACGCTTATTTAGTATTACAGATAGGGTGACATGTGCTGGTTTGGGATGCACATGTGGGCTGGTGTATTTAAACCAGACAAAAAAATATTAAAACTAATCCAGTTATGAGAAATGCTTGTGTGTAACAGATAGGGTTAAATATGCCACTGCATAGATGGGATGCACAGTGGCAAGGCAGGTTTACAGCACAAAGAACTAAAATTGAATTGAAAACTGATCTGGCTAATGAAAAAAAAAAAAAAGTCCCTGTCACTTCAGTGCTGTCCCTGCCTGGATCGTTCCGGTTTTTCCCTATCTTTCACTATCTTTCCCTGGCTCTGTCTACCTCTCTTTATGCCTCTCTGTCGGTCTCTCTGACTCTCCCTACCTATCTCTAACTCTGTCCCTGTCTGTAACCAGCTCTGCTCTGGCCGCAATACAACGCTGAACTGCGCACAAGAAAAATGTCTGCCGGTTTATATAGCACGGTGACGTCACCGGGCTTCCTGGCTGCTGATAGGCTGCATGTGACTTTCCCATGATACCTTGCCCCAGGGAATATGTCCGGACATCTGCTTCCACCATTGTAGAATGCCTGTAATTGAAATAAATGGAGTTTAAAGGAAAACTTCGATCGAAACGCGGGGAAATTCGGATTCATTCAGAATCTAATTTTTCCTGGAATTCAGAACGAATTCGGGTTCATCCGGATTGATTCGCTCATCCCTATTTAGGAATCTGAGGTGAAAGCAGGAAACTAGGCCGATCCAGGTTAAACACTCTAAAGGCCTTCCAGAGCCATAGATCCTTTTGGATGTAACAGGCTTTCTACTTTGCATTAAAGTGGAAATTCCCCTAGGGGAGAATCCCTTGCTTTCCTGGACCAGTTCAAATATTCCTGCCATCAGGTTGAGTTCTTTCACTTTTGCTTTGTCCTTTATGATTTTGTTTAAAACTCAAGGGATTATAATCATATGAGGGAAAACATAGACAAACAGATTCCTCCAATCAGTCAATGCACCTCCACCAGAGGATTTTCCAAGGATTCAGGCGATCGAAGAGAAAAAAATGATAACAGTTTAAATTCCTTCAGGGTGCGAAGAGGTCCTCAGAAGGGTTCCACCATCTGAGCCATAGTTGTTGGAAGACTCTATGGAAGACAGCTTAAAGCAGAACAAAACCCTTTTTATTGTCCCTCCACCTTCCCCACCCGAGTACCTTGCATGATGCTGCTGGCTCAGCAGTAGCCCAGTTTTAAAAAAAATGTTTTTTTCCACCACTGAAGCTATGCCGTGTTGCAGTTTTGAAATCGACAATAGGCTGATATTAAAGGAGCACTATTGCGAAATGGTGTAATATTAAAAACCCATATAAACACGTTGGCTAATGAAAGGAAGGGTCACTTATACACCTGAACTAAATCAAACTCCTGCCAAGCTTGTGGGTTATTCTCTCATGGTAGGAATAAAATCCAGGGGTGACAACTTTAGTGTATCAGGGGTGACAGAAACTGTCACCCCTGATGTCCTTTTCCTTTCATTTCAATAAAAAAACACAAGCCTGGCTGGATATGTCTTAATGCTGGGTGTATAAGTGACCCCTCCTGTAATCCAGCATATTTATATGTATTTTTGGCCCTTTTTCACGATAGTGCTCCTTTAAAGGGATACAGAAGGAAAAGGCAATTGTTGAACCATTGTGTCGGGCTATGTTTGGCAGTGTCCTAAACTGTTTTCTGTTTTTAAATTGAAGAGGAAATGACCGAGATATCAAGGTTTACAGTTTCACCACATGATCTATCTCTTTAAATATTTGGGCATGGCCCTTAGCTCTGTGATACCACATAATAATCAGCTTTATGGGCTGGATCTAGACAGCAATTCTCACCACCCTGGCTGTTTTCCCTCTCTCCCAGTGTTCACAGTCTGATGATTTGGAGCTTTAGACCAACAGCTTAGCCTTTTTATTGGTGGTCTACAGCAAAGAAATTCATGAGTGTGCCACTACTCTTTTCCTTGTTTCTACTTTCAGGAACAGCTGTGTTCTGACAGGAATGAAGAGGGCATCCATGATGAGGGGAGCTGCTGAATAACAGTTTATGCACTTTGCCTACAGAGTCCCTTTAAGGCTGCCAGGTGAAATGCCCCTGCTGGCTGGCCGCATCCCCGGTTTCCCCGTGGAGTGTGCGCTCCTTCTAATCCAGTTTATCTGAATGGCTGGGTGTCAGAGCGTGCAGAGCTGCAGGGAAGTCAGGGATGTGGCTGGTGGAGAACACAGCATAGTGGTAGCGACCCCAGGGGGTTTCATACACCAGGGTATCCCAGTATAGGATGCCCTGGGGACAGGCTAGCAGCCTGCTCTGGAGCCTTTTATATTTCAGAGCCAGCTACAGAGAGTGTTTTAAATGTTTGTTTATAAGTTACAGTTGATGGCTGATCAATGTCAGTTTTCTCTTCTGTTTTTACTTGCTCAGCTATCATCACATTGTGTCTCAGATCTTCAACAAAAGTTATGCTGTTGCTAATGGTGACCTTGTTTGTTCTGGGACTTAGGATTCGGTAACCCTTAAAATTGTCACTGTATCCAACAAAGACTCCTTCAAATGCTTTGTTTTGGAGTTTGGTGTATTTTTCCTCTGGAATGCATTCAAAAACTTGGCTTCTCGTTGTGCCACAGTTCATATGGCCTTTTCTCTACTGAAAAGAGTCTGTTTTGCAAATAAGTGGCTGAAATTGCTGCCTCACCCCAGTATTTTTGTGGCAGTCCAAAGTCTGTCAGCATACTTGTCTTTTCAACGGGGAGGCCGATTCATTAATAGCGGCAGGTAGCGACAGTTGAGCGACTGTAGCAGTATTTTCACAGCGCCCGCTAGTAGTCGATGTGCTTGACCATTGTTCGGTTGTTGATAGCGACTGAGTCGGTGTGCAGTAATGTTGAATACGGGGTGACGAGTCGCTATTTGACAGGTTCCGCGATGTATGGGTGCGCATGATAGCGACTGGTCAGAGAGACCGGCTCCCACCACATTCATCAAAAAATCACGCTCAAAAAATTCTCGTGCTGTGAAATGCATGTTTAAACCCCAGAGCGCTGGCAGCGATGTGTTAAAAGTAGTTTTTTAACCCCCAAATCACCATTTTTTTGGAAACCAAAAAAAAGAAATATATAAAGAATTTAGTAATATGAATACAATAATATCAGACCTGTAATATCAATTCTGCACAATTTTTTTTTTTTTTACCTTAAAAAAATTAACTAACATGGCAGAAGTGGTCACAGAATTTTGCACATTTAAAAAAAAAAAAAAACATTAATAACAATAAATTATGAATATTTAAAGATTGTTCCATTGAAATGCATTGGAGAGCGCCAGGTAGCGAGAGGTCATACCTGTCGCTGTTCAAGGTCGGACGCTGGCGCTGTGGGCTGAGGCTGGAATAATGATGAATGAGTGGCTATCTGGCGCTATCTCAGTCGCTAAGCAGGATTGGCTTGATAAATGTGTGATTGTGGTGGGGAGCCGGCGTTCTCGTGGCGGTGCCCGTCATTACCGGTCGCTCACCAGTCGCTACCTGTCGCTATTCCTTCATAAATAAGGGCCATAGTCCTGTAATTTGTAAAGAACTTTACTCTTGTGTTGCATTTGGTAAATGACTGTATCCCGTAAATACGGTTATCCCAGTATAGGATGCCCTGGGGACTGGCTAGCAGCCTGACCTGGAGCCTTTTATATTTCAGAGCCAGCTACAGAGGGTGTTTAGCCTCTTTAAGTAGTCAGCTTCTACATTTAGTTTGGCTTTCTGATCCAAAACTTATATGAATAGAACATGTCTCACTGTCTAGGCAAAAATTCTGATTGCTACTGCTATGAGAACTGGAGTTGATGTGCCTTCCTGCCTTTTGACATAAGCCACTGCATTGTCTGTCAAAACTTATACATACAGTATTATGCGTCAAAAAACCCATTCATACAGGAATACATTTGGAGTGAGAGCACTGCCCTTGCGATCTTACAATCTAAAGGTATAAACTTTCCTATTTAAAGGATCCATTAAAACCCCATTGTCAAATAGCGTTGAAGAATTCCTTGATACTTGACGCTGATGAATCCACTCTGAGACACTCTGTCCAAACCTTTCAGTACAATGATGATCCAAAGCATACTTCCACATCAACATAAAAATGGCTTAACCAGAAGAAGAATAAAGATTTGGAATGGCCTAGCCAGAGTCCAGACCTGAAAATCTGTGGTTGACCTGAAGAAGGCTGTACACAGATTTCCTTGCGACTTGTAAGATTTGGAATGCAAGCTGATAGACACCTACCCAAAAATAATGAATGTGGTCATAAATTAATTGGGTAATTCTATGAAGTATTAGTTCACGTTTGTGCATATTTATGTGCATATTATTTCTTTTTATATGCAAGTGGTTGGCAATAACATGGACGTGGCCAAAAGCAGAGGTCAGGACATGTGCAGCAGCGCAGCCATGGGCAGGACCTACCAGAGGTTGGCAACAGAGTTTAAGTCGTATGCCTAGGACTCATGGATGGCTGCAACCTGACAATACTTTTAGCACCATGCTGTTCCTGGAGGCCAGTTTTAAATAAGGCACAGTATTGTTATGTGAAGCTGGTTGGTTTAGTACATTTTTAATTTTATTCTTTTCATAGAAAAGACATATATTTGAAACCTAACAGCACTAGGAAAAAAGTGGTTGCCCTTGGCTTTATTTATATATATATTTATTTCATAACCACTTCTCAGCCCCTCATTTACATAGCACTGTGGAAAGGATTTGACTGCCTTTCTTGCCTCCCTAGATTCAATTAGAATTTGTTTTATTCACATGATGAGGGAAAAAATGCAGCGAGGAGGGAGTACAAAACAATACATTAAAAAATATGCAAATATGTTGTATGGTGTAGACTGACTCTATTCATCTCTATTTTCCCAGGAGGCCAGATTCTCAATCCATTACTGATTGAAAAGACTTGACAAATTAGGTATCTTGATTAACATCTCGATGTCTCGCTCCCATAATCTCTTTGCTGTGCCGTTTAATTTCTGAGAACAGTTTCTGGGTGGTTACAGTGGCATGGAAAGCTCATTTTAAGCAAAAGATACACGTGATGTAAATGAGTCACACATCATCTCCCAACAGGTCTGGGGCACCACAAATGAATGCATTACAAATGCCATCAGTCTGTGGAAAGCAGGACCTACCAGCAACTCAATTTACAATGGGCCCTTGCTACAGTTTTATTTCCACATAGAGAAATTGGTTAAATAAGCAACACTCACAAGAGAGACAAAAGAAGATAAAATCCACAAATATATACACTTATATATACTGAAAAGCAAAAGGGTAACAATGTTTTGAACTTTTAATTTCAGGCTTCATATCCCACCACCCACTACAGTTTTCAACTGTTCTTACATCTTCTATTATTTTAACTATTCGAAAAACATTATTTTTATTTTGTTAGTATTTTTTTAAAATACACCTTTGGTTTTCAACAATGCCTGAATCCACCTGGGCATGCTCTGGATCAGATTCAGGCATGTCTTGACCGAAATCTGTTCCCAGTCTCTTCTACACAATCCCAATGTTGGTGCATATTTGTCGACTCACTTGGGTACGAATACAGCTTTTTCTTCAACTCTACCCACAAATGTTGTAATGGGATCTATTTCACTGCCAATCCCAAATGGCCTATGCTTCAGGTGGTTGTCCTGCTAGAACATTACAGTATTTCATCCTTTTTATATCCATAGTATTTGACTGTTCGAAGTACAGTAACTGGTCATGTAGAATACTCACATACAACTCAGCATTAAGACCACCATCATCCTTGTCAAGTATCCAATGCCCTTTGCTGTGAAACAACCCCATATTATCAGGCTTCCTCCACCAAACTTGACAATTTGTTCAATTTATCAATCTATTGGCCCCATTTTCAGTTATTTTTTCCAGACCCATTTGCACCCATCAGAGCCTATTGATCTATTGATTTTTGTCTCATCGCTCCAAAACACCCATTTGGAATCACTGCCCACATTTCATACTTATTTGCAAACTCAAGCCAACGCTTATTATGACAATATTGAAGTTGAGGCTTCTTCACATTTTTCAGGCCACTATTCAAACTTGTGTAATGCCTGTCACACTGCATTTACATGGATGTATGCAATCTCACTATTACAAAGCATACACCCCAACTCCGCTGTCGTGTTTGTAGCACTAGAACTTGGTAGATCTTGTGTTAAGCAGACTTGTTGACTCCAATATTTTGACTTAGCATCCACCTTTTGGCTTTGGAATGGATGGACACATTTAATTTCATATTCTTCCAACAGTCATGGCACTCACAGGATGCAGGTTAGCAGTTTTCTTGGGAAATCGTCTTCATGGCTATGCCTCAATTCAAACCAATGACCTTTTCCTTGGGAATTAACCTATACCCCACTGAGCTATTAAGAAATGTGAGAATAGGT
This sequence comes from Gastrophryne carolinensis, assembly GCA_027917425.1. Taxonomy (NCBI): domain Eukaryota; kingdom Metazoa; phylum Chordata; class Amphibia; order Anura; family Microhylidae; genus Gastrophryne; species Gastrophryne carolinensis. The sequence goes on along the minus strand of CM051242.1, from coordinate 51,766,723 downwards.
TGTAATTTGTAGTTTACAAGAAGCAAAAGATCGTTCCACCACCAGGAGCAAAACAGTAACAACGCAGAATACACATAACTAATCATATGTTAAATAGTTGCAAGTTCAGTTTATGTATAAGATACCCAACTAAGCACAAGTGTTCAACAGAACTGAAATCTAAATCAAATGCATCCTCGCAGTTCTCAAAGGAACATCGGCATTGAGGTTGTTCCAAACACCTTGTAGAACTAATCACAGATCTTCTGTGGATGTAATTCTGAAACCCTTAAAGTGTCTTCATGTGATTCCAGACATACTTGACATTGTGATCAAGGCTTTGTGGGGAGCCATATCACTACTTCCATTACTACTGTTTTTTATATTTTTGCTAAAGATAGTTCCTAATGACATTAGCTGTTGGTTTGAGGGCAAATACATGTGGAGCCAGATGGCAACCTGATGCTATTGTATGATGTCTGTATTTCTCAGCAATGAGGATGCCATTAGTCCTGAACAAATTCATTTGGCAAACAAACCGCCTTCTCTAATAAATAAATATTTCAGAATTTGCCATGTCAGAGCACCTGCTGGCTTTTTGCCTGCCAGGAACCAATTCCAGGCCTTTTTTAAACAGTAGATGGGTGTACCTGGGTCACATTGGTTTCTGCCAGTTGTTTGCTGATGCACTGCTGGACATCTAATTTCAAAGGGATATAAGTATTACGTATATTTGATCTGCTACATGTTTTCTTGGTCAGCCTCTGTATCTGATGTCCTCAGCATTCCTTCTTTATGCTTTTTAAAAACAGCTTGTACCAAAACATCTTGCAACCCTGGTCTTCTTTGAAATCTTTCCCTGTGGGACACTTGCAGCTTTGTCCACTTCCTGGCACATGGTGCATATGCACAAACTTTTGTGGTATTGCAAAATGTCTGTTACATTATGGGAATGTTTGTTTTCACTGCTATTTTGTTTCTCATGATATTGCATACAGAATGATGGGCAATCAAAGCACCAGAAAAATCGGGTAACATGATATTAATTGTGATGTCTCATGTCCATTGCACAACTAATTTTGTGTTTCAAAAGATCATACAGTATACAGGAAACGTTTAATTGCCACATAACACAACAATAAATCTTTTTTCAATACAAGTATATGTATAAAGCCTGCATTATACAGAGGGTCCAGTAGTCAAGACATTATAGACATTATATATATATTATGGATACCCATGCCTCTTTTTTGCTACCTGACAGTTTACATGTTGTAGCATTTCCCTCAACCCTTTTGTACCAACCTGTACCCACACGTTTAGTGGGCCCCTCAGGTAAGGCATTGACTTGTGAGAAAGTCAAGGATGTTCTAAGATCAATAGAAGCATGTCAGTGAGTAAGTTGCCTTGTAAACTATGTAAAAAAGTCTTCTGTTGTACTGCATTACTTTATAACTGGACAAGCTGAACGCTGTTGCTGCGTTTAGAAAGGCAGTCAATGGGTGGATACGACCCATAAAGTCTGGACCATTTGTTCCTAGTATCCTGTTATCCTTATTACTTTATAACTGGACAAGCTGAACGCTGTTGCTGCGTTTAGAAAGGCAGTCAATGGGTGGATACGACCCATAAAGTCTGGACCATTTGTTCCTAGTATCCTGTCTTACTACTACTATGTTTTTATCTATAGAAGCCTGGCAACATGATAAAAAAATTGCTGTCAAGTACTAATATGCACAAAACATAAAAGGATGTTATCATCATAACTCCTTCGATAAACACAAAGGCCTTGATTCACTAAGAGTTGAAAAAAAAATTAATGGTAGTAAAAAATTCAAATCATGAGAAAAGAGCCTGAGTATTTCACTTTTAGTGAATCACCAGATAGGGGATAATGAAAGTCAATGGCATCTTTTTACTCCTGAGAAAAGTATTGAACTTTTTACCCATTTTTAGTAAAAAGTGACATTGACTTTCATTATCTTCCTATTTAGAGATTCACTAAAAGTGAAATTCTCAAGCTTTTTCCAATAAATTGATTTTTTTACTACCATGAGAATCTTTTTCAACTCTTAGTGAATCAAGGCCAATATCACAAGCACTAGGGTTACTGAAGCCTACATTTATAATAGTCATAAAGAGTTTATTTAGTCCAAGGTTTCTTCCAGGACTGTACACCTCATAAAGGACAATTAAAGGGAAAAAAGGCAGGCACACATCTCCTCTCTCTCGAGGATTTTAGTGCAGGGTCCATTATGTTCCAGACAACAGTTGAAAAGCAGAATGTTATTTAAAATAAAATAATAAGAACATTTGCAGCATTACCCATATTATCTAATCAGGTTTCCATCCCTGGGAACACCTGGTTTCTATACGCCACTAGCTTTCCTTACATTATTTCTTCACCATTTTTAAATTTCATGTTTCACTTTTTTGAGAGCCGTTTTTATAAATGTTGACAAAAGAATAATAGAAGGCAACATTGATTTCACAATTTTTAGTCTGAATGTTTCTTTGTCTACAAAATTCCTGGCCATCCACAATTTTCATTTTATCAAAATCAGTAATCTTTACAAAGTGAAATACAACAATGAATTGCACATTATACAATGAAATAAAAAGTTGCAATTTACAAAAAAGGTTTGGGTCAAAAATGTGATTAATTTACTTTTCTAGAATAGAATTATAAAGAACAGACAGTATCTACAGAAAGCTGGCTCTCCTAGCAGAAGGAGGAGTTTAAATATACATTACATAACTCAGTTTGACTTAATCTATAAATTAATAAAACAGTTAGTTAGGTGAACTTCACAAGAAGAACATGTCTTTTGTTATTCTGAAGCTCCTCAATGGTCATATGTTCCCATCCATTAAGAGTACACGTACGGCAGCTTGAGAGCAAGTCAAGGATGCTTGAAGAGGAAAAAGAAGCTAATAGGCAAATGCCTCTAAACTAGAAAAGTTTTATTAATTTTCTGTTTAATATATATGTTCCCAGTTACTTTATAATATAGTTAAAATGCATAAATGTACTGGTTTAGGGTATTTAAATAAATATTGCTTAAAAACAGCTCTCTATTTTTAAAGAAAGGTTGTCCCAACCCTTGGTTAATACTCTGTATTTAACCCCATGTCCTGAATATGAGGATCTGCGGATTAATGGCCATACTATCAAAAGACATTTGAAGGGACAATGAATGGCTGAGCTACAGTAAGCCTATTATATACGTGAGATTACAATGCAGCATCTTTTGGGAGTCCTTTTCTGCAGTTTATGCTTTGTCTGAGTACCGTATTTGCTGGCGTATAAGACAACTTTTTCCCCCTGTAAAACATGCCTCCAAGTGGGGGGATCGTCTTATACGCCGGGTGCACCTGGGTCACATACATATAAATGTACTTACAGAGCCAACACCACATTACCCTGCAGCTGCATCCCTACTATGCCTTTATATGGGATGCATTCTGAATAGCCAGCACAGGCACGTCCCCAACTAAAGGCGAGCAAGGATGCAGCTGCAGTGTAATCTGATGTGTGCTCTGGGAAAAAGGCCAGTCGGGGGTATTTCACACAGTGGGGCTACCAAATTTGGGAGGCCCCACTGGGTTTTGTTCCCTACTCCAGGGGTATCCCAAATTGTGATCCTCCACTGTGTGAAACCCCCCATCTGGCCCTTTTCCCAGAGCCCAAACCACATTATACTGCAGCTGCATCCCTACTATGCCTTTAGCTGGGACGCATTCTGAATAGCCAATGTGGGCACATCCCAAACTTAAGGCGAGCAGGGATGTGGCTGCAGTGTAATCTGATGTTCTTTTACGTTTTATTCAGTGTGCGGAAGAGGGAGTAGTCTTATACGGCGAGTATATAACAAACTCTATATTTTGAGTGGAAATGTTGGTGGGTCATCTTATACGCCGGCAAATACGGTACTGGTGATGATGATTCAGACAGGGGTTTCCAGTATGGAAGCTGCCTGGCTGGCTAGTGCCATCTGGTACTCTGGAATGCCAGATCCCATTAAAGGTCCATTGGAGGGAAATACAGCCAGATTATTTGGTCTTTTTTCTATTTTCAGAACTTATAAAAATTAATAGATTAATAAATTAACTCATAGAAAAAAAATTGAACTAACTTACTGTTACTGTACAAAAAAGGCCAGACAAGTGAAAAATGAAGAGAACTCTCCACATGTGGCCAAGAGGTTCTCCAATAGGGTGGAGGCACTGTCCAATAAAGTGGCAAAGTTCTTTACTCTTAGGGGTTTATTTAAGAGATGCTAACACCATGTAGTGACATGTAGCGGCAGGTGCCACCAGCAACCACCATGTTGCATTCCATGTATCAAGAGCTCTGCATGCTTTGTTAGGGCCAGTGCTATGTTCCCTACAGCACCACATCACATCAGACGCTCAGTGTTGTCCTCCCATTGACTTACTTTGACACTACAGACCCGTTTTATTGCTGGTGACTTCTGGTTAACGTTTTTAAATTTTTTTTGTGCTCAGTCAAGTGTTTTTGCTTGATCACTATGCAGCTATCCCCAATTAAAGACTTTTTTTTGTATTGCACCTGTTGCTGTATGCCTGAATATCGTGGTTTCACAGCTCCGCACTGGGGCTGCTCTTTAACATCTTAAATACAAATAATTTTTGGCCCTCCCCACCGGCACTTTCTGACGCTATCTCCATTGGTAAAAAACAAACAAGACAAATTGCCACGGGTAGCCTACAGTGCTGCCTGCCTGTGGCCAGTGCTGCTCTGAGGTGCTAATAGCATCTCTCAGCAGACGCTCAAGTGATGCTACTAGGCGTTAGTGATAAATTGGCCTCCATATATTAGATCTGCTGTAGTGATTAGTAAATCATAATACTGTATTAAATTGTTTCTTGTGGCAACATATTTGAAAATGCATCATTTCATATGCTAAGTTTCCTAATCCTAATTTAACAGGTGTTGTCCTACTGGCAGCTCTCTCTTTCTCTTCACTAGGAAAGTTCCTGTGATCTACTGTAGATATTACAGTGAGAAGCATGCAAAACTCCACGTCACCCGATGGCAAGACAAAGATTGATGATGCGGGCAAAATGTATGAATCATTTTCAAAATATTCCCATTAAAACAATCGGGCTCTCAAATTTCCAAGACTCCTGCCAAATTTGATGGGGACATCTGCATAACATGAGCTATGCTGAGGATGTTTGGATAGACGAACAAGTGACCTGGAGGTAAAGAAAACATTTTAGGCTTTTGCTTTCTCGGAAATATTTTAGACACATTGCATTAAGAAAAAGAAACTCTTGCTTGGGCTGACTTTGAAGCCGTCAAGGGAAAGATAACATTCGTTGAGTATTAGTTACAGTTTCAACCAGTTAAAAATATTGTACGTCCTTCAGGCTTTCCTCTCCAGAGAGATGACAAAATGGCTTGCATATGTCGCTTTCCAAACCAACTAGCCAAAACTTGGCATCACTTTTGGACATGTAGGCCATTGGATGCTTTTCCACAATGCAAGATGCAAAGATCGTGAAAAGCCACATGTTGAGTTGACTTTAAATTATGTCTTCGGGTCTTGTGGGTCATCTCTCCATAGAGAACATTAACTGAGGAAGTCAAATGATTTTGTAGCTTTCAAAGGTAAATCATCGCCTGTAACATAGAAAAATATCACAAATATCACAGAAAGACATTATTAAGTTAGGGAAGTACATTTCATATACTGCAGGGAGTAGTCAGGGTCTTCTCTCATGGGTCGAACCTAAACCGTCCTTTTCACTACCCCGTCTGCATAATTTAAAGTTTTAATATAAATATGTCCAGGCAAAACACAGAGGGATTCTTTTTTACAACAACAATATTTTTCATGTCAGCTTCTCACACCTGCTGTTACTCTGGGTACAGGGATTCCCAGCTAAGCCCTTGGTCTTATATGTTTTATACTTTACTGCTCTGCGTGAGGATTTACCAGGCAGGCTGTGAGACAATACTGTGCACACCTGTAGCTGGGCTAAACCACTAAAACCTTCTCGCTGACATTTTTACTGCTAATCATATTTCATGAAAATGTAGGAATAAAGGCAGAGCATAACGTTCTGTATAAAATATTGGTAAGTAAATTATTATTTAAAGCTGAAACATAGATTAACCCTTTAAATGCTGGCCTACCTAGAGATTTTGTCACCCTCTGTTGCCAGACCATTTTTCACTATACGTTTAACTGTGATTTTTGGATGGATTGCAAGGGATTTTCTGGGAAAATTATATATTACTTTTCTCAGCAGAGTCTGGCCTTTGGCATGAAATGTCTTGTTTGTCATTTTGTCAGAGAATTATAAAAAAATTTGGGTGAAATATGTGCAAACAATATAAAGTATATATTTTTTACAAAATGTAGTGTTCTTTTGTAATAAAAAAAAATTAAGTTTTCCAGTAAAATCAAATTTAGCGTAAAAGCCACATTTCTCCTGGTTACAATGGTACACACATGTATTGTATTTAGGAGATTTTGGAGATTTGAGAGAGTAGATACACTACTGCTATGTGCACCCCACATTTTTTCAAGAAAAACAACCCTTTATATTTGAAATACCCCCAACAAACTAAATATTTTCTGGAAGCACATACCTCCTGCTTTCTAAGCATACCAGGCTTGTTGATGTGGGCACAGTTTTCCTAAGTAATCCCTTGATGAATTGTTTAGTTGCACAGTGTTTACCTAATACAATAATAAAAAAAAGTTGAATCAAACCCCCATATTCATAAAAAAAAAAACAATCTGAAAACAAGAAAAAACAAGTTAAATCTGAAAAAGCAAGGTATGTGCATAAAGGTAATTTTGCTTAAAAAGTGTGCAGCTTGAGCTTTTTCAACCAAAACAACCCTTTACATTTAAAATACCACCCACAAACCATATATTCTCTGAAAGCACACACATTAAGCTTTCTAGATGCACCCACATTGTTGTGGTGGACACGCCTTTCTGGAAGTAATCTCTTGAAGAATTCTTTGGTTGCACAGGGTTTCCCTAAAGTGTATAAAAAAGCAGAATCAGAACCACATTTACCTAAAATATCACTAAGCAAAAAAGAAAAAACAAGCTAAATCTGAATGTGTAAGGTCCCCCAAACAGAACAATACCCAATATGCATAGCTATGTTTCATCCTTAAATGCAAGCCTACTTGAGATTTTGTCACCCTCTGTTGACAGGCAATTCTTCACCATTTTGCACAACATAATATTTTTGCAGGAATTTCCAGGAAAATACTATATTCTAAGTGTGCCATACACTCCACTTCGATCTTCATGACATGTGGGTAATCTCCAGTAGAGGGCGAACTTCTGCAGAAATGAATATGCAAAAAAGAAAGCCCCTCCCGGTCCATATATACCTGGGACCTCCCACCAATTCCCCAGTTCCTTCTCTGCAGGGAAGGCGACAAGACAGAAGATGAAGACTTCTTTACTTACAGGCTCGCGCCCGGCCATCTATTGTCCCGATTACTGCCAGGACTCTTTCTAAATTGCCCCTGTTTGAGCCTCCCAGCTTAGGCTGCGGGTCCTGGTAAAGGTAGGAGCACCATATGGGTGCGGAAGGAGCACTGCTCTACCGTGAGACCTCACTATGGGGTAGGCGGTTATCCAGGTTTTTTGGTGATCCTGGTGTGGGATGCCCCGTCCCTCTATGCTTATGGCCAGATTCTGGCAGGGTTCCCCCCCTTCTGGGTCCCTTACTCCCCTCCAGGGGGGAAAGTTGCCTGGCCTGGACGTTATTCGTTTTTCGTTCTCCCACATATGCCCCTGTGTGTGTGGTGTGTGATTCACTGTGCGTGTGTGTGTGTGGATGTGTGAGTGTTTCACTTTTGGGCCATGGCTGGTGCTGTTATTAGCCTGGGGGAGCTTCTCCCCCTCAGGCTGTGTTCGGGGAGGGGGCGGGGCCGGGCTCGAGGCGCGGTCGCGGTAGCCCCGCCCCCTTCTTTGGCGCGATTCTGTGGCTCGTTTCTAGGGGAGCCGCGTTGCTGGGAGGGGGGCGTGGCCTGGCGAGCGCGCATTCTGTGCTGGCCCGCCCTCCCCCTTCTCTCCCTCTTCCTACATCAGGCACTTCTCGGGGGCCATTTTGACCTGCGCTACGAGTGGTAAGGGCCGGATGGCCACTTGCTTAGCTTGTATGGGGGCCCCTCTCTAGCGGGGGGGCCCCACTGATTGCGGGCATGTGTTTGTGTGTGTTTTTGTGGTGGTTACGCATGTCTGGCTGGAATACAGATATATATACATATTTATATACATATACAATTAAGTATGTGTTATTGCCTTATATGTAGGATTGCACTTATGTTGCCTGTTTTTTGTGTTACAGATTGCATTGTATATGTGCATATTAAGGGGTTCCTCCTGGTCCTGGGATCCCTAGTGTAAATTTTTTCACCTCAAATCCTCCCACGGGGACTTAAATTCCCCTGCGGTCTTGCGACTGACCACAAAAATTCACCATATGGAGGCTCTGCAGGATACTGGGCTCGGGCTCCCTCTGGGACAATCCGGGCCATGATCTGTATACCATGCGCACAAACGGCCATAACGTGGCAGTCTGGTACCCAGCCTTCTGGGTCGGCTCCTCCCGCTTCATCGCCTTCCCCTCCCCACCTTATCCGTACCCCAAGTGACATTGGTGCCAGTGGGGAGTCGCTCTCTGATGTTTGGGCTAGGTTGGCCAGCATCGAGAAAATTATTGCTAGCATGGTGGGCAAGAAGGCCCAGGCTAAAAAGAGACATTTGTCGTCGGCCCAGCCTTTGTGGGATGTTGACGACGATTCCGCTGATTTGTCAGATTATTCCCCGTTAGAGGAGGGGGAATTGTATCAGGAAACAGAGGCTGACTATGTTCAGTCTGGGAATGCTGATGTCGGGCAGGCGATGCCGTAGATATGGCCACTGTTTTGTCACATTTATTAGAGGTGTTGGATATTGAACCGCCTGAGGTGCCCCCTCTCAAGAAGGGGGAATTCTTTGGGGCCTGCAAGCCCCGTCTGGAATTCCCTACCCAGGGTCACTTTGATGCGCTGATCCTTAGAGAATGGGAGAGGTCCAGTCGCCTTCCTGGTGTTCCTCAGGGATGGGATAAGAAGTATCCTTTTCCAGTGGAGGCGGTTAAGCGCTGGTCTTCTCCTCCCGAGGTCGACGTGCCAGTTTTAGGTTTGACCAACTCTTCTGTGCTGAACACCCCTGATGCCACTTCCCTTAAGGATGGCGAGGATAAACGCCTTGATCAGATGGCGTGCCACGCATTTTCCAACGTGGGCTCGGCCCTGCGACCTGTTAGTGCATCTGCCCTGGTGTTGCTTGCTACCAGGTCTCTTATCAGGGACTGGCTGAATAACGCTCAGTTTGATCCAGCTAGCGGCGAGTTCGCTATCCTAAAGAGATGCGAATTGTTCATGGTTTTTGTCATGGCTGCGATGGAGGATTCTATTGTCGTGTGTAGTAGGACTTCAGCCTTACTGGTGGCTATGCGCAGATTGGTCTGGCTCCACCAGTGGACAGCGGACGTTGGGGCCAAGAAGTCGCTCACAGCTCTTCCCTTCTTGGGATCGCGGCTGTTTGGAGATAATTCGGATGCTGTTGCTAAAGGAGGTAAGTTGCCTCAGCGGAGGAAACAGCGCCGCCCCTTTCGGGGGGAGGGCTCGTTCACTCCTTCCTTTCGAGGGGCCAGAGCGGCTAGGGGTTTGTCCTTCTTGGGTGTCAGGGGCTCGTCCTGGAACAAAGGCAGAGGTCGGGCACGTCCCGCGGCTGCCTGGGGTTCCAAGCCCAAGCCTGCCTTTAAACCGGCTCAGCAATGAAGGGGCACTCTCACCCGCAAGGGTGGGGGGACAGCTGCGGCTCTTCTTCCAGGTCTGGGCCCGGGAGGTCACAGACAATTGGATCTTGGAAGTGGTCTCCTCCGGGTACAAACTGGAGTTCGAGTACTGGCTGCCCCCAAGATTCTTAAGGTCTCGAGTGCCCTCAGACCCTCAGGCTGCACAGGGGCTCCTGTTAGCAGTTAAAAATTCTTCTGGACATGGGAGTTATATGCCCGGTGTCTCTATCGGAAAGAGGCAGGGGTTACTACTCCAACCTTTTCACGGTTCCCAAAAAGGAGGGTTTGGTGAGACCCTCTCTAGATCTCAAGGTTTTCAACAGGTTTATCAGAGCCTAAAAGTTCCTTCGCCAAGGGGATTTTATGACATGACTAGGCATCAAGGATGCGTATCTGCATGTTCCGATTTTTCAGGCACATCAGAGATTCCTCCGGTTTGCGGTGGAGGATCAACATTATCAGTTTGTAGCTCTTCCCTTCGGTCTGACCTCGGTGCCGAGGGTCTTCACCAAGGTCTTAGCGGGAATAATGGCTCTGCTCAGAGCGCAGGGCATTCACATTGTGCCTTATCTGGACGACCTGTTGATCTCAGCGTCTTCCCTCTGTCAGGCGGAGCTGGACACCTACCAGGTGGTGTCGACCCTGGAGAGGTTCGGGTGGGTGATCAACCGCACCAAGTCTTCTCTCTCTCCGTCTCATGTGATTTCATTTCTGGGTATGAATCTGGATACCATTCGGGCCAGAGTGTTTCTGCCCCAGACCAAGGTGCAGGGGATTCAGGGTCTGATCCGCCTTCTTCTGGCCAATCCTTGTCCCTCTATCCGACAGGGGAGGAAACTGGTGGGCTTGATGGTATCCTCCTTCGAGGCGGTACCGTTTGCACTGTTTCATATGAGATCTCTTCAACTTCACCTATTGACGCATTGGGACAGGTGTCCGCAGTCATTGGATCAACCTTTCAGGATGTCTCCCAGGGTTCGGCAGTCCCTTCGGTGGTGGCTGGAATCGAGCAATCTGTTGAAGGGCAGATCCTTTCTGGTCCCTTGTTGGGAGACGGTTACCACGGATGCCAGCCTGTCGGGCTGGGGAGGTTATTGGAAAAGTCATCAGTTCAGCGGGGTGTGGGGTCCTCAGGAGGCTCACACCCCATCAATGTCTTGGAGCTCAGAGCCATCCGGCTGGTTCTGGCTCGGCTGACCTCACATTTACGGGGTCTGCCGGTTCAGGTTCGTTCGAACAACCGAACGGCGGTAGCTTACATCAATCACTGGGGAGGGACTCGCAGCAGGAGTGCCCTCAGGGAAGTCTCTCTGATCCTGCACTGGGCGGAGAGCAATGTTCCTTGCATTTCGGCAGTCTACATTCCGGGAGTGGAGAACACGGAGGTGGATTCCCTGAGCAGGGGATTCTCTCGCCAAGGAGAGTGGTCTCTCAACCCCGAGGTGGATCTCTTTGCCTCGAGGCACAATCACCAACTTCTGGCCTTTGTGTCTCTTTCTCAGGATCCTCTGTCTCTGGCAGTGGATGCCTTGTCACTGGCTTGGAAGGAGTTGGGTTTTCTGTACCTGTTTCCACCCGTCTCCATGCTGGGAAAGGTAGTTCGCAAACTGGTTCTAGAAGGTGCGCCAGCGATTCTGGTGGCTCCAAGGTAGCCCAGAAGGGTTTGGTACGCAGACTTTGTAAGGATGGCCGTAGATCAGTACCGGCTTCCCTTGTTGCCGGATCTGCTATCTCAGGGTCATGTACTTTACCCCAATTTACAAACGCTGGCTTTGACGGCTTGGCTGCAGAAACCTTAATCTTGAAAGAGGAAGGTTTGTCTGAGGCTGTTGTTCAGACCTTGATTAGGGCTAGGAAGCGGTCCTCTTCTGGCATTTACTAAATGACTTGGAGGTCCTATATTGATTGGTGTGAGGCTAGGACCTTGCCTTGCAGGGTGTTTTCGATACCCAGGATTTTGGAGTTTCTTCAGCATAATCTGGATCTTGGGTTCCAGCTTAGTACCTTGAAAGGACAGGTTTCTGCTCTGTTGGTTTTCTTCCAGAGGTCTTTTGCCATACACCCGCTGGTTAAGACCTTTTTCCAAGGGGTCACGCATGTGCGGCCCCCTCGGAAGGCTGTAGTTCCTGTTTGGGATTTGAATTTGGTTCTTTCGGCTCTACAGGGTCCTCCTTTTGAACCGTTACAGGATATTGCTCTTTCGGTTCTCACTCAGAAGGTTGCTTTCTTGGTGGCTATTACCTCTGTTCGACGTGTCTCTGAGTTGGCGGCTCTGTCGATTCAGGCCCCTTACTTTGAGAGACACCAGGATAAGGTGGTTTTTCGTTTTAAGCCGGATTTCCTTCCTAAGGTGGTGTCTGTTTTCCACCTCATTCAGGATATTGTTCTCCCTTCCTTGTGTCCTAAGCCTAACAATGACAAGGAGAGGGTTCTGCACAATTTGGATGTTGTTCGCTGTGTGAAGTACTATTTGGTGACTACTTCTTCCTTCCGCAAGATGGACGATTTTTTCGTGGTGCCCTGCGGGCCCAGGAAAGGTTTGGCGCCTGCTAAGTCTACGATTAGCAATTGGATTCGTCAGGCCATTGTTGGGGCCTATTCTGCTAAGGGGAGGACTCCTTCTTTTAGGGTCACTGCGCACTCTACTCGTGTGGTTGGTGCATCCTGGGCATTCCAGCACCAGGCTTCTGTTGAACAAGTTTGTAAGGCTGCTACTTGGTCTTCCGTTCATACTTTTCCAAGTTTTACAAGGTTGATGTGCGGGCTTCAGCGGATGCTGTTTTTGGCCGCAAGGTTCTGCAAGCTGCAGTGGTTTGAGTTGGTACATTCTTTACTGTTTCTGGCTCCCACCCATGATGGACACTGCTATTGGATGTCCCACATGTCATGAAGATCGAAGTGGAGTGTATGGCACACTTAGAATACTACCGTTTTGTGAGTACTCACCTTTAAAACGGGTATTATGAGTGTGCCATACACTCCACTTCGCCCCACCCCTTTTTTTCAGGTATTCTGCGGCTTTTATATGGTGAACCATTGGTTTTGATTGTTAAGGTTATAATTGGTTCTTCCTGGTCCCCTTACTGCTTTTTTACACTGGGAAATTGGTGGGAGGTTCCAGGTATATATGGATCGGGAGGGGCTTTCTTTTTTGCATATTCATCTCTGCAGAAGTTCGCCCTCTGCTGGAGATTACCCACATGTCATGAAGATCGAAGTGGAGTGTATGGCACACTCATAATACCCGTTTTAAAGGTGAGTACTCACAAAACGGTATTATTATTTTTTTGCAGCAGAGTTTAGCCTTTGTCATGTTTGTATTTTTTTTCTGTGCTATAATATTAACTTGTGTAAAAATATAAAAGAAAATTGTTATTTTTTTCTTGTAAAGTCCCATTTTTCATGATTGCAATGGTACCCCATATGTATCGGTTAAAACCCTTAAAACATTTTTTTAAAAAGGGCATGGGGTCCCCCCTTCCCATTAAAACCAGCACAATCACCAGCTGTTGGGAGCTTGTGGGCCAGGGAGCAGCCACAAGCCCACATAGACCTCATGGGCCACAGGCTCTTCTACCCCCCCCCCCCCCCCGCTTGCCCAAGGTGACTTGCTAGCCCCTAAAGCCTTGTGAACTGGTCCCATTATCAGTTCACAAAGGGTTAAATGTAATAAACAAATACAGACACAGTGAGGCAAAAGTATTTTATTGTTTATTTTTATATACTTACTGTACTACTGGAAGCCTTTTATACCTGCTGAGTGCCAGGACATAAAGGGTTAATTAGAAAAAAATGCCATATGGTCCCCCATCTCTGGGAGGGATGTTGTGAGGGTCCCCCACTTCCCAGCATAACCAGCCTGGGCACCAGCAATGGGGGCTTGTAGACCAGGGCCTTGGTGGCCCCCCAGTCCTAAAGCTACAACCCTGCATAGCCATTTATAGGCTGCAGGCTTATCTGCCTCCCCCTCCAAGCTTTGGGGAGGCAAGTAATGGGGGCCGGGGTTTAATGGCAAATCACCCGCTTTCTGCAGGTGACTTGCCAGGTCACCAAGCCCTGTGAACTGGTATAGGTGTCTCATGGATCCCTTACTAGTTCACAAAGTGTTAAATATAAAAAAATGAAAACACACACACCGCAGAGTAAAATGACATTTATTAAAAAATAAATAAGGCTTTTTTTTCTCTACTCCTCTCCAATCTCACGCTGCTATGTTCCATGCTGCGCAGATCCAATGACAGCTGGCCGGAGATCAGCAGAAGCCGGGTGCAAGTGGCAGGAGACTGGAGAACCCTGCCCCCCACACCTACCTGCTACCAGTCATGGGCCTCTTACCCGCCAGTGCCCACATCCCGCTCCTCCTTCACAACCCTCTTTGATAGACGTCCATCAGGAGTGTCAGAAGCGAGGGGGGGGGGCTCTGGCCCCCACAGAAGACCCAGAGGGGGGATCGAAGCCCTCCAGGGGGAAAAGAAGATCCACACAGCTGGTGGCTGGCATTTAATGGTAGGAGAGGCAGCCACGTAAATTTTACATGGCTGGCATTAGAAGGGCTAAAAGCCAAAAATCAAAGCATTTAAAATCAAGATATAAAAAAATCAATAAATAAGTTAGCAGTCGATAATTGTCCCTATGTCTGGCCTCAAACACATTTTTATAGTTAAGAAAAATGCATATGTTTAAAGTGGACCAAAACCCAGGATTTGACTATCCTGGGTTTTGGTCCACTCCCCCGGGGCACCCCGACCGTGGGTGCCCTGCTATGTGAAACCCCCCAGATCTCCCGCATCAGCTCACCTCACCGTGGTCCTACGACACATGTGTCCAATCAGCGCGCTCTGAGCCACTGAGCTATGCACGTTTGAGCGACGTCTTAGCTCAGCGGGTCCGAGCGTGCTGGCGGCCGCATCTCACGCTTCCCTCTAACAGGGAGTGCGCCCGCCCTGGCCATTCACCCCCAGGAAGCTGAGACCAGCTCACCTCTTTCCGGTCCCATGGCACGTCTAAGAGCAGTGGCTCTGAGCGCCCTGATGGCCACATCCTCTGCTTCCCTCTAACAAGGAGCGTGCCCGGCCATTCACAAATAACTGGCACGGGCAAGCGCCCTGCTAGAGGGATGCGGCCGCTGCTCTTAGACACACCATGGGACTTGGAAATGCGGTAAGTGAATGGGGTGACCTGGGGGGTTTCACACAGTGGGGCGTCCCGATTCTGGATGCCCCGGTGGGGGGGGGGGGGGTCGATCAGCCCGAGAATCTTATAGCAGATCCGAGCGCGCTGATCGGACCAGAGGCTGCACATGCACCGTAGAGCCAGGGACAGTTTCAACTCTGTGACCTGGGGGGCTTCACACAGCAGGGATTGGGGTGCCCTTGGGGACAAGGACTAAAATCCTAGTCAAAATCGCGAGTTTTGGTCCACTTTAAGAAGTATATTAACCCCCAAACCGTTTTGCTCAAGATGGGCTCAAGCAGTAAGAAAAGGAGCTCACAGTTTTGCCTGAGCAGATAACTGACTGTTATAACAGCCTGCATGTAAGTTATAGCAGCGTTATAATAGTGGCTCAGCCTGCATGCCATGATCTCACATTATGTTTCCAGAGGCACCCAGAATTTACGTTACCTTGTGAGTAGACTAAAGCCAAAATTTATAGATAAGTCAATGAAAACATACAAAGTCGTGGGCCTGGCAATTCAGTTTAGCAAAATTGCTGGCTTTGGATGTACTATCCATTGGTGCGTGCCGTGACATTCTGATTTAGCTTAATTAATTTGGTTGTTGTTAGTATTGTTTCTTTCATTGTTTACAGTGCACAGAGGACTCCTCTCCCTCTGCTTGTATGCTTGTATGTTTAGTTGTGTCCCTCTCAAATTCAAATCTAGCAAAAAAAAAACCCTGCTTTTACAGATAAGTGTTGCTGACCACCTCAGTGGTTCTATGGCTGTCTCTGACCACAACAGAGCACTCACATGAGACATAAACCTGCGCCATGACAAGCTCTTCCCAGCTCAGCCGTACACAACAATTGAAGCAAAGAAAGTGGCTTCACTTAGATTGCATAAGGTATTTACATAATTACATTACATAATCTGAGATTTTAAGATGCTTGATTTACACTTTCCCCAAGGGTGTGCCTGAACATTGAGTTAAGAGACAGCCCAGCCAGCTTTCTGATCACTTCATACTGGATGTCTGGGGCCATTTCTTTCATTCGACAGCCACAAATCCCATGAAATCTCTCCTTCCTCCTGACCTCTCTCATTCATCATTCAGAATAATTCCTGCGTGCCCTCAGGCCCTAAAGGTCCCAGGCAAAAGTAATTTATTGCATAACAAAGTCAGCAGGAGGGAGCAAGTTAAATAGGGCTTATCAAGAAATAGGAAGCACAGATGAATGAAAGGTACGCCACATGGCCTGCTTTAGGTGAGCAATAAGCAGGTTAATTTAACCTTTTGCCTGGACTGTCCCTTTAACCCTTTAACCGCCAGCCTACCTTGAGATTTTGTCACCCTTTGTTGCCAGATTATTTTGCACTATTTTGCGCTCCCCATGTTCAACTGTGATTTTTGAAGGGATTTCCAGGGATTTCCCAGGAAAGTGATATATTGTTTTTTTCTGCAGAGCCTGGGCTTTAATATGAAATGTCTTGATTGTCATTTAATAAGTGTATTCCCAATATTTTGGGGTGAAAATTGGGTGATAAAAAATGTAAGTTTGTCAATAAAATCTTATTGCGTGTGAAACCCGAATTTCTCCCGGTTACAGCGGTACCACATATGTATAGGTAGACACCCTTTCCTGCCCAGGAGACTCCCCCAAACTGAAACAACGCTTTAGGAGATTTTCAGATAAAATACAGCTATGCTATGCAATATGTGCACCTTGCAGTTTTTCAAGAAAAACAACCCTTTACATTTGAAATACCCCCAACAAACTATATATTCCCTAGAAGTATACACCTCAGACTTTCTAGGCGTACCAGGCTTGTTGACATGGGTGCAGTTTTCTGGAAGTAATCCCTCAATGTATTCTTTGGTTGCACAGGGTTTCCCTAAAAATGAATAAAAAAGCAGAATCAAAACCACATTTTCCTAAAAAAAACTATATAAATAAAACTATATAAAACCAGAAAAAAACTGTAAAAAACACACACACAGACACACTTTTTAAAAATAACTTTATTAAAAAAAAATAAATGTTTTTTAATATGCATCTACTGCATTTTATGAGCTTCTAAACATCCAAGATGGCGTCTCAGGCTGCCTGCAAACAGGAAGTGTCTTCTGACTGTGCTGCTCTGCATTCTGGGATTGCTGACCTTTTCCTGACTCCAGCTCTGCTCTGCCTTTGCAAAGCACGGCTATAACCCCCCCCCCCCCCCCCCGTACATTTTCTCCCCTCTCCTCTCCTCAGTTTATAATGCTTCAGAGGCAAGATGGCGGCACCGGGTAGTTCTGAATAGAGTTGCAGCCCAGCAGGGGAAAGAATAATGAGTGACTAAAAACTTAAAATATATTAATTTTAAATGCTGGGGAACAGTATTTTAAAGGTTTGGGCTTTTCATTAAATGATGCTGAAGGTCCGGTTTAACATATAAGGAACACTTATTTTATACAAAATAAAATAAAAACACTCTTAGTCCAAATTTAACCCCTCCCTGCTAATGTAATAATTGGGATTACGTTAGTTTGAATGACTGCAAGGGGAATATATGGCGTCCCCAATTGGGATGTTCCGCTGTGTGACCCCCCCAGTTCACCCAGTAAAGCTCACCTTTCCTCGGTCCAACAGCATATGCACGGGCTCTCTTCCAAACAGAGTTGTTTGCCTTGTTTACATCCTTTGCGGAAGGGATTTAATTAATTTCAATAGGTAGCGAGAGTGGCACATGCTCCCACCCCAACCTATCTGAATGCCTTGGACAGGAGTGCGCACATTGCCTAAAGATGCAGGGATGCTGCTACAGGTGGGATTCTACATTTTTAATACCAGTTCCCTATACATAAAGTGGTCAAGAGCTTCACATACTTACATTTTTATAATAAAAGTTTGCATACAATCTAATTAACAGCAAACTGTGTGATATTATTAACATTTGTCTAAGCAATTTTAAGGGATTTCTATAACTTATTGGTGCCAGTTCTCCTCGGTTCTGAGAACTGCTACAATTTCAACAACTGGTTCTGCAGAACCAAGGAGAACCCGCTGATGCGGCCACTCCAGCTCCACATTAAATACAATCATAGCAGTTTGCTACAAGGCAAATGGCTCTTACTGAACAAAAGCCGGCACAAGGGATGAGAATAATTACATTTATTCTAGTAAATGTAGATTTCATTAGCCCCTTCCTGACATAGGATGTACTATTACGTCATGTTCAGAAGAAGCTTCCAACCACCCTAATAGACTCACTGGCCTTCCCCCAAATCAGGATATTCCACTGTCCAACTCCCCAGTGTGCCATTAAACACTCACCTATCCCCACTCCAAAACGTGCTCCAGTGGTGGAGCCTCTGACATTTAGAAGCCCCTATACCTTGTGTGCTGGGGGGGGGCTAGTTGCCTCTAGAGGAGGGCAGCTATGCTTTATTTTTTTGCTTGCAATCTTTGGGGGTTATTCATCAAGGGATAGTGGCAGGTAGTGCCTCGTAGCAGCAGGCAGCATCTGGTGAACGCTGGGCGCTGTACGTAAAACCACATTTATGAAAGCGAATCTGGTGAGCGACTCTAACAGCGTCATGTAGCATCCGATTCATCATTACAGGTGGCTCAGTGTATAGCGCCGGCGCTCTAGCTTCCACAGCGCCAGGTCTTACCCGTTGCTCTCCCGTACATTTCAATGGACGTTCCTTTTCTTCTGTTTGTTTTTTTTCTCTCAAATAATTGTGTAACCTCTTCTGGCCTAGAAAAAGTCATTTTTGAAAACTTCTTTGATTTTTTTGTTTTTTTTGCAGAATTGTCATTACAGGTCTGGCACTAAAGTGTTACAGCAATGTCATTCCTTGTGTTTTCGCTTTGTTACTGGTGGATATGTGTTCAAAAACAGACTTTAATCACACAGCGTCTGGGGCTCTATGCTATAGCGATCAGATTTAGAGTTCCGAAGCTGTGTGTGTGTCCTTTTTTGATAGGTATGGTGTGGAGTGCCGAGTGTTGGTCGCACTGAGCTGGTGCTACCTCTTGCTGAAGCACTGTACTGGTTCTAGAGCTCCCAACATACATCACATTCATCAATGCCAGCCAGGTTACTTGAGCGACTGAGACCCTCTGTTACAGCACCCAATACCCGCTTACAGCGTTTACTAGCGGTCGCTCTAAGTGCAGCTATACAGACGCTCATCTGCCGATACCTGCCATTAGTAATGAATCAGCCTCCACACCTCTCTCAACTGATATCACATCTGGGCCTAACAGAGAAAAGAGAATGGAGCTGGCTTACTGTATATCACAAACTCTAGTACATACAGGGGGGACAAACAGGGACAAACATGTAAACGTGCTGAACAGTAACCATAAAAAGCCATCTTTTACACCACAAAGCATTTAAGACTAGGTCAATTATATAGAGATACTGGATGTTTAGGCCCTTTTGGTCCTACATTCCAACTTTTCAGGGTGAGGAAAAGGGACAATTTTTAAATGAAGCCCCATCCCCTCATTGAGGAATGGATAGACGATAGGTTGTAACAGTTACAACAATATAAACATAAATAATTTATTGCTGCAGATCTGAATGTTACACCTCAAAAAGGGACAAATGTGAACAACGAAGGACAGGGGGACAGTTGGGTTTGCTTTAGGTTAGCACACACAACTTAAAGTGTGGGTAATAACTCAAACACTCTCTTACCCAATCAATTTCAACTAACAGAGAAAAAAGTTTCCCTGCCTTTTTGTCTTGCTTTCCTGGACATAAAGCATTATACCTACAATAACAGGAATGGAAGCTTGAGGCATGAAGAACATATTTGTTTAAAGCCAGACATTTTCTTTGTTAGCTTTGCAGTGGCTCGTTCTTAATTAAAAAGCTGTTAAATGCTGTCTAATTAGGCCTGCCTGCTAATATAGGGCCAGATGTTTGGCGTCTCACATTTAAAAAAAAAGAAAAGGATTTATTTATTAAGACAGGAATCCGGGCAATAAAATAGGGGGAATGAGCCTTTAAATGGTCTTTTAGATCTCTTTCCCTCACCAAATAGGTTGTGAGCAAGTTCACGGCCAGGAGCCCAGAGAATTTCTTCTAAGGGAAACCCAGTGAACCATTAACAAAGGATGAGGGGAGTCGTCAGACACAAAAAGTAGAAGGTTTTGGTATTCACTTTTGGGTCTTTTGTGGGTGTGAAGATGCAATTACATGGATGAGGATTAAGGAAAAGCTGAATAAGACATAATGAGATACTTAAAAATGCAACCTAAAAAGCTGAATTTTAATAAGCTATGAACACATTCCATACATAAATCAGTTTGTTAAAAATATTCTAATAAGAGTTTCAGGAAACTTTTTTGACTAAATGTCTAGAGGAAGGGCTTTGTGTGAAAATTGCAATTTCTCTTCTAATTCAAATTTGTATGTGCGGCTAAAAGAAAAATGAAAAAAAAGGAGATACCTTTTGAAGGCTAACTAAAATATATTTTAAGCACTATAAAATGCACCTGACCATAAACATAGAAACATAGAAACATAGAAGGTTGACGGCAGAAGGAGACCATACGGTCCATCTAGTCTGCCCTTATGTGTATACTGTATGTACTCTTTATCTTAGGATAGATGTGTGCTTATCCCAGGCATGTTTAAATTCAGTGACTGTTGATTTTTCAACTACCTCTGCTGGAAGTTTGTTCCAAGCATCTGCTACTCTTTCTGCAAAAAATATTTTCTAACATTGCTCCTGATCTTCCCCCCGACTAGCTTCAGGTTGTGCCCCCTTTTTCTATCATTAAGTTTCCTCTTAAAAAAACACTTCCCTCCTGAACCTTATTCAATCCTTTCACATATTTAAAAGTCTCAATCATGTCCTCCCTTCTTTCCTCCAGACTGTACAAATTAAGTTCTTTAAGTCTCTCCTGATAAGTTTTAAGTTTAAGTGCTTCCACCATTTTCGTTGCCTGCCTTTGGACACGTTCTATTTGAATAATGTCTTTTTGCAGGTAAGGTCTCCAGAACTGCACACAGTATTCTAGCTGTGGCCTTACCAGGGCTCTATACAGATGGCAAATAAGAAAAAAAAATATTTTGAACCAAATAATGTGCTAAAATACTCCCTTCTAATCAGCCCATAACAGGCAGTGTGCAGAATCCCCCCCCCCCCCCAATCACCCACTAACAGGCAGTGTGCAGAATATCCCCCCCCCCCAATAATTCCATGACCGGCAGTGTGCAGAATCCCCCTCAAACAACCTCTAAAAGGCAGTGTGAAAAATCTCCCCCCCCCCAATCACCCCATAGCAGGCAGTGTGCAGAATCCACCTGTAGTCTCTCTATGCTTTTTTCTGCTGTTTTGTGTTTCCTGTATATTCACCTGTGGTCTACTACTTATTTTTACTGTCTGGTTTATCCCCAGTGTTAAGGTGACATTCTCTTACTGTTCATGTTCCAGTAAAGCCGGTTCCTGGTATACCACTAATGTCTATCTAGATTTTACTCCACTGCACCCCGTCTGCAACATGTTATGGGCCCAGTAACTGAATAAAGTCACAGCGATGGGATAAAGTCCAGTGACCAAGCGCGGCCCAGGCAGAGCAAAGCCCAGAATGTGACACAGCATGGTCGGTGCGGAGATCGACATAAAGAAGCTTTCCAGAGACATGTCATGTATACAAGTAAGACTGTTCATATATATAAGGAGGGAGAATGGCCAGCAGCCCAGAGCTTAAACTATGGCAATTATTAGCTATGGAAGTTTAAAGTGGAAATTCTATTATCCAGACATGACTTGTATGAGGTTATCACTACAGAGAGGCCACATAATTATCAGGACTAGTACAGAAAAAAACAGGCATTGGGCCACAATAAGCTTACTATTAGAAGATTAGTAGAATCAGCTTTTTCACCTATGTAGTGAGAATACAGCGAAAGGCATGTAGGATGTACAGAAAAGACTGCATGAGGGATCCAGGTTAAACAGCAAATTGTTTCTGCTGAGGAAACTTTACAAGATGAGACTTAGCAGAGAGAAGGACATGCAAGACCATATAAATAACATGCTGGAAGTGATCGCACAACACAGATCAGTCATTGAGAATGGTCAGGCCTCCGCCCTGTTCTTGTGCAGCTTACCTGATGCATATACTACACTGATTAATGCGCTGGAGACAAGGCCTGAGACAGATTAAACACTAGCACACAGATGAATATCAGCAAAGAAAGGAACTTGCACATGACTCCACAGACTGACACTAGAAGCGCTCTTAAAGCTACAGACACAAAGATACACAGGAAGGAAACCAGGGTGTGCCTTAAATGCAACAAACAGGGGCAAATAAAGAGAAACTGTACTATATGGAAGGCAGAGCAAATGAGACAGGGTCCTTCTTATAGTAAACAGAAAGTCAAAGCCACAATCTCTGATCCATGTGAAGGGAACTGGAATGTCACATTTAAAGTGACAGGAAACCATGCATTTCAAGGCTGGTGCATTGACTTGAGAACAACCAGTCACATAACAAGTGCTAGAAGCGTTTTCACAGAACTTTATCTGAATAACAAAAAGACTATTTACCTTGCAGATGCAAGTAAAATACCTACACAGGGATATGGGCATGGAACCATTGTCAATGATGCGGGACACAATTTAGCCGTACGAGGAAAGGATGTGCTTTATGTTCCTGATCTAGAACGAGGACTCTTATCTGTGTAGCATCTGACCGGACCATCAGATCTTTAAAACTGGCCATCTCCACTAGGCAGAATCATTTCATTCATCAAAGGCCAGCAATTTGGAAATGTTCGCATTCAGGGCCAGGGCTTGTAGGTGGGATGGGTCCAACTTTTTCTTTCCAAAATTTACATGATGGAAAGCTGAACGCTTCCCTGGTATGGTGTGGGCTGGCTTGGTGTTGGTGGCGCTGCTGGTTTTGGCGGTGGTGGTTCCACATCCTCCATTTGGGGGGAAACAGGTGGCCTTGTTGTTGGGGAGACAGTGGTAGCAGTTGAGTCAACTGAAACAGCACAGGGAGCCTCAGGTCTTTCCATGTTTTTAGGTGTTTCTGCCAAAGCAGCTCGTGTTTGAATTGCAGGTGTCTGATCGTGGATATGGTGCACTGATTATTTAAAATGTTCCCTTGCCTTAGGCACTGATGGCACAGCTTGCAAATGACCTGTGTCTTGTCCTCTGTGGACTGCTTGAAAAAAATACCCCACTGGTGAGATTCTTTGAGCCTGCCTTGAAGCACTCAGTCCCTGGGTGTGGTCGGCAGTGGCAGCAACGGGCTGACCACTGATAGCTGGCTCCCTTCTCCTTTTTCTGGTGGCTGCCTGGGGCTGTGTGGCTACCACCCTTTTGCTCTGATGCCCTTCAGTCCAAGTTGGATTTAGGACCTAGTCATCACCCCTGGCATCTCTTCCACCCACTTCTCCCTGTTAGCTTCAATATTGCAGAAAGCTGCAGCAGTTCCATCATCGTCGAGGGTGTCCTGTAATGGTCCACTGGTCATCATTCTCCAATATAAGTTTGTTGGACATCTAGGACCCCTAGGTCTGCAACTAGGGCACGGGCATTTGGATGGCCCATTGTATCCCTGCTAGGAGTGTCATCATAGTGCATTATTGACTCCATGACTTGTGGCTGGGATGGCCTTGCTGATTTAAAGGGGATGTGGTGGAGGACTCAGCACTCTCGGCAGAGGTGGGGTGGGTGGAAGACAATCCCATGGAACTGGTACCATTGTGTGCCATATAATCTTTGACTGACTCAACTTGTTCTGGCCTCACCACCCTGCCAGCAGTATTGGGGCCTACAAAAATGTGCTCCAAACCCTGGCACCTGCTTGCACCAGAGGAAGGTGTAGCAGGCGAGCTTAAACACATTCTTTCCCTGCAGCATTAGCTTCATTACCAACAGCAGCAGCACCAACAACGCCAACATGTCCACGTCCCTGTCCCTTATTTGCTGCTTTCTGCAGCACCTGCATCCCGGAATGGACAATTCAAAATAAAAATAGCAGGAAAATTACCATCAAGTGCCCCGAACCAGTAGATACTCCACTAACAATTGGTATTAAAGAGTAGTGACACCCAAGTGGTTTGAGCAAGTAGTATTAAAAAGCAGTGACACACAAGTGCACTGAACAATTAATATTGAACTGTAGCGATACACAAGAGCCCTGATCAATTGAAAATAAACTGTGGTGACACACAAGTGCACTGAACCAGTGGATACTCCTATAACAATTGTTACTAAAGAGCTGTGACCCCAAGTGGCCTGAACAATTGGTATTAAACTGTAATGACAAACAAGTGACCTGAAAAATTGGTATTAATCTGTAGTGACACACAAGTGCCCTAAACAATTGGTATTAAAATGTAGTGACACACAAGTGTGCTGAACAATTGGTATTATAGAGTAGTGATACAGAAGTTGTTTGAGCAAGTGGAATTAAAAATTACTGACATCAAAGTGGTTTGAGCAAAGTGTATTAAAGAGCAGCGACCCCCAAGTGGCCTGAACAATTAGTATTAAACTGTAATGACACACTTGTGCCCTGAACAGTTGGTATAAAACTTTAGAGTACTGACACCCAAGTGGTTTGAGCAAGTGGTATTAAAGAGTACTGACACACAAGCGGTTTGAAGGGGTTTGAGGAAGTGATATTAAAGAGTACTGACACACAAGTGGTTTGAGCAAGTGATATTATAGAGTAGTGATGCTGAAGTGCCATGAACAATTGATATTGAACTGTAGTGGCACACAAGTCGTTTGAGCAAATGCAATTAACCAACCTATCTAGCCCTCCCTCCAGCCACTTTCCCTCACTAAACGTCATGAGAAGGACAAAGCATGCTTAACAACCTATCTAGCCCTCACTCCAGCCACTTTCCCTAAATAAATGTCTTTATAAGGACAGTTTTTTGTAAAACAATAAAGCCCTATCTGACTCTCAGCAGCAGCAACCTGTAGCTTTCCCTACCTATTGTAGAGCGCCAGCATGATCAGAAACACAGACCCCATCTGGCCAATGGGGTCACGTGTCCCAACTGGCCAATGGTTGCGAGTGCAGGAAGAAGGCTGATTAGCTGCTGTGCAGCCAATCAACCGTCTTCCGGGTTTGGGCTGAACACTGAATGTGCACAGATTTCAATTCGAAATCTGTTCTCTGGTTTGGGGCCCAGGTTCACCCAACCCTATCCCTGACCTCTTTCCAATTGATACACAATATAACTTTGGAATTTGTATATAGACATGGATAACTACCATCCTAGGCTACACCCTGTACTGAAATCAAACTTCCCTTTGTAGAAGATGCTTCTGCTAAATTTCTTGTTATAGATTTTATATGACACTGAATTAGCAGCTTTGGTTGAAAATGTCTCTCTGCACTTAAGATTGATGTCCTGCTGACATTTCCCAGCAACCTTTAGCTGTCTTTACTGTACATATAAGGTCTTCAAAACACATGTAAGAGTGGTCATACCAGTCTGATGGGGAGAGATCAATAGGAGATCCCTCAGTGAGGATCCAATGTAAAGTTATATTTCACTTATGCACAGATAAATTGTAAATACACTTTGTGAATCACAGAAAGAACACTCAACTCTAAATGCTTTTTTTTTATAAATCATCCACACCCTGCAAAGCCATTAATTTCCATGGCAACCCATTGTAGGTGCATTTATTGCCAATCATTCTGAATTAGTGACAATAAGGAGTATGGGTGTAGGAAGCAAGATTTAAATTTTGCTTAACAAGATGCTCCCTACTGCCTACTGCAGACTAAACTGATAAAAATCTGATTGCATGATGTTTTGGAAAACAAGCCAAATAACATAAAGGGAACTAGAATTCTTTCCAAACATAAAATAACACTCACTTTTACCTTGTGCTGCCAGACATGCAGAATGACTTTGTAAGGCTAAGGCCCAAATAACGCCCAAATTCATAAGGGATTATAAATTAAAAAACACATTGACATAGGGTCCCCCTCTCCAGGAAGGGGGAACCCCATGCCTAGATTTTTTTAAACAGCATGAGGTCCTCCCTATAAATCAAAACCAGCTCCGACACCTGCTATGTGGGCGTGTAGCCCAGGGCTCGGAGGCCCAGCGAGCTAACAGCCTACATAGTCTACATAGCACTGGGCTTTTCTGCACCCCCTGGGGGGTTTCGGCAAGTCACCAGTGTGTCGGCAGGTGACTTGCCAGCCCCTCCTTCCTTTTAACTGATATAGGGGTCTCAATAACCCCACAAAGTGTTAAAACACACACACCAGTACATCAATGCCTACCTTTTTCCTCGCTATCCATCACTAGACCCTGTTCTCCTCTTTTCCTCTTTTCCCTCTAGGCTGAAGACCACGGTCATGGGACACAGATCCTTTTCCCGCACTGGGCTCCCACCACCCCCTCCCTGCTGCAAGGAGGGCTATTTACAGTGGAGGAGGGATGTGGCTGGAAAAGACCTACATGTCCCCTTGTCACTCACAGTGATGTCAGCCACATCGCTCCAAAGCTATAAGTACCCCCTCTCCTCAGGGGGTAGAGATGTGGCCGGAGCTTGGGATATCTGCGGAGAATGGTGCGGGGCAGCAGGGACTGACTGACAGCGAAGGAGAAGGCGAGTTTTTACTTTTATTTATGTAAGGATTTCCTGGAAAAATTCGATCGACACGGCTCACAAGAAAATTCTGATTCACTGTGAATAGATTTTACCCTGAGATTCTGAGCAAATTCCGGTTTAAGAGAACCAGTTTGCGCATCTCTAATCAGGGCGTAAGATCTGCTTACAGTGCCTGTCCAGGTACACACACCTTCCTTCCATCACACACCCCTTGGGAAAAATTGAAAAATGAGCTATTTCAAAACATCTAAAAATTTCTGATTATTTGTAAGTAACTAATATATTCTTAGGGAAGCAGCTTTCTTCACCTAAATGTATGTGCCACAGCTGAGTTGGTAAGGACAAGTCATGCAGCAAATCCATGAGTCATGAGCATGGTTATCTGAGGTCAGAGACAGATATGGTATCACTGTGGCTTGCCATGCCAACTCAAGCTGAGAACTCAAAGGAATCGAGTTTGCGTGGTCCTGGAGGAATCCATTTGAAAAGAGGGGAAACTTTAGTGCCCTGCCATGGCTTTTACTAGGCACTGCAAGAATTGGAGGAGATGCACATGGTACAGTTACTGTTTTACTGATTACAAATCATGAAATCTTGCTGAAAACACACTCAGGTGAGCTGCTTACTGCCTTATTATATCCTTTGGGATTACAGTTCAGTTAAAGTCCTTGTCCAGGCAAAAGCCAGTGGAGCCCCAGAGCTAGCCCCCTGCACTTCCCAAACACAAATAGCCGCACACTTAAAAAACTTTGGCGAAGTGGTGAGGGAACCACGCAACACGTCGGTGAGGTAAGTGGGGAGGAAGGGGGCAGACATTGATTCGTGCAGATACAATTCTAGTTTATTCTGATGCAGACTGTATGAATGGTAGCTCACTGGTATTGCACTGCTTATAGACACGAGGCTGATGGTCTATTTTGCACATAATATCTTGCACATAATATTTTGCACTTTGCACTTTAGTTCAAAATACTCCTTATATTAGTTGCACAAATTATCTACTTTAATATAGGATACTTATTACTTGCATCAATTCTTATAATCTATCTATAGTTCTGTTACTAATTGCACTAGCACTTTTTTCGCAGCCATCCATACAAGAGGCATCAGAATATATTGATTGATTTATTTATTTATTAATTATGATAATAAATTGACCTTATATGGTTTTAGATATGCATTAGCCCCAGAATTCCTCCCCACCAAGCTTTTTGATTTTATATTGTCTCATGTGTGTATGTTTGTGTTTGTGTTTTTTTCGCATTGCTGGCATAACTTTCTATTAAATCATTAAAGTTATTTAAGTGTGCGGCTATTTGTGTGTGGGAAGTGCAGGGGGCTACTAGCTCTGGGGCTCCACTGGCTTGTGGCAATTCATTGTATGTTTTTTTCCCCCCATAGCCTGCACCTGTTACTAGTTTTTAGGCTGTGCAGATTCTATTGGTGTAAAGGTATTGCTTGTCCAGGCAAACACTACATTTCTCCCCATAATTGCCCTTGGAAAGAGTAGAAAGTCAATTCAAAGCACCTGAAAGTCTCTAATTGTATGTAAATACCCTATATATTCCAGGCTAAACTGATTTTTTTGTTTACATTTCTGGGTGGTGGTTGAGCTGTATCGGGCATGTCATAGATCAGGTTTATGAGCACTACTGTGGTCATATAAAACTGTGGAGCAATTGTGTTTTTCTGTGCTTGCTCACAATGAGAGATCCAAGGGACAGAGTATCTGTCAGACCACTTTTTTTCATGGTCCTGGAGGAATGATATTTATAAAAGGGCAAACTTTGGAGTCCTGTTATGGCTTCTACCCTGTACTGCAGGAAATGGAGGAGAGGCACTTGGGACAGGAATCCGGTTCAGCTGCTTGCTGGCTAAATATTGCTGAGTTAAAAGGCATGTCTTCTTCTTTTCCTATTCTGCTTAGGTTAATAAGAAAGTTGATCATTCATAAGTAATGGTAAAGTTTAATGCATAATGTAAAAAGTTTGGGTTGTATCAACAACTGGTTGTATTTTAATGTTGCTAAATAAAAATACTGAAACAAGATGTATTTTTTAGCACAGTGAACATTCCCATCTTACTTGTGCTGATTTTCACCATCACATATAGGTTATAGAGGAGCCCAGTCTCTATACAGCATATTTTTTGCCCCCCCCCCATAACATATAATGTGTAGACATTACTGCTGTATGGGGCCTGAAAATTCCAAATGGGTGGTTCCTTGCCCTCTGTCAATAGGCTCTTGGCGGACTACTATAAAGGGATATTCAAGGTAAACAGGACTGGATTATGAGGGGGGCCCAAGGGGTATGTGCCCTGGGGCCTCCACCACTTGCCCTGCAAAGGAGGCCTCCACCAACCTTTGGGTTATGGTCTGGTTCAGGAGGTTTTTCAGTCTATGGTCTGATGAGTCACCGGGCCAGCTACAAAGTGTCAGGCCCTGAGGGACACCCGCCTTCAAGGTAAGCCCACAACCCCCAATCTCCGCTGCTAGCTTCACCTTTAGTCAAGCCCCCATTTGCCGTGACGCTTTATACGCCTCACTGGTCACGGTTGCCCCCAGGACTAGCAGGATAGCACAAAGGATGTGAGCTTACAGGGGGTGAAGGCGGATGAACCAGAGGCCAGACTGGGCAATGTCGGGTAAGCCGGGGTCATACACTGGAAGACAGTCCGTAGATATCGCGGCACCAAGGAAGAGACAATAGAAGCGTCAAGGTCAAGCCAAGGTCAATCCGGGAGGTTAGGGTTTGCGGTACAAGGGGTAAGGCAGTAGCGTGGTCGGGTACAAGCAAGGGTCGTCCAGGCGGCAATCACAGAATGGTCAAACTAAGCAAGGTCGGCAACAGAATCAAACAGTAATATTTCAGGATCTAAGGCACACCCAGCTAAATGCTATCACGGGCACTGGAGTTCTGACGGGGTAAAATCTTTATAGGGCTATGGACACTACAGGAGTGTGTAGTGATTGGTGCACTTAGGTTGGATGACCAATAATCTTTATTGAGGGGCGTGTTGCCCTGGTCCCTTTAATCAGCCTCCGGCGGCCGCGCTGAGTGCAGCGCTGCCGGAGGGCATATGAAGATCGTGCTCGCCTGCAGCCAAAGCCACCACAGGGCAGAATGGAGAGTCCGAAGCAGCAAAGCTGCTGTCAGCAACACTACAATGCACATAAGCCACCAAGCACAGCCACTGGCAGCTCAATACAGGGAACTGTTTTCTGCTGGACTACACTCCCCCCCCCCCCCCCCCACCCAGAATGGCAGAGCAGGACTTCCCAAGCAGCACGCACCCGCACAAGGATGGCACAAGGGACTCGATCTGACGTTCCCATAAGTAGGCGGGTGCCAGACATCCACCAATCAGTTACTTCGCTGCACTATTATTTTAAAGGAAAAAATATATATATCTGGGGCCTCCACCAGATTTTGTGCCCAGGGACCTCCACCATACTTAATCCAGCCCTGCAGGTAAATATTCCCAAAATTAATTCTCCTTTAACTAAGCTGACACGCAAATCAAAGGGTGGTTTTACTTGAAAGCAAGACTCTCCAGTGGGGCCCACTGCCTTACAGCATACACCATACTACAGCAGAAGCAGTTAGGTTAAGGATAGAAATGTAGTATAAAGCTAAGTGGGTTAATGAGGGGTAAATAATGCAAAACCTACTGCCCCCCTACCTACTGCACACACACGTTTCACCTCTCCTGCTTCTTTTTTTTTTTACATATTCAAAAATAAGAGAATCCGGGACCAATGCTTGGAATTCAGACACTTTTGAAAGGATCCATGGGACCTTGTATATCTATTAAATGGCTCATTTGAAAAATGTTCTCGGATTTGTCAGATACGCCATATGTTAACATCATAATCACAGTAAAAAGACTCCTATAAACCCCCAAACAAATGGGTTTTCTATGAAATAATGAACATGTACTGTAAAATATTCCCCACGCTGTATTACTGCCACAGTATTAAAGCTCCTGTGCAGGAAAGAATTGTAGGTGTAATGGGAAAATAGAGATGTTATTATGACCACCCCATTCAGCAGTCCGTTAAATTCATTAGGAAAAAGTTACACTTAGCTTCCAGCGTGGCTGAAGGCAGGCATCCCAAGGCACGTATGTCCACCTATAAATTCAGAACTTGGAAGGGCTGCCAGGGGTGGAAATAACTCTGGAAGATTTTATTAACCTTGAAAAGTGAATAGAATTAATATCATAGCTTTTCTGCTGTGGATTCATTATATTGCCATGGAGGGCTTAGTAGCAGTTTGTACCTGTAATGTGCTTATAAGTTCCTGAAAGCTCTCCAGATTTTTAGAGTAGTCTTGCTTGCTCTTGCCATATCTTTGTGGAGAATTATGAGGCACTCAATTACAGAACTTATTCTGACTGTCCTTGTAACACAGGCCTAGGCATTGGCTACCAGGGGTACATCATTTGAAATTCCTGTCAGGTATGTAGTAACAGTAGTAGTAATAGTACTGCAATTCCAAACTCTACTCAGTGACTTTACCAAAGACATTATATATGTTGCCAAAATATTGATGTTCAAAATGATTAGTAAAGCTGGAGCCCTGGTGGAAAGCTGCTTCTTCTAAAGAAAAAATATAGACCTACATGTGACCAGGGCCACCTACCAACCTGTAGCATGACGTATCTCTTTTCTCCTTTTGGTGTTTCATTTCAGTTTCTGATAACAACAAATGGAGTAGTAAACAGGAATGGAAAAATACCATTTTGTGAATACTCACCTGTAAAATGGGTATTATAAGTATGTCACACACCCCGCTTCAAACATTAATAATTACTCTTGGGTTACTCCACCAGCAGGTGGCAACGTTGCAGAGAAGTCCTGAAAAAAACGAGCCCCTCCTGATCTATAATACCTGGGACCTCCCGCTTATCTCCCAGTCTTCAAACAGCAGTAAAGACAAGGTACCAGGAAAAAAAACATTGGTAACCCTCAACTGTAAAGGAAGCTTCACCCTATAAAGAATCCAGGATACCAAAAAGGGCGGGTGAAGCGGGGTGTGTGACACCCCCCCCTTCAAACATTAATAATTACTCTTGGGACATCCAAAAGCAGTGTCCAGAAAGGGCGGGTATCCAACAAGGCAATAATGCAGAACTCAAACCACTGCAAGGGGAGTGGGAGGAGGAATAGAGGTTTGAGTGGGTATTGTGCTATTACCTAGATCAGAATGGTGAGGTTTATTGGGCCTTTTTGTGGGCCACAATAGTGCAAGAGAAAAGGGTTTTTGTTTTCCTTGATGGGGTTTCACTTAGGGTCCTCTTGGGTCCTCGGTTGGTAAGGGGGCCTAGCCGGGGTGCCCGGGGGGGGGCCCTGTGTGTCCCCTGGAAAAAACGTATAACCTCTACACTTTACTCTGATTATTTACTTTAATTCAAATAGACAAGTGTTATTTACATT
This sequence comes from Gastrophryne carolinensis, assembly GCA_027917425.1. Lineage (NCBI taxonomy): Eukaryota > Metazoa > Chordata > Amphibia > Anura > Microhylidae > Gastrophryne > Gastrophryne carolinensis. Next base: position 51,734,679 of record CM051242.1, on the reverse strand, counting down.
ACTCGTTCTTACACATCAAATATTTGCCTTTGATGAGCATTCTACTAGTCCTTGGCAGAAACTAGTGATTTGTTTTCTGCAATGGTAACAAGGCGATATGAACAGTCTCTGAGTATGGATGATGAGGAAAGGAGGGGCTTAGGTTACTTGCCCGTCCTCAATGTCCTTAAGTATATGCCTCACGTTTGTAGCAAGGTTGGGTCATTGCTCCTCAGTTTGTAGCCAGCTGTTAACCCTTCAAGGTTTGTAGCAAGTGGTTGTAGACTCCTTCACATACGCGTTTCGCCTGTGGCTTCTTCAGTGTGGGAGCCTAAAGTTTCTAATAATGAACATATGCAAGTACATACATGGAGGTTACACATACAAGATACAAACTTGGCTATTTGTAGATGGGGGAAGTTAAAAAGGACCTTGTTACTTACAAGCTGATGAGGGTGCCCCGGTGCCTGGATTGCTGGCATGTTGGAGGTTTACCATAAGTAGATCATTGGTGTTCCTATAAATATGGAATTGTAAAGGAACCGTGTGTATTGAAAAGTACAATGGTCGTTTGGCAACTGAGTCATGTCATTCTTATAATGGTCAAAGCTTACCTCATTCTTTGGTGTGCTACTGGCGGCGGACATTTTGTTGGTTGCAGATGCACTCTGCGCATGTGTGACAGTGTGTGTCATCCTGTACCGTCGCTGCTTAGGGCGGCGGCCATCTCTAGGGTTGGTTCTCTCGTCATCCTGAGTCAAAGCAGTCGCTGCATATGGCGGCGGCCATCTTTAGGGTTTGTTAACGTGAATTATGCTGTTGTGGGCTGCGTCTATTTGTTGTCCCCACAACTAGTGGCGGCCATGTTGGAGTTGGAGCTAGGGTTACCTCGCGGGATAGTGGCTGTAGCCCGTTTGATATTATTGGGCCAGGCTTATGTATATGTGGTGGGGAATGTCAGTATTCCAGGCGTCGGGGGTCTCGCAGCCGTGGATTGATTGTAAATTGTATTTTGGTATCAGAACTCGAATGGACTTGATGAAGCTGAAGCGTCCTCGTGTGAAACTGAGCAAAGGGAACTGCCTTGAAGGAAGCTACCATCAACCCCACCAGACTCATCCCTAGCCGGATGGACGGGCAAGGATTGGAAAGAAGAAGCTGCGCCAATTCCTGAATCAAGAAAACTTTGGCCTGAGGCAGAAACACTCTGTGTTAGCAAGAATCCAAGGACATCCCCAGGAAGGACACCACCCTGGCCGGAACCAGAGAGGACTTGGGATAGTTGATCACCCAGCCGAAACTCTCCAGAGTGGATACCAGCGTCCTGGTGTCCAACTCCACTTGACTGAAGGAAGGAGCCATGATGAGAAGATCATCCAGATAGGGAACAATGCGAATCCCCTGAGCTCTGAGAAGGGCCATCACACCCGCCAACACCTTGGTGAACACTCTTGGAGCCGAGGTAAGGACGAAAGGAAGAGCCACCAATTGAAAATGCCGATCTTCCACCACGAAGCGAAGACAAAAATTACGTTTAAATTAAGCTAGCAGGGTGAGAAGCTCTAGGTCCATCCCAGGGGTGGGAGGGGGAATGACCAGCCAGGAGTTTAAATGTTTGAGGGAGGCGGACGCCTGCTGTCCATTTCTACGGGAGGTCACGCTGGATAGCATGCTGGAAGGAGCCAAGAACAAACACACAGCACACCTCACGCTTCCTTGTGGTTATTCTTCATCACTGAACGTTGAATTACATTCAACACTGAATGGTAGCTGATATTAACTTCATCTGCTAAATTCTGATTTCAACTTATCTGACCATTAGATATAGCTATTCATTATATGTATATTGTTTGTGTGGTGCGCTCTTATGGCGATTAAATACATACATAGTTACATAGTTAACATGGTTGAAAAAATAAATATGTCCAAGGTCAACCAAGGATTGGGGAAGTTATTTTAATTATTTCCCCATAACAGTTAATAGTAACTGTTAAAGGACAATTATCATTTGCCAGGTCCAATATATTTTCCTTACAGACATAGTTTGTGATCCAGTGTAACAATTTTTATAACCATTTTATAACCACCGATGTATCTCAATGTAACAAGCTGACCCTGCAGCAGGAGATAGTAGCAAATTTATCAGCTGAGAGGCAGATAAGTGCCTATGATGAAAATACATACAGCCCAGTCACCAGACCAGCTGACAATGTTATTTAATGTTATTTTCTTCTAAAAAAAATAAACTAAAGCTTTTTTCAAGGAGACATCTAAGGGGAACATGATTAACTTGACTTAAAAATAAATATATAAATGGCCAATACAAAAAATATGGGGAAAACTGTTTCTCCATAGGCGATAATTGTGCAGAATAGCCTCCCACAGAAGAAGGCTAGAGGGTAACTTGCCATTAACACCATTACCTGCCTCCCCAAAGCCCAGGGGGGTCAGAAGAGCCCCGGGGCTATTTAGGCTGTGCGTGCTTGTAGCCTGCAGGACGGGGAGCCACTGAGGCTGGCCCCTACGGCCTGTTCTACAAGCCCCCATAGCTGGTCCCTGGCTTGGTTATGCTAGGTAGGGGGGAACTCACACCATTTTTGGCTTTTAACCCTTAAAATGCCCCAAAAAATCCCTCCAGGAAGCGGAACCCCACACCAATTTTCAGTCTGGGAGGTCTCCTGGGCAGGAACGGGCTACCAATACATATTTGGTACAGTTGAAAATGGGAGAAATGGGGGCTTTAACATGCAATGTGGTTTCCTTTAATAAAACGGCTGTTTTATTTAACATAAATTAGAATTTTTTTTTTTAATACTTTTTTTTATTTATTTTTATTTTTTTTTTGTATTTTGTTTGTAGTACCTATGCATGTTGGGTATTGTTTTGCTGGGGGAACCTTGTGCTTTCAATTTTTTTTTTCTTGTTTGCATATTGATATTTTAGGAAAATGTGTTTTTTTATTCTGCTTTTTTACAAATTTTTTTCATTTGTTTTTGTGGGGGTATTCCAAATGTAAAAGGTTGTTTCGGATGAAAAATTGCAAGGTGTGTACTTTGTCTGTAGAGCTGAAATTTACAAAATTTGGTAAAATTACTATTACGCCCATGTTTTACTTTGGGGTGTTTGGAAACTGCTCCATTGACAGTACCTATGCTTGTTGGGTATTGTTCTTTTGGGGGATCTTGCTTTTTCAGATTTAACTTGTTTATCTGTTTGATTATTGTTTTTTAAGGAAAATGTGGCTTTGAATCTGCTTTTTGTTCTTTTTTAGGGAAACCCTGAATTAATTGAGGGAATATTTCCAAAAAACAAGCCTGGTACTCATAGAAATCTTAAGTTGTGTACTTCCAGAGAATATATTTGGGGTATTCCAGATGCAAATGTTTTTTTTTTTTTTAAACTGCGTGGTGCGCATAGCATTTCTATTCTGAAAATCTCTTAAAGTGCTGTTTCAGTTTGGGGGAGTTTCCTAGGCAGGAAAGGGTGTCTACCAATACATATGTGTACCGTTGTAACCGTGAGAAATGGGGCTTTTACAAGCAATAAGACTTTATTGAATAACATTTTTATTACAAAAAACACTACAAATTATAAATTCACCCCAAAATATCGAGAATACACTTAAAAAATGTTAAAGCCCAGATTGTTGAAAAAAAACAATATGTTATTTTTCTGGGAAATCCCTGGAAATCCCTTCAATAATCTCAGTTGAACATGTGTAGTGCAAAATTGTGAAAAATGGTCTGGCAAAAGAGGGTGACAAAACTCTAAGTAGGCCGCCAGGTAAAGGGTTAATGTATGACAATATCTTAGCAGCCTTGGAAGCTGCTGTTTGACATTCCATACTGATATTTAGCCTGTGTCCTACCAGCTCCTTCTCAACAATGACTCTCCCAGCTTTACTACCCTGAGGCCATGTGTGGCCTGCAGATAATAAGACCCCAGATGCATTACTTAAAGTGATTGGCAAGTCAAAATTTAAAAATAAAAATAAGTAGCTTACCTTACATTGAGTCTCTCTGTCTACTTTGTGTGGAAATCACTTCCTCATTCAGCTTTCAGTCTCTACCCGCTGACCTGGTCCTTCAATCAATCTTTAGTGAAGCGAACGGAAACCACTGCCTGCCCAGATGTCCTAATTAGCTGCCTCTCTCTGCAGCTATGAAACCTCACCATCCTCCCTCCTCTCTGGTCAAACTATCTAGTTACAAACTGTATTTTCTAACACTGAAGATCTCAATTTTCCCAATAAGCATCTATAAGGGACAGCATCAAATGCTTTTGCATAATTCCCACAATGGATGTTAAGCTTATAGGTCTGAAATTACCTGGAGACGACCTAAAGCCCTTGATTTCTGCCAATCTCTTGGCACTTTACCAGTTGTTAGTGAGTCTTTAAAGATCAAAAACAAGGGTGATGAGATAACAAGCTTCATTCTAGGTACCCTGCTACGTCCTTAGACAAAGTTGCCTCCCTTTGATTACAAGGGGCAGAGGTTACTCTTTTTAGGTAGAGATGCCAGAGGTCCTGCTTTACCCTGTAGATAATGGGGTAAATTCCAGAGCCTGGTGAGAAAACTTACTTCTTTTGAGGAGAGAAAATTGCCATTAACTTTCATTGTCTACCTTGGGCTGATTCTGAGCCAGTGGAAAATGTACACCTGGTAGACAGTGAAAGTTAACGGCAGCTTTCTCTCCTAAAAAATAATTGAGTTTTCTGACCAGGCTCTGAATTGACCCCAATGTTGCCTCTTTGATTTGAGGCAGGAGAGCCTGCTTTAATGCTGAGGCCAGTGGGTACATGAAGTGGTGAAGTCTCTCCTTTAGATTTTTTACCTCTCGGATGTAGGCATTCTTTAACATTTGTACCCTGTCCCCCCCACAAAAAAATACTACACTACCTTTAAAGTGATTCAGCTTACTTACTGTTTACCCCCTGTAATGGGCCAAAGCCGGACCGATTGGCGGTTACCGTGTGGAGGAAAAACCACCTGGATAGACTCCTGGAAGATGGGTTGGGTAGGGGTCAATAAGTGGAGGTGGGCACCTCAAGGAACAGTAAGTGTCAGGGACCCCTTTCTTGAAGCATCTCAAATAAATGGGAAGTATAGTAAACAATTTCTTTGACTTTTGAATGGACCTGAAGTCACCTGGAAGTACAGCCGAAAGACCACCCTGGGCCTGAGTAAGTACCTACATATCCCCAGTTCCCCAGCCCCATAAAATTCCCTCATAACCCTGGCCCAAGGCCATCCCCCATGGTGCGAGATGCAGCGGCTGCAGCAGTGGCTCAGTTCCAGTGATCAGATGAGTTACTAATCGCTGGGCTAGCACCGATCAACAACAGACTTCCTTATGATTTCCTAAGCCAATATGCCACTGTTCAAATGGTGCCTACAACTGCCTTGGAGGTGTCCAGTGGTTCTCAACCTTTTTACACCAAGTAACAGCTGGGATCAAGAAGTTTCAACCAAGTACCCCCAAGTGGGTGATCAGTTATAGATAGTACCAAAATAAGTAGGCCACAGAGCGTGTAGTACTTTAGTGAGAATGTTTCACTGTTAAAATAATAAATATGGCAAGTTAGACACCCCCTGGTTGGTGTGCCCCTGAACACGGCTGTGTACCTCTTAGGTTATGTGTACCACAGGTTGAGAAACAGTGCTCTTGAGCACTGGTTCCCAACCCTCTCAGGCACCCCTTAGCAACCAACAGAGTACCCCCAAGGAATGTATCAATTATACGTGTTGCCTGGGGTTGCCACCTTTCTCAACAAAAGATAGCCGCCTTTTCAGGGGTACATGGGCGAAGTCTTGTACAGGGCTAAGTCTTGTGGAGGTATGGTAATGTAAAATGTAAGTTTAACCATATATTTTCACTTAAATTACCTTATTTTCCACTTTCTAAAGTGCAAAAGCCGGCACACACATACACCACGCTTCCCCAGAGAGTGATCTAAAGTAACAAACTGGCTGGGATTACAAAAATCCTGGCAATTACAAAAATTACCGGCAGGTTACCAAAAATAACGTCTGCGCTGGTGAAATACTGGTAAGGTGGCAACCTTAATGTTACCAGAATAAGTAGGTCACAGGCCTTGTAACATAGCGTGAAAGCGTGAATAAATTATGTTTTACTGTTAAAATGTTATACCAGACCCATCAGCCCCCCCCCCCCGCTCCTTGGTGCACTCCTGAACATCCCTGTGTACCCCCTGAGGTACACATACCGCAGGTTGAGCAACCATTTTTTTTATGCATATGGTTTATGTTTATTGTTTATTCGTTTTGCAGTTCATTATTCCATTTAAAAGAGTTGTTTAACTTCTTTAGTATAATTTTTATATCTTCATTTTTACATTTAAAGCCCTGAGTTTAATATTCTATTATAACCAACTGAATGCAATATTCTATTTGATGTTCAATATTGCATCCAAGTTTAGCATTTGATATGCATGTACTATTGTTTTTTTTATTAATATTTGTTAACATTGATTTGTAATAATTTGTAATAATTGTCTATGCAAACACTTGCCTGGGTTTGCCTTGAGGGGGATGCTGGCTGGGAGCCCATACCCATTGTTCAGCTGGCCCTGTGTTTTGATTTGGGTTTTGGTCCTCTCCTTGCTTGTGGTGTGAAACCCGCTGGATCGCCCCCAGTAAGATCACATCTTTCCAGTCTCACGGTGCATGCACAGACATGTAGCGCACTCTTCTCCATTCGGCCTCTTTGCATAAAAATCAGCCAGAGGCCAGAATGGAGACGAATGCAGCTGAAGATAAGTGCGCTGCCACTCGCATCCCTGCAAGCCTCTAGCAGGGGGTGTGCCAGTGCCAGCCATTCACAAAACTTTAAGGAGAATTAATGTTTCAGTCTGCAAGGGCTAGAGGGCTGAAACTTGAGGGGAACCCCAGGGGGATTGCCCTGCACAAAATGGGCTGGGGAAAATACTCAAAACAGTAACAGAAAACTAAAGAATTTATAGAATTACACAAATAAATACATCCATCAATCTATACATATGTACATAAATGAATATTAACATCAGTAAATAAATATATACATCAATAAATGCATATTTACATAAATAAATAAATATATACGTAGTGCAAGCAGGTGGCAAGGTTTGCAGCGTATTCTTGTCTACCCCAAAACTGCTGCGGAATGGTGAGGCAAGACCAAGTTGAGGCAGTGATAGATTAGATGGCACACAGTGCTTCAAGTTCCAGTTCACCAGGGACACGCAAAGCAAACAAAACATTGCTAGTATTTAATTGTATTCTGTGGCGCTGTAAAAATTAAAAATTAAACACACCCAATGCTTAGAACAAGTTGCAGTATAACAGGGTACACACCAGTGCTTAGAACAAGTTGTAGGATAACACAATACAAACACTCCAATGCTTATAGCAAGTTGTGGGATAACACGATACACACACCCCAGTGCTTAGAGCAAGTTGTGGGATAACAGGATACACCCCAGTGCCTAGGAAAATGTGTGGGATAACAGGATACACCCCAGTGCTTAGAGCAAGTTGTGGGATCACATGGCACACACACCCCAGTGTTTAGAGCAAGTTGTGGCATAATCAAATATCCCCTAGTGCTTAGAGCAAGTTGTGTGATCACATGGTACACACACCCCAGTGTTTAGAGCAAGTTGTGGCATAATCGAATATTCCCTAGTGCTTAGAGCAAGTTGTGTGATCACATGGTACACACACCCCAGTGTGGGATAACAGGATGCACCTCAGTGCTTACAGCAAGTTGTAGTATAACAGAGTGAGTACACTCACCTCAGTGCTTAGAGCAAGTTGTAGGATAACATGATACACACCCTAGTGCTTAAAGCAAGTTGTGGCATAGCAGGTTACACCCCAGTGCTTGGACCAATTATGGGATCACATGGTACACACACCCCAATGCTTACAGCAATTTGTGGGATAACAGGATACACCCCAGTGCTTAGAACAAGTTGTAGGATAACAGGATACACCCCCAGTGTTTGGAAAAAGTTGTAGGTTCACATGGTACACACACCCAGTGCTTAGAGCAAGTTATGGCATAACAGAATACACCCCAGTGCTTAGAGCACATTGTAGTATGAAAGGGTACACTCACCCCAGTGCTTAGTGAAAGTTGTGGGATAACAGGATACACTCCAGTGCTTAGAGCAAATTTTGGGATTGCATGGTACACACCCCAGTGCTTAGAGCAAGTTGAGAGATAACAGGATACACCCCAGTGCTTAGAGAAAGTTGTGGGATCAACCTCTACACACCCCAATGCTTAGAGCACATTGTGGGATAACACAGTACACACACCCCAGTGCTTAGAGCACGTTGTGGGATAACACAGTACACACCCCAGTGTTTAGAGCAAGTTGTGAGATAACAGGATACACCCCAGTGCTTAGAGCAAGTTGTGAGATAACAGGATACACCCCAGTGCTTAGAGCAAGTTGTGGGATAACACAGTAACACACGCCCCAGTTGTGACAAGAAGTGGTTTTAAATGGTAGTACTGACATCCCACCTATCTAGCCCTCACTCCAGCCGCTATCCCTTACTAAATATTGCCCTGAAAAGGGAAGTTTTTTTAAGCAAACAGGCCTATCTGTCCCTGAGCAGCAGCCAGCAACCTTTCTCTATCTACTGCAGAGCGCACAGTGAGATCGGCGTAAAATGGACCTCCAGGCCTATGGAGGGAGACAAAGGAAGAAGGATGATTGGCTGCTTTGTAGACAATCAGCCTTCTTCTGGTTCAAACACCAAACCGACGCACGGATTTCATTTTAAAATTCCTGTTCGGGTTCTGGAGCCCGAACATGCAAAAATTGTCTTGGATCCAAACTTCATCACTAGTCTTAAGTGCTCAGAAACTTATCTGTTTCTGAGAATAGGGTCCTGCCACGTGCAAGGGAAGTGCCTGGCTTGCTCCCTTCACAGTGAATTCAGACATGCATTGCAAACAGTGACAAAGTGGGGTACAGAACCTCATCCACCAGTTCCCTTGTGAGTGGTGGAAAAGCTCCCGAAAAATCTCCAGGTGCACACACATTTTAGGGTTCAGTCTCCAAACCAGGAACATTTCAGAGATAGAAACACCACAATGGCTGCTGCTGTGGACAGGAGGTGAGTATAAGCATTATATATTTTTTTACTGGCGTGAACCAAGCGGTCATAGTGCATTTTGGCACTAATGACATAGGAAGAAGTAGGTGGAAGGTCCTAAAAAATGATTTCAGGGACTTAGGCCGTAAGCTTAAGGCAAGGACCTCAACTGTAGTATTCTCAGAAATACTACCAGTACCAAGAGCCACACCAGAGAGGCAGCGGGAGATTAGAGATGTAAACAGGTGGCTCAAAAATTGGAGTAAAAAGGAGGGGTTTGGGTTCTTAGAGAACTGGGCCGACTTCACAGTGGGCTACAGGTTCTTTGGCAGGGATGGGTTGCACCTCAATGGGGAGGGTGCATCTGTTCTGGGGGAGAGGATGGCTAAAAGGTTAGATGAGTGTTTAAACTGAGCATTGGGGGGGAGGGTAAAAGCTATTACAAAGGGGAAGTTAGGAAAGAAAGTTACAGTGGGTGTAGACATGGAACTGGGGGTGGAGAGGGGGGAGGGGTTAGCACATCTAGCAGGAATAAGTGCAATATACAAAATTATCAAAATTGTCATAAGCATTTGAAATGCATGCTTACAAATGCTAGAAGCTTGACTAATAAAATGGATGAACTAGAACTGATAATAACAGAAGAACAATATGATATAGTGGGAGTAACAGAGACCTGGCTGGATGAAAGCTATGACTGGGCAGTAAATTTACAGGGATACTGTGTGTTTAGGAGGGACCGTAACAAACGCAAAGGGGGTGGAGTCTGCTTAATTGTAAAATCCTCTCTACAGCCTGCTCTGCGGGAGGATATATGTGAGGGGAATGACCATGTGGAGTCTGTATGGGTAGAAATACATGGAGGGAGAAACAAAAATAAAATACTGATGGGGGTTTGCTATAAACCTCCAGATATATCTGAATCCATAGAAAATATGATGCTAAGGCAAATAGATATAGCCGCTAAAATAAATGAGGTAGTGATTATGGGGGACTTTAACTACCCAGATATAGACTGGGATGCTGAAACATGTGTTTCGCAGAAAAGTAATAGTTTTTTATCTAAAACAAAAGATGGCTACCTTTCCCAACAAGTACAAGCTCCAACAAGGGGGAAAGCCATATTGGACCTAATACTAACCAATGTACCAGACAAAGTAATAAAGGTACAGGTTGGGGGACACCTTGGAAGCAGTGATCATAATATCATTAATTTCCAATTAGCAGTCGCTAGGGTGCCTTATCAAGGCGTCACAAAAACGCGGGACTTCAAAAAGGCAAAGTTTGACCAACCTAGAGATGCCCTACACTGCATTGACTGGGAAAATGTCCTTAAAAACAAAAGCATGGACGCTAAATGGGATACTTTCAAAGGAATACTTAATTTTCATTGTGACAGATATATACCTTACAGGAATAAAACTATTAGACACACATGTAAACCGATGTGGCTAAATAAAAAGGTTAAGGGGGCAATAAACAACAAAAAAAAGGCATTTAAACGTTTAAAGCAGGAAGGGACAGCGGAAGCGTTAAAAAACTATAAAGAAGAAAATAAACAATGTAAACAACAGATAAGGGCAGCTAAGCTGGAGACAGAAAGACTGGTAGCGAAAGAGAGTAAAACTAACCCCAAATTATTCTTTAGCTACATAAACCGTAAAAGGTACAAACCTGAGGGTGTGGGCCCCCTGAAAAGCAAGGAGGGGACCCCTATAGAGGGAAATGAGGAGAAAGCTAATTTGCTTAACAACTTCTTTGCTTCTATATTCACAAAAGAATTTGACATGCCGAGTGAAATGCAGGGGAATAACCGAAACCCTCCATTAAATGTCACTGGTTTAACCAAGGAAGAAGTCCGGCACCGTCTCAAGCAGATGAAAATCGATAAATAACCGGGACCAGATGACATACATCCTCGTGTTTTAACGGAGTTATGTACAGTAATAGACAAGCCGTTATTTCCAATATTTGTGGATTCCATAACTACAGGGTTTGTTCCGATGGATTGGCGCTTGGCAAATGTGGTGCCAATATTCAAAAAGGGATCTAGGGGGGAACCTGGGAACTACAGACCGGTAAGCTTAACATTTGTGATGGGCAAGCTGTTTGAAGGTATCTTAAGGGATACTATCCTGGAGCACCTTGGGGAAAATGACCTTATTACTCCATATCAGCATGGATTTATGAGGAATCACTCCTGCCAGACAAACCTGATCAGCTTTTATGAGGAAGTAAGTTCAAGATTGGATCAGGGGGAGTCATTGGATATCATATATCTTGACTTTTCTAAAGCATTTGATACTGTGCCACATAAAAGGCTGGTACAAAAGATGAGAATGCTTGGACTGGGGGAAAACGTGTGCAGATGGGTGGGAAATTGGCTTAGTGATCGGAAGCAGAGGGTGGTTATCAATGGTACACACTCAGATTGGGTCACTGTTACTAGTGGAGTACCACAAGGGTCAGTTCTGGGACCAATTCTCTTCAATATATATATAAATGACATTGGGTATGGATTAAACAGTAAAGTCTCAATCTTTGCAGATGATACTAAGCTGAGTAAAGTAATTAAAACAAAGGAGGACAACAGGCAACTACAAACAGATTTAGATAAATTGGAAGCATGGGCAGTTAAATGGCAAATGAAGTTTAACACAGATAAATGTAAGGTTATGCACATGGGAAGGAGAAATCTGTGTCATGATTACACACTAAATAAAGAAACACTTGGTAAAACAACAATGGAAAAGGACCTAGGGGTTTTAGTTGACAATAAGCTCAACTGTAGTAATCAATGCCAGGCAGCTGCTGCCAAGGCAAACAGGATCATGGGGTGTATCAGGAGGGGCATAGGTGCTCATGACCAGAACATCATTTTACCCCTGTACAAGTCACTGGTCAGACCCCATATGGAATACTGTGTACAGTTCTGGGCACCTGTGCTTAAAAAGGACATATCGGAACTGGAGCGCGTTCAAAGAAGGGCAACAAAGTTAATAAAAGGAGTGCGGGGGCTAGAGTACCCGGAAAGATTGTCCAAGTTAGGCTTATTTAGTCTAGAAAAAAGACGATTGAGGGGTGATCTAATAACTATGTATAAATATATTCGGGGTCAATACAAGGATCTGTCCCACAATCTATTTATACCCCGGAGTGTAACCATAACCCGGGGGCATCCACTAAGGTTAGAGGAAAGGTGCTTTCTCCACCGACATAGGAGGGGATTCTTCTCTGTAAGAGCAGTGAGACTATGGAACTCGCTGCCAGAGGAGGTAGTAATGAGGGATACAGTAAAAATGTTCAAAAGTGGCCTTGATGCCTTCCTGGCATGTAATAACATTTCCGGCTATGGCTACTAGACCACTGGAAGGAGTTAAACAGGCTGAACTGGATGGACTAAAGTCTTTATTCAGCCTTACATACTATGTTACTATGTTACTATGGCCCTTATTTATCACGGGCTAGCGCCAGGTAGTGTCTGACGAGCGCCAGGTAGCGGCAGCTAACGGCGACTACCGACTCAAGTACGCCCGGTGGCGGTCACAATGACGCATTTATCAAGCAAAATGAGGCTAGCGCCGGCGAGAGCGACGGCTCGCGCGGCATTCATCATGAAGCCGCCTGGACCGATCAGCGCCGCTGCAAATTCCCTCACAGCGCCAGGTATGAGCTGTCGCTCCCTGGCGATGTCCAATGCATTTCAATGGAGCAATCTATAATTAATCATAATTAATTGGTATTAATTTTTTTTTTTTTTTTTTAATGTCAAAAATTCGGAGACCACTTCTGCAATGTTCGGATTTATTTTTAAGTTAAAAAAAAATTAAAAAAAAATTTGTGCAGAATTGATCTAACAGGTCTGAGATTAATGTATTCATATTACAAAATGATTCTAAAAACATGTATAATGTTACATTCAAAAAATATGGTTGTTTAGGGGTTAAAAACTAGTTAATACCCATCGCCGCCAGCGCTCTGGGGTTTAAACAAGGAATGGACAGCGACAGCACATTCGGAGCGTGATTTGTTAATGAATATGAAGCTAGCCGTTCGCTCTGGCCATTCGTTGTCAGGCGCTCACATACAACGCTGAACCTGTGAAACAGCGACCCCCCAGTCCGTATTCAACATTACCGCACACCGACTGAGTCGCTGTCATCAAGCTAACGCCGGCCAAGCACAGCGAATACTGGCTGGTGCTGAAAAAATCACGCTACAGTCGCTCATCTGGCGCTACCTGGCGCTATTAATGAATCGGCCTCCCCGTTACTATGTTACTGGACAGTCTCTTCAATGCTGAAAGCTTGTCTTCTATTTAGTCATAAGAACAAATCTCATATGACATTTTAGTTTACAGAAACTCCACATTGTCTGAAATTCCATATTGTAATTACTCTAACGTAATGTATTTCCTTCAAATTAATGAGCAAAAGTAAGTTCACATAACAAAATTAACATCCCACAATTATCAGAAGAGAGGATTAGAAGACTCCATAAAATAAAAAAAATTCTATACAGGCGAGCATCATATTCCAAAACAGAATCCTGATTAAAAGTGACAAATAGGAATGCAGAGAAATGGCTTTGCTATTAATTAAGTGTCTTAGAATGCAAATTAGCCCTGGTTATAATAATATAGCTTCATTTAGAAACAGCCCTCAAAAGCATAAAACATTTTCCTGGAGTAAAAATTAACCCCATGAAGTTACAGCTCCCCAAGTTCGACTATAACGCACATGGAGTCTGTTGTATAAGGCCTGTAGAAGTCATTTTCTCTCATTTTTGTCATCGTGGGACTAGTGAGGCGGTTGCCTAGCGACCTTGTGTTGTCTGGGGTTTGAAACATTGCCTGCCGTATGTCTGACAATTCAGAGCAACAATCACGGCGCGGATGACAATCCTGTGAGATATGCAGTGTAGCAAATCCCCAATTTCCTGCCTCATTCCTGACTATTTAAAATAATGAGATGACGTATTTAAGTACTTGGGACAATATTAGCATTTTTAAGAATCTTTCCAACTGTTACGAACCGCTGCAGTCATTGTGATCAGTGAACAATTCAGCTGGGTTTTCTTTTACCTCCTAGAAATATTGGCTAGCTTTGAATCCTGAAAAATATAATTCTTTATAAAACCCATTTGTCACACGACTGTGGCAGGCAATATGATTTTTCCCGTTTTCCCACAATTATCCCAGTATACCTATGATAGGTTATCCATGCAGCCTGAATAATTGACAGTTCTCATATTTCACTGCAAACTCTTGCCTGATATGCTTTTCAAATAAACTGGGAAAGAGCAGAGAAAGAAGGTTTTAGATTGAAAAGAAACAGGGCAATGGAAACCGTGTACAGTAAGCTTTCATAGCAAGTAGGGACTATTTGACTCATTGATCTGGACTAGATGCCAATCAGGAACTTGGGTAATTTGTCCCGAGCGACCAGAATGTCCCTATGTCCTTTCTGTGCCGTAATCACCTTGTCCTCTATATTAATACTTCATTCATACTTTTCAGATCTCAATAAAGTACAGTACAACTAACTTAAATTTAGCACTTTGATAAAGAAATTACTATAACATGTTTAAAAAGGCTTGTTCCTTCAATAAATAACTCTAGGGTCCTTATTTAACAAGGGGATAGCGCCAGGTAGCGACTGGTGAGCGAACGGTAATGACGGTCACCGCCACGAGAACGCCGGCTCCCCACCACAATCACACATTTATCAAGCCGATCCTGCTTAGCGACTGAGCTAGCGCCAGATAGCGACTCATTCATCATTATTCCAGCCTCACCCCACAGCGCCAGCGAGCGACCTTGAACAGCGACAGGTATCACCTCTCACTACCTGGCGCACTCCAAAGCATTTCAATGGAACAATCTTTAAATATTAATAATTAATTGTTAATAATTTTTTTTTTTTTTTTTTTAATGTGAAAATTTCTGTTACCACTTCTGGTAACATGGCGTTAGATATTTTTTTTAAGGTAAGAAAAAAAAAAAAATTTGTGCAGAATTGATATTACAGGTCTGATATTAATGTATTCATATTCCAAAATGTTTTTATAAACTTGTTTTTTTTTGGTTTCCCAAAATATGGTTGTTTGGGGGTTAAAAAACTACTTTTAACCCATCGCCGCCAGCGCTCTGGGGTTTAAACATGCATTTCACAGCGCGAGAATTTTTGGAGAGTGATTTGTTAATGAATATGGTGGGAGCCGGTCGCTATGGCCATTCGCTATCATGCGCTCCCATGCAGCGCGGAACCTGTCAAATAGCGACTCATCACCTTGTATTCAACTTTACTGCACACCGACTGAGTCGCTATCAACAACCGAACAACGGCCAAGCACAGCGACTACTAGCGGGCGCTGTGAAAATACCGCTACAGTCGCTCAACTGTCGCTACCTGGCGCTATTAATAAATCAGCCTCTAGGAGTAGAAGTATGTGCCCTTAACTATGATTATTGTGAATTATTTTCCCAACAGCAGCACGCGCAGCATTCACCAGAACCAGAGATCTATTTAACACTAGAAATAGCCAGAAGGACTTTACAGTTTTGCCTTGGGGAAATGAGAAAAGGAGCTCACAAATTTGCCCAAACAGGTTGCTGACCCTTACTGCTCCTTCCGGCTGCACCCTCACCCTGTGTGCCCACACCCCACCCTGATAATAGAGGCAAACAAGATGTTCTTGGGATTTTATTGCTTGCCTGAGAAAATCTTTGTTTTTAATGTGGTATTTAATCACATAATTTGTAGATTTCAAGTACAGCTGTTGATTAGTCTCTTTTTTTTTTAGTACCATATTTTTCGCCCTATAAGAGGCCTATAAGATGCACCTTGGATTTGGAGGAGAAAAATTAGGAAAAGAATATTCTGAACCAAATGGTGTGCTAAAATTCCCCCTCCCAATCACCCCATTATAGATAGTATGCAGAATTCCCCCGGTCACATCATTACAGACCGCACATTACAGGCAGCATTCCACTTTAAAGGCAGCGAGGGACATCCTAAATTACAGGCATTGAGCGGTATCCCACATTAAAGGCAGTGAGGGGCATCCCAAATTACAGGCAGTGTGCTGTCATCCCAAATACAGGCAGTGTGCTGGCATCCCCAATACAGGCAGTGTGTGGGCATCCCAAATACAGACAGTGTGTGGGCATCCCCAATACAGGCAGTGTGCTGTCATCCCCAAAACAGGCAGTGTGCTGTCATCCCAAATTCAGGCAGTGTGCTGGCATCCCCAATACAGGCAGTGTGCTGTCATCCCAAATACAGGGAGTGTGCTGTCATCCCAAATACAGGCAGTGTGCTTTCATCCCAAATACAGACAGTGTGCTGTCATCCCAAATACAGGCAGTGTGCTCTCATCCCAAATACAGGCAGTGTGCTGTCATACCCAATACAGGCAGTGTGTGGGCATCCCCAATACAGGCAGTGTGTGGGCATCCCCAATACAGGCAGTGTGCTGGCATCCCCAATACAGGCAGTGTGCGGGCATCCCCAATACAGGCAGTGTGTGGGCATCCCCAATACAGGCAGTGTGTGGGCATCCCCAATACAGGCAGTGTGTGAGGATCCCCAATACAGGCAGTGTGCTGTCATCCCAAATACAGGCAGTGTGCTGTCATCCCAAATTCAGGCAGTGTGCTGTCATCCCAAATACAGGCAGTGTGCTGTCATCCCAAATACAGGCAGTGTGCTGTCAACCCAAATACAGGCAGTGTGCTGGCATCCCAATACAGGCAGTGTGAGGGCATCCTCAATACAGGCAGTGTGCGGGGATCCCCAATACAGGCAGTGTGCGGGGATCCCCAATACAGGCAGTGTGTGGACATCCCCAATACAGGCAGTGTGCGGGCATCCTCAATACAGGCAGTGTGCGGGGATCCCCAATACAGGCAGTGTGCGGGGATCCCCAATACAGGCAGTGTGTGGACATCCCCAATACAGGCAGTGTGCAGGCATCCCCAATACAGGCAGTGTGCTCTCACCCCAAATACAGGCAGTGTGCTGTCATACCCAAAACAGGCAGTGTGCTGTCATCCCAAATACAGGCAGTGTGCTGTCATCCCAAATACAGGCAGTGTGCTTTCATCCCAAATACAGACAATGTGCTGTCATCCCAAATACAGGCAGTGTGCTCTTATCCCAAATACAGGCAGTGTGCTGTCATACCCAATACAGGCAGTGTGCTGTCATCCCAAATACAGGCAGTGTGCTGTCATACCCAATACAGGCAGTGTGCTTTCATCCCAAATACAGACCGTGTGCTTTCATCCCAAATACAGACCGTGTGCTTTCATCCCAAATACAGACAGTGTGCTGTCATCCCAAATACAAGCAGTGTGCTGTCATCCCCAATACAGACAGTGTGCTGTCATCCCAAATACAGGCAGTGTGCTTTCATCCCAAATACAGGCAGTGTGCTTTCATCCCAAATACAGGCAGTGTGTGGGCATCCCCAATACAGGCAGTGTGTGGGCATCCCCAATACAGGCAGTGTGTGGGCATCCCCAATACAGGCAGTGTGCTGGCATCCCCAAATACAGGCAGTGTGCTGTCATCCCAAATACAGGCAGTGTGCTTTCATCCCAGATACAGACAGTGTGCTGTCATCCCAAATACAGGCAGTGTGCTGTCATCCCCAATACAGACAGTGTGCTGTCATCCCAAATACAGGCAGTGTGCTTTCATCCCAAATACAGGCAGTGTGCTTTCATCCCAAATACAGGCAGTGTGCTTTCATCCCAAATACAGGCAGTGTGCTTTCATCCCAAATACAGGCAGTGTGTGGGCATCCCCAATACAGGCAGTGTGTGGGCATCCCCAATACAGGCAGTGTGTGGGCATCCCCAATACAGGCAGTGTGCTGGCATCCCAGATACAGACAGTGTGCTGTCATCCCAAATACAGGCAGTGTGTGGGCATCCCCAATACAGGCAGTGTGTGGGCATCCCCAATACAGGCAGTGTGTGGGCATCCCCAATACAGGCAGTGTGCTGTCATCCCAAATACAGGCAGTGTGCTTTCATCCCAGATACAGACAGTGTGCTGTCATCCCAAATACAGGCAGTGTGCTGGCATCCCCAAATACAGGCAGTGTGCTGTCATCCCAAATACAGGCAGTGTGCTTTCATCCCAGATACAGACAGTGTGCTGTGGGGGGCTGGATACCCATGCTGCGAGGGTGGAAGGACCTCCACGCCTTTGATTGCAGGTCCTCTTGAAGAGATGGAAACATTATTGCCCGGTTGCATATCTTTCATGCAAAGGCTGCCCACCAAAGGTGAATAGGAGCACAAAGGAGACTAGTCATTTTGCTCAAATTTGCCTCTGTTCCGTGGCACCAGTTGAATGCTTTAAAGCCAGACAGCCAGGTAATGTGGAAGTTGTATTGAGCATTGATCATATTACTGTCAGCAGGGTGGGGTATCTCAAGTCAAGATTCCTTTTCTCCAGTGAGGGTGGGCAGACCTGCAGTCATTTTCAACGGTAGGTCTACATTGAAATGAACCAAAACTTTACTTAGATTTTAAAAGACCTTAGGTATGGTAAAAAACCTTACCTAGGGCACATCCCAAATCATCAAAATCAAATCACAGTGTAAACCTCAAATGGTCCCTGGATCCTTTGACCATATTTGGCAATCAATAAAGTGCAGTACATTGCTGCAGCATCCTGCTCTGAGTGCTATGCCCCGGTAGGAATCTGTATGGCAGCAGCCCATGCATCGGATCCAGGCGAGCTAAAGGTTTTATTTTAAGGTATTGGGCCAGATAATAGACTAAATCTGTGAGTTTTATGGACAATTTTGAAGGTTTGATGAGTTGGAGAGTGGCAGATTGTATGGGGGAGGACATTTCAGAGGAACGGCACTTGTGAACAGGGCTGTATCTACCATTAGGCACCCCTAGGCACATACCTTGGGTGGCAACCTGGAAAGGGGGCAGGACAGTGCCCGTACTACTGTAGTAAAGAAAAGAAATTAAAAATCATATATCCAGAACATTGTCTCCAAACACCCCCAGCCACAGAAGGATGCAGAGTGTATTTGTGTGAAGGGGAGGGCAATGGATTGAACGCAGACCAGAGCATCTCCCCTTTACTGGTGTGGTCATGTGACTCCTGTATGTCAGAAAAAGATGTATGGCAGTGAAAGATGGAACATGCTTGTCTGCTTCTCTGCATTTCCCCCTTTGTGCCCTCCTCTACACACATTATCTGCATCTAGCCCATTGCACCCTTTCCCCCTACACACTTTTTTATATGGACCGTGACTTAACTTAAAAAAAGGGGGCACAAGCACTTAAAGTGCCTAGGGCACCATGAACACCAAATACAGCCCTGCTTGTGAAGTCCATAAGATGAGAGTAGGAGAAGGTGATCGTGGTTGAGGACAGGAGTAGGACATGGGATCAGTAATGGAACATATTGACTCTTTGCTGGAGAATGTTCAACAAAGGTTATTTTTTCTGCATCAGCTAAGGGTGTCCCAGAAAATATAAGTTGCTTTCTAAAACGCAGTCATTAAATGGTAAGTCCATTTTTGAAGGAATTTGTGAAAGTGAATATTATTATGTGTCAACATGATGGCCTCAAGGTGCTGAGCTGATCTAGTTAGAAAATGTATGTTTTATAGAAGCATTTTCACTATATACAATCTGTCGTCATTGGCAACTTACATAAAGTCTGTACACCAAGTTGAGAGATGTTAGTCCTGTACACACAGCACACTGCTGCTGGGCATGTGTAAGGGTCCCTTTCGTCTAATGCAAGCAGATCTGAGCACGCTGGTGGCTGCATCTCCCACTACCCCCTAACAGGGATCATGCCCGCATCGGCCATTCAAATGCCTGGCACGGGCACCCCGCCCTGCTAAAAGGATAGCGAAGATACAGACGCAGCTCACGCATGTCCCGTTGGACCAGGAAAGAAGGTGAGTATCCGGGCGACCTGGGGGAGCAGTAAATAATCAAATGAAATCAAATATTGTAAATATTGTGGGGGTATAATGAATGTTATGCTAGAATAGGTAATGTGAAAGTGTTTTGTTTAAGTGTATTGTAGTTCAGCATGTTCCTGTTGTATCCAACTCTGCTTTATGCCATAGAAAATTTATTGTATGTAAGTATGTATGTAACTATGTATCTGTTGTATGTATGGGGTTTATTTATGGTGAGATAAACTGATAAAGGTGTAAGTAAAGGATATCAACTATTTATTTCTTTAAATATGGGTACTTACAGGTATGTGTAAAATTACTATATTGGCTCAAGTCATTAATCTGTGTTTCATTTTGTTTTTTTGTGGAACTGGAACATTTGTACAGAAAACAAAAATTCCTTTCTCAAGTCTAGGTTTAAACCAATGTGGCTTTTGGACGATGTTGTTAAGCTGCTCTCAATAAAGCCCTCTCAAAGATGTTATATGAAATTAATTTCCCAATGAAGCATTTGATGAAGACTTCCCATTAGATATTATTAAGTTTCAAATGGAACTATGATAACAGAAACTTCAGCAAAACAAAAATTCTGAGATATGTTCAGTTTACTGGAAAAGATCTTACATTTGTTTCAGAACTCTCAAAAAGCAAAATACAGCATGCCCTTTATGTTGTATACCAGACTGGTGTTTGTGTTTTGTGTCAATGCCATGGACCAGAGCGAATGCGTGGTGCGGGTGCGCGCCCAGCTAAAGGTATAGCAGGGAGCGTCCGCTTGTCTTGCATGTGGCGTTGGATCGGAGGAGAAGGTGAGTTTATCTGGCAAGCTGGGGGGTTTCACGCACTAGCAGTATTCTGGAGAGCTATTCCAGTCTGCAACCTTAAATTCTTAAAGCACAGGGGTGTTGAACCTTAGAAAGAGCGCGGACACCACTTAGTGATTTGGTGACTGGTCGTGGGCCACAATTACATTAAATGATCCAAAATGACAGATTTTTTTTTTTATTCTGAATAGCATTATGAAGATTTTACACAACAATCAAGATTCTTGCTTAATGTTTAATCATGATCCCCCCAAATAAAACACAAATATTGCCCCCACAGGCCTCCCCCACACTCCAATCCCAAACAGATTACAAGCATACATGCCCATTTCACCAGGCACCCACGGTCTCTTATAGCCAACCCACACTGTCACATACACACACAATCATGACTTATACTACTATTACGCAAACCATTAAAGATAATTTTTTGCCCTTTTATGTTCTTCACCCAGGGACTCTGGTGCTGTTTGTTGTACAAGGGATTTCCTCTTTTATTGCCTCAGGATACCACCGCCAATCAATGTCACTGTGTTTGCCAAACCTGCTGCTACCCCCTCTATTTACCCTCTAACCTCTCTTATATCACTCGCCTTGCACACTCCTGTCCTTACTAAGCCTCTTTTTAACCCTTTTATGTGGCAGCTTTCCCCACTTTCCCCACAGCAAAGTGTGTATGTCCCCGCATAATGCTCTGTCCTATTTGGGAGGAATTCTTGTGCATCTATGGCCATTGTACGCTTGCACACACATTTTTCTATCCACATTTAACCCATCCGTGCAGTCGGAGACAAACACAAGCAACAAGTGCACATGTTCCCAGAGTGGCTGCCCTATTTTAGAAGCCTAGAGAGCAGTTAGGGGGTTTGGTGTCTTGCTCAGGAGCACTTCAGTCATGTCCAAGCAAGGAATCGAACCTGCGACCTTATGGTCAAAAGAGGGTTGCAGGTGGTCACAAGAGGGTTGCAGGTTCGATTTCCGGCAAGGACATCTATAAATCATTATCTTTACTGATTTTGAGTTTTATACTCAAAAGTGTATTTTTTTTTAGCAATTAACAGTCGTTGTCTATACAGAATCACACTAGATGTGTGTTTTTTGTTTTACTTTCCATGTGTTACTGACACCATTTGGTGCGGAGAACTTTCTTACGACACTGTGGTCTGCCTATGAGAATTGAATTTATTGAGAACTACATGTTTGGAATAATTGAAGCCTTATCAGCTGAACGAATCTGGTAAGAAGATTCACACTGTGGTGGAGGATTGGGATTAGCAACGCGTCCTGGTGTGTGTGCACTTTGGGATATATCAGAATCTTCGTGCCTTGTGGTGCATGCACTTTGGGATAGTTAAGAACTTTTTGAAAAACAAGGGAGCTCTGTGTTGGCATTTGAGTATACAACTGGACTCTGAGGATAGAGGAGTTTTCTCACACGTTGAGCACCCATCTCTTTAAGAACATTATAAGAATCTGTTGGTGTATCGATTGGAAGAGTTTGGAAGAGTTCTGGTTCTAAGAAGAGATGTTGGGTGGCAACCAGGGCTGTACATGCGGATGCATTGGTCTGAAAATTCAATCATGACAACCCCTGCTGCTTGCTCCAGGGGTGTTCTCATGTGTTGCCCGGCGACATCGGCCTGAGCAGCGCACCATGCTACTCCCTTCCTCCCGTATACCCGGCATCTAGACTCATGTACACTGGTGCACAAGGGCACTTTACGCCCTCCACCGAAGTCTTATTTAAATGGGCCAATGAGCCCCAATGATGTCATGGGGCTAAGCCCTTCAATTCAATGTGAGCTAATCAGCACCAATGTTGTTGCTGGGCCAGTGCCCTAAGGTTGCCCGAACCAATCCCTGCACACTTTCCCTACTTACTTGCCCAAGCCCCTGTCATGAGTGCCCTTGATAGCTAGTGCTTGTGTGTTGTGCAGTGCTCTGTATCTCTTGCTACTTGTGTTTGACCCAGATTGATATTTGACCCTGCCTTCTCTGAACCCCGGTTGCTGACCTTGGAATCCTTGACCTTGCCTCTGCCTGCTCTTTATGGTACCTCACTCCATCTTCGATTTTTACCTGCCCTCTGACCCTGCCTCTGGTAATCCTTCTGCATTGACGCCTGTTGGACTGACTTCCCGTGTATTACACTTGCTTCGACTGACCTCCTGTGAACTCCAGTTATGCTCACCCACCTGCATGTCCAGCCGTCATTCGATATCATTTGCGCTTGTAAGACATGGGGACAACTACGTCTGGGGTTTGTCTAAAGGTGAAGATAGCGGCGGAGATTGGGCGTTATCAACTAACCTGGACCTGCTAACTGGTGAACCTTACAGACAGCATGTAGTTGATGAGGTGCACTCAAAAGTTGACAACAGGAGCAGCCATAGGGTGGACAGGGTGGCAAGTGACGTTTGCACACTAAAAGAGACAGAAAGAGAAATAAACAGCAAAAAGTAATTAACAAGAGAGTTAATAGCATAACCCATTCAATGGAAGAAAATAATAAAAGTACATAATTGTTATAATGTATTTGCAATAAATATTTTTAATTCAATCATTTCATTTTTAAGTCTTGCATTTTTCACATCTTGGGTCATTCCATTTCTCCAAGTAATGTGTACCATTAAATTACAATGTTTTCTTTACTAACAGCTATAACTGTATCGAACATAACAAACAAGTGCATATGGACGTTTTATCAAAGCACATAAATTACTTGTTCCCATGGCCAAAAAAAACTAATACAACCCATTTTTTACTGTTTGGTGGAAGTATAAACACTTTATCTGCAAGAGACGTTTTCTGGGCATTCCTGCTTTTTGGAACACAGTATGTGGGAGTGGAGATATGAGGTGTTTGGCAAGGAAAACCGTAGAATCAAATAGGCACATTTTTCTTACTAGAAAGGAACTTTCCCCACACCTTCCCCAGAAATGCATTACAGGCTCCTCCGGAGGGAGAAAGGGAAAGCATATATTTATTCAAAAGAAAACACACACAGCACATTTTACTCATTGTTGTTTTATACTAAAACCTGAACCATCATCATCAACCATCAAAAATGTTAGTAGAAGTTATGCATTTCTTTTAGTTTTCTCGGTTTTCAATTCAAATGTTGCTGCTAATGTTATTGTGAAGAAGAAACTATTTGGGCATCATGCTCAGGACAAATCATAGGGGTTGCAGCGTTGGTTGAACAGGGGAGCTGCAACATCAAACAAGGGATTGTAACATAGATTGTAATGTGATGCAATATAGATTATGCTCAATGATCATCAAAAGCCAGACGTGGACATGACAGGGTGGCCCATGTACATAGTGTTAACTTCAAGTCTGCATTTAGGGGCACACCACCCGAAGCACTAAGCATCCTAAACACCCCTAATTATTTCTGCTAGGGTTTCTGTTATATATTCGATGAAGCAATGTACACAATTCGGAAAGGTTTACTACATTATTCTCTATAGCCCACAGGGTGCTGTTTTTCCCCAATTAAAAAAAAATATTCAAAATCTATTGGAATAATAGTGAAGAAGATGTTTGTTTTTTGGGGTTGTGGGATTATAGTTTTTGTGTGTCCTGATTTAGAAATCTCACTCAGAACCAGGTTGGAAATTCCACCTGAAGTAAACTTTGCTTCAGCAAACTAACATGACTCCCAATGGATCCGCCCATATTGGGTTATTCTGATAAATGCTTATATTAAGCATTTCTGCTGGAGGTGCCCATTGGAGGTGATGCTTTGGTCCAGGATTTTTTAATATTTAGTTTGCCCATGTTGAGCCAGGGTTGTCAGTTCTTTGTGATTCCCTGCTAACCTCTTCACGCCTTGTCCACATTTACCAACACTGATTCTACAGCCCTGCCCTACCATAACACACTAGCCTCTGCCTTGGCCTCTGTTGCCCCCCCCCCTCACCTACAGTAAAGCAACCCTGACCTCACAAACCAACAACCTTGTCTCAACATGAACATTACCAAACCAATGATAGAAGACTAAAACCAGTGGAGACTTCCTAATCTATCTGCCAAACAAGCATAGCCTGCTTCCCTTATACCACCACAGGCTCCAAATCCCAAATGCCTGTTTCCCTATCAACCTTTCCCTCTCAACAGGCAGCTTTCCATCACTCTTCAAACATGCATACATAACCCTATTATTTAGAAAACCTTCCCTGAACACCTCTTTCCTAACCAACTCACTGCCCCCTTTCACATCCAAACTTATAGAACAGCACGTTCACTTGAAACTGGTGCACTATATTTCTTCTAATTTCTTACTAGTTCACCTCCTGTCATCTCTACAGGCACCTTTCACCTTTACTCTTACAATTACCAACCTATCTCACTGCTCCCTTTCACATCCAAACGTCTAGAAAAACACATTCACTCGGTACTGACACACCCTCCTCGATCCCCTCCAATTTGGATTCCATTTTAATTACTCCACTGAAACTGCCTAATGATCTAGGAAAAACACTAATGATCTTCTAACTACTAAATCTAAAGGTCACCACTCCATTTTCATCCTTCTTGACCTACCCTCTGCTTTTGACACTGTTGACCAATCCTTTCTACTCCATATACTTGTCTTCCTAGGAATCCAAGATCTCCCCCTCTTATGGCTCTCTGCCTACCTCTCAGGCTGCACTTTTAATGTATCTGACTACAAAATAGTATCCTCTCCTCCGTTTTAGCTGTTGGGGAACCACAAGGTCCATCCTGGGACCCTCTACTATTTTCAGTCTACACTCATGGTCATGGCCAACTAAAAAACTAATTTGCCTTCCAACACCATTTCCATGCAGATGATACTGAAATGTACCTCAGGTCCAGATCTCTCTTCCCTTTTTTCTCGTGTTCCAGATTGTCTCATCATTAATATCATCTTGCTCTATCAAACTGAATATTGACAGAACAGAGCTTGCCATTTTCTCACCATCCAATTCTGCTCATCCTAAATAATCATAATTCTAAATATTCTTAATAACAATTTCTGTCAATGACCTACTACAGCAGCTCCTCTAGCCCAATGTCTTGGTGTTATACTGAACTCCCCTCTCGCATTTACACCTCAAATTCAGTCACTAACAAACTCCTGTCAACATTTCAAGAAAATCTCCCACATCCATCCCTTTCTCACACCACACCACAAAAAATCTGGTGCATGTCCTGATTGTCTCCCAAATGCTACTGCAACACTTTCCTCTGTATTCTACCTGCAAATAGACTGGCACCCTCTAATTTCACTTCTGATACTCGGCTCATCTACCTCTCCTCTTGCTTTTCCAATGCTGCTCCTCTCTGTCAAACCATACACTGGCTGTCAATATCTGAAAGAATTCAGTTAAAAATCTAAACCCTAACCTACAAATCCATCTACAGCCAAGCTTCTTCCTCCATCGCATCGCCAGTCCAAAGATACTAACCCAGACCAGATCAGTCTCTGATCTGCCAGTGACCTTTTCCTGTCCTCATCCTTGATCACCTTCTCCGACTCTAGTGTCTAGGACATAACACATGCCACTTTGCTCCTCTAGAATGCCATTCCTATAAAATGCAAAATTCTCTGACCTTTAAGACCTCAAAGGCACCCTCAAAACCCATCTATTTAGACACGCTTACCATCTGGCCTAACCAAACCACTTTGTAGACTTCTCACCCTTAAGAGCACTTGCTACCATGTTTAGTAAATTTTCTTTGTGACCCAACCTCTTGTCTCCACCATCATCTTTTAAATTATAAGTTAGCAACGGCCAAGCTCTCTCTCTCCTAAAGTACTCCTGTATTAATGTGTTTTGTTGCATTTGACTCTTTGTATTATATGCATTTGTGGTCATATCTCTGTTAAATACGATAGTGCTTTATAAATAAACATTATTATTATTATTGATAATAATAATCTGATCTAAAAACGTCCTCACAGTTAGGATCTTATGCACTTTACCCTTAAAAACTTACTACAAATTGTTGAAATTGTATAGCTAGATGTAGCTCCCCTTGCAATGTAATGTTGATTTCCCAGGGAGAAGATTATAAGACGCAAATTGGTCTTTCACCTAGTCTTCCACCTTTCCCAGAATTTCCTAGTATGTGATATGCCAGCTGGGCCTAGGCCATAAGTCAAACGAGTGGTGGAGTTAGTTGGCTTACTGAGTCAGTGAACAGAAGACAGGAGACTAGTTATATTTTCTCAGAGGAAGGGGTCCTAGATAATGCTTAATTTGAGCATAGGAACACAACTGGATGCATAGCTGGACATGAAAATGGCTGGAGACAACAACTGTTATGCAGGGTATAGAAATACTCCCTCCTCTTGTTATCCAGTATATTAATAAAGAATTGCTTCTTTAAGTAGAAGGAGTTTTGTTTTAGTTAGGACCATTACTTATTACTAAAGGGCAGAGGCCTTTTTAAAGGTTCTGTTCTAAAACGTTTTTTCTGTTACTTTCCAGCACACATCTGTGATTTAACTTAACGTGGATATTGAAAAAGACTAAAATATGAGAAATATAATTTAAAAACACCTCTGTTAACCATTGTATGGCAGCCCTCAATCAGCTCAGTTTACAGTGCCTTGGGCCAAGGTGAAGAAACGTTTACCCAGAGGCACTAACAATCAAAAAAGCCTGGTGGTTTAGCGAGTTAGAACGCTGAATCATTAAGCTGTATCTAGGTGATAAAATATACAATAACCTACAAAGAACATGGCAATACATAAGAGAAGCCTTAATGAAACGTTTAGTCTTTTACATTAAAGCCGATCCCAGTCTGAGCCTTTCCTTCTCTTTATATAGAGATTTAATAAAGCCGTAACCTCGTGTCAGACCATGGTTTCCAACGTGTTATGATTTCTGGGATAGATGCTGAACAATCCAAATTTTTTAAAGGTTCTGGAAATACAATTACCCATGCCGGCATCTGAATCTCACACCTCTGCCTGGGAAAGGAACCACAGAGCAGAAATGTAGTGTTAGAAGCTCTTAAGCTCAGATAACATTTTTTTTTCTCCAATGACACAAATCGCAAAATACATTGGCTCGAATACTAGAAAGAGAGAGCTAGAGAGAGAGAAAAAAGAGGTAAGCAAAAAAAATCTGTTTACTTTCTTGGCCGTTCTCATGGTTGGAGAATTCCCCAACCGTGGAAAAGTTACACTCGAACAGAGGAAACGATGGTGATTCTGAAGACCAGATGTTAGCAAAGTGGTGCTGAAAAGAGGAGGCCTCAGCCCAGGAGAGGAGAAGACGATATGGATGCCTGCCCCCCCTGGCCTGGAATTTGGCAAACTATCGCTTCACATAGTCGCACTTAACCTCATTTTTCCCACTATAATTAACTGGCTGTTTATCTTCAGGCTTGCCAATTTAAAACTACAGCATGGATTCAAAGGAATATGTATTCTGAAATAGGAATGGGTACAAAATATATGTTTAAATATGTGATTCTTAAAGAGGACCAAAAGTCTGAAAGATCTCAGGTGCGCTTAGGCAAGTTGCAGAACAACTAGCAATCAGATCTCTGGGAGACAGCACAGGGAGATTTACACTGTGGCTTGGCAAACCTTGATTAAGTGCCTGACTGATACTCCAGATATTCCCTTCCCCTCCAGTGACACTAATATTAACATTCCACAGAGGCATCACCAGATTAGATGAACTGGGGGTCTTCAAGACACATTTTTGAGAGGTCTTTTTTTTAAACTACCTGTGACCTGGTAAGGAGTGGTGGATGCTGATTTACCCATACTCCCTCCTGGGAATCTGGGTGCAAAAGATCATGGACCCAACACATAGGCCTGGTGTATACAGGGGTGCCCTTGGCTGATGGGCATTGGGGCTAGTAGACAGCACCAGGTGCATCTCCTCTGATTCTCCATACCTGTCTAGTAGCCCACTGGGAAGGGGGCACACTTTATTTTAAATTATATAAAGGGTAAAACGACTAAATACTTTTATTATTGAATTTTCCCTCCCATAGACTTCAATTGTATTTGGCATTCAGGAATTCTGGGCAGCATTGGGGACTTTGCAGCCAGAGGACTTCACAAACTGATAGTCCCCTGTCTGAGTCATTACTAGTACTGAAGCTATAGCAGTGCAGGTGCATAATGGATAATTTTTTGGAAGCTTAAGGCCAGTTAAACATATTCCAGTTTTGTAAGTATGCTTACGACCCGGTGGACATCTTTTCCAATTTATGATTAAAAGCAATCAGTTAGAATATGGTCAGGGGGCAGGCTTCTTCCTTGTTGCAATCAAGTCTTATTGTGGCCAACATGAATCATGCCTGTTTAGATAAGGTTTTGCATATATGAATTTACACACATCAACATTTTTATATTTGAGCTTACCTACTGGGCCTGTCAGGCTTGGATAGCCTACAGGGAAGGGGAATCCCCTAGTTAGCCCCTAAAGTAACCTGTCAGTTGAGTTTTTGTTCTTACAACCATACAGTTGCCATTCCTTTAAAAGAGGAAATTGCACAATGTTAAAATGAATTCATCGTACTAATATCATTGTATTATTTTAATGACCATTTGGTTCATTTGAAACAGCTTATAGCCCTTAAGGGTTTAATGGGTGCGTGTGCCATAATTCTTTCAGATAGTTTGCTAAAGAAAACTTTTATGCCTGTAGACAAATCTTGTATGTCTATTTTTCTAAACAGTTCAAAACCATGAATCACTCAATTTCTCAGGCTCCCAAATATTAATTAAAAGATTCTGTTTTTAATACATTCTTGTCAGCCAACTTCCATTTTCTTAGCTTCTTTGGGAAATTATATTCCATATTAAAAAGCACTTGCTACTGATTTTATTCAAATGCTCAGCCAAAGTGATATCTCACTCTAAAATGCTTGTAAACAATTCTGTTCTACATTAGGGAGATGAAAGCTTCTGCAGAAGAACTGTTGGGAGAAAATTGGTCTAGTTGCTGACAAGTTATTCAAGAAGCTTCTTTTTTAACTGTCCTTTCTGCATTCTTGTGAAAATAACAAATGACTTGATAGATAAACTATTTTAAATTGTGTTAGTATTGCTAATGTGGTGGTACATAGCAGCCTATCCGACATTCATGGTGGTAGTCCTTGGTCTTTATGATTATAACTAAAGCCACAGTTCATATTGGGAAATCCTACTGCTCAGAAAAGATTGTCTAGACCCAAGCTTGTATCATACATCAGTAATATGGTGGTATATGGGTTACCCAGGTTGCATAATAAACAGAATATTGCAGAATATGGTCAACATAATCCTCAGAAGTTGAACCACCGCTAACTATCAGGACCTACTGGAAAAAGAAAACAGTAGGCCAGTCAAAATCGATTACAAGATGACCTTCCATTTTTGGTAAAATGTCCTCTCTACCAATCCTACAAGTTAAAACAGCATTCATTCATTTCATAGAAATCACTTATTTCAGACTTTGGGTTCATCATCATTTCTTGGGAGACCTAAGAAGGGTGCAGACCATCTAAAGGAAGTCTGTTTTTCCACTCCCCAGCTCCACAGTGAGTAACAACTTTCCTCTTCTATTACATAGTGTCTGCCATTCTAGGTTAAACGGGAAGCTGCAGCACACACTGTTTCAACCAGAACTTCCTCCATCGGGAAGAGGGTCTAGATGTCTAGGATTCCCCATCATTTGGGTATAGTCAATTGAGACGAGGAACCTAATTAAGACTTATAGCTATGGTGAGGTCAGAAAAAATTGAGCCAATAGAAAATGGAAGTTGACTTGTTCAGGAAACAATAGGATGGTTTAACTTGAGAAGACAATATAAATTGTTATATCTCAATCGTAGGTCCTTGGAACAAATTACCAGCAGAAGTAATTAGACAATCAACAGCAGGTGAATTTAAACATGCCCGGGATAAACATACATCTATCCAAAAAAAAAAGAACATATATACATAAGGGCAGACTAGATGGATGATTTGGTCTCCTTCTGGCATCAACCTTCTATGTTTCTAAGTTCATTGTCAAGTTCAGAGTTCACCAGTCTGTAATTTCTACCAGTGCCAAGGAAAGAGAGGGCTCTACGTTTAAAATATTTTCCTGCTTCTTATATAGTTGATACCTCCTGGTGTAGTTGCTACCCCTCATTATATACACTAGCTACAGCCTTTAGCTTTCAGTCTAGTCTACCACCTTGGACAACAACAGTGTAACTGTGGCCTGAAACTTTTGTTTTTTAAAGCAGCTCCATACACTGATTGCTGGCAGGAGCTCTCCCTCTTCAGGTCAATTTACTCCAGTCTATGTGCAGCAATAAAAAAGCACAGAGGTCATGGGTTTATTGGCTGGGCACGGGAGCGTGTGCAGATACGGAAGCCGCTCGTAGAGGTGAGTTTGCTGGCAACCCCAGGGGTTTCACACAGTGGGGCAACTCGCTATAAGATGTCCTGGGTGCAGGGTAGTGGCCAGCAGTCTTATAGACCAAGCTGACCAGGATTTTTATCCGCTTAAAGGGTTAGGATAAATATAAAGCTTTATGTATTTTTTTTGTTTTTGTTTCTGAGAGGTCCACTTAATTCCACACCTAAACTCAAATAATAGGATAAATACACTAAAATTCCATCCTTGTGACACGTTGCTTATATCCTCATCAGCTGATATCTCTACTGTGTTAACAGCGATATTCACTGAAGTCCCCCGGCTACATAAATTAAAAGAACGCAACTCGGCATTCATAAAAAGATTGGAATTCCACTAAGAGCAGTCTAGTGCAGCCTTTCAATAAATCTCACCAGTTCCCTGGTTTTTCTAACATGGGCGGGAGACTGATATTTTTTAAGTGCCTGGTACAGATCTACAAGTGTTTTATACATGTTACAATCACCATATAAAAACTTCACTCTTTAGTACCTAATTTGAGAGGGTTAGTTAGACAAAGAAGAAAAGATATAAGGTTTATAAAAAAATTGTCTTAGACAGTATGCCTGATCCATTAGGTGATATAGATATGTGAAGTGTGGAATGGTCCTTGTAAGTTAGGGTGGTCGAAAAAGTGTATGAGAAATTGAGTAGGCCACATAATTGTATAAAGACACCCTTTATTATATTTAGTGCTCAGTAGTAAGAAATAATAGTAGTAATAGTAAGGAGGCCCTCCTTACTGGGCATAATTGAATAGTTGGTGGGATGCAAAGTAGTAATGTAAGTGCTACTCTTATGAGTTATAGGTGGACTACATGGGATAGATGTTAGTATAACTGGGTATACAAAATGGTATGAGGGGCCAGTGATTAGCAACATTATGCTAATATAAAGTCTGGAAATGACGAGATTTGGGTAAGATGGGTTGAATTCAGCCATACCAAGCCCTGCCTTAAAGCGGACCTTCTCTCTGAATAAGAGTCTATCTTATATGTTTCCCACACCCTGTACATACAGATTGTTCACATTAAAAATCATCCTACCTGCATCTATTGCATGTTATGAGCCTTTAAACATCCAAGATGGCGGCTTATGGAAGCCGCCATCTTATCAGGCAGCCTGCAAACAGGAAGTGCCTCCTGACTGTGCTGCTCTGCATTCTGGGACTGCTGACCTTTACCTGACCCCAGCTCTGCTCTGTCTGAGCAAAGCACAGCTATAACCCGCCCCCCTGTACCTTATCCCACTCTCCTCTCCTCAGTAAGTGATGCTTCTGAGTCAAGATGGCGTCGCCCGTATCCTAAATTCCTGCAGCCCAGTGGGGGAAAGAATAATAAGTTAGTGAATAAAAACGTAAAATATATTAATTTTAGATGCTGGGGAACCATTTTTTAAGAGTTTGGGCTTTTCATTAAATCACGCTGAAGGTCCGGTTTAAGGCATCCATGGACACTGGCAACCCAAGAGGTGAGAGGTCTTGTTCCAGTGCTACTTATGCATTATACCCTAGCCATGATTCAGCCGCAGATGTCAGTTGGAGATTGTAGCCTTTTGTGTCGTCTCTGTTTTTTAGATGCAAACAGCCGATCCATCTGGGATGTATTATGTGTATTTATTCTTCTGCCTAGAAATTGCTTTTACAATCGGTATATACTACTCAGGCTTGCATTAAAAATCTAAACAATGGCCATGCCAAGAAAGCTTAATCCTGCCATACGTTCCATCATGGTTAGTGTTTGTGCTTTTTCAAAACCAATGAAAGTTTTCATATAAACAATATAGATTTGATTATGACCTATATGTCTGGATTATTTGTATTGTTTGTTTGGTTTATATTATGTAATGTGATTGCTTAGACTAATCAGTCAGTAATGGATTTGTTAGATGGTTTATGTGTGTTGTAAAAATGATTGTGTATATGTCAATAAGGCTGGGTGAACTTTACGAAGGTTTCATTGTTATTTCTTCTAAAACAGACTCTACTATTAAGCAATAAATTAGACTAGCCATGTCCATTGGTGCAATATCATCAAACATAGAAGAAAGCTCCAAAGAGAGAGACCAAGCAGCAGGTAAATTAACATATGTCTCAACATAGAAGTGCCAACTCCTCTGTTTTAGGTTTGACAGTGTAACGGTATCTGAAGAACAAGTGACTATCACTTGAGGACAGCTAGGTTCCCACACAGAAAGGAGGCCTTGAACAGAAGTTTGTGTTATTTTCTTTCTTGGGGGAGGGGCCTATATTTACCACATACAATGCTGTTTAAACACCCATTCCCAAGCAGTTTAATAATGCCTCACAGCTGTATTCATGCAAAATGAATCCACATGTTTGAACAAATCCTGCCTCCTCTTATTAGTGCTAAAGCATGTGCAATAGAGGAAATGAAAAAAACCTTCACCCAGAATCCAGCACCAAAGTCGCCGGTGCCCAGATGCCACAACGATCGGCAGTCGCCATTTTCTTACATTTTAGGTGGTGGATCCAAAAAGGGTTGAGTAGGATAATCGATTTTGTATCTAAAGGTGCTCCATGATGATGTCATAGATTAGAGAAAAATACGAAATGCCAAAAGAAGGAGCTTTCCAGGCCCAGCAGTTACTCAGTTTGTTACAGAAAATAAATTATAGAAAGTTGAGATTGGAGGACCTGAAAGACTTTGAAAGGTTTTGTTTGCAATCAACTGGAGGTAAGGGGAGCATCTCAAAACTTTACCCCAGCCTGATGGATGGGGGCCTTACATGACCCTATATGGAGGTTTAGGATAAGGACTTAGAAGAAGAGAATTCTCACGATTGGTGGGACAGAGTTTGCCAAAGATTATAAAAAGGCTCTATGAATATTACGTGGTTATGCCCAATCATTAGAAGATTTGGGATAAACTGATTTCTATTGGGAGAGATCCCGGGAGAGACTAAAGATCCTACTTCAAAGTTAATAGCTTTGTATTTATGGCAGCTAGAATCACTTTAGCGGTATCCTGGAAAAAGAAAAATGTATCATTTATGAGGATGAAACAGAAACTAGATTGGATAATGATAAATGAGCGACTATCTAGTATATTGCAAGACTCACAACAGAAATTTCAGGAAACGCAGTGCCCGTGGATGAAGCATGGGGGGGGGGGAGTGGAAGAGGGGCAAAGAAAACTTCCTTTCTTTCATTTCTCTTGTTTTTTTTTCTATTTTCATATATGTTTTTTTTAAGTTTTGATTTTGTCTAAGATGAGAAGTCAAACGTGGTACTGAATGGGTGGAAATGTAGGTGTAATATATGTATGCACTGGGGCTTGGTTTGTCGGGGACTGTTTGCCAGACTGTGCCGCATTGCTGCTGAGTGGAGTGCAGCGAGAAACTTAATTTAGATAATTTATATTTTTTTTTTCATATTGCTGCAAGCTGTGGCACTGTAGGAAATATTTTCCTAATATATTATTGGAGCAGCAGCATGCTGACAAGATTGAAAGTGTGTTTCTCGCTACTCTGATTAGTGATGGTGCGACGATGTGTTCAATAAACCAGGCCCTAAGTTTATACGTTTTTTGGAATGGTTTACTTAAAGAGGAACATCGGGGGAGGTTAAAATCTCACTGGACTGCGGTCCCACCCTCCGGTTCTAGATTTGGGCATCTTATACTCACCTCACCGGGGCACCCATCTTCTGGGTCACTCCGATTCTGGGCGATCTCCCACGGGCAGTGCCATCTTGCATCCCATCTGGCTCTGCATGGTCCCCCTGATCTCGCGCCTGCATCTGGGGCAGGGAACCACTGTACACCCATGTAGCAGTCGCTACTCAGCAAATAGGAAACATGTCATTATGGTACACTGTTATTTTCTGTTTTGCATAATACAGAGTTCTATGTCTGCTTTTGCCTTCCTAAGGATCTTTAACTGTAGAGGCATCCCGATTCAGAATCCCCCAGGTTTGGCTTTTAATAGAAAACATATTTGACTGGAGGTTCTCCTTAAAGGTTTCCTACCTGTTGAGTGTGAGTCTGCATCGAATCTTGAAGTGCTCATCCTCGATCCTCAGCCTAAATGCAGCCCTGCGACTGGTCACTGGTGTTCACATGTGTCGGCCCTGATTGTCGGGAAAGAGAACGTGACCCTAACCCACGGGACTGCTGGTGGGCAATTGTGGGGTCGCATTTGACTGAGGATCAAGGTTCAGGTAAGAAAAAGAAATGCCCCCCCCCAGAGCCCGTCACAATGCGGACCAACACCCTTTAGGTAGGAAATAGGTGTGGGTCCGTCTTAAGATGACGCAGTGCTAAAATGCTGCGCCAATCAATAAAATAACCTGAATCTTCCCGACAACTTTGTGCCAGGGAGGTGTTGGTCTAAGGCACCTTAACCCATCCCCACCCTCTGTTATTAAGGCCCACCATTAGATACTTACTTTTTGGCAGTTGCCAGTTTAGGACTATTTTAAATAAAAAATAGACTTATTTCTAGAGCCTAGAGGTGTAACACAGTCCTGAAACAAGTACACGCAGCGTCTTTGAATCAGCTGCACTTTTTGACAATAGCGAGCTAACACTTTCCCCCTCCATAACTGGCCATGGCTGTAGCTTAACAATGAAGAAATGTCTTTTGAGAAATGTCTGTCCTGTTCTCTGCAATTCAGAAAGGTTAGATATGATCAACGTCATGGATGCCCTATGTACTCTGAGTCTTTGCTGTAGAAATCATTCTTCAATGACATTAGGGGCACAGAATAGTGCAGGTACAGTATTCAAATGAGAGAGGGAAAATCAAATACACAGCTGTCAGTATGTTGAAATATAAGTATATCAGTAAAATCAAATTACATTTATCAGAGCCACCCAACGAAAAGCCAAGTCTGGCTTCCAATGGGAGACCCATGGTCCTTACCAGCAACTATTTTAATGGCCCCTGGTATCACTTGGGCAATCTTCACCTAGATCCCCGTTTTGCATACAGGGTGGCAGCAGACCAACCTTTATGCCCTTTGACATAGTTCCAGAGCTCCCACATGGAGAAAGTGGTTTGCCCCTCCCTTAAGTTTAAACTGGTATTGAACCCCCTTACCAGTTCACAAGTAGTCAAATAGCCAGTTATATAAAATGATTTATAAAAATAGAAACTGTAACTCCAGTGTCTTTTCCCCACATCTCCCCAATCTCCAGTGTCTTCTGTCTTTATCATGGTGACTTCCATGCTGATTGAAGTCTTCCCTGGCATTTTTGACTTGCTAGAAACCTCTGTTCTTCTATGATTGTTAGCATTCCGTCTTCAGGTTTAGGCTCTCTGTCCTTTATCTCTGGCTCCCTGCCAGAGAAATTACGTAACTGTCTTGGGAAGGGCTTTTGTACATCACCATATACCAGTATGTAGTAGGATAGGGGGTGGCAATTAAAGATAGAAAGAGAGGTAGATAGATAGATAATAGACGGATGGATAGATATAGATGGATGGATAGATAGATAAAAAGAGGGATATATAGATAGACAGACAGACAGAGAAGACGAGGTACACAGAGACAGAAACGTACTTCTTTTATATTCAAAACAGATAATGCAAAGAATCTAAAAAGTTAGATTATGAGTGCTATATAGTAGGTATTTAAGGCAGATGTCCAGTCACTAAGTAACTCAACACCTCCCCCAACCTGACTGAAAGGATCTGAGCGCAAGGGGCAGGAGGTTACACAAAAAAACACTCTACCTCACTCAGGATCTAGGGATGGTTCCCCAGCATCTTGGGTCCTGGTAGTGGCCATCTTGGAGAGAATACAGAGTGGCAGGTCTGTCACCCTATTCTGTGCAGCAGTGTGAATGTGCTGGTCATTCACGCAAGTCCATCCATCATGCAGGACCTTGGCTGCCCCCACCAGAATCAGGGGAGAATTGAGATGATCTGGTCAGTTGACGCCTAAATTGGGCCTAGCACATGGAGAGAGAAAGTGGTGTTAAAAACAGCTTGGATTTTTGCTTTAATAAAGGATGAGGTAGAACACATCTACCATGTTCAACACAGATTTGCTTGTGTGTAAGGTGTTTTTTTAACCTTTTATATGGGACTATGGGTTAAATGTATTTCTAGGATTAAACAGTTTTATAGGATGATTTTAATTTTATCGAATAAAAGTATGGCTTTTAGGTATTTTTTTACCTTTACCAGTAACCTTTGTGCATTTATTTCCTGTGGATTTGCTGCACTTTCATTGCACAGCAGGCTAAGAGACTGCCTAGTACTGTCTCTGAGCAGTGTATTTTGGATTTGATGAGCAGATAATGTATGCCAGTTCAACATTGATTAAAAAAATCTACTTAGGGATCTACTCCCTGTAACTTTGTCTTTTTT
Organism: Gastrophryne carolinensis; assembly: GCA_027917425.1. Taxonomy (NCBI): domain Eukaryota; kingdom Metazoa; phylum Chordata; class Amphibia; order Anura; family Microhylidae; genus Gastrophryne; species Gastrophryne carolinensis. The sequence goes on along the minus strand of CM051242.1, from coordinate 51,697,089 downwards.
GGTAAGCGAGGATGTTCAGTAATAATTAATCTCTGACAGTGTTTCACTGCTTGTACATGGCTAAAGATAATCTACCAACAGAACCCAGAAGCACATCTTCATCTGTGTCGGAAGAAGAAGGGCTTTACACTATTGTTGCAGAAGAAAACTATACATCTCAGAAGTACACTACATCATCAAGCACACTTCAAAAATAGTGTCACAATGGCCTCATAAATTATAATTCCAAACAATACTTGGTGACTTCCATCAACCAGTCTTTTTCAGCTGAATTTATTGACTATGAAGATTTTTTTCCTAGTTCATCGTCACCAGTGAGAAACATATTAAAAGGTGTTTTTTTACCGTAAAGCAGGGGAGACCAACCTTCTGAAGGACGTGGGCTGCTTAAATCGGAACAACAGCCTGGCACAGTTGGCAAAGAAAGGTAGTGGCTATTTTGGAGCTTCATCTCCCAACTGACATAACTGACAATGCACAGTAACAGGAAGTCCAGCAGCACTTCCTATTTGCAGGTGGCCGACAAATGCATGAACCACCATCTTGTTTTTAAAATTGACCCCAGCACGAGTTAGAAAAAGGTACATTAATTTTTATGGGCTGCAGTCTAAAATGCATATGAGCACTGTTTGTTGTGTTGGTCTGGGTTAAGTGATTTGAAAGCTGATCGCAGGCCCCAATAATGAGGTTTAGAATTTTGATTTCTTGATTTTGAATTGTCTAATGAAGATTTTATACAGCAATCATGATACTCACTCTGTACACCAAGAAGAGAGAAGTGAGCCCTGTACACAGAGAACACTGCTGCTATGGCCAGTAGCGGTGTTCTGTGTTTATAGGACTCACAACTCAGTTCTTGGTGTATAGAGAAGGTGTATGTTGTTTATATGCATGTATCTTAAAAGTGGACCAAAACCCAACCCGGGGTCTATGAGACTCTAGGGCAGGCTTACTCCCTCCCCTGGGGGTTTCCGAACTGGGATACCTAGCTGTGTGAAACCCCCCAGGGTGCACAGCAAACTCATCTTTCCCCCAAGCCCATGGCGTCTGTGTGAGCGGCGCCGACATCACTCGCTTTCCTCCTCTACTGAGCACAGCCCGTCTGCCGCAACTGAATGGCTGTGCGGGGCTACGCACAGCCTAAGGGAGTTGAGTAATGCCAGTGCCACTTGCAATTGTGGCTAGCTCTAGTTGCAGAATGGGCCCGAGGAGATGTAAGCGGACTCAGCTACCTGGGTGGTTTCACACAGCAGGGCACCTCAAACCAGGGTGCCCCAGGGGGACAGACCAAAACCTGGGATAGGCAAAAATGCCAAGTTTTGGTCCACTTTTAAAAAATGAATTATTCAAATATAATTGTCTTTGGCATGGCATTTTTATGGACTACTCTTTCTGATATAATATGCTTACTTCTCCAGTGGCTCTTTATCCCACAATGATCAACACTGTTGGTCTTCAAGCAATGCTTACTTTCTTGGCCCTATATCAAGTACAACTCTTAGCTTTGTCTTCTTTGTTTATTCGCCTATCACGTGTTTTATGCCTTTCCCATCTTTGCTTTCTCTGCGTAGATCAACTTCAGTTTGACTGCTGGCCTAAATTTATAAGGCCCCTTACATTGAGGCTTAGATTGTATGTTTTTTTATAACCCCCCCCCCCCCCCCCCCCCCAATAATGACAAGTTTGGATGGCTTGACCATTTGGTGATCCTGACTTTCTGGGTCTTTACCCCTGGCTTAAAGTCTAAATTGTACAACACTGCAGCTTTACTAAAGTGTAATATACCTGTATATGCTCTTTCCAAGTAACCAAGACCACCATCCATAAAGCGAATGAGGGCATCCATAAGCCCTACTCTTCTTTCTGCTGCTATGAATGTTTCATTATTTAAAAATAGATCTTTGAACCTAATAAAGCCACTTTGGCAGATTGCTTTTTTTAATACTCTTATTTTTTGTTTATGGTGCACTTTAAACGTTTTTGATAGAAAATGTAGTCACATTATATAACTAACATGTTTTCAGTCCTCCATCAAGACACAGCAACGTGTCACAGGCTGAATCTTAAGTCGAGTTATGGGAAGTATACTCTAATTCCTGGACTCTCCACTTCATTATGAGGGAACATTTTCCATTCTCATCTGGACAATAAATTATCCTCAATATAATGCAGTCTGTATAAAATCTAGTTTTACAACAGCTTTAGCAAAGAGTGCTTTTGTGTACCATCCCAGCAATGCAGTCCAGAGCAGCCTACTTTGTGAAAAAAGCTGTTGTGACCATGTCATTTTAGTTTGCTACTATAAAATAAATTGTAAAAGTACAAGTATAAGTAGAAGCAAAAGTGGAGCAAGATTTTAGAAGATGTTTCAAGCAAAAAATCTGGTTTTATCTTTAAAATAAAATTAAACTTGTAATCTGATAACAGCAACTGGTTTCCACATTATTTAAATAACCCCCAGCAATAGAATTCAATAAACAACCTTCAAGACCAGCATTAAATAAATAATCCCCCAATACCAGCATGAAATAAATAACTCACACAGACCAACATGCAATAAAAAATAAATTTCAGCACAAAATAAGGACAACTGATTTCAGCATTAATAAAATAACCCCAGGGACCAGCATTAAATAAATAATCCTTTAATACCAGCATCAACTACCATATTTCTTGCCCATCTGTCCGTAAGACGTGCCTAGAATTTGGAAGAGGGAAATAAGATAAAAAATATTCTGAACCAAATTTTGTGCCAAAACACCACCCCCTTAAGAACCAAATAATAGGCAAGTTACAGAACCCCTCACAAATTACAGAGTGGCACTCCTCCATCCCCCCATTATAGGTAGTGTAGCCCCTTGCTATCTCCATAGGCGGAGTGGAATTCCCCCCTCCCAATCCCCACAGGCAGTGAGGCAGTCCCCTACCCCATAAGTGTTGAGACATTTCCCCCATCCAATAGGCAGTGAGGCATTCCATCCTATGCCATAGGCAGTGAGCCATTTCCCTATCCCATAGGCAGGGAGGCACTCCCCTTATCCTATCGGCATTGAGACACCTCCCATCCCATAGGCAGTGAGGCATACCCCTTCCCATAGACAGTGAGGCTTTCCCCATCCCATAGACAGTGAGGCATTCCATCCCATCCCATAGGCAGTGAGACATTCCCTCAATCCCATAGACAATGAGGCTTTCTCATCCATCCCATAGGCAGCGAGGAATCCCCCATCCCATAGGCAGTGAGGCATTCCCCCATCCCATAAGCAGTGATGGCATGCCACATCCCAAAAGCAGTGAGGCTTTCCCTCATCCCATAGGCAGTGAGGCATCCCCCATCCCATAGGCAGTGATGCATTCCACTATCCCATAGGCAGTGAGGCATCCCTCCAGCCCATAGGCAGTGAGGCATCCTATAGGTAGTGAGGTATCCCCATCCCATAGGCACTGATGCTTCCCTCATCACATAGGCAGTGAGGAATCCCCCATCCCATAGGCAGTGAGGCTTCCCCTCTCCCATAGGCAGTGATGCATTCCACTATCCTATAGGCAGCGAGGCATCCCTCCAGCCCATAGGCAGTGAGGCATCCTATAGGTAGTGAGGTATCCCCATCCCATAGGCAGTGAGGCTTCCCTCATCACATAGGCAGTGAGGAATCCCCCATCCCATAGGCAGTGGGGCATCCCCATCCCATAGGCAGTGAGACTTCCCCCATGGTATAAAAAAATATAAGACCAGCACAAAAGGATAAGGACAACTAATTTCAGCATTAAATAACCACCAGACTAGCATGGAATAAATAACACTCACTCACTAAAGGGATTGAACAGTCATTATTTAATTGTGATTACCTGGTGGATTACCTGATGTAGTGTCAGTCCCATGCTGTCTCTTCGCTCAGTTGTCGAAAGTAAGAGTAATTTCTTCTTCCTCTTTGTTGAATCCTGCGCCTACCCCTGGATCCTGACCACAAATCAAAGCATGAGGCTTGTGTCAGGTTTAACCCCCCCCCCAGTGGTAGGCTAAAATGAAGCCTCAGCTCACTCTAATGCAAAGCACGCAGCAGGCTTGCATCACTTAGGCCTGTCAATCACAGAGGACAGCACAACACGAGGTGAAACTTTATTTTTTGATTAAGCTGTATAGCCTTGTTTCTAAAAAATGAAAATACATGAAAACATTGGCATGTGTAGTTCTACACAATGGGAATTCATTTGATTATGCCTGGACAATTACTTTAAATAAAAGCCACCCAAATAGTTGCATCATTGTCATGTTGAAAAGTCCAAATATGTGCTAAATGCAGTTTCAGGGTACTGAATGCTAATTGTTTATGGTGCAATTTCTTTGTTCTAGACTGAGACTTGTCTGGGTATTTAGCATAAACCCAATGGCTTAGAGGCCGATTCATTAATAGCGCCAGGTAGCGACAGATGAGCGACTGAAGTATGGCGCTATGAGCGCCGCTAGCGTACGCCGCGGGCGTTAGCGATTCGCTATAGCAGGCCTCCTCAGTCGCTACCTGGCGTTGTTGGGAACAACGCCGACATTGCTGAATATGATGTTTCAGATCAGCTTTGTAGGCGCTGTCATTTTGACACACGCTATTCAACACAGCGCCTGTGCTTTGCTTTGCTGTGGGCTTGAAATCAATGTTAGTACCTTCAGAAGTAAACACATTGCAACATGTTTCTTTTTAGTATTTTTATTTTGGTTTTAAGTGTTTTTTTTATTAAAGTAAAATTTTGAAATTAAATTTCTGAATTTTCAGGGTGTTTATCGGGGTGCCTGAAAAAGAATAAAAAGTGCAGTTAGTATTTATATTTAATGTGGCTTTTTCGCAGTAAAAAACTAAAGCAATAATTTTTTAAGAACATTTTGGTCCAACTTGCACAACAACCCTAATTGTTATGTTGGTCAACTTCCATCCCCCCTTATAGTGGTTTTGGTCATCTTACACCCCCCTTATAGTGGTTTTGGTCATCTTACACCCCCCTTATAGTGGTTTAGGTCATCTTACACCCCCCTTATAGTGGTTTTGGTCATCTTACACCCCCCTTATAGTTGTTTATGACAAATTATGATTGGAGCCAACAAATATTTCCCCTGTAGTGCAGTACTTGGATTAGAGTGAAGTGATCATGCTTTCCCTTAGCTCAAAGCCAGTCTTGGTGTCCTCACTTGTTTCTGCGGCCAAGTTGGGGATTTCGGGCACCAGTGCTGTTTCTTCAGGTGATTGGATTCTGTGGCATATACAAAGATTGTGGAGCACACAGCAGGCGAGGATGATCTTGGAGACCTTTTGTGGACTGTACAGCATCTCTCCTCCTGGGCGTGCCAAACAGAGAAAGCGTGCTTTCAGCAGGCCGATGGTTCGTTCCACAATGCTTCAGGTTTGCGGTGTGCTACATTGTAGCGTTCTTGGGCAGAGGTCTGTGGGCTTCTGACCGGAGTCATCACCCACGTTCTCTGCCCGTATCCCTTGTCCGCTGTGGGAAAAACACAAGGAGAGAGACAGCAATTAGTACTAGTACATGTTTTTGGTTTCATTTTTTTACATTTCGCTTACTACGCCACATATTTTATGCCAAATACTTTGACATGGTTAATTATTTACCCAGTAGCCAGCCAGCTGGCATTTCGTTGTTCTCGAACTTCCGGCACAGGACTGTCCGCTGCAGGACGTAAGAATCGTGGCATGAGCCGGGGAACCCCGATCTCACGGCCCGCAGCTTCATTTCATGGTCACAGACCACCATGATGTTCATCGAATGATATTGTTTTCGGTTCCTAAAATACAGCTCCTGTGCACGGGAGGGCGGAAAGGGATATGTGTACCATCAACGCACCCTAGCACATTCGGGATCCCTCCCATGAGATAGAATGCATGTTTTATTTTGGCAACCTCATCCTCAGGAAACTTGATGTAAATAGGGATCAAATCACAAATCGGCAGTACTACCTGGATTAATATGCGGCTCATTGTAGCCTGGCTGATCCCGCTGAGGAGGGCAGAGGTTGCCTGGAAGGTCCCTCGTGCCAAAATATTCAAAGTGGCACACAGGCGTACTATGCCTGGAATGGAACGAGTGCGTTTGGTGGATGGCTCGATTTTGTGCTTAATCTGATCATATAAGGACTGTAGTGCAGCACGATTCAGACGGAAGCGGCTCCTGATCTGCTCGTCACTTAAGTCCCATACTGAAAGGCGGATTCCAAAGGAGCGGGGTGCCCTAAGCCTCACAGCACCCCCCTCCCTGTCCTCCTGCTCTTCCAGCATTCTCACACATCCATCCACCCATACCCCATACATCACCCTCTTATCCATCACACACTCAACAGATATACAAAATAAGCCACACAAAACAAAAAACCACAAACACACCACACACACAAACAATCACACTCCTCACACACTCACTACAATGCAGCTCACCACAAAACCAGAAGTATAGTGGTCAGAACCACCAGACTGCTGAAAACAGCTTTCTAAGTTAGGCACAACCAAGAGGGGAGTTGCTGCACAGCCCACAAAAGGCCCCAAAATCAAGCCTCACTTGCTGTATGCTCCACAATATTTGCATATGCCAACAAAATCAATCTCCTAAAGAAACAGCACTGATGTCAGAAATCACCCAACAAGCCACAGAGAGTGAGGACCAAACCCAGCCAGACACTCAAATGAGCTAAGGGAACCAAGCACCACACCACAGCCTTTGCCACAGTGTAACAATACCAGAAGCTTGCCAAATCCAGCCATTTATACTTCACTTTGAAAAAGGACAGGTACGCTTTGCCGCCTTTTGCGTTGCTCTGCTATTTCCGGTCTCCAATTAGCTGACCCAGGTGTGCGTGAAACGGAGTGCGCACGCACACGCTAGTAGCGCTACTAGCGTACGTGAGCCTAAACTTGCGTGCATTAACGGACATGGCAGAAAATTCTGTGGTGGGCCAATGAAAGGTAAGCTGCTGTTTCTTTAAATAGCCGTTAGTATAGCCACATGTCACAAGTGTTTAATATACATGAGTACATTGTTGTCTTTGGTTGTGTGTTGTTTGGTTAATGAGGTCTGTAATTAGTTAATTGCCTACCACACATGGTTCAGTCAGTGCAGTGGAGGTGTTGCTACAAGCACCTGGCCAGTATGTGTGAATCTATTAAGTGGACCTGTTTGTGATTGGCTGTTAGAGCACATAAAACCTGCCCAACCCAAAAAGAGGGCGATGCCATTCTGTAGTCTGCATGCGTGCTTGTTGGTTGTGTATTGGTGTGTGTGTGCAGCTACAGGATGGAGCCAAATTCAGGACATCTGCCGGCCACAGCAGGCCCAAGTAGGAGTGTGGTGGGTGCTGTGCGCAGACCTCCCTTAAGGAAAAGGGCCCAGCCTGAAGGTGGTGCAGCACCCCAGGCTAAGCGCCCAGGTGCCAAGAGGGAGCCTGAATTTAATTTGGCGGAGAATAATAATCTTGTGCGCCTTACCCTTGCTAAATGGGAGCTGCTCTTTGGCTCCCAAAGCAAGTCAATAGGCAAACAAGAAAGAAGCAAACTGTGGGATGCCATTGGTGAGGAGCTTACTAGCAGTGCTCCACACCCACGTAGTGGCCCATCCTGCAGGAAACGCTTCTACACTTTGAGAGGGGCCCTTATAAAAAAGATGAATCACGATCTTGATGTCGAGAGTGGGACCATCCAGGGTCCAAAGAGTACCTACAGGCCGTATGAGGAGATGCTGAAGGGCAAAATTCCACTTGCTCGGCTGCAGGGTGTGGATCCTGGGGATGACACCACAGGTTGGACTGAAGGTACATATTTTCTGTCTATTTTGTGATGGTAATGTTAATGTATGTGATTTGCTTTGTCTCTTTCTGGCCAACTAACAGTAGGACCTGTGAAGTAGTACATTATACCTCATAAATGTTTTACTTTCCTGTGTGTTGCTTTCTGCATAGGTAAGGAGGACACCCAAAATCCTGCCCTTCAACCAACCTCCAGCCTAACCCAGTCTGCCATTGAAGGTATTTAACACTAATTTAGGGGCTGGTTGTTTTTGCCCAAAATGGGTGTGGGAGCACCTCAAACAATAGCTTATACCACTGTTGAGGATTACTAATATGGACCTGCGGACTAATTTCACGCCCACTTTAACCCTCACAGCAACTAACTAACAAGGCCCTAACATGTGTAGCTATGTGGGAAGCCAGAGATGTGTGGCCATATATCTGCATATACATGTGGAAGCCACACTGGCCTTGTTTAGTGAATATTATTGATTGAGCTGCTCACACACACCTAAATGCATGTTTTATTTTGTGCCGCACATTACCAATGGCTAAATGTTTGCTTTGTTTTTGCCTAGCTGCCCCGCCATTGGCACCAGCATCTCCTCAGGAGCCAAGCTACTCTTTGGATGCCGGTAAGTGCATGTGTCAACCTTGCTTTATCCGCTTTACCACAAGTGCATGTCTATCATTCCTCTTTTTGATTTGTAGGCCAAGTGACTGGTTCATCTCGTTTTGGACCCCACTTCCGATGTTGCAGGTCAACAGGACCCTGTTGGTGTGTATTGCAATAAATAATGTATCCTTTATGCAGTTTATGTTACAATGCTTCAATTTGGTTAGTCTAATAATCTACATGCTTGCTCTGTCAACTTGAAGATGCCTATTTTGAGTGCTTTTTCCATCCCCAGGGTCAGTCTAATAGTTTTTTGAGTGATTGCAATGCATTTTTTGGGTATATTTAAAGACAAACATTCACCCAAGTAGTTGGAGGAATATTTAGAGACATTAATTGTGTCTTTTAGTTGGCCAGAATATCGGAAGTGGCTGTCCGGAAAGGGCCCTTCACGTTGAGGCTGCCAGAGATGAGGGTAAGTTGTTTTTGCTTGATTATCTAGTATGGATTTTTGCAATACTTTTGTGGAACTTTATTAGGCCAACTTGTGTTTAAACATGTATTTTCAAGGGCAAAGCTCGAGTGAGGGCCCCACTCCAGACATCTGGGAGATGGCGGGTATGTGTAATTTTAGCAATGTGTCTGATATTATTTGGCCCAATTATTGCCTCATATTCCTCTTACATACATGTTAGCAATCTGAGTTTAACAGATACCTTTTGCCTAGTGTGTAATCTTGCACTTTGTGGAGGTATGGTCTCGATAGGCTATCCATGTTACATTTGAGTTTGGTCCACTGACCTACTAACCTGACTTTCCTGTTTAGCATATGCCAACTTGCCGGAGCTCTCTGACGTGGATTTGCCCCTCTCTGGCAGCCAGACCCCGCTCCTACCTGTGCCGGACGTCACGGAGGTAACATGGCTGATTTAGAGGACCAATAACCACATTGGCATGTTTGTGGGTAGGCCATGAACCAACATGTCACATTTCCTTTCTTTGTTGTTTTGGCAGGAGGCGGGACCAGAACCCCAAGCTGGGACCTCTTCCCAAGTGCCATGTGGCCAAGCTTCAGAGGCTCAAGCAAGGGTAAGTTGTATTGTTACAGTTTGGGCAAATGATTTGGAGGGGCATACCTGCATTGGTTCTGTTTGACTAAAATGTTGTTTTCTATTTTGTTAGGCTCAAACCAGAGCAAGAGGAGGTGTGGCACCAACCAGTGCACACGTTTACGAGCTAGGGGTCCGGATGCTGGAGGACTACAGTCGCTAACAGCCGCGTGGTGTAACTAATGAGCGCATTGCGGCGTTGGAACATCAGGTGCTGATGTGTCAGCAACAAAATGAGGCCCAGCAGCGCCAGATAGACGAGTTGCGACAAGGCCAACAGCAACCAACTAACCAGGAACTTGTTCGCCTGTCAAATCTGATGGAGCAATCTCTCCAGCGCCAGGAACAAAGTTTGTTGTTGACACAACAGCTCATACAACAGCAGTCTATTTTTTTTACTGCACTGTTGGCCCCCAACACCGCCCCTAGCAATGACTCCCAACCTCCCCAGCCCCCAAGCCGAGAATATTAATTTGTTTGTTGTTGTAATTTTTTGGGGGAAATATATTTGATTACCCCACCTCTAAATTGTGTTTTCCTAAGACATAGCTAAGAACACAGTCAGGGATGAGTATCTTGATCTACATATGTAAATATAGGCAAAAATTAATGCCACACATTGGTGACCATAGCTTACTATGGTTTACACATTAAATGGCTACAAAGGTATGCCAAAATTTACACACTAATGGGTTTGTAGACACTTAAACTATGTTGACAAGGCACAACACACTGTAATTAACAAAATACAAAATATTTATTAAGAAAGGCGGGCAACAGGCCCAACATTTGGCCGCAAAGTGCATAAAACCAGGGGCCAGTCATCACCCCACCCTAACGACGCCTCTTCTTGGCCAGCAGCATAAGGCGAAGACGCCGGATCGACCACCACAGTTTGTGATGCTGGTTTTCACAAGCTGTAGAGAGTAGAAAAAAAACAGATTTAAAAAATCGAATGTGACCTCAACAGACACAGATGTAGCAATGTAATGTCAGTGGGTCCAATTAGTTGACGCTCACATTAACATTGTTGCCCACTGTGCCCTTAGGTGTTACCATTATATGAGTACTAGTGGCTGGCTTAAATGTGGCCACAACATCCCAAGCATACATTTACTCTTAACTCTTGGGAATAAAAGAAGGTATAAGTCCCAGTGTGGACATTTATGTGTTTAGTCACAGCCAAACATCAGGGCCTAAGTCCTAACGAGTAAACTAGTTTGACCAAGAATCTTAGAGGTCACGACCTAAGCAGGCCCATTTGGTTGGGTAGAAACCACAATTTGTCTCTATGTGGCAAACTCAAGAATGTGAGGCAACAATCAAGCATGCAGACATGCATGTAGGATTGTTGGCCAAACACATGTAACCTAGATGTGTGTTGATTAAACACATAGGTACATTGTAAATGTCTGCAGAACTGACTATAAGACATCAGGTTCACAAGTCTTTAGGCATATGAAGTGGGATGTACTCACCATCGCAGCTGTGGCGGGGGCCCATGCTGCTGGCCGTCCCGGGAGGTGTGGTGGTGATGTACACCGGCTCCGTCTGCGTGGCCACATCTGTCAGGAGAAAGCAAAAGAGAAAAGCAAAATTAGTGGGCCAATGACACATGACTATTTGTCAGCCATCTGGTTATGGAGTCTGCAAAATCAAATGCTTGCATGGTTACACACATGTTGTCTGACATTAGCATATTTCATGGTCCATGAGTTCATGTAAATTATTTTGGGTTGCAACATGGACACATAAAGATAATGTGCCAATAACCTTGACAGTGCAATGCTAAGGACTAATTTGCAGTTGATTGTAGAATGTTACTAGTGTGCAACATGTGTTAGCCGGAACAACTTAACAAAATAACACATTTGCTAGCCCCATCATGGTGTGGACAGAAACATAGGGGTGGTTGCCATTTGGATTGCACTGTAGTGGGGTTTGTGATGTTAATGTACATTATCAAACCAGCTTGTACTATGGACCAGGAAACATGTGTCTGTTAAAAGTGGGCCAAGACCCAGGATTGATACTATTCTGTGTTTTGGTCCACTTTGGCAGAGCACAACAATTTGAGTGAGACACCGTCCGCCGCCGCTGCCTTCCGCGCATCACTCCTCCAGTGTGTGTGCACGCGCAGGCCATTATGAAACAGAGAGCGCAGGCGCACACACATCTAGAGGGGCACGCAGGAGGCTGCGGCGGTGGCTTCTGCCACCCCCAATGAGGTAAGGAGTTTGTGGGCTTTTTGGGGGGAGCCCTGGGTGAGGGAGGTGATTGGGCAGGGAAGCTTAGAGATTCCAAGCACAATCAACAATGGGTGTTGGTCCACTTTAAGGAATGTCATAACATATGGAATGTGAGGGATAACAACAAACACTTACCACGACTATGCCCGTGGAGAAGGCGTTGCCAAAAGGCCATGGAGGTGCCGCCTATATGATGCCCTGCAAATTAGAGATGAATGGCAAGGGCTAAGTACAAATGGCCAGATGAAACCTGTCACAGTCTAACAATGACAAAATGTGCACTCACCAGGGGATGATCCGCCACTTGAAGCCCAGGGAGGGCTCTGAGGAGGAGGCGGGGAGCCTCGGCTCCTCACACTCTGCTCGGAAGATCCCCCAGCCAAAGGGCCACCTTCCTCCCTCTCACTCCCTGCTCCTTCAGGAAGTGTGGGAGAGTCCATTCCTTCCACCCCACTTGGACTCCCCACTTGAGAGTGGCCCCTTGGCTGTTGAGACTCCTCAGAGTCAGAGTGTGAGGAGCTGAGGCTTGATCCTGCCAGCCCCCCAGCAGCACACTCCTCTGGGGCGTCATCCCCTTCCTCCCCTGGGTCCTCTAAATAGGACCCGCGAGAGGGACCCTCCCCCGATGACTCCCCCGAGTCCGCCTGTCTGGTTCGGGGGAGGACTCCCTTCCCACGTTTCCCCAGGGGAGGACGCTTATCTGTGTTGAGGGGGTGAATGAAAAGAATTAATATTAATACCCAAAATGGACACAGCTTAGAAGATTATTTACAAAAAAGTATAAAGATAGCATAAGCTTAAACTTACCTGAAGCGTAGTCATCATATAGGCGGTACACGCCTTCAGGGTCCCGGCGCTTGAAGTCCGACCATTTTTGCATTATTGATCGGACTGTGAGGTGGGTGTCGAAGCGCCGGGACACTGTGGCCTTCACCTCCATGGCAATTCGCTTCTTGCCCCCACGGGCATAGTCGTATTGGTGGATGCAGAAATCCTATGAGCAATGAAAAACAAACAAAAATCAATACATGACATCAGAACAATGGCCTAAACAGTTATACTCAGGACAGATTAAAGTGGACCAACACCCAGGATTTTGACTATTCTGGGTTTGGGTCCACTTTGGTGGGGCACACCAATCGGGGGTGGGCCGCTGTCTGTAACCCCCCGGGAAGGCCAGAAATACTCAACTGACCACGCTCCCACGTGACTGCGCCAGGCTATCACAGCACTCTGCGCCGCTGTGGTATGCGCGTCCCAGGCCGCTTGGACGCGCATACCAGCTCAGCTGCCTCTGAGCGCTGTAGGACGCGTGTTGCGCTTCCCTCTAACAGGGAGGGCGCCTGCGCCGGCCATTAACAAATGTCCGGCGCAGGTGCGCACCCTGCTAAAGGGAAGCGCAAGACGCATCCGCGGCTCGCGCATGCACCGATGTAACGGGGCTGAGGTAAGGTTTTTTGGCCTCCTGGGGGGTTCATCCCAGCAGGACATCCCGATTTGGGATGCCCCGCGGGGAGGGATCTGATTGGTCCGGAAATCTAAGAGATTTCAGGGCCAATCCCCCCTGTGTGTTGGTCCACTTTAAACATAAAATCCAAGATAAACATACTCACTTTGACCACCTGGCCGTTTACGCGGCTATCCACCCGTTTCCTAGTCTGTTTCGCTGGCCCAGGAGGGGAAGGGGTTGGAGGGGGGTTAGGTGGGGGAGGTGAGGTAGGTGGGGGAGGTGGGGGAGGGGTGGTGGGGTCAGAATCAGAGGAGGAGCTGGGGAGGCGCAGAATCCGTCTCCTGGGCAGCATGGTGGAAACGCAAAGGAGGAAACAGGAACCGGATATGACCAAAGCGACAGGGGAAAAAAAAAACGCTCCGCGCACCAGGAACAAGCTAATATCCGCTATGTGCAAGCTAAGTGGCGGAAATAGTCGATTTACGCATTCAAAAAAGCTATTGGACAAAGCGCAAGTAATTTTTAGCTTTATGTGGCTTTGAAACGCAAAGGATGAAACCGGAACCGGATCTGACCAAAGCAACTGGGGATAAATAAAAAAAACAAACGCTCCGCGCACCAGGAACAAGCTAATATCAGCTATGTGCAAGCTAAGTGGCGGAAAAAGAAAATTTACACATTAAAACAAGCTATTGGACAAAGCGCGAGAAAGTTAAAGCTTTATGTGGCTTTGAAACGCAAAGGAGGAAACCGGAACCGGATATGACCAAAGCAACTGGGGAAAAAAAAAAAAAAAAACAACACATCCGCGCACCAGGAACAAGCTAATATCAGCTATGTGCAAGCTAAGTGGCGGAAAAAGTTAATTTACGCATTACAATAATTGTATCTAACAAGCTATTGGCAAGGACGCCATTAATTATTAGCTTGATGTATGTAGCTGGGTGTTCAAGATCCTGTAATGCATAGGTCCGAGAAAACCAAAAAGCTGGTTGCTTACAAATAACAATCTTATTCCTTCATAAAATAATAACACAATAAAACTATCCAACTACATGATAATGTGGCACACAGGAGAATGCATAACGGGTTGTTATGAGCTTGTACGCCTGAAGAAATCCTGCAGAATGTGGACATGCACGCTCACAACTACAGTGTATTCATTAAGAACGACTGGGGTCGCGGCAAGTGAATTCCGGGAAAATGGCAGAAGGGCACATGTATGAACAGCACAGCGCAGCACAGCGACGCTCGCGCCGCCACATAGCGAATCAAAACAGCGACTGCACAAACTCTGACCACCACAGATTCATCAAGGACAGGGCTGCCGAATAGCTTGGGCGCTGACAATTTCAATGAGCGAACGTGAGCGCCAAACATGACTGACTAAAAAGTAGCTTTACGAGCCCCGTGTGTTGTGAAAGCAAGCTATTTTGAGCCTAATGTGTTTTGTGGGAGGAGATGCATTTTAGATGTCACTCACAAATTACAGTGTAAAAATTACAACTTTCATCTAAAAAACAAAAATAACAAGACAGATTAATAAAACATATCCCAAAAAACATGTGTTGAATTTTGTGCAAAACACAAGAACACAAAAACCACTTAAAACAATCATTGCAGTGTCTGCCATTGAAATGTATGGGAGAGCAGCAGGTAGCGACAGGTCAGACCTGGCGCTGTGATGGGATTAGCAGCGGCGCTGTTCGTTGCAGTCGGCTACATGATGAATCCCGCGCTAGCTGGCGCTCTCGCCGGTGCTAGCCGCATTTAGCGTGATAAATGCATCATTGTGGCCGACGCCGGGCGTACTTGAGTCGGTAGCCGCCGTTAGCTGGCGGTACCTGTCGCTCGTCAGACACTACCTGGCGCTATCGCTTGATGAATAAGGCCCTTAGTATTCAGCAAAGTTATGGCAGTTCTGGGGAAAATGTGCAATTATCTCCCAAAAGCTAAGACAATCTTTGATGGTAATCGAATGTTGAGTACAAAAAATGAAAATTCATTCTTCTGCATTTAGGATCTGGCAGGTTTGGTTTATGCCCTGGGTTCTTTGCAGTGAAGTGCTGATGGATAGCTGGTGTAGGGTGGCACAGACTGTAAAAGTGCTTGCTGCAGATGGCAAGCATAGGGACAACCCTGGTAAACATAACTGGTTTTGTCTATGAGATGTTCTTGGAGCAATGGTTAGGCTGTGCAGCATGGGGAAAGTTATATAAATTCTGCCCCCTTCCATCCTATATGCAGGTAGATAACCCCTCAAGTTTAGGAAGGTTTAATAATCTCACAAGGGGACTATACAGTATGCTCAGCTCCACACAGGACAAGGAACACCCCACATATTGCCTTGACGCACTCACAGTTGCTGCACATGTTTTCCGTAGAAAAGCCTTTGCCGATGTGAGCACTGCATCAAAGGAGGTGTGGTTTACAAGGGTATGGCTAAGAATGCATATGTGTCTCACCCAGCGAGATCACATGCCACAACTGTGTACCCATGTAAAAACTGATAAGATTTAATACATTAAATAATAAATACCAATTTCTATTATGTATACACATATTAAATAATGCATAGATTTTCCATATCACTGAAAAAGTACTTATGTGGAGCAAGTTTTCATTTATCTGTCAAGAAAATATCCTGGTATTGGTCTCAAAACACACCGCTGCCACAGTGAATTTTAAAATATCTCAAATGACTGGAAAGCGAAACATACTGCAAAGTGGATACCTGAAAACAAAACAATTACCGTAATACGATTTAGTGCAATATTGACCATGTAGAGAAGGACCCCATTACATTTTCTGGGATTTTCAAGGGTTTTTAAATAGTGCCCCCTCTCCATGAAGGGGGGACCCTATGTCATTTTTATTAACCTGTTATGTCCCATCACTCAGCAGATATAAAAGGCTTCCAGCAGCAACAGAAGAGCAGAAGCAGAGGGCCACGAAGGCGCTAAGGAGAGTAGCCACATTTCCTCTTTCAGTCCACCGACATTTATTTAGCTACATTGATTTGCGGTAAGGTGTCTGTGGTATATATTTGATTGCTGTTTTTTTTGGAGATTGTTTTGTACTGTTTTGACATTCGCTATTTATTAAGATAATGATTATCAGTTTAAGATTGTTTTTTGGGAATTTGACTTTCACTAATATTACCTCATCTGCTGTTTTGGTGCTATGGTTTTAAATGTTTTTATCACTGGAGCATTTTAATAAACTGTTTGCACTTTGCCATTTGGCCTAAATGATTGCATCTGTGTATGGTTTTATAGGTGGGGTTTATTAATTTCTTGGGGAGGTAGGTAATGGGGGGTGGGAGGTTAATGCCAAATCACCCGCTAGTCGCAGGTGACTTGCCAGCCCTCAAGCCTTGTAAACTGGTATAGATGTTTCATGGATCCCTTACCAGTTCACAAAGGGTTAACTGTAAACAAACACACCACACACATAAGAAAATTCTCATTTATTAAAAAAAAATGTTTACTTACCGCCGATGCTGGTGGTTGGGGAGGGAGGCAGGGGATCAGAGTTGTCTGACCCTCCACCTCTCTCATCCGAACACTGGCATCTGAATGATTTTTCGGGTCCGGGATCGGGATGGCGTCACTGGACATCATCCGCACAGCCCACAAATGTGGGGTTAGTGGCAGTGACAGCGGAAGTGGGTAAGGGACCTATTTCGGGTGCACTCCTCACCGCAGAAGAGCTCGGGGAGATCAGAGGCCCCCCGGGTGAAGAGACCTGTCGGGAAATATCACGGGCGGAGGTAAGCAAATTTTTTTTTTTTCCGCTGAGAGTGTCAGTGGCGATGAAAGCGGGGGCCCCTTTTTCGGGCCCTTCCCTGAAGCCGGGAGAGCCCAGGGGCATCCGTTTGAAAGAGGAGAACCTCAGCGCTGGATTCAGGCCGAGGTTTTGCATTTTTTATTTATTTATTTATTTTTTTTTTAAATAGCAGGGGAAAATGTCAAGCCATTAGCTTCACCAGCGGAAGCTAACTGCCACACTTGCAGTGCAGTGGAACTCAGAAGAGAGAAACCAGGATGCCAAGAAACCTGGTAGCACATAAAGTAGAAGTCCTCTGAAGACATCTCCTGAAAAATGTAAATACAAACCTTATTTTCAGTGAAACAGGGTAAATTCACTTAAGTAGTAAATAGAGTCACCCTGTACGAAATGTATTCTCAGTATAACTATAGCTGTTCTGTAAAGGCCTCAGAGGTTTGTTAGACGACATTAATGAACAAACACCATTATGAAAACCAAGAAACACACCAGACAGCTCAGCAAAAAGTTGTGATGAAGTGAATTGCAGAATTGTCATCCACCTAAACTTACAGCCCAGACCAGGAGAGCATTTATAAAGAAGCAACCAATAGGCCCAGGGTCATTCTAGAAGTGCTGCAGAGATCCACTGCTCGGTTGGGAAAATCTGTTCATAGGACAACTGCATAATGGCATTTATGGAAAGCAAGCTATAAGAAGGCCTGTTTGCGATTTACCTCAAGCTATGTAGGGGACACAGCAAGCATGTGGATCAAGGTGTTCTGGTCAGGTGAAACCAAAGGTGAACTTTTTGGCATAAACGTCAATCACTAAGTGGGGACGAAAGATAATACTGATCATCCGGAACATGCCATCCCCTTCCATGAAACATGACAAAAGTAAATTGATATTACCCCACATAATGCTGGCCCAGCCAGACTAGCAATTTATGGGGTAACCTTCATTTAATTGTCTGTGCACCAGCCAGTCTTTCCTCTTCACTTGGTGAGGGTAGGCATTAGTTATTCAGTTTAACTGCACTGTATGTTTTGGTTTGTGTCTTGCTTTGTTTATTGGGGACATTGTACTAGACTGTGTCCTTGGCGGATGGACATAATCAGGGTATGTTCATATATTTAAATGAGAGTATTTATTAGCACATAATACATTTCTATATTTATGTAGAATTAATTATTTTTATATACACCTTAGGTCCTCTTAATTTTGAGGATTAAGCACTTTGTCTATTAAAGGGGTACTGGCTGTATACATATATAGCAGTGTTTTTTATGATGTGTGATCCAGTTTTATTTTTACTGTAATCCCTTTCCAGGAATGTTGTTTTTATCATTTTTTCTATGGGTGAAATATTTGTCAAAGCTTGATAGTTTGGAGTTTGGGTTTTTGGGGAGTACTACAAAATATTGACTCGGGGGGGAATACATATGCACAACAAACTTATGACTTATTTCCCTTTTTTTACTATTTGCAATTTCAGGCCCAGTGCCCAAGCCTAGACCCTCCAGCGGGTCAGCATAGTTGGCACAAGTGGACAAAAGTGTGTAAAAAACACACCCTAAAAACCTGGATTGCAGTTGTGCAAATGTTATTGCAACTGTCAGAAATAGATCAGTGGAGAGAAATGACCCCCACCCCATTGCAGTGAATGAAGTGAGCCTGAACAACACAGACAAAAGGTTGGTATTTCATTTATTTTTCGAAGGGCCCAGACAAACTCTTTTAATATTACATTCTCCTTGAAATTGGATGTTTGAGTTCAATCCAAGCAGCATTTTGGCAAAATGTGGTTGAGATTTAGCCAGCTCTATCTTAACTTAAAGCATGTAATGCCAGAAAATTCATGTTCTTTTTGGCCAGCTAATTAATTATTACCATTTGATAGACCTACAGAGCACAACATGAATGAACCAGTGTGTGTGTAGGCAAACAGCAATACACCAAGCAAAGTAAATGTGGAATGCCCCACATAGTATGCACAAACACATAATTGATACAAATGTAAAAATATTTTTATTTCATTAGAAGAATCGTGATAAGACAATGCATACAAGTTTGTACAGTTAAAAACAAATAAAAAACAATAACACACGGGGCCAAAGCAGGGAGGTGGGAATAAAGTGCAAGGCTATCCAATCTCAAAAACAGCTCACAAAGGAGCCCAATTATCCATTTGATCTGACTGCTTATTGATCCAGATCAATACCAAAAATAACTAAACTAAACACATTTTCCCAAAGAACCATATATTAATATTCTCACAAAATATACCAAGTAGTTAGTAGGTAGGTAGTCAGTTTTGCTATTGATCCGGATCAATCATTTTTAGGGTGAAAATATAAGCTACACTGATTGCTGGCCGCCAGCACGTCTTTGGCATCCCTGCAGCTGTGCGCACTCCTGACCCGAGCCATCCAGATAGGCTGGGAGCGCACACTCCACAGGGGAGCCGGGATGTGTGCGCCACCACTCCCTATGCCAGAGTGCCATCCAAAACCGAGGTGCCCCAGGGGGACAGACCAAAACCCAGGATAGTGAAAATGCCCGGTTTTGGGCAACTTTTTCTTCTTCACTCTAATTTGACTATGAGGCCTCTAAGGTTTGTTAAGCACAATGATCCTCAGGTGTTTAATGGACTAACCAAGCAATTTGGGGGCATTCGACTGCTTTATCTGGTTTCCAGAGACTAAAAGACACAATCCAAATCCCCCTTTCCCACAGAAATAAATATTATTGAAATTCAAGAGCCTGACAAATTGGAATTTCCCCCAAAAAATTAGAACAGAAAGATATTCCAGAAACACAATGTTTTACACCATGCTATAAAGAAGCAGATTGCTGTTAGAGGGTATATGGAACAGTTGGACAGGTGCCACCATATGACTAATCCTTATTCCTGGGAACAGTACCCATCTTCCAAAATTTTAATTCCGACTTTCTAATTTCCGGTCATTATTCAATGCTCCGTGCTGTGTTGTATGACGGATGGTGATGTAATTCTCAGCAATATCATGTGGAAGTCATGCAACAGCACCTGGATTTTCAAAGACCCTTAAGAAATAAAGTCAGAAATTCTATATTTATGGCTAGGAACATTTTAAGTGTTCAAGAGAGGAAAGTCAAAGCATAGGAGAAGATGCTGCTATAAATTACAATAAATGGGAACATGGCTGCTCGTCACTTTTCCAAGAAATATTTGTCAAACTGTGATACTAATGCCTGTTTTATTGCTTTTTCTCATTTTTTTCAGCTCGTAAAGGGATATATTGGCAGAACGATTAATTACTTGTTGACTGGCTCCCTTGTAAGAAGGACTTTGTGGGGAGTGCTTTCTGTTGTCAGTGTAGCAAGTTGCATCAACTAAGTGACTATTAATGATACAGTTGCAGGTTTCCCCACATTTGAGTGGTGCTCAAGAAAACAAATGGTACTTAATTGCCGTCATCCGTTTTTAGTACCTGCCGTGACGGGAGTTGGAGCATTTTATTGACTCCTGTGGATGGACAATTGAAGATCATATTCCTTTCTAAAATCAGGTTCACATTAATGGAGGTGGAATGTTGTCAGTAATTTGCCACCTGCTCCATTTCTATGTCTAAAACTATTTTGGTAAGTGAGATTCAGTAAACAGAAATGATAAATGTGCAACACGCTGAAAGTGGAGCAAAAGCGTCCTTAGAATCTAATAGATTCCAGGGCAGTCTCATTCCCACTTCCTGTGCCTCCTGATCTCCCAAATCCTTGGTAATATCTACCTGATCCCTGATCCAACGATGCATGCATGGGTAGCACAACACTATAGCTTTAGCCAGGTGCATGCCCACACCAGCTAGAGAAGACCTGGGCATTGTAAGGCCCCAGGGCCACATACGGCCCTTTGATTGGCTCTGACCGACCCACGTCCAGCGTTCCCTGTAACACTGCTGACGCCACCGCCGCTCAGTCCCGCCCACTGTCCGCGCAGTCTTGCCAAAAAAGATAGTGCCGGGTTTGAACAACACTTTTGCCCCTCTGTAGTGAGTCTACTGTTGTGGGGGCGTGTGTGGATTAGAGCCTGCTCTCCTATTGGACAGCTCCCTCCTGCAGGGTGGTCTTCCCCCTGGGTCAGATCAGGATGCCCCACTGTGTGAAACCCTTGTTACTTAGTAGCAACTTGACAAATGGTGGACTCCCCCTTAAAGTGGAAATTAACCCAGAGCGGCCACTGGTCTTCCACCTGGGCATCTCAGATCGGGGCTTTGTTCCGCTTTAAGGGAGGGAGTCTGCCATTTTTCATATTGCTACTGAGTAAAAGGGTTTCACACAGTGGGGAATCTCGATATGGGATTTACAGGGGGAAGTCCAGTGGCCGCTCTGGGTTTTGTTCTGCTTTATGTGAGGGAATCTGCAATTTTTCACATTGCTACTGAGTAAAAAGTGTGAGCAGCGCTGTGTTACTTTAATAATAATGTACAGGAGGGGGATTATTCCATCCTAACCTGATTTGGTCATGATGTTTTAAAGCAGACCAAAACCCATGTAACCCAGCCCTTTGGAGTGTGAAGGAATCCAGGGCTGGGTTACAGGAATCATGCCCCTTGGGCATCCCAATCTGGGATGTGTGAGACCTCACTAGACACACTGTGGGTTATTTAATAAATTACATTTTTTTGTAATGCAACCTCACTTTTTCATTGTTTAACTATAATATATACTCGTACCAGCTTGTCACAACAATGCTATTTACTACTTTTTTATAAAGAAATACAATTATATTATGCAGAATTGAGTTCCCCTGAGCTAGAGGCTAGTGGAGATGTGGTTGGCAGTGTGCTCATCTACATTCAGCTCCATTTGGTCCTTAGGTGGCGAGAAGCCAAAGTGAGCCAAGCGTACTGATTGGTTGTGCGGGCAGCACATGGGCTGTTGGATTGGCGGCAAGTAAGTTTGTCAAAATCCTGGTTTTTGGTCCACTTTAAAGTAAGCCTGTGACAGTGATAAAGCATTATACACTGCAGACTAAGCACAGGGGGCACATATTCTGGATATGTTCAGAATATTTCCAGACTGCCATTTATCTGTATGTAAAAATGTAGAGATTGGATAAGATACGTAAGCGAAGAAAGTGAGTTAAGAGGTGGCAATCCAATGAATGGTAGTACGACTGGACAAAGGAGGTGACCATCACTGACCACACCCCCCCCCCCCTGTGCACCCTGGGGCCCACCAGTAGAAATTACTCTGGGGGCCCACCCTACACTTTGTTGTAGGTATCACTGGCTCATATTCATGGTTCATGCACAGAAACAATATGCCAAATTGTGTAGTGATAGGTTTGGTGATGAAGGCCATGAAAGCCCACCTCCCCAGTCCAGTGGCCACCTGAGGCCCATGCTATGTATTAAGGCTCTGGTCTAAGATAGTCTTATAGTCTTATTTCAATTGTCCAATATATCTTAGAATAATCTAGACTTATATTTATAGATTAGCTAGTCCTCATGTAAGCAGGGTATCCCCCCTTTTATATATATATATATATATATATATATATATATATATATATATATACTGGTTGTCACAGGGACCCCCTTACACTCACCTGTCCTCCGGTCCCACTCCGGCTGCTCCCGCTCAGCCAGCGTGCGGGCTGGGCGGCGTCTCTGTCAGGCGGCGGCTCGGCGTCTCCTCTCCCTGGCCGCCGCTCGGCTATTTCCGCCGCGAGCAGCCGCTCGGCTGTTTCCGTCGCGAGCGGCTGCTCGGGCGGCTTCCTCTCCGGCGGCGTCGGGAGCGGCCGCGCCACTGTCATCTCGGCGCGCTCCCGGCGCGCAGCTTCCTACACGCGCGCGCGCACGCGGCAGGTGTCTCTATTTATGCCCTCCGGCGGCGCTGCACACAGGGCGCCCGCCGGAGGTAATTAGGTCTGGGCCAATGAGCCCAAGGTTGTTAGTTTGAATGAGGCAATCAGCCTCTGGGTTCCTAAATTGCACCAATCATTTCCCTCTCCCTGCCCCATCATTCCTATAAAGCTGTTCACTCTGCAGTTGTTCCTTGCCCATGATAGCGTGCTGCTGGGTGTGATTGTGATCTCTGTTTTCCCTACGAATCTTGCCGTTTATGACCATTCCTGATTGCCGCCTGGACCGACCTTGCCTGTTTTTGACCACGATTCCTGCCTGCTCCTCTGTACCGCGTATCTCTGACCTCCCGGTGTGACCTTTGGCTAGCCCTGACTATTCTTCTATCTAAATCCTCCTGTACCGTGGTTCCTTGGAATGACCTCCCGTGTATGACCCCTGCCCGATTGTCTCTACCCAGTCTTGTTCCTGGTTCGTTTGCCTTCCCCTGCATAAGTCAGCATCCTTTGTGCTAACAAGTCCTGGGGGCAACCGTGTCCGGTGAGGCGTATTCTGCGTCCTGGCAAATGGGGGCTTGGCTATAGGCGAAGAAAGCAGCGGAGATTGGGGGTTGCTGACTTATTGGAAGGTGGGCGTCCCACGGGACCTGACATTATCACGGGCCCAAAGAATTATCCTAGATGGAAGAATTAATGCAGCAGGTGCAAGCTATGGCCACCGCCATCAACCAGCTGGCCCAGCGTGTGGCTACGCAAGAAAGTCGCCTAATACCTGCACCATTGGATCCTGGGCCTTCAATCGAGCCAAAGATTCCTCTTCCAGAGAAATTCCTTGGGGATCGGACGAAGTTCTCTAACTTTAAGAATTCTTGCGAGCTTTACTTCCGTCTACGACCCCACTCAACTGGATCAGAGTCTCAACGAGTTGGCCTTGTCATCTTGCTTCTTCAGGGTGACCCTCAGACCTGGGCATTTGGATTAACACCCTCCGATGAGGCCCTACAATCGGTCTCCTCTTTTTTTTCCGCCATGGAGCTTTTATATGCTGATCCTGATCGGGCTTCAACTGCTGATTCCAAGTTACGGAACCTTAGACAGGCAAAACGCTCTGCGGAGGAGTACAGCGCAGAATTCCGGCGATGGGCTATTGATTCCGAATGGAATGACCCAGCTTTGTGCAGCCAATTTAGAATTGGACTTTCTGAGAACATAAAAGATGTTCTAGTCAATTATCCACAACCCAAGAGCCTGGATGACTACATGCAGCTGGCCATTAGAGTGGATAGACGTCTCAGGGAGAGACGTCAGGAGAAAAGCAAGGATCAACCGTGGGGACCCTCACGCCAAGAGTTAAGTTCTAGGGGTGCAGTCGCTTCTTCTTCTTCGGCACCCGAAGAACCTATGCAACTGAGAGTAACCCGTTTATCTCAGGCTGAGAAGGTTCGGCGTAGAACGCAAGGTCTCTGTCTTTATTGCGGAAATCCGGGCCACTTTGCCAAGAGTTGCCCAAACAAGGCTCCAGTGGCGGAAAACTACAGCGCCTAGATCCTGCTGAGGGACTTCATCTAGACGGTCAGGTATCATTCCCTCTAGTTAATCAGTTACTCCTGCCCGTTATGATTTCTTGGGGGCCATCCAAGACAATTGCCTCCGCTTTCATAGACAGCGGAGCGGCTGGCAATTTTCTGGATAGCTCACTTGCCGCCACCCTTGATATACCGTTAATTCCGTTAGAGAATTCCCTTCGGGTCCTGGCGGTCAATAATAAGCCTATTGAGGGAGGGTTGGTGTCCTTTAAAACTCCCTTGGTAAATTTAACGGTGGGCTCTGCTCATTCTGAAGAAATAGAATTTTTTATTATCGAGAGTCCCGTGTCCCCTATTGTTTTGGGGTTTCCTTGGTTAAAGACCCATAATCCTGTGATAGATTGGGAGTCTGGGGACCTTGTTAAATGGAGCCCTTTCTGCTACGATCACTGCTTCTCTATATCCCTTAGATCCTCATCGGTCATCCTTGATGGGTTACCTCCAGCCTATGCCGATTGGGCAGATGTGTTCTCAGAAAAATCCGCTGAAATTCTCCCCCCACATAGGACCTACGATTGTCCTATCGATTTACTTCCGGGGACAATGCCCCCTAGAGGGAAAATTTATAATCTCACACGGTCAGAAGAGCTGGCCATGAGGGATTTTATTTCCGAGAACCTCAAGAAGGGATTTATCCGTCCTTCCACCTCACCTGCCGGTGCAGGTTTCTTTTTCGTGGAGAAGAAGGACGGCGGGTTACGCCCCTGTATAGATTATCGAGGGTTAAACAAGGTTACCGTTAAGAATAGGTATCCGCTACCTTTAATCAATGACCTTTTCAATCAGGTTTCGGGGGCTCAGATCTTCTCCAAACTAGACCTTAGAGGGGCTTATAACCTAATTCGCATACGCCAGGGGGACGAATGGAAGACTGCCTTCAATGTAAAAGACGGGCACTATGAATACTTGGTGATGCCTTTTGGCTTATGTAATGCCCCTGCAGTGTTTCAAGATTTTGTAAATGACATATTCCGTGATTTCCTGGGTCGGTTTCTGGTGGTTTATTTGGATGACATACTTATTTTTTCCCGTTCCCTGTCGGAACACCGTCAGCATGTCAAAGCGGTGTTACAGAGGTTACGGGAGAATCATCTGTATGCAAAGATCTCCAAATGTGTGTTTGAAGTATCTGAAATTCCGTTTCTGGGATATATAATCTCCAAGCGTGGGTTGGTTATGGATCCCTCCAAAGTTTCCGCAATAATGGAGTGGGAGCAACCTAGAACCCTTAAGGCGCTCCAGAGATTTTTAGGGTTTGCGAATTTCTACAGACAATTTATAAGGGGATTCTCTGCTATTGTGAGTCCCTTAACTGATCTTACTCGGAAGGGCGCTTTTGTTGAGGAGTGGCCTCCCTCAGCAATAAACGCCTTCCAACTACTGAAGGAAACTTTTACTTCAGCTCCAGTTTTGGTACATCCCAATACTAAGCACCCTTTTTTGTTAGAGGTTGATGCTTCTGAACTAGGGGTAGGAGCAGTTCTCTCCCAATATTCGGGCAATCCAGAAAAACTGCATCCTTGTGCGTTCTTTTCCCATAAATTTTCTCCAGCCGAACGCAATTATGATGTTGGGAATAGGGAACTATTGGATATTAAAATGGCTTTTGAAGAATGGCGTCACTGGCTAGAAGGCTCTTTACACCCCATTACTGTATATACTGATCATAAGAATCTAGAATATTTAGAATCTGCCAAAAGGCTCAACTCCCGTCAGGCTCGCTGGGCACTCTTCTTCTCTCGCTTCAATTTCATTATTACCTATAAACCTGGGAAGAAGAATGCCAAAGCAGACGCCCTATCTCGGAACTTTGGGGATTGTAAGGACCAAGTTGGTTCTGCGGAATCGATTTTGCCCTTAGGATGTGTAGTAGGTGCTCTTCTCCCCGACTTGTCTAACTCGTTGACGCCATTCCAGGTTGATTCTCCTCCTGGTAAACCCTCGGAGTGTTTATTTGTTCCGCCTCATCTACGTCTCGCCGTTTTACAGGAATTACATGATGCCAAGTCCGCCGGTCACTTAGGTATTCGGAAAACCTTGGCTATCGCCAAACGCCATGTCTGGTTGCCTACCATCAGACGCGATATTACCGCCTTTGTCGAAGCATGCCCGTATGTCTAAGGGCGCCTAGCCTGAAACGCGTTAGAGAGACTAGGATCGCTTTCATGCTTTTAAAACGCTGCTTCTCAATCGTTGATCATTTTATTGGATGGAAATAAAAGTGATATTTTAGGAGTGCGGACCCCCCTTTTTCTTGCTTCATCTTCTACTGGATTATTGGGACTTGAGAACCCAGGATACCGCACCCAAGGTATTTTTGCCGTTCAAGTGTGCATCTTCTTTTCTTGTCTCATGCCCTGTATGTGCCCGGTTTAAAACTACCCATGGGTCTCCAGCGGGATTATTAGTTCCTCTAGAAATTCCCAAGGAGCCATGGTCACACATATCCATGGATTTTATTGTTGACCTACCCCCGTCGCAGGGGAATACTGTAATTTGGGTAGTGGTGGACCGCTTCAGTAAAATGGCCCACTTTATCCCTTTAATAAAACTTCCGTCGGCACCAGACTTAGTACAACTATTCATTAATCATGTTTTTCGCCTCCACGGTTTACCACAAAATATTGTTTCAGATCGGGGGGTTCAGTTTGTATCTCGTTTCTGGAAAGCCTTCTGTAATCGCTTAGGTATTAAAGTTTCTCTTTCTACAGCTTATCACCCCCAGTCTAACGGACAGACCGAACGGGTGAATCAGAGCTTAGAACAATACTTACGCTGTTTTGTGTCCGACCGTCAAGAGCAGTGGGCGGAATTTATCGATTTTGCAGAATTCGCCTTTAACAATGCGCCTAGCGAGTCGACTAAGTTTTCGCCGTTTTTCTGTAATTATGGTAAGAATCCTAAGGCGACTTCCTTCTCTGGTCCTTCCTCCAACTTGCCGGCCTTGGAGGAATGGCTACGCGAAAGGACTAAAGTGTGGTCTGAGATACAGACGAACCTTAAGAAAGCCTCCAGAAGTTATAAGGGTTTTGCGGACCGACATAGGTCGCAAGAACCACCATTTCAGGTGGGTGACTGGGTTTGGGTATCTACAAAAAATATTGCCCTTAGACAACCTTCGTCTAAGTTAGGCCCTAAGTACATCGGTCCTTTCCCCATTACTAACAAACTGAGCAATGTTACCTTTAAAGTCAAGTTACCTTTATCCATGAAAATTCCGTCGACCTTTCATGTTTCTTTGTTAAAGTCTGCCAAAAATATTCAGGTGTCATCGCCTCCTCCGGTCATAGTGGGAGATGAGCCTGAATATGAAATTAATAGAATACTCGATGCTCGGGTAGTTCAAAATTCATTACAGTATTTAATTGATTGGAAGGGTTTTGGTCCTGAGGAGAGGTGTTGGGTACCAGCTAGGGATGTCCATGCCAGAACCTTAGTTAATAGATTCCATCGTGAGAATCCGGATAAACCGAGTAAGGGTCCAGAGGCCCCTCATGAAGGGGGGGGTAGTGTCATGGGGACCCCCTTACACTCACCTGTCCTCCGGTCCCACGCCGGCTGCTCCCGCTCGGCCAGCGTGCTGGCCGGGCGGCGTCTCTGTCAGACGGCGGCTCGGCGTCTCCTCTCCCCGGCCGCCGCTCGGCTATTTCCGCCGCGAGCAGCCGCTCGGCTGTTTCCGTCGCGAGCGGCTGCTCGGGCGGCTTCCTCTCCGGCGGCGTCGGGAGCGGCCGCGCCACTGTCATCTTGGCGCGCTCCCGGCGCGCAGCTTCCTACACGCGCGCACGCACGCGACAGGTGTCTCTATTTATGCCCTCCGGCGGCGCTGCACACAGGGCGCCCGCCGGAGGTAATTAGGTCTGGGCCAATGAGCCCAAGGTTGTTAGTTTGAATGGGGCAATCAGCCTCTGGGTTCCTAAATAGCACAAATCATTTCCCTCTCCCTGCCCCATCATTCCTATAAAGTTGTTCCTTGCCCGTGATAGCGTGCTGCTGGGTGTGATTGTGATCTCTGTTTTCCCTACGAATCTTGCCGTGTATGACCATTCCTGATTGCCGCCTGGACCGACCTTGCCTGTTTTTGACCACGATTCCTGCCTGCTCCTCTGTACCGCGTATCTCTGACCTCCCGGTGTGACCTTTGGCTAGCCCTGACTATTCTTCTATCTAAATCCTCCTATACCGTGCTTCCTTGGACTGACCTCCCGTGTATGACCCCTGCCCGATTGTCTCTACCCAGTCTTGTTCCTGGTTCGTTTGCCTTCCCCTGCATAAGTCAGCATCCTTTGTGCTAACAAGTCCTGGGGGCAACCGTGTCCGGTGAGGCGTATTCTGCGTCCCGGCAAACGGGGGCTTGGCTATAGGCGAAGAAAGCAGCGGAGATTGGGGGTTGCTGACTTATTGGAAGGTGGGCGTCCCACGGGACCTGACACTGGTCCAGTCCTCACATGAACAACAATGGTTTCCTATTTAGCCTTTTTGTGGAATTTTGTCAGTCCTCAATCCCGTTCTTGGCTTACTTTGAAATCACAAACCCATTTTAGCCTTTATGTGGATCCAGAAAAAAAAATGGTATACTCTGACCGCTGGTCCAGAGAACAGGTCTTATAGTTTTCCCTTGTAACAGCAGAATTATACATTCCCAGGCCCTTATCATCCTTGACTCTTCTTTCTAACAAAAGTAAAAAAAAAACAAGATTGATTGTTCTCAAATGATATATACCACATTTTCACTTCATAAGATGCACTGATCAGTGCGTCTTATAGAGTGAATGTGTGTGAGGAGGGAACACAATGGAGGACTGGTGGGCAGGAAGGAGTTAAACTTACATCTGCTGCTGCCCAGCACACACACACACACACACACACACACACACACACACACACACATTCTGTCATACCTTATAATGCTCCCACACCGCTGATCGTGTTCCTGCTTTCGGCAGTGGATGTGGCCTATGTAAGGCCTTTGTCCATTCATGTACGCCAGAGTTTGCACTCAAGTTTGACTTTCAGAATTAGCATGTCCACACACAGAAAAAATAAAAACAATACCTGAAAGTGCATTTATGTGAACTGCAATGTGAACCTGGTAACATGTTCACATTGGCAACATGTGTATGTGTGCGTATTAGCAATATATGTCTACTGGCAATAATAAAATAAATAATAAAAACCTAAAAAAATAGTAAACCTGATGAACAATAGGCTTGATCCCCTAACCCTTGCATCCACAGCCAGAATATGATCTGATGAGATATGGGGGGGGGGGGGGGGGGGCTATACAGCTATACCTTTTAGCTTTGTTCTTTGTTTTTGTTGGCAGGGTTGGCAACGACAAGGCACAGTACTGGTCTAAAACATGACATAGGCCGTGCAGGGTCAAAAACAGATTGGCACAGGGTGGCACAAGATACATTGTAGGGCAAAGCATACATGGATTGACAACAGGCTTGGCACAAGAGACGCGGCTGAACAATAGTCACAGGTCAGCAATAGACTTGGCATAGATGATGTGGCTGGATAAGGTCACAGTTCAACAACAGGCACAAAACAAGATATATGGTTTAGAAAGACACAGGTTGGCAACAGACTTGGCACAAGCTATGTGGATGGGCACAGGACAATAGACCTGACACAAGAGACATAGTTGAGAAAAGTAGGGGTAAACAACAGGCTTGGCACATGGTTAAGCAAGGCACAGATCTGCGGCAGGTTGGCACAAGAGACATGGTTGGGCAGGGTAGGGTTTGACAACAGCTTGGCACACGAGACAAGGTTGAGAAAAGCACAGATTGGCAACAGCTTGGTACAAGGGATGTGGCTGAACATGGCACAGATCGACACCAAGCTTGATGCTTGGACAGAGCTGGAAAAGCACTCAAACTGGCTGACAGAGTGACACTACCTGGCTAGGCAATGTTGCTGCCACCCCCTTCAGGCAGCAGATTTCCACAGGACTGGTTCACAACACAGCAGAGATGTGGTCTGTCAAGGTTTGGGTTAGCATCAGCCTTGGCACAAAAGCTGTGTTCAACCAAGTCATAATTCAACAACAGACTTGGCACAAGAGACATGGTGAAGCAAGCCACGGGTGGGAAAAAGGCTTAGTCCAAGATAAGTGGTTGGGGAAGGCATGGGTGGGCAACAGGCTTGGTACAAGAGATATGGTTGGGCAAGGCTTGTGTCTGCAAGAAGCTCGGCACAAGTTAGAACCCTTGACATGACAGAGCTGGATCAGCAGTCTTGGCCAGGAGACAACTTAGAAGCGGTGGCAGTCTTATAAGTGACACATGACCGTTTTGCTTCTACTGTCTCCTCTTAGGATAAAATATGAAGGAAATCACAAAGCTCTTGATTTTGGTCTTGGGGAAGCTGAAGGTTTTCACATAAGGTAACTAATTAGGCAAGATCAGTTGTTTTGTTAGTAACCTTTAACCAGTGCTCCAGGGAGTTTACCTTTAAAGCTTAAATCAGGGGAATCCTTTATTTTTGCTTAAGTGATGGGGTGTTTCTCCACGCCTCGAATGATCAAGAAGCCGATCTGTCAGACATTTCCATTCAATATCTGTTCAGCTCCATTTCCTCCAGATGATGTGGCGCGTCCATCTCATTTCTTTTGAAGCGTATTGCGTTTGACAGGTCCCTGGATGACAAATAAAGATGCAGTGTGTGTGACTCTGTGCGCCTGCCAGGGTTAGGCTGTGAGTATTTTTCTCATATTTCCTGTCTGCGCTTTTCCCAGTTAATTGAATGTAAGTCCTGGGGGTGACTCGCGATATGGGAAACTTGGTTTTGAACAATAGTGAGGGCTTTGGAGGGCTTTTATTACAGCACAGAGGCATTTTATGGGCTTTTAAAGGCAAACAGAGAATGGGAAAGTGTGTTTTTGCTGGAACACATATTACAGTAAATAACAAAGCCAGTGTATAACAGTGGCGATACACAGGCATTCAGATCCAGGGGATTATTTATTAAAATTCAAGCTGGCATGTTGAGAACTTTGAGAACTCTTCACCCTCATTGGATAGCCCAAGGGACAGGGTGTTAGTTAGTAATTTGTATACACATGTTTGTGCCACAATGAAAAATTTCTGCCCCTTATCTGGAGAACTTCTCTACCGTATAGGGACTGTCCAGGAAAAAAACATGCTGGACCTGTTCTCCATTACATTTTGCAACACCGCACCCAGGGCCGGCTCCAGGTTCATGTAGGCCCCTGGGCAATAGAGTTTCAGTGAGCTCTGTGTGGCGTGACACTCCATACGTGGTGATAAAGCTCTATGTATATGACACATACTGCTAAAAAATAGAAGGGATTGCAATATATAAAAGGAATTAGGATTAGAAGGATTGACAGAAAGAGAGAGAAATAAAGAACAACTATATAGAAGGAATGCCAAAAAAAGAAAGCAGCGAAAAAAGAAAAGAAAAAAGAATAGGAGGAAAGAAGATAATAGAATGAAAGAAACAAAGCATAGAAAAGACTGACAGAAATAATTGAAGGAAAGAAGAAAGAAAAAATAAAGAATTAGAAGGAGTGACAGAAAGAAAGATAAATAAAGAACGAATGTATAGAATGAATGACAGGGGAAAAAGGGAAGAGGAATGACAAAAAAGAGTATACATAGAAATAAATAAACTATTAAAAAATAAAAGGAAAGGGACAAAGAAAGGAAAAGCATAGAATGAATGACAGAAACAAAGAAAGAGAATGGATGAATG
Source organism: Gastrophryne carolinensis (assembly GCA_027917425.1). Lineage (NCBI taxonomy): Eukaryota > Metazoa > Chordata > Amphibia > Anura > Microhylidae > Gastrophryne > Gastrophryne carolinensis. The sequence goes on along the minus strand of CM051242.1, from coordinate 51,664,961 downwards.
ACAGAAAAAGAGAAATAATACAAGAAATGACAGTAAAAAGGAAAGCAGGACATATGGCCTGATGCAGAGCCTCCCCGTTTAGCTATCCCGTACGTTTTCCCGTTGGTTTTGGGCTGTGATCGGGTCAGGAAAGGGTGCTACGTTGCTTTTTGTGTGCTTTTATGCGCTCTGGTGTGTCGGCATGCGCCTTTCCGATTGACTACTCGCAAGTGGCTGATCTCCGTGAAAACGGACGGCCCGTTGATTGGTCCGTTTTTTAATTGATTCAGAGCCTTGATTTCCGACTGAAACCAGCCCAATTTAACAAGGGTGTCGACGCTTCACTTATGGGCAGTCTTAGCAGCCGTATTTGCTCTCTGGGAGTTTGAAATGCATTCTTCTGTGCGCGATCATCAAAGGCGTCAGCTCCGCGGGCTGGTTCTTTTGAGCATGGCAGAAACCAGGCTGCACCGAACACGTTTGGACATCCATGGCATGCATGACCTTGAGCTATTCGAGCTCACCCGCCTTAACCGTGTTTCTCTCCAGGACTTGTATATCCAGGTGCGGCCATGGTTAGCCCCCACCAGGGGCATGCAATTGCAGGTATGACCAAATTGGTTGGCTGCCTGCAGTTTTTGGCAAACGGCTCGTTCCAGAGACTGGGTGCCTTCTCTGTGGGGATGTCCCAGTCTACGCTGAGCCACAGCCTAAACAAGTTTTTGGATGGCATGGTTACCCTGGCACCCAAATTTATTTTTTTAATACATTTTAAAAATTTAGTTTGATTAAAAAAAAACAAACAAAATTGTGTGGTGTGTTCTCTTTCCTGTCACTGTATGTTCTCACAACATAACCATACACTTACATGTCCCAAAAGGTAAGTATATGGGACAAGGAATCGGAGGAAGAAGAAGGAGAAGAAGAAAAAGAAGAAGGAGAACAGATTCAGGTAAGCATTAAACACAGGGAAGAAGAAGAAGAAGAAAAAGAAGAAGGAGAAGAGATTAAGGTAAGCATTAAACACAGGGAAGAAGAAGAAAAAGAAGAAGAGATTAAGGTAAGCATTAAACACAGGGAAGAAGATAAAGAAGAAGAAGGAGAAGAGATTAAGGTAAGCATTAAACACAGGGAGGAGGAAGAAGTAGAAGAAGGATAGTAGTTTTGGTGTTGGAAAAAGTGTCAGTTTGATGTATGAGGGAAGCTTGAGGGAGGACTAGGGATGTGCGCTTGCGTGGACACAGATTATCCACAGGAAATCCATGGAAATGTAAGTATACATGGAAAAACAATCGGAATCGGGGTGAAAACGGAAACAGATGGCAAGAAGGGTTTGGAAACGCATTAAAAAGGAGCCAAAAACAGATCGTCCGTGTGAACGGCAACGGAAGCCACGACCACACGGAAAGCACCCGAGAGGGGAAAAAACACTTCCCGAATGAAGACACATAAACGGATCAGTAACGGAGCTCTCCCGACGGCGGCTCTGAATCACATTTGAACCCCGAGACAAACGGAAGGAAAATGGGCCATAGGAAAAACGGAACAAAATAAGGTCAGATTGGGGGAGGCTCTGCATCAGGCCAATAGACAGAAGGAATAGGAGAAAGGAGGGAATTAAATGATGGAAAGATTAGAAGGAATGAATAGGAAGACAGAAATAATAGAAGGAATTGCAACATATAGAAAGAATAAGGATTAGAAGGAATGACAGAAAGAACGAGAAATAAAGAATGAATAAATAGAAGAAAAGAAAAATAAGGAATGACAAAAAGAAAGCAGGAAAGAAAAGGAATAGACTAGAAGGAAAGAAAGAAAATAATAGAAATAATAGAATGCAAGAAACAAAGCATAGAAAGACTGACATAAATAATAGAAGGAAAGAAGAGAGAAAAGGAATGACAAAAAGAAAAAATGAGAGAGAAACAAGATAGAGGGAAAAAAGAATGAAAGAAAAGAATAGAAGTAAAGAAACAAATAATAGAAAGACTGACAGAAAGAAAGTCTCTCCCAAAGGCCAATCTGTCCCTGGCTGACATTTTTTAGTTCTGGTTAATGCACATCCTACATCCTGCTGGGGCTGCCCAGGGTAGAGGGAATGAGATGGGACTATATTGTCTAGCTTTTAAGGGTTTTTCTTTAGGGAGGGTTGTGTACCTTGTCACATATATGCTGTGCTATTATGTATAATAAAACAGTGTTATAGCCTTAACCACAGATACCCACTTGTCTTTTATGTTCTTTACAACAGTTATTACTTACACCCAGAATTTAAAAAACTAGCATACGTATGCATATTTTTATAAATATTATTATTCAGTTAATACAAACTATCCGGATCTCAAGGTTGAGTTGAGTTACAAGCAGGTCTGCAATTCCACTGATCAATGGCATCAATCTCAGCAATTAGCCGCTGCCCCTCCATTTAAGGGTGGTCATATTATATGCAGGCAAACCTCTATTTCAGGAACCAATACGTTTTTTATGTAGGAGTAGCATGGAACCGCTGCGGGGGACAAAAAGTGAGTATGCAAGTTTGGGTTTTTTTCTGCCTGGACAGGGCAATTTTTTAGCCATTTGGTGCAGTTTAATTTCAATCACTAAACAAAGAAGATGCAAGTCAGAAGGAGGTTTGCAGACAGTGGGGAGTACTTATGGAACAACAGGAGTCCCTAACATTTTTTGTACCACTTTATCAGGATGGTAAACATGGATTGTCAATCGCTTACAACTGCGCAAAAATATACAAAACAGCAAGTGAAAAATGCACAGATATAGTTTTCATCCACTTTAAGATTAGTTTTTTTTGCTGATATAGGTTATCATTAGAGATGAGCGAACTTCTCAAAAATTCGATTCGGGCGATTCGCCGAATTTCTCAATTCGGGTTCGTCCGAATCGAACTTTAACGAATCGCTCATCTCTGGTGGGAGCGGGGAGGCCGGCTGCGCTGTCAGCTGTCATCAGAGGACGCGTCATCAGAGGAAGCGGCTTCCTCTGATGACGTGTCCTCTGATGACAGCTGACAGCGCAGCCGGCCTCCCCGCTCCCACTATACAGCAAACACTTACCGGCATGGTGGGAGCGGGGAGGCCCGCTGCGCTGTCATCAGAGGACATGTCATCAGAGGAAGCAGCTTCCTCTGATGACGCATCCTCTGATGACAGCTGACAGCGCAGCCGGCCTCCTCGCTCCCACCATGCCGGTAAGGGTTTGCTGAAAAAGAAAAATGCCGGCATGGTGGGAGCGGGGAGGCCGGCTGCGCTGTCAGCGGGCGGCGGAAGCCGACTTCCGCCGCCCGCTGACAGCGCAGCCGGTCTCCCCGCTCCCACCATGCCGGCATTTTTTTTTTTTATTTCAGGGAAAATTCGGTCAGCACGAACCACTAAAAATTCGGGTTCGTGCTGAACCGATTCGCTCATCCCTAGTTATCATGCTTGGGTAAAGTAGAAATTGCAGCCTCACTGTGTGCCATCTTATTGATCTTGTATACCATTAGTGGTATTTGTTGAAAAACAGACATTCACATCCTTTTTATTATGATAAATACAATTGTCTTGTAATAAGGCTTTATTGGTAAAAATTGGCTTTTAATGTGCTTTTTAAGTTTCTTAATTTAAAAAAAGTGTTTATAAAAAATGAACTACTCAACACTTTCTGCTAAAACATTTCAAGCGGGTCAAACTCCACAACACATCTTCTCTGCTTTCTCTATTATATCTGGTTATGATGTTTTTGACGACACACTATTCTCTCTCTTTACCAACTTCTCAGTAAAACCACTTCATTCGTTTTCCTGCTGCTCTGTAATGAAGTTGGCTATTCCTAAATTCCTAAAGTCATTCGAGTTTGGAACCCAATACTGAAAACAATACGACTTGGCACTCTTCATCCAAGACCCAACAGATTCCAATAATATCAGTGGAAAGGCTGTGGGAGCGGTCAAACATGCTCGGTTAACGTTTAAAGTTCACTTTATGAGATCTCTGACTTTCTAATGAAATTTACCGTAAATCTGCTAAAGTCACATAAGGAAAATATTCAAAACGAGCTGTGCGGGTATTACACTGGATAACGCTGTTGAGGATTGTATATTGCTTAGCTATTTATAGGTTTTAGAAAGCATGTTTTTTCCATGGCAACCTAGCCTCCATCTGGTGTGCACCTAAACACAATGACACATGCGAAAGGGAAACAGCGGTTTTCATTAACTTTGATCATTTATTGTGTAGAATAGGCTCCTCTGAGTCTTATACCTGAGTTCCGTGTAAACAACCATGTGAAATAAACAGTGTACTATATCCTTATTGCCGTAAATAGTTTTTTTATAGAACTTAAGGGAGTGTTGAGATGTTCAACCACATTAGATCTGTTTCCAATGACTGAAAAATTTACTGTACAAAATTTGAAACATTTACCACATGGGCAACACAGAGTCTAATTGAAGAGCTCAATCATGTGACCCTGTCACAAACCTTTCCAACAAATTGATGCATCCAGTATATGCTAGACCTTTCTAGGTCTGTAACTATGAGCAACAACACCTCAAGAACAAGTAAGTGCAAAGTTTTCCCCAAAATTTGTACTTTTAAGTTTCAAGTTACTTTTGAAAGCACAAGAACTCTGATTTCATCTTTATGGACTGGGTTGCTATGGCCATGAATTTTCAAGCAAGCATAAGATTGTCATGTACCATCACAAGCTTTGGCTGGAGAAGTGTAAAGCATGCCACCATTGGTGAGCAGAGGTATAGTAATCATGCTTACAAGAAAATCTAGGTTTGGCAGATGCCAGGATAATGTTAGCTGCCTGTGAGTAAAATGTCGGCTGTGAAGTTTGGTTGCCATATAGTTTAAGTTTTATTAGTATGTTCATAAATATTAAAAACCTTTTAGATTTATTTTAGCTTGAAGGCAGCAGCCTAGGTCTTTGGTATAATCAGGGATTTATGACTCTTTCATCCTCATCCAAGTATTTTATTGTCCAGTTCGGTAGGCCGGTGTTTACTTTAAGAAGTACATTGAGATAAGTCCTGCTGGTCTTTCCTCTCACCAGAGGAAAAATAAGAAAAACGAAGAGATAGGATGATGTTCCTAATAAAGATAAATATAAGTGAAAAAAGAAATGTAGGTAAACCTGCCAGTTTTGATAAGAATAAACAAAACAAGAAAGTATTTTTTGGTTGACAAGGAGCAGAGTGCATAGCAGAGAGCTGAATTTGCTTAGTTAGATACCTATGTTGTTTGTCTTGATTAATGGGCCACGCGCCCCTTTGTCAGCCATGGATCTCTGAGGTCCTCTATTTACTTCTTTAAAACAATGCCAGACGTACAAACATAGTGGTGGTAGGGGGATCCAAAGGTGGCAGAGAACAGGGGATATACAGGAGCAATAATTTTTACGTGCCTATTTCAGGGCAGAAAATCGCATGTGACTGGAGTGTCCTAGAGAGACGTGTTCTAGAACAGTAAACTTTGGCCCTTATTTATGAAGGAATAGCGACAGGTAGCGACTGGTGAGCGGCCGGTAATGACGGGCCCCGCCACGAGAACGCCGGCTCCCCACCACAATCACACATTTATCAAGCCAATCCTGCTTAGCGACTTAGATAGCGCCAGATAGCGACTCATTCATCATTATCCCAGCCTCAGCCCACAGCGCCAGCGTCCGACCTTGAACAGCGACAGGTATGACCTCTCGCTACCTGGCGCTCTCCAATGCATTTCAATGGAACAATCTTTAAATATTCATAATTAATTGTTATTAATGTTGTTTTTTTTTTTTTTTTTAAATGTTAAAAATTCTGTGACCACTTCTGCCATTTTAAATAATTTTTTTTAAGGTAAAAAAAAAAAAAGTACAGAATTGATATTACAGGTCTGATATTAATGTATTCATATTACAAAATTATTTTAAAAACTTGTTTTTTTTTGGTTTCCAAAAATATGGTTGTTTGGGGGTTAAAAAACTACTTTTAACCCATCGCCGCCAGCGCTCTGGGGTTTAACCCTTTAAACGCCAGCCACGTAAATTTTACGTGGCTGCCTCTCCAACAGTTAAACGCCAGCCACGTAAAATTTACGTGCCTGACTTTCCCCAGTAAAAAAAAAAAAAGTAAAAATAAAAGACACTTACCTGACCCCTCGTTCGATCCGGTCGGGTCTCCTCTTCAGCCAGAGGGGCTCCGATCGCCCATCGGGGCTCCTCCGGCTGCAGGGGAGGGCCCGGAACAGGGTGCCCCCCCCCCCGTTTCAGCAGCCGCCCGGTTTACTGTAAAAAAAAAAACAAAAAAAAAAAAAAACAGTCACCTACCTTTGTCCCCGCCGGCTCCCGCAGGCTCTCCTCTTCACGGGGGGGGGGCTCCGATCCCCCCCCCCGCTCTTCTGTCTTCTGGAGGGGGCATAACAGCCCTCCTCCCTTGCTTCCTTCCGATGGCGGCCGCCATCTTGGTGACGTCACGGGGCGGGGCCAGATGACGTCACCGCCGGGTGTCATCGGGGCACCCGGCAGTTCGTCTCTCAGATGCCGGTGACGGCTGGGCGGGGAAGGAGGGAGGTAGGCGATCCTCCGATCGCCTGCCTCCCCCCTTCTCTGCCCAGCCGTCACTGACAGCAGATCGCCGCGGGACACAGAAGATGAAGATCGGAGGTGAGTAAAGTAAAAGTTTTTTTTTTTTTTTAATAAACTTTTTTAAAAAACGTGTCTAGTCTTTTATTTTTTACCATTTAACCCTTTGTGAACTGGTAAGGGGTCCATGTGACCCCTTATACCAGTTCACAAGGCTGGGGAGATGGCAAGCCACCTGCGCTAGCGGGTGGCTTGCCATTAACCCCTGGCACCCCCATTACCTGCCTCCCCAAAGGCCAGGGGGGGGGCAGAAGAGCCCGGGCCCACATGGGCTATGTGGGCTCGTAGGCTGCAGGGTGGGGGGGCCACATAAGCTGGCCCCCCCACTCTGTGCCTACAAGCCCCCATAGCTGGTCCCGGGCTGGTTACTGTGGGTAAGGGGGACCCCACGTCAATTTTTTTTTTGATTTTTAAGGGTTTTTAACCCTTAAAAATAAAAAAAAAAATGGGGTCCACCCCCCCTGGGAGGGGGGACCCTATGTCATTTTTTTTTTTGATTAACCCTTTGTGTTCTGTCATCCAGCAGCTATAAAAGGCTTCTAGCAAGTGAGCAGAAGCCAGTGATCGCCGAGGGACAGAGTGCTCCAGGATGGATGGGAGGTGAGTACAGTGTAAAAAAAAAAAAAAAAAAATTAATAAAATATTTTTTCTCTTTTGTGTGTCTGTGTCATTTTTTACTTTTAACCTCTTGTGAACTGGTAAGGGGTCCATGACCCCTATACCAGTTCACAAGGCTGGGGGGATGGCAAGCCACCTGCGCTAGCGGGTGGCTTGCCATTAACCCCCGGCACCCCCATTACCTGCCTCCCCAAAGGCCAGGGGGGGGCAGAAGAGCCCGGGCCCACATGGGCTATGTGGGCTCGTAGGCTGCAGGGTGGGGGGGCCACAAAAGCTGGCCCCCCCACTCTGTGCCTACAAGCCCCCATAGCTGGTCCCGGGCTGGTTACTGTGGGTAAGGGGGACCCCACGTCATTTTGTTTTTTGATTTTTAAGGGTTTTTAACCCTTAAAAATAAAAAAAAAAATGGGGTCTCCCTCCCCTGGGAGGGGGGACCCTATGTCATTTTTTTTCTCGATTTAACCCTTTGTAGTGTGGATGGTTTTTGTGTTTTTTTTTGTGAATGTTATAAAATACTTGTTTCAGTTAGGGGGGGTCTCCTGGGCAGGAACGGGGGGCTACCGATAAATATGTGGTACCGTTCTAATCGGTAGAAATGGGGCTTTCACATGCAATATGATTTTCCTTAATAAAATACATTTTTTATTTAAAATAAAGGAGTCAATTTTCTAAAAAAAAAATTTTATTTATTTATTTTTTTTTTCACTTAATAATATTGTAAAAAAAAAAAAAAAATTACAAACAAGACATTTCATGTTAAAGTCTAAACTCTGCTGCAAAAAAAAAATATATAATTTTTCTGAAAGTTCCAGCAAAAATGGCGCAAAACATGTCGCAAAACATGACGCAAAATGGGGAAAAATGGCCTGTCAACAGAGGGTGACAAAATCTCAAGTAGGCTGGCAATTAAAAGGGTTAATAGTACCTATGCATGTTGGGTATTGTTCTGTTCGGGGGACCTTGCGCTTTCAGACTTAGCTTGTTTTTTCTGGTTTGCATATTTATACTTTAGGAAAAGGTGTTTTTTATTCAGCTTTTTTATAAATTTTTTAGGGAAACCCTGCGCAACCAAAGAATTCTTTGAGGAATTAATTCCAGAAAGATGAGCCCACTACAGCAAGCTGGGTACCCTTAGAAAGCTTAACGTGTGTACTTTCAGGGAATATATGGTTTATGGGGGATATTCCAAATGTAAAGGGTTGTTTTGGTTGAAAAATCGCAAGGTGCGCACTTTGTCTGCAGAGCTGAAATTTTCAAGTAAAATTACCGTTACGCACATGCTTTACTTTGGGGTGTTTGGCAACTCTTCCCTTGACAGAACCTATGCATGTTGGGTATCGTTCTGTTCGGGAGATGTTGCTTTTTCAGATTAAACTTGATTTTTCTTGTTTGTATATAGTTTTTTTAGGAAAATGTGGCTTTGATTCTGCTTTTTTATCCTTTTTTTAGGGAAACTCTTTGCAACCAAAGATTACGTTGAGGGATTACTTCCAGAAAACTATGGCCACATCCACAAGCCTGGTACGCCTAGAAAGCCTGAGGTGTGTACTTCCAGAGAATATATAGTTTGTTGGGGGTATTTTAAATGTAAAGGGTTGTTTTTCTGGAAAAACCGCAAGGTGCGCATATTGCATAGCATAGTTGTATTTTATCTGAAAATCTCCTAAAGCGCTGTTTCAGTTTGGGGGAGTCTCCTGGGCAGGAAAGGGTGTCTACCTATACATATGTGGTACCGCTGTAACCGGGAGAAATTGGGATTTCACACGCAATAAGATTTTATTGACAAACTTACATTTTTTATTCCAAAAAAAACTACAATATGTAAAAATTTTTTTTTTTTTTTTTTTTGCACATATTTCACCCAAAAATATTAAGAATACACCTAACAAATGACAAACAAGACATTTCATGTTAAAGCCCAGACTATGCTGAAAAAAACAATATATCATTTTCCTGGGAAATCCCTGGAAATCCCCTCAAAAATCACAGTTGAACAAGGGGAGCGCAAAATAGTGCAAAATGGTCTGGCAACAAAGGGTGACAAAATCTCAAGGTAGGCTGGCGGTTAAAGGGTTAAACATGCATTTTACAGCGCGATAATTTTTTGAGCGTGATTTGTTAATGAATATGGTGGGAGCCGGTCGCTATGGCCAGTCGCTATCATGCGCTCCCATACAGCGTGGAACCTGTCAAATAGCGACTCCTCACCCAATATTCAACATTACGGCAAACCGACTGAGTCGCTATCAACTACCGAACAACAGCCAAGCACAGCGACTACTAGCAGGCGCTCTGAAAATGCCACTACAGTTGCTCAACTGTCGCTACCTGCCGCTATTAATGAATCGGCCTCCCCGTCCTAATGCACCTCACCGAAATATAATTTAGCTTCTATATCCCCACAGGATATAGAAAAAACAGTTTATATAAAACTATGTAAGGTATTAAGGGTTAGCAAGTTAAAACAAGGTGTTGATAGTGAAAAAATATTATTTAAATCACAGGTTTAATTAAAATTGTATTCATTGTATTCTGAAGAAGCACAATTCTATTTTTGATGAAACATGTCAAGACAAAGACTATAGTATTGTAGTTGAAAATCATTTACATTAGAATAGGATTTCTCTATCATAATAATTTCTATCATAGTTCTTAAATATCATGTTTGAAGTTTTTGTGGGAAAGGTAATCCAATGCATACCATCATATGTAATCATTAAACAGTACCTCCTATTTTGGTTCTTTATTTTATTTCTTCTGTCCTATCTTTCTAAGCTTTAGGGGTTTATCTTTTACCAGTTTGATACTACTGGTTATTTATTTTTTTTTATTATTACATATTGAACAACAATACTTTACAAGTGTTATATGCTGTCTTGTGGTCCTTACCTTATCGCCGACGGATCAGTCGCCGCCGCCTCCCGCGCGCCCCTCTGGCAGGGCGCGCGCCCGCGCCGGCCATTCGCAAACGCGTAAGAGGGATGTGCGGGAGGCGGCGGCGGCTTGTCCGTCGCTTGTACGTCGCCGAAAACGTCGCAGTTTTTTGGGGCTTTTGGGGGGGTTTCACACAGCGGGGCATCCTGATCTCAAATGCCCCGCTGAAGTGGACCAACCTCCAGGATAGTGAAAATCCTGGGTGTTGGTTCACTTTAATGGAGGGAGGAGGGACAGATGGAGAGATGAATACAGGTAAAAAAAACACTTCCCCTTCACTAGATAAATAGATACTTGGTGATGAGCCAAACTACCTTATATTTGGAGTGAAGGCTGTTTAGTGAAAGGTGTCATCTGCTGGACACCATCAAAGTCTAGGGAAAGAAAAAAAATTGGCGCAATTTATTTGACAGCTTTTCTTATGTTAGTAGGGATTTTTAAAAAGCACCAAATAATTTGACCTGAACATTACCACTATTTGGGTCTGGCCAAACCGAACTGGATAGCCAATATTCAGGTTGATTTTACTTACCCGAATCCAAAGGCCCTCATTATATATAGGGATCCAGAGTCTGTTTTTGAAATGAATGTATGAGATGCCTTGCTGAATAGCAGCTAAAAGCAGCACAAGAAAAGGTAAACAAAAAGTCTTCAGAGAAATTAATATTTAAGCAGTACAATGGTAGTTCAAACAATGCTTCCAGGATCATGTCTTACAGAGAGAATTGTGTGTACAATTTTCGGAAGGAATACTTTTTGGAGGCTGGATGAGGAATAAGTTGGTCTTGGACAGGGGTCCATCTAGCTCATAAACCACTGGTTGGGATTCTGTACTCCTCGAAAACCTTAAAACATTACATTTTTTGGGAGGGGATGCCTGAACCTTGTGTTTGGGGCTTGCCCAACACTCATCATTGCCAGTACACGCCCTTTTAGCTAAGTAATTCCAATAGGATTGACTCACCACCAGGTGCATAAAGTGAAAAATTAAATAGACGCTTTTTGCCGTAATGCTGAGTTAACCCATAGGTAGGAAGTACAAGTAAATGCCACATTTTACTAAAAAAAAAAATAGTAGTGCACTTTGTACCTGGTGCTAAATCAACTATTGGGTAAGAAATGAATGGCAAATGGCACTTCTTACCCTGAGAGAAAAAGTCGAGCACTTTTTGCACCTGGTGCTAAACTGAGGGGTCGCTTCAGCACCAGCTGCAACAATTGCCCTTCCATTTCCTTTTCCCCTCAAGGGAACTTTTTACTTCAAACTGCATTTTTTCACCTGGTGCTGAATTCACTTTCATTTGCTTTACATTTAGAAGTTTGGTAGTGTTCTTTGCTGTTCAAAAACTATTTTACTTTTATGATACTTTGCCTGTCTTACTTCTGAAATAGTCATTCCTCATACATGCATTTAGCCTTTTGTTAACAGAAAACATAATAAGTATTGCAAACATTAGCACTCCATATAGTCTGGTGGAAACACATTTTTGCATAGTTCAAAACATCCGAACAACTGTTTGGGAGACTGCTTAGCAACAGAGGTCTACCCCCAAAATATTTTTCAACTGTCACGTTCTTGTGACCGACTCACTATTGTGAACTTTTCAACCTCACCATAGCACAGTCAAGTCAGGTACAGGCCGCCTTCCAAGCCTCTGTTATTTCAGTGTTTTATTGTTCAAATCTCAGCAGCTGAATGTACCGCATACCTTTTATCTGAGTGCTGAAACAGTTTTATATTAGAACAGAAGGTCAAAATGGGTTAAAAGTAATGCGTGTCCGAGACAGCTGTGGAGCCTATGCCATCGGCAAAACATGTTTGCAGAATTCTCACTGACGGAGGCTGGAGTTCTTTTACAAATATAGTAATAGATAAAAGAACTAAAGGTATGGACGACTAACCCAAATCCTAGCTCTCTGGATCACTGTTCCAATTTGTTTTAATGTAGCAAAAATAATATCTGCTTTATATACACCACTATTTTTCTAGTACAAGTTGGCTTCATCAATAGTCCCCTAGCTGGGGTTCATCCAGGAGATAAGTCCCTAGAGATGAGGGGGAGTCCTGATATACTTTAGATGGAACGGGTTGAGTATTTGAGGGTGTTAGAGATAATAGGCATAATTGCTAGAGTAGGCCACTAGATGCCCCCATAGGATAGGGAATATAATTAGTGGTTTAATACAAAAGCCTCCCTGCCACTCTGGGGTTAATTTCAAATACTACCCCCCACCCTAATTGATTGGCCCCTGAGGAGAAGGATAAGAGAGACCCGGGGGCGGTAGGCGTGGAGGAGATCCAGTCCAGACAAGCCCTGGTAGAAGTACCAGAACCTGATGTCCGGGCATGGGAAGTGGGATCTGCCTTTATCCTCTGTGCCTAGAGTGACCAGCTGCCGCTGGACAAATTTGAGTACCCCACCCTGGCCATCCCTCAAGCACAATTTGGAAGATCCTGATCCGGTTGGACACAGTATCCCCAAGCACATGCACCAACCACCAAGGTAGAGGATCAGCAAAAGTATGACTCCCAACCTCATGGACCCTGATGCAGTCGCTACCCCTGCACCCCCATAGTTACGCCCCTGGTTAGGTATATAGAGTACATGAACATAATACACATATTTTTAATTATGACATTAATAATATGGTGGAAAAACTTTGTTGTGGCTACTCAAAGTTTGGAAGTGGACATCCAGATTGTTCCCACACATTTCACCAATTGTGTTATCATGACTTGATGCATGTCAAGCGCCAGGATAAAAAAAGTATAGATAACTATACTTTTTTTTCTGTGATAATATACCCTCTCTGGCCCACCAGTGAGTTTTCAGGCTGCCCTCTATAATTTGTGCAATTTTTGGCTTGCGTCATTACAAAGGTCTTTACTAAACATTGAAAAATGCTTCCTTCAAAATTCAAGGAGGGTGAAGCTTCGTAATCTTCCAGTAGGAATGTGATGTATGGAATGCTTACTGTCTCCTTCCCACAGAAGGCCAATCCTTCATGTCCCCTTCTAGTAAAGCAAAGGAGATTAGATACATTTATTGCACATTTACTATTTATTATACATACACACATATGTATGTATGTAGATATATATGTGTGTATGTGTGTGTGTGTGTGTGTGTGTGTGTGTGTGTGTGTGTATATATATGTACATATATACAGTATATCTCTGGTCAACAAGCTAAAAGTTCTCCCATACACAAAAATTTGATTTAGCCAAAGCTTGCTCCTAAAAAGGAATGATGCGTGAACTGGGCTGTGTACACAATGCCTAAAATAATTGCCAAGTATATTCCATATTATCCACAATGGTTCTTCTAATGTCCAATGTATTTTAGGCACATTTGGTGTAAGTGGTTCAAGTATTTTTAATTAAGACCTGTCTATCTGATTAAGTTGATAAATACAAAGAGATAGAGATGACCATATGTGGGTAGTGAAGTGAAAAACAGAGTTAATACAATGCAAAATGCCTGCCATTAGATTTGATACAATGCAAAAATGTTCGAAAATATGGAAGCCAAAGAATGAAAACTATCTAACATAACTGTCAATAGATTTAAAATTAAAAAAAAATGCTATTCTCACCTTTTATCCCCCACAGGCTATGGCTGTTAGTTCGGTGTCGCCCAATCCCAGTCCCATACTGCACACTGCCTGCTGCCACCTCCACCATATTGTCTCGCTGTGCAGTGGACACTGGACTGCCCCATGACATCCTTACAAGAACTATGGCATTCACCGGAATGGAGAGGGGCGTGCCTATAGTTCCTGTGATGAATGGTTGGGGCGGGAGAGTGGCTAAACGATGTGGCAGAGACAGCGGCGTGCTGCATGGGACTGGAATCGGGTGATCCGGACTAGCAGCAAGCCCCTGCGGGGAAATAAAAAGGTGAGTGTAGCGTATAAGATGACCCTTTCTCACAAAATCGAGAATTAATAACTGAAATAAAATTAGGGATCTATCATAAGCTGTCCATTTTTTTGAAGGGACACATTTGTGACTTTTTTAATAGTAACATATGATGTGTGACCAGAATTGTCGCTAATATTAACCTAGTAACTTGTTAATCTGTCACAATTTAAAGTGGAACAAAACCCACCAGAGGCCGTCCTGGATCTAAAACATTCCAAGGTCATCCTGAATCAGGATGCTGGTAATAACTCAACTTTCCCCAGTCCAACGCAGCATACGTGGGCTCTTGTCCAATGAGAGCTCTGTGCCGTGACTGTGTCATTCATTGTGAATGGGGAGCCTGCATCCTCCCAAAAATGGAAATGGTTGACGTAGTCACGACAGATGGCTCTCACTGGAAGGAACACGCATGCCACCGGGCATGCAGGAGTGAAACAAAACCCTGGAAAGTCAAATTCCCTGTTTTGTTCTGCTTTAAATTGGACCAAAACCCACTGAACTTGTAAAATACATTTATCCAAAGCACCTGCTGATATTCCCTTCTTAGGATGTAGAACTAGAAATGGATGTGTTCGGGGGCACTCGTGAGCAGCTGACAGTGATGGCCACAGCCTGAACTGGCTCCTCACTGTGCTGGGATTAAAGGCTGCAAAACAGCTCCATGAACACCGGTTTTGGGCCAGTTGAGCCCAAATTCATCCTGGGGACATCAACCCAGCATTTGGGGTGGAAAGGAGACAGACACTGGACGAGCAGCCAGGACACCCAGCACAAGCTGCCAAATCCGAGATCCTGAAAGGGTACCACATTCTACAGGAACTCACCAATGATATTTTGCACTGTGAGCAGCGGTTTTGGGACAGGCTGACCCCCACGCACCCCAGGAAAATCTGAACAGCGAATGGGGTGAAGGGACAGAGATACACAGCCAGCCCCAAGATGGCGGCCACTGCAGAGAACACAGGCAGGCTGCAGCCATCCGCCTCTCCCATACTTTCACCTGCTAGATTCACAGCTTGAGTCGCAGCCAGAATCTCAAGCAATGGCCTCAGAACTCCTGACACTTTCCAACCCCGGCATCAGGGAGGCAGAGCTGCTTGAGAGATTTAAATCAGTGTTACACCAATAGCTGGAAACAGCCACTGAAAAAATGTCTGCTACCTTTAAAATGGAGCTGAGCGATCTGAGATTCCACACATCCAAGCTTGAGCATCAGTTAAATGATACCACCTCTGTACTAGAGGAGCATTAAACTGAAATTCTAAACAATAAATCTGAACTGTCTTTAGCGCACCAGAAGATAGAAGACCTAGAAAATCGCTCCAGGCGCAGTAACCTGCGATTCAGAGCCAGAATCTATCACTGACCTAAATCCACGTTTACAGCCCTTATACAAGAACTAGTCCCAGCAACCCCCATTGAACGCCTGGAGATAGACAGGACCCATCGAGATTTAGGTCCGCTTAGGGCAGATGGACAACCCGGAGACATTATTGTCAGATTCACATTTTATAACACCAAAGAAATGATAGCCCAAGCAACACGCACAAACAACAATCTGGTTTTACAGACTCACAAATCTCAAGTCTACATCGACCTTGCCTCTGCAAGACTGCAGTAGCTCCGCCTACTAAATCCATGCCTGCAAGCCCTTAAGTCGCACCAGATCTCTTATAAATCAGGCTTTCCTTTTAAACTAACTTTTACCCACAAGGACTGCCCTTATTGTGATCACAAACCCAGAGGAAGCTTTTAAAACACTGGATTATCTTCACCTGTCCCCACCTGCCCACGTCTCTTCTTCAACAGAATCACCTCAAGAGCAGTGCCTCAGAACCAACCAATGGGAACCATGGATCAACGAGCAGCGTCCTTATCCCACCCCAACATACTCCTGTCTCTCCAGGATCCAGCAGAAAACAAAGGCTGACCATCTTTTGGGGTACACAGTGGATGTTGGGTTTTGGTCCTTTGCCCTGGGGCCCCCCGATCGGGGGTGCCCCGCTGTGTGAAACCCCCTCAGATCGCCCAAAGAAACTCACCTCTTCCTGGTATGCTCACCCAATCAGCACGATCGGAGCCGCTGACATCACGCCATCTAAGGCGTCTAAAGCCAGCGGCTCCAAACGCACTGGCGATTGCATCCCCCACTTCCCTTTAACAGGGAGCGTGCCTGCGCCGGCCATTCACAAATGGCTGGTGCGAGCACACTCCCTGCTAGAGGGACAGCGGGGAAGCAGTCGCACATGCGCCATTGACTGGGAAGTAAGGTAAGTGAGCGGGGTGACCTGGGTGGTTTCACACAGCTGGGCATCCCAATTTTGGATGTCCCGCGGGGAGGAAATAGATTCCTGGGCCGATCGAGCTGGGTTTTCGTCCACTTTAAGCATTTATTTGAGTTCCATAATATAATGTTCTGTACTAAGATATCCACCTGGCCTCCTGGCCTTGCCTAGTGGTGAAGTTGTTCCCATTAACTAGCAAACCCACCCAAAATATACTTTAATGTAAGGAAACAAAAGTCTTCATGACACATAGTGCACCCCCCCCCCCCCGTGGGTGGGTGACAGAGGACCACTGATTAACACTTACCGCACATAACTAAGCTTCAGACTTCAACCCTTAATGAAAACTTTAGTTTGCCGCGCAGGTTGCATGTCCCCAGATGGTCACTTGGCCAGAGGTCTCATCTTACAACACTTGGGGGGCCTCAAGCCCCAATAAATCCTGATCTATTTTGATGCCAGAACCCATAAAGTAAATCAAGCTAAGACATGTGTCTCTGACTGGTCTTCTCCTTTTTTGGACCGGTGGGTTTGACCGCAGATGGACTTAAGAACAACCCCACACTTAATACTCAGCAACTTTTATACCAGATGTTCTTGATCAATACCAGTATAGATTATATTGTTTAAGACATGTGCACCCCCTCCCTGGTTAGTGCATAGTCTTAGCAAGAGGGGAACACTGTATGACCCTCTCAGCTCTATGTAATTTAATACGCTGTCTCAGGTTGCCTGTTTTTGTTTTGTATTGTTTGAAATAGTTTGTGGTTGCTCCTGGAGCAGTTATGAGGCACCTTGACACAGTTTGTGGTACCGCTCTGTACCAAAATACTATTTCCACATGGTGGCAAAGATATATCACAAAAGTCCCTGCAATACACCATGGGGCCCCTGCAGGATGGTACTGGGGAGGCCGCCTTGGTGACCTGGAGCCAACTTATACAGTTTATTAAGTTTTATGCTTTATTTGTTACAGGAAGCACCTGTTACCCCTAGTCGACCATGTTATTAGAAGCTTTTGTGTTATGAATTACCTGAAACCAAAATTTAGGCCCATTGTGCCAAACCAATTTGCTCCATCTGTCTCTTGCAGCCTGTTAGTGGGCCATTAACCCCGGATATGCCATAAAATGGCCCTTCCCCACCCCTCTACTTATATACATTTTTGCCTACCCCATTACATAATGATACATAGGCGCAGACAAATCCACGCGCAGAGACAACCTCCTTTTGAACCCTAGAAGCTTCCGGTAGTGAATTTAAAACCCCTGAAGCTGAATTACTGATTTCTTTGAAGTCGCTGACCCCTCCCTTCTCCCTTCCTAGCTTTCTTTAGCAACATAAGCTTGCTACACATCCCTCCATTCACCAGCTGATGGATAGAGTGAGCCCTCAAGACCGGCCACCCATTAAATACCCAGACTCGCACTGATATCCCTTTCTCTTCTATAATATATCCTCACCAGGCTCTAATTTTCAACCTTAGCTCCCTTTCCTAGATCTCGATTTTACCCTTCTCTTCTCCCCTCTTCCTTTTTTTCTTTCTTTCTTTCTTTCTTTCTTTCTATTTCCTTCTTTCTTGCAGTCCATAAAAGTTACTTTACAGCTAACACAGATTCAGCCACAGCAATAAGCAGTTGGGAAACCCATAAGGAGGTGATAAGAGGCAATTTTATTACATTTGCCACATCCCTCAAAAAGCTTAAAGCCCAGAAAATAGCTCGTCTTACCTCTAGTCTAGAGCAACTGCAAAACAGTTGGAAAGCAAATCTGACAAACAAACGTAAAAAAAAATGAGACCAGTATATGGTATGAGATGAACAGGCAGAGAAAAAGCTAAGATGGGGCAAACAAAAATGTTACGCAAGAGCCAACAAACCTGATGCGCACCTAGTGAACAAATTATGATATGCCACACCCAAACAAACCCTATTCTTGCTAAAGACCCCTGAAGGTACCCTCACAGCTAATCCTATTAAAATCACCCCTATTTTCAAAAATCTATTAAGTAAACTTTATGAAGCCCCTTATGATTTCCCCCAGGAAGCAGCCACCAGGTTCTTCAACTCCGCTGCTCTCCCTGAGCTGTAAAAAAGCCACAAAAAACATCTGGGAGCTGAAATTACTGTCCCAGGTGTAATAAAAGCAATTAAAAGCTTTAAGACTTCTAAAGCTCCAGGGCCAGACAATTTCTCCACTCTATATTATAATAAATAACAGCCCACACTTGGCGAAAATGTTTAACTCCCTCAAAGAACAGGGTACACTTAATCAGACATCCCTGGAAGCATATATCAGCATGGTTCCAAAAAATGACAAAGATCACTCAAACATACAAAATGATAGACCCATCTCACTACTTAATGTGGAACTCAAAATTCTAGGAAAGGTTCTAGTCTCCAGAAACAATATTCAGATATACAAAAAAGCCTTTGACACTCTATCATGGGACTATATGAACTTTGTCCTCTATAGGTGGGATTTTGGCAACAAGCTTTTTTGGATGCACTATTTTTACTCCTCCTCATTGGCCAAGGTGCAGTATGGTTGTTATCTTTCTGACTTATTCGTGATTTATAGGGGCACTCAAAAGGGATGCCCACTATCCCCAGTGCTGTTTGTGCTAGCTCTGGACCCTTATCAATTGCCATCTGAGCAAATCCAAATATAAAGGACATTGAGCTGGTGGGGGCCTGCTTATTTGCTGATGATATTCTGTTGATCCTTTCACAACTCCACACTTCTTTACCCAGTGTACTTCAACTTTTAGATGATTTTTCTAAGATTTGGGGTTTTATGGTCAACAAAGAGAAATCAATGGAGCTCAACCTAAATATTCCCCCATCGACCCTAAACATTCTTCAGTCTAACTTCCTTTTCCACTGGACACCGGGGATTCTATCATACCTGGGGCTAAATATCACACCGCACTATCATTCTTTATATCATGCTAACTATCCCTGCCTCTTACGGTCCTTGAAGCCTATGTTGGAATCCTGGAAGGCATGAGATCTCATGGATAGGGGTACATATCCCCTCATATCAGCTCAAAATCATTCAAAATAGTATTATGAAATTCGTTTGTGGAAGCTCTAGACCAAGAGATGCCAAAACGACTATGTTTAGACACAGGAAAGAAGGGGGGCTTGGGAGACCCATGCATCAGCAGGTACTTCCAAGCAGCGCAAATAGCACAACTTCATAACTTACACCTCCAAGTTGAAATTCCGCTCTGGGTGTCTCTGGAAACCCTGGTATGTGGCTTTATCCCCATAGACAGTTTAATTTGGATTCCACCACAACACAGACACCACATCCCATGCCTAATACTGAAACATTCCCTAGGAACTTGGGATAATGTTAAATACTCAGAGAACCTAATTTTAACACATCTCCCTTTGATGTAGCTATTTAAAACCCTTTGTTTCTTCCTGAGAATCCACCCCAGGGCATTTGCTTGGTGGGTTCATACAGGCATCAGTAGAGTCAACTACTTGATGGACATGGATGAAATGATTTCCTGACCTTCAGTGGTAGGGAAAAGGACATACCCATGACTGAGCAATTTAGATATCTTCGAATTTGCCACTGGCTTGCCCTTTACTCAAAAATAAAACTACCATTACTGACATGACTATTTTCGAAAGGATCTGCTTATAGGGGAGACCTGTATCAGGCCTCATTTCCACAATTTACTCACTTTACACTGCACTCCCTTTTGAATCCAAACATGAATATACGGTCAAGTGGCATACAGATCTAAAACTAGTCAGTAGGGATGAGCAAATTTAATCTGACGAATCCGAATTCGTTATGAATTATGAAATTCGAATATCACCGCAATATAATCGTGCAAAATGCTTCCTTAAACTCCATTTAGTGTGGTCCAGGCCATCTAAAATGGTGGATCCACATGTCAGGACATGTCCCATGAGGCAAGCTGTCCTGGGAAGGTCTCATGCAGCATATCAGCAGCCAGGCACCACGGTGATGTCACAGCCCTATATAAGTGGCGTCTATCTTGCGGGCACTCATTTCAGTGGCGTATTGAGGTGAGAACCTGTCAGGGAGAGATAGAGCCAGGGAGAGATAGAGCCAGGGAGAGAAAAAACAGTAAAAGAAAGAGACAGGGTGAGAAAAGAGAGAAAGAGACAGAGAGAGACACAGTGACATTGTAAAGTGTATTTTCACTTGGTTTTATGCCAAGGTCTTGCAAGCCTAGTTAGAGTTACAGGTCACACACACCTGCTATAGTGCTCTTGCTTTTCTACCAAAACCACGTTTTAATGCTTACTGTAGTGCATTTAACTCACTTTGACTATGGACATCCCATTTAAGGCCATCTGACAGTGTGTTTGCATTTGTTTTTAGCTAGAGCACCTGCCTATAGTGCTCTTGCTTTTCTACCAAAACCACTTTTTAAAGCTTGCTGTAGTGCATTTAACTCACTCTGACCAGGGGCATCCCATTTAAGACCATTTGACAGTTTTTACATTTGTTTTTATGTTCAAGTGTTGATGGGCTAGTTAGTGTGAAAGGCCAGACATAGTTACACACCTGCCGCTGTTGTGTATAAATACTGTTTTAAGCCTACTGGAGAGCATTGAACTGCCCTTATCAGTTGCACCATTCTTTTCCTGTTAAAATCTTCAGGGCCTAGTTACTGTGAAAGGCCAGACAATTTCTCCTTGTCGTTACTAAGGCCCCTGCCGAACTAAACCTGCTCTGATGGCACACTACTGGCAGAGCAGGACAGCTTTCCCAGGGCAAACTCTGCTAGTTGCGGCCACAAACCAAGTTTGGCTGCCCAGAAGTCCAGAGGATCCTCAAGGTGTGTTGGCATGGTCATGTCAAGGTATGCCACCACCTGCTGGTTCAGGTCCTGCTCCAGGTCTACCTGCTGCTCATGAGTTGCCTCACTATGCGGGTGAAGAAAGCTATGACTGTAGACTCAGGCTGCTGCTGATGGAGCTGGTACTGCTCCTGCAACCCCACCCCACTTCAGCAGACATGGCAGTGGAAGGTGAGCACAGAGGGCCCCCGAATCAGGCTCAAGGACTGGCCCACCTTCTGTTCAACAAAATTGTGCAGGGCTGCTACTGCCTTCTTTGCATTAAATGATGGCTTGGGACTCTCCACCTTGGCTCGGCACAAGCCATCAGTTCTATGAAAGGTGCAGAGTCCACCACCTGAAAAGGGAGGAACTGCAGCACCAGCAACTTGGACAGAAGCACATTTAGCTTCTGTGCCGAAGGATGAGTGGGCGCATACTGTTGTCTCTTGGACATGGCTTTGCTGATGGATTGCTGGCAGAATGACTGACTTGTAGTAGGAGGAGCAGGAGCATCTGGAGCGACAGAGGATATGTATGACACACAGCTCCCTTCCGCCAAGGTAGTGGAGCCTTTTAGGCAATATATGGGGTCCTCATGCTGCTGCCAACTCCAGGGTGTGTCTTTCAGGCAATATATGGTCTCCTCATGCTGCTGCCAACTCCAGGGTGTGTCTTTCAGGTGATATATGTTCTCCTCATGCTGCTGCCAACTCCACTGTGTCTTTCAGGTGATATATGGCCTCCTCATGCTTCTGCAAACTCCAGGGTGTGTCTTTCAGTCAATATATGGTCTCCTCATGTTACTTCCAACTCATGTGTGTCTTTCAATCAATATATGGGCTCCTAGCACTGCTGCCAACTCCAGGGTGTGTCTTTCAGGCGATATATGGTCTCCTAATGCTGATACAAACTCCAGGGTGTCTTTCAGGCAATATATGGGCTCTTCATGCTGCTGCCAACTCCAGGGTGTGTCTTTCAGTCAATATATGGGCACCTTATGCTGCTGCCAACTCCAGGGTGTCTTTCAGTCAATATACGGTCTCCTCATGCTGCTGCCAACTCCAGTGTGTCTTTCAGGCAATATATGGGCTCCTCATGCTGCTTCAAACTCTAGGGTGTGTTTTTCAGTCAACATATGTTCTCCTCATGCTGCTGCCAACTCCAGGGTGTCTTTCAGTCAATATATGGTCTCCTCATGCTGCTGTCAAATTGCAAACAGGGTGTGTTTTAACATGGACCATGGACCATGCACCTCCGCTCCAGGGTGTCTTTCAGCCAATATATGGTCTCCTCATGTTACTTCCAACTCCTGTGTGTCTTTAAATCAATATATGGGCTCCTAGCAATGCTGCCAACTCCAGGGTGTGTCTTTCAGGTGATATATGGTCTCTTAATGCTGATACAAACTCCAGGGTATCTTTCAGGCAATATATGGTCTCCCCACGCTGCTACCAACTCCAGGGTGTCTTTCAGGCAATATATGGGCTTCTCATGCTGATGCCAACTTCAGGGTGTCTTTCAGTCAATATATGGGCTCTTAATGCTGCTACAAACTCCAGGGTTTCTTTCAGGAAATATATGGTCTCCTCATGCTGCTGCAAACTCCAATGTGTCTTTCAGGCAATATATGGGCTCATCATGCTGCTCTCAAAATCTGGGTGTCTTTCAGGCAATATATGGGCTCCTAATGCTGCTGCAAACTCCATGGTGTCTTTCAGTCAATATATGGGCTCCTCATGGTGCTACCAACTCCAGGTTGTGTCTTTCAGGCAATATATGGTCTCATGTTGCTGCCAACTCCAGTGTGTCTTTCAGGTGATATATGGGCTGCTCATGCTGTCAACTCCAGGGTGTGTCTTTCAGGCAATATATGGGGTCCTCAGGCTGCTGCCAACTCCAGGTTGTGTATTTCAGGCAATATATGGTCTCCTCATGCTGCTGCAAACTCCAGTGTGTCTTTCAGGCAATATATGGACTCCTCATGCTGCTACCAACTCCAGGGTGTCTTTCAGGCAATATATGGGCTCCCCATGCTGATGCCAACTTCAGGGTGTCTTTCAGGAAATATATGGGCTCCTCATGCTGCTGCCAACTCCTGGGTGTGTCTTTCAGTCAATATATGGGCTTCCTAATGCTGCTGCAAACTCCAGGGTGTCTTTCAGTCAATATATGGGCTCCTTATGCTGCTGCAAATTCCAGAGTGTGTCTTTCAGACAATATATGGTCTCCTCATGCTGCTGCAAACTCCAGTGTGTCTTTCAGGCAATATATGGGCTCATCATGCTGCTGCAAACTCCAGGGTGTCTTTCAGTCAATATATGGGCTCCTCATGGTGATGCTACCTCAAGGCTCTGTCATTGTGCTGCTTTGCGGCAGCGATTTTAATAGCAATGTCTGATCTGCATGTCATATTTCTTTACAGTATTATTTCAGTAACCCAGCACACATCCTATAGAGGCTCTCGATTTGCCGCCAAATAAATTTGGACCGAAGCTAATTTTTCCGGAAAATACGGCGAATAGGCCGAATCGAATTTTTCAAATATTCGCTCATCTCTACTAGTCAGAGATAGAAAGGACATAGAAAGGAAGGATAGACATCTGGACAGCGATTAACAAGGGCTCCATAAATATCACTACCCTGGAATCCCAGGCAATCCCAGGCTACCCAGCAACTTGCTTTAGAGGCTGCTCCTCAGAGGGCACAGTCCTACATATCTGGTGGAAATACCCCTAAGTCATGAGATTTTGGTCACGGGTCTTCGGCCTACTGCATACTCTTTTTCACACCATTATCCGCAAAGACCCATGGGCGGCTTTGTTACACACGAAACCGGAAAGATATCACCAAAATCAAGTCATGTTGGTTGCAACATTAACTATCGTAAGTGCCTGGAAAACTACTAACATTTCTTTCCAGACTGTTAGAGAGAGGCTAAACTGAATCTTTATTAATTTAAAATTAACGAGTATCCTCAAAGACTCCCATGAGAAATTCATGAAAATATCAAGCCTGTGGGTGGAATATGCTTTCCTAATCAAGGCAATACTCTGTTACATAAGAAAAATAAATATGCCACGGAGCAAAAAGTTCTCTTGATAATATTTCAAATATAACTCTCAAGGGTCTTTCCACCACGTGACTATGGGGTCCAATAAACAAATTTGTCTCCTTCACCACTAAAGGCTTACCAGACAGCCATGGCATTTGAGGGTTTCCAGTTGATCATTATGTTATTATTCACCACGTGGAAACAATAATATGCAGCTTGGTTGTTAGCTGCATTCCTCTCACTTTAAACTTTCTTCCGTTGTGTTAATTTGCAATCCACCACATATAAAATATAAAACAATAGACCATAGTCCAAGACTGTTTGCAATAAAGAAAAACCTATTAATTCCAATGTTGCTCTCACATGAAACTCCATCTTGTTAACAGGCAAAACTGTCAGCACTGTTTTAACATGGAGCATTCACCTCCGCTATAGTTACCACGCTGTGGCATAATCTTCCTTTGGAACTAGGGATCCATATCCTCAAGCTCTTACAGCTGGGTGAAGCAGATACATGCACCGGCAGGTTACGTGAGACTTCTACCTCTTCACGCATTCAGAGGCTCCACCCAATGTGTTTCGTCACAGTTGACTTCAACTGAATAATAGCAAAAGGTACTCTACATAGGGGGGAGCAATTCAGTGGATGCTAGTTAAAAATGTGGCTTTTAGTCCGCTTTAAGTATCCCAAATTTTGTACCACATAATGGTTGATTCAGCATCGTGTGCCAAAAACGGGGACCCATGGGCAATTCATGGTGCAAGGACTACATTTCTTAATCGGTGGATGATTCAGAGTTAGGACTGCTTCCACACAGAGGCACCTTGGCATTTGGGGGTGAAGCTTACATCTGCAGATGTGTGCCAACCGATACCTTTATTTTTAACCATGTTTCCATAAGAGTGGCCATGAAAAAATCATGCCTTCCTCCCATGAGGAGCACCAAGAGAAATGTACTAACAAACTATCTATGCAAACATAATTTTATTGACACAATATAAAAGTTAAAAAGTACATAAATACACACAAACCACAGGACAATATAAAAACAAATAGCAAGTCCCTATAAATGTCACTCCATATGTAGTATCAAAAGCCCAAATAGTGGGCCATATCAATAATATGTGATGCTAGCGCTCCCAAAATACTAAATGCAGTAAGGCAAAAAAAAATATATATATGTGATTATAAAAGAAGGCACTGGAGTCTGTCAGCGCAGGGACAGGGTGTCCCTGCACTCACCTACCCCCGTACCTGTGTCCAAAGAAAAAAGCTTTTTGATGGTGTCTAACCCAGTGACCCCCACGTTCTACCTTCTCCCTAAGACACACAAGAACGTAGTCTCCCCACCAGGCCGTCCCATTGTGGCTGGGATTGGCAGTCTTCTGGAGCCAGTCTGCACTTTTGTGGATTCTTTTCTACAAACACACGTGACCAGCTTGAGCTCGTACATCAGGGACACCACAGATCTGTTATCTAAATTAGAGCATATACAGGTACCAACAGGTACTATACTCATTACGTGTGATGTTGAAGCCCTGTATACGATAATACCCCATCGGTTGGCGCTAGTGGCGGTACAATATTTTTTGGCTAAAGAATCCCAGGAAAGAAGGCCATTACATAAACTGATTCTTACTTTTGTGGAGTTTGTTTTGACACACAACTCCTTTATGTTTAATGGCAACCATTACAGACAGGTCTCGGGTGTGGCGATGGGGGCTAAGTGTGCACCCTCAATCGCCAATTTGTTTTTAGGATGGTGGGAGGAGACTTTTATCTACAACTCTGACTGTGAACGGTACCACCCCCACATTTTGGGGTGGTACCGTTACATAGATGATATTTTGGTGATTTGGCAGGGGACAGAAGAGGCTGGCCGTGAATTCATTAGACTGCTTAACACCAACGCGGTGAATGTCACATTGACAGCAGATTTCTCTTCTAGTTCAGCAACGTTCTTGGATGTGCAACTCTTTTTGGAGCCTGATGGAACAATCGGCACTCAATTGTATAGAAAGCCTACGGCGGTAAACAGTCTTCTGGAGTACAACAGTTCACACATCAGACATCAGAAAGATGGAATCCCATATGGACAATTTTTGAGGGCCCGACGCAACTGCACGAAGGACAGTTTTGAGGAGCAAGCGGACATTTTGAAATCGCGATTTGTCGAACGGGGATACCCATCGAGGGTGATACACAAGTCCTATGTCAGAGCGCAACAAGCGGATAGATCAGAGCTACTGTGTCCTAGAAAAATGACTAATAAGAAGCAAGAACCAGAAAAAGAGGTAAGACTCATTACGGATTTCAATGCCCAATGGTACTCGATTCGGCGGATGATTAATAAACATTGGCATATTTTGACCACAGACCCTCTGATCTCTCCATTTTTGGGGAAACACATAACGATGACGGCCCGGCGAGCTCCTAATTTGAGGGACAAACTCTCTAAAAGTCATCTCCCTGTGACGAATACCTGGCTTCCGGATAGAAGTGTTAAGGGCTCCTTTGCTTGCGGTAAATGCTCTATTTGCCAGTACATGACTAGCACCACGGAGGTGAGGAATGATTTGACGCATAAAAGTTCTAAGATCTCCTCTTTTATTAATTGTAGGACCCGTTCGGTTATCTATTTACTCGAATGTGACTGTCCTAAGAAGTATGTGGGGGAAACGGCAAATGCGCTAAGGACCCGCATACAAGGACATCTGTCAAATATCAGATTGGCCAGACGCGATACCGATGCAGGTAAGCCCATCACGCCGATAGCCAGGCATTTCTTGGAGACCCATGGAGGGGATTTTTCGTCCCTTAAAGTGACAGGAATAGAAAGGGTCCGTTTGGGGCCTCGTGGGGGTGATCTCAAGCGTCGACTCCTACAACGGGAATTACGCTGGATTTTCGAACTGAACACGAGGTCCCCAATTGGCTTGAATGAGGAGTGGTCATTTTCCCCGTTTCTAGGATGAAGCTCCATGTTGAAGGGACAGTAGTCATATATGGGGCAGTATGTGAGGTCCGGATCCTTCCCGCCGCATACTCCAGCGGTGAGTTGTGATATTTAGGTTATCACATGCAGGAGTGATACCATCTGCCTGCATGGGAGCCTGCATCCTGGGTCAGTTGATGGCCTGCTTTAGGTACAGACAGGGGGTTGGGCATTCAGTGGTCCTATCTGGATCACCGTACACTAGTATTTTATTTTCAATGTTTCACGTTTGGGGACTGTGCTGGTTGGCAGTACATCACCCCCCCCCCCTTTTTTTCTTTTCTTTTTTCGCCTTTTTATTATTTTGTATTTTTGTTATATTTGCACGGGGTTACCCCTTACACATTTTTAGTGCATTGACAATGCGTGTTTATTTTATTAAGTATTGTTTATATATATTTATTTTTATCAGGGTCAGTTATGCACATGATGGTTATGCTATTGTTTTTGTGGTTCACAGATATTTCACTTATATGAATCTTCCCTTACGGGTTTGAGTCTGGTTTGAAGATGGGAGGTTCCAATGTTGCCCTAAAAAAGATTCCCCCCTGGAGATTATCATCATGCCGATAATTAACAGTTTCTTCGGTTTGTACATGGCCTTCATCTGTTTCTACAGCAGTAGTATCCAGGATGGTGGATGACCGACGGGCATGCAACTGTGTTTTGTGCCGTTTGATACCTAAATAACAGCACCGAAATTCTGGAAGTGATGGCTTACGGGAGTATGTTCAGTTGATACCCCCACTATGGGGCTGGCCTCAGTAGTGCTTCTGGATCGGACTCCCCTTTACAGATATTGTGGACACCTTAATATTGGTCATTTCCCTTTAAGCGCTATGTTGTGCTAGGAATTGATCTTCACATGATTATTATTGTTTATTTGGCTATCTATTGCCTTTTCCTTCAAATTTTCCTTTTCCTTTTTTTGTTCTTCATTTGTTTATATACCTGTTGTATATACTTAAATATGTGTTCTATTTACACTGATTGCTGTGTTTATGGGCATTACGTGCCTCATGTAGTAGTGATCTTGGCCCAATGTGATATATGATTATTTACTTTAAGTATTTGTAATGAGTATCAGGTAATATTAATTAAATTGATATTTGGATATGGCCCCTGTGTGTCCCTTCGGTGTTTCTCCCCCCTGGTGCCCCGTCTGCGCTCTGCCTTCCACCTCCGTGCTGTTGTGGCGCTCTCCATGGTACTGGCTGTGTGGCTGCCTGCTCACAGCCAGGCTTGCGGTCACACGCGCGGGGGGCAGGCACGCGCACGCTGGCCGGGCACTGCGCGGCTGTTATGACACAGGCCGCGGCCTGCGGCCTTACGTCATCCGGCCGCGCCTGGCTGGTGCAGCTGTGTGTGCGGGCAGAGCGTCTTGACGGCGCATTTGGCGGGAGCACCACCTTGATACACAACAGGTGGGTGACCCATTTATAAGGACCTGTAATTGAGATGGATTTCACCTTTCACCCTTCTGAAGCCGCATGGGGGCGGCGGGCGCGGGTGGCCGGGGTTGTGTGCGGTCCCTAGTTTGACACTACGTGATGCTGGCTATGTCTCCCACTGTTATGGTTCTGGTAGTATGTTGATGCATCTCTGCTGACACCATCTGTTGTCTCTTAATATTGGTATCTGCAATACCTGGATATATTGGTTCATTACACTTGGGAATATATTGTTGATATTGTTAGTGTATTTATATTTATTTAAGGCACTTAGTTCATGTATATACATTAGTTCATTATTTTTTATTATGCATTTATATGCTGCATTACCGTGGTCATTGGTATCATGATATTGATTGTGCCCACACGTTTATAGGGATCTAATTATTACTTATCAGTTGATAATTTCATCACATTATTTATAGTGGGTATTTGTTCATGCTCACTGTGGGGAGTTCATTTTGTATTCACATTTTTTATGGCTTAGTTGTGCGTATTTTGTCACTTTTCTAGTGTCTGTATTCAGTTTTTTAGGATTAGTTATGCATTTTTTCATTTTTAGTTTTTTTCATTTTCTTATTTAGATGTTTGGGGTGAATTGGGTAATACACATTGTCTGTTGATCTGGGTGGTGCCGGCACAGGTACGGGGGTAGGTGAGTGCAGGGACACCCTGTCCCTGCGCTGACAGACTCCAGTGCCTTCTTTTATAATCACATATATATATATTTTTTTGCCTTACTGCATTTAGTATTTTGGGAGCGCTAGCATCACATATTATTGATATGGCCCACTATTCGGGCTTTTGATACTACATATGGAGTGACATTTATAGGGACTTGCTATTTGTTTTTATATTGTCCTGTGGTTTGTGTGTATTTATGTACTTTTTAACTTTTATATTGTGTCAATAAAATTATGTTTGCATAGATAGTTTGTTAGTACATTTCTCTTGGTGCTCCTCATGGGAGGAAGGCATGATTTTTTCATGGCCACTCTTATGGAAACAGGTCGGATGGTTTGAGGAGTGAGCACAGTATCCTAGTTTATTAGTGGTGCACCCCTTCAGGTTTACTTTATTTTTAACCATATTTACAGACAAATTATAGGATTGGTTGCAGGCTGACAGGGTTGAATGCTGTGGCTCCTCTAAGATTTGTGTATTCTAATTGCCCCTCCCAGGTTAGTTATGAATTTGTGGCTGCCACCCCTCCTTTGTATCTCATGAGCTTCAACTCGCGTCACCAAGTGTTTTGGATTGCCCCCTCTATGTACTGTATGGCCTCGATTCAATAAAGGTAGAAAAAAATTCTCATGGTAGTAAAAAAATACATTCATGAGAAAAAGTCTGAGAATGTCACTGTTACTGAATCACTAGATAAAAAGACAATGAAAGTCAATGGCAGCTTTTACTACAATGTAGAAAGGAGTAACCAGTTCTCTACTTTTCTTAGGAGTAAAAAGTGCCTTGACTTTCATTGCCTTCCTATCTGGTGATTCAGTAACAGTGAAATTCTCATGCTGTTTTCTCATGAATTGATTTTTTTATCACCCTGAGGATTTTTTTCTACCTTTATTGAATCGAGGCCTTCGTGTGTGATTATTTCTATCAAAAATTTAAAAAAATGGGACTAGGAAACATGAACCAGCTGCTGCTTTCCTGATTTGAGCCAGTTAAACTGGCTTATATATAGATTTAGAAGAGTAAAGCTTTCAACAGTTTATTTCTTGCCAAAAAATGGATTTTAAAAATGAGACTTGTTAATGTCACAAAAACATCAAAGTATTCCAGACACTTTTGGGCTAGTTCTGACCAATAAAAAGTAAAAATATTAATTTATAATCAATACATACATAAATAGAATCTGTGTGGGGGACTGTTCTTAGCCCATTATACAATTATATTGTTTGGCTGCCTTTTTTGTTGGTTTTCAATCTTGAACCGTCATAAAGACCAATGATATGCCTAGGCTTTCATTTACTATTTATTTATTTACTAATTACTCTTGAAGTTTGTTTCAACAGAATGTAAAGATTAATCTTCATTAAGATGCAATAACACTCCTTAAAGCAGGCCTCCAGCTAGATTTGCCACAGCAGACCTTGGGGAAATCATATTCCACAACCCCAGTTGGACATTGATGATCTGCTGTTAGTTCCTTAGACATGCCTAGATTTAGGCTAAATGAATTGCGCACTTCACATTTGCACAAATGTCCTATCTGACTATGGATTGTAGGGTTCTTTGGGCAGCTATGTGCAGGGCCAAACACTGCAAATGCATGGATATCCAGTAAATTCTATTGGTATGGGGAACATAGAGGACTATGTGGGTTATTCAAGAAGGGATAGCGCCAGGAAGTGCCTCGTAGCAGCAGGTAGCGTCTGGTGAACACCGGGCGCTGTTTGCAAAACCACATTTATGAAAGCGAATCTGGTGAGCGACTTTAACAGCGCCATGTAGCGTCCAATGTATTATTACAGGTGGCTCAGCCTATAGCGCCGGAGCTCTAGCTTCCAGAGCGCCAGGTATTACCTTTCGCTCCCTGTCGCTCTCTTACATTTCAATGGCCATTCATTTGCTTGTGTTTAAACAGCGTGCTTGACATTTTTTTTTTTGCTCATATCTTTGTGTGACCTGGGTGCAAACAAAATTTTTAGAAATTTTTTTGACTTTTTATATTTTTATACAGAATTGTCATTACAGGTCTGGCTCTAAAGTATTAATGTCACAGTGTTAAAACAATGTCATTCCATGTGTTTTCGCTTTGTTACTGGTGGATATGCACTTTGTTACTGGTGGATACGCACTGAGCTGGCGCTACCTTTCGCTCCCTGCAGCGCTGTACTGGTGTTAGAGCGCCCAACATACATCACATTCATCAATGCGGACCAGGTTACTTCAGCAACTGAGGTGCTCTGGTACAGCGCCCGAAACCCGCGTACAGCGACTAGCGCTCGCTCTAAGCGCCGCTATACAGACGGTCATCTGCCGATACCTGGTGTTAGTAATGAATCAGCCTCCCCGTCTGCTGCTCACCCAAGAATGTGGATGGAGTATGATGCTTTAAAAGGCATCTTTTGCAGGGCATTGCAGTGGATGCACATCCCAAGTTCAGATGCCTATAGGGTGGCATACTGAATGACTCTTCTGATCCACTTACGTTTAAGTGGAGAATTTGCAAAATTTAAAACATGTTCCAAAGGACAAGCTGGGATGTGGCACAGCCCATCTAGAATGAAAGGGCCAATCACCGGGGGAAGACTAGTGATAGGAAGTGCTGGGAAAATTCCAAATGGGCCCTACTGCTTTGGGGCTAGCTGGACCGGGTCAAGCACACCCTCACCTAAAATCCTGTGTTGGAATTTACTAATTCCTTGTATAACATCCTCATACCAAGCCTTATTCCATCCCCTCTCCTCTGTACCCTCTATACCAGGGGTACTCAACCACTTCTTGTAAAGGTCCATTTACAGGCATCTGGTGAGGCGGAGGTCCGAATGGGGCGCTGTCAGGGGGGATGGATAGTTAGAAATCAGCACATTAGGGGTGGGCTGGGGGTGGATTATACCTTGCAATGCCACTTCCTGTCCGTGCAGTACTTCATATTGCAATGCTAGGTGCCAGGGAGTCATGACACTGGCAGGGAGACAAACAACTACAACGCCAATCTGTAAAGGGGCAGCGCTGAGCATGGCAACACAGAAGCAACTAAGTGCAGGGCTGTCAAGTCAGGGGTCCAGAAATTTGGCACCGAGGTCCGCATTCGGACCCCGGTCCGCCAGTTGAGTACCGCTGCTCTATACCATGATTTTCCCCTGCAATGGAATATCCTGTAATATTTCAGAGCCCAAGAAGGTCTTGGTAGTTCTGCTATAAGTTGTTGGTTAAAAGTTAGAAGAAATACAAAATGATCAGGCTTCATTATATGTACTTCATTCTATGTATTCCACAGAAGAGTTAAGTAGACATCCTCTCCATAATGAAATATCATCCAAGTAAATGTTTCCTGTTTGTTTTGGCGGAGGCAAAGATGTATGCGAAATCCTTATTTTGGAATACTGTCATTTCTAATATATCCTGGCATGACACTATAATAATGTTGTTGATTTAATGTTGTTGGTAGTTTGCCAAAGGTGTACATTTACGTAGTAAAAATGTACATTTTAACACCTCATTACTTTGTCACATTTTACTTTCAATTGCTTTTAGCAAAGTGTCATTTTGGTAAGTGTGCATTTTGAGTTACTATGGCAAAGTTTGCTTAACATTAGTTCTAATGAGACTTTTACATCCTACGGCTCTGCTTTTCCATAGTGTCACAATTCTGTTTTAAAGATGTGTACATTCTTCCTCTAGAGATGGAGTAGGCATAAGCCAAGAGATTTACACCAAAGCTTTTAAAATGGGGAATAACCCGAATAACTTTAAATGAGAGTACCCAGTTAACCAAAGCACTATAAAAGAGAGTACCCAGTTACCCAAAGCATTATAAAAGAGAGTACCCAGTTACCCAAAGCACTATAAAAGAGAGTACACAGTTACCCAAAGCATTATAAAAGAGAGTACTGAGTTACCCAAAGCACTTTAAAAGAGGGTACCCAGTTACCCAAAGCATTATAAAAGAGAGTACCCAGTTACCCAAAGCACTATAAAAGAGAGTACCCAGTTACCAAAAGCATTATTAAAGAGAGTACCCAGTTACCCAAAGCATTATAAAAGACAGTACCCAGTTACCCAAAGCACTTTAAAAGAGAGTACCCAGTTACCCAAAGCACTATAAAAGAGAGTACCCAGTTACCAAAAGCACTATAAAAGAGAGTACCCAGTTACCCAAAGCACTATAAAAGAGAGTACCCAGTTACCAAAAGCACTATAAAAGAGAGAACCCAGTTACCCAAAGCACTATAAAAGAGAGTACCCAGTTACCCAAAGCACTTTAAAAGAGGGTACCCAGTTACCCAAAGCATTATAAAAGAGAGTACCCAGTTACCCAAAGCATTATAAAAGAGAGTACCCAGTTACCCAAAGCACTATAAAAGAGAGTACACAGTTACCCAAAGCATTATAAAAGAGAGTACCCAGTTACCAAAAGCACTATAAAAGAGAGAACCCAGTTACCCAAAGCACTATAAAAGAGAGTACCCAGTTACCCAAAGCACTATGAAAGAGAGTTTCCAGTTACCCAAAGCACTGTAAAAGAGAGTACCCAGTTACCCAAAGCATTATAAAAGAGAGTACCCAGTTACCCAAAGCACTATAAAAGAGAGTACCCAGTTACCAAAAGCATTATTAAAGAGAGTACCCAGTTACCCAAAGCATTATAAAAGACAGTACCCAGTTACCCAAAGCACTTTAAAAGAGAGTACCCAGTTACCCAAAGCACTATAAAAGAGAGTACCCAGTTACCAAAAGCACTATAAAAGAGAGTACCCAGTTACCCAAAGCACTATAAAAGAGAGTACCCAGTTACCAAAAGCACTATAAAAGAGAGAACCCAGTTACCCAAAGCACTATAAAAGAGAGTACCCAGTTACCCAAAGCACTTTAAAAGAGGGTACCCAGTTACCCAAAGCATTATAAAAGAGAGTACCCAGTTACCCAAAGCATTATAAAAGAGAGTACCCAGTTACCCAAAGCACTATAAAAGAGAGTACACAGTTACCCAAAGCATTATAAAAGAGAGTACCCAGTTACCAAAAGCACTATAAAAGAGAGAACCCAGTTACCCAAAGCACTATAAAAGAGAGTACCCAGTTACCCAAAGCACTATGAAAGAGAGTTTCCAGTTACCCAAAGCACTGTAAAAGAGAGTACCCAGTTACCCAAAGCATTATAAAAGAGAGTACCCAGTTACCCAAAGCACTATAAAAGAGAGTACACAGTTACCCAAAGCATTATAAAAGAGAATACCCAGTTACCCAAAGCACTTTAAAAGAGAGTACCCAGTTACCCAAAGCACTTTAAAAGAGAGTACCCAGTTACCCAAAGCACTATAAAAGAGAGTACCCAGTTACCCAAAGCATTATAAAAGAGAGTACCCAGTTACCAAAAGCATTATTAAAGAGAGTACCCAGTTACCCAAAGCATTATAAAAGACAGTACCCAGTTACCCAAAGCACTTTAAAAGAGAGTACCCAGTTAACCAAAGCACTATAAAAGAGAGTAACCAGTTAACCAAAGCATTTTAAAAGAGAGTAACCAGTTACCCAAAGCACTTTAAAAGAGAGTACCCAGTTACCCAAAGCACTATAAAAGAGAGTACCCAGTTACCCAAAGCACTTTAAAAGAGAGTACCCAGTTACCCAAAGCACTATAAAAGAGAGTACCCAGTTACCAAAAGCACTATAAAAGAGAGAACCCAGTTACCCAAAGCACTATAAAAGAGAGTACCCAGTTACCCAAAGCACTATGAAAGAGAGTTTCCAGTTACCCAAAGCACTGTAAAAGAGAGTACCCAGTTACCCAAAGCATTATAAAAGAGAGTACCCAGTTAACCAAAGCACTATAAAAGAGAGTAACCAGTTAACCAAAGCATTTTAAAAGAGAGTAACCAGTTACCCAAAGCACTTTAAAAGAGAGTACCCAGTTACCCAAAGCACTATAAAAGAGAGTACCCAGTTACCCAAAGCACTATAAAAGAGAGTACCCAGTTACCCAAAGCACTATAAAAGAGAGTACCCAGTTACCCAAAGCACTTTAAAAGAGAGAACCCAGTTACCCAAAGCACTTTAAAAGAGAGTACCCAGTTACCCAAAGCACTATAAAAGAGAGTACCCAGTTACCCAAAGCACTTTAAAAGAGAGAACCCAGTTACCCAAAGCACTTTAAAAGAGAGTACCCAGTTACCAAAGCACTATAAAAGAGAGTACCCAGTTACCCAAAGCACAAGAGTACAAACTACAAATCGGTTGTGAAAGTACATTTAATTATTAATATACAGGGGCAGAGCTGATACCGGCATCCTGGCTGTTTCGTTGTCAGAGACCTCCCCCTGCTCATTGGCATTGTTATATTTTGAACCAGACCTTCAGCATAATTTATTGAAAAGCCCAAACCCTTAAAAAAAGATTTACCAACATCTAAAATTAATATATTTTAAGTTTCTAGTTGCTTACTTTTTATTCTTTCCTCCGCTGGGTTGCAAATCTGTTCAGGACTCTAGGATACGAGCACCGCCAAGATGCTAGATGGTGATGGCAACTGTGCTGCCATTTTTTATTTCTTAAATTGGACACTGAGTGCCGCTGAGGCGCTGTGTGGAGCTGACACTTCTTAAATAGGGCTCTATGACAAGCATTCTGCTTTTACTGGGTCTTGAAACTTTTTTATTTTCGCTTTTACCATTTAAGCACTTGGTTGTTTGGCCTCTTTTTGCTGGCTTCTTCAAACCAGGCTGAATCTATATGGAAAATGGCTTGCTACTCAATGCATGGCGTCATGAACTCCATAGCTTGTACTGTTAAGGGTCAAAAGCACACTACAAAAGATCATTGGAATTCTTGGTTGATTGTTGGAGTGGGTCTAGAAACTAGAACACATTAGTCTGATGGAAGAGCTGACACAATTATAAAATTCAATTAAAAAAAAAGGTGCTGGTTTAGACCAGATGGCTTTTGTAGACTCACAGCATATGAGGTTTCTCGTTGGCTCCATGACTGTTAGATCGTGATGTTGAGGCTTTAATAGGCCTTCCCATTGGCTCCCCAGTGCCCCTAGTCCCTTTCCTGCTTCTGCTTCTGTTTTTATTTTACTTTTCCTCCCTCATCTTCTTTATTTTTTCTTCTTTTTGGCTCTCGACCTATTAAAGTTCCTATAGGCCTTCTCACTTTCTATTAAAGCTATACTAAAGGCAAGCCCGATTGTTGTCCCATTATCCCATTATCTCGGGCTACACATTGCACTGTCCCAAACGTCAATCCGTTTTCAAAAAGATCCCGTAGTTCCTTCGTTATTTCACCTTTAGTGTGGACAGATTTCCACCCCACTTTCCCTATGTAGAAGCATTCATGGAGGACCTTGTAATTCTTAGCAGAGTGGCTGCTCCTGCCCTGCTCAAGGGCAAAAAGTCCTCAGTGTGCCTCAAATGGCAGCCTCTATGTATGTCATTGGTTGGCCTACCTCTACCTCATTTATTGCTTTCCATGTAGTCATTGATTGACTGAAATCCATTAAAGTGTGCTGAAATTGGTGCATGAAAGATGGGGGGGGGGGGGGTGTATATTTTATAAGGCTAACCAACCTCTATATTTAAATCATATAATGTATGATTTATATAATACATCATTTACAACAATAACACAATAGCGGACCCAGAGGAAAGCTACAGAAACACATGTACACCCTCGGAGATATTATCACTGGTTGGAATTTATGGCAAACCACTTAGCCACCAAGGTGCTACCAAGCAGATGACTATTATAATAATCATAAATCATAAATAATAATTATAATGCTACCCTAAATGTGTATAAATTATTAATACCTATAAATATAAACACATTTTGCATATTCATTAGCAGGATTTACATTAAGCTAATCATATTTACATACATTTAAAAATGGATGTAACCAAGGCACTTGGTTAAGAAGTTCAGTAATGGCAGTCCCCGCAGTCCTCGAATTCCAGACAAGCTTGTTTCTGTCATTTAATGGAAGGAAGAAGAATCGGGGAAGCTCAATGCTAATGATCTTTCACCGGAGCCAGTCTGTGCTGAAATAACAGCTTATTTGATATTTAGAATGATTAATGCTGCTGCTCCCTACAGGCTCAGAAGACAGGCACTAGAAGAAGCCCAAGAGACTAGTAGTGATGGCCTTCAGATTCAGGACAAAGCTAGATTCGACCTGGATCTTGCTGTTTCGATCTGGTTTGCCTCATAATGAATACCAACAAGATCTGGGTCAAATTATCCAGCAAGCTGGCAATAACAAAGCTGGAAAATGGCAAGTGGCATGCCAGCCACCACTATAGGTGAACGGGTATAGGTGTCCCTGGGACCCCTTACCAGTTCATAGAAATGAAATGAATAAATAATAATAAAAATTATTTTAGTGGTAAAATAAAAAAAAACTCACGTTCGCCATCTTCCTTGTTCGTGTGTTGGGGGTTTCCTCATAGGCCCTTATTTATGAAGGAATAGCGACAGGTAGCGACTGGTGAGCGGCCGGTAATGACGGGCCCCGCCACGAGAACGCCGGCTCCCCACCACAATCACACATTTATCAAGCCAATCCTGCTTAGCGACTGAGATAGCGCCATATAGCGACTCATTCATCATTCCAGCCTCAGCCCACAGCGCCAGCGTCCGACCTTGAACAGCGACAGGTATGACCTCTCGCTACCTAGCGCGCTCCAATGCATTTCAATGGAACAATCTTTAAATATTAATAATTAATTGTTATTAATGTTTTTTTTTTTTTTTTTTTTTTTAATGTGAAAAATTCTGTGACCACTTCTGCCATTTTAGATTATTTTTTTAAGGGAAAAAAAATTGTACAGAATTGATATTACAGGTCTGATATTAATGTATTCATATTACTAAATTATTTAAAATAATTTTTTTTTTTGGGTTTCCAAAAATATGGTGGTTTGGGGGTTAAAAAACTACTTTTAACAAATCGCCTCCAGTGCTCTGGGGTTTAACCCTTTAAGTTTAAACCCCATTTTGCACTATTTTGCGCTCCCCATGTTCAACTGTGGTTTTTGAAGGGATTTCCAGGGATTTCCCAGGAAAGTGATATATTGTTTTTTTCCACAGAGTCTGGGCTTTAACATGAAATGTCTTGTTTGTCAATTTTTAGGTGTATTCTCAATATTTTTGGATGAAATATGTGCAAAAAAACCCCCAAAAAACTATTTTTTACAATTTGTAGTGTTTCTTTGTAATAAAAAATGTAAGTTTCTCACTAAAATCTTATTGCGCGTGAAACACCAATTTATCCCGGTTACAGCGGTACCACATATGTATTGGTAGACACCCTTTCCTGCCCAGGCGACTCCCCCAAACTGAAACAACGCTTTAGGAGATTTTCAGATAAAATACAACTATGCTACGCGCTAAGCGCACCTTGCAGTTTTTCAAGAAAAACAACCCTTTACATTTGAAATACCCCCGACAAACTATATATTCTCTGGAAGTACACACCTCAAGCTTTCTAGACGTACCAGGTTTGTTGACATGGGTGCAGTTTTCTGGAGTTAACCCCTCAATATATTCTTTGGTTGCACAGGGTTTCCCTAAAAAAGAATAAAAATGCAGAATCAAAACCACATTTTCCTAAAAAAAACTATATGGAAACAAGAAAAAAACTGAAAATCTGAAAAAGCAACATGCCCCGAACAGAACAATACCCAGCATGCATAGGTCCTGTCAAGGGAAGAGTTGCCAAACACACCAAAGTAAAGCATGTGCGTAACAGCAATTTTACTTCAAAATTTCAGCTCTGCAGACAATGTGCACACCTTGTGCTTTTTCTACCAAAACAAGCCTTTACATTTGGAATATCCCCCATAAACCATATATTCCCGGAAAGTACACATTTTAAGCTTTCTAAGCGTACCCAGCTTGTTGTCGTGGACTCATCTTTCTGGAAGTAATCCCTTGAAGAATTCTTAGGTTGCACAGGGTTTCACAAGAAAATGTATAAAAAAGCCGAATAAAAAACACCTTTTCCTAAAATATCAATATGCAAATAAGAAAAAACAAGCTAAATCTGAAAGCGCAAGGTCCCCCGAGCAGAACAATACCCAACATGCATAGGTACTATTAACCCTTTTAATTGCCAGCCTACTTGAACTTTTGTCACCCTCTGTTGGTCATTTTTCCCCATTTTGCGCCATGTTTAACCGTGATTTTTGCTGGAATTTCCTGGAAAATATATATATATATTTTTTTGCAGCAGAGTGTAGGCTTTAACATTAAATGTCTTGTTTGTAATTTTTCTGCTGTTTTTTAAATATTTTTGCGTAAAAAAAACAAAAAAATTAATAAAATAATATTTTTTAAACAATTGTCTCCTTTATTTTAAATAAAACATTTGTTTTAGTAATGAAAACCATATTGCATGTGATAGCCCCATTTCTCCCGATTACAACGGTACCACATATGTATCGATAGCCCCCCATTCTTGCCCAGGAGACCCCCCCAAACTGAAAATAGCACTTTATAACATTTAAAAACAAAATACTACTATCCACACTATAAACGCAAGGGGTTAATTTAAAAAGAAAATGACATAGGGACCCCCCTCCCAGGGGTGGGGGGACCCCGTTTGTTTTGGAATTTTAAGGGTTAGGGTTAGGCTAAGCCTAACCCTAACCCTTAAAATTAAAGAAAAAATGACATAGGATCCCCCCTCCCAGGGGACCCCATTTTTTGGGGGGAATTTTAAGGGTTAGCGTTAACCTAACCCTAACCCTTAAAGTGGACCAACACCCAGGATTTTCACTATCCTGGGTTTTGTTCCACTTCCGCGGGGGTGCCCCGCTGCATGAAACCCCCGAGAAAGGTATAAAAAACTCACCTCACCCCGCTCCTACGGCGCATGCGCGAGCGCTCGTCCAATCAGAGCGCTCAGAGCCGCTGTGGTATGCACGGACAAGGGACGGACAACCACAGCAGCTCCGAGCACGCTGGCAGCCGCATCTCGAGCTTCCCTCTAACAGGGAGCGTGCCCGCGCCGGCCATTCACAAACGGCGCCCTGCTAGACAGAAGCGTGAGAGGTGGCGGAGGCCCGCGCATGCATCGTTGGAACGGGGATAAGGTAAGGCGAATGGGGCGTCCTGGGGGGTTTCACACAGCGGGGCATCCCGATTTCGGATGCCCCACGGTGAGGGATCTGATCGGCCCTGGAATCTTATAGATTCCCGTGCTGATCAGCCTGGGTGTTGGTCCACTTTAAAAAAAAAAAAAAAGAAAGACGTAGCATCCCGGGAAGGGGGGGGGGGGGGCCCAATTTTTGGCAGAATTTTAAGGGTTAGGCTAACCCTAACCCTTAATTTTTTTTTAAAAAATGAAGTAGGGTCCCCCCCCCCCCGGGAGGGGGGACCCTACGTTATTTAAAAAAAAAAAATTAAGGGTTAGGGTTAGGCTAACCCTAACCCTTAAAATTAAAAAAAAAAAATGACGTAGGGTCCCCCCTCCCAGGGGGGGGGGACCTCATTTTTTTTTTTAATTTTAAGGGTTAGGGTTAGGGTTAGGCTAACCCTAACCCTTAAAATTCAAAAAAAAAAATGACGTAGGGTCCCCCCTACCCGTCATAACCAGCCCGGGACCAGCTATGGGGGCTTGTAGGCACAGAGTGGGGGGGCCAGCTTTTGTGGCCCCCCCACCCTGCAGCCTACGAGCCCACATACCCTATGTGGGCCCGGGCTCTTCTGCCCCCCCTGGCCTTTGGGGAGGCAGGTAATAGGGGATGCCTCGTGAACTGGTATAAGGGGTCTCATGGACCCCTTACCAGTTCACAAGGGGTTAACAGTAAAAATAAACACACTGACACTTTAATAAAAAAATTTTATTAAAAAATAAAAACTTTTTTTTTACTTTACTTACCTCCGATCGTCAGCTCCTTTGTCCCTCGATGTGTTGACAGATGTGATCATGCTGGCTGCAGTAGCAGAGGGGCAGGTGATGATCTGATCACCTGCCCCTCTGCTCCTGTGGCCAGCATGATCGCATCTGAATGAACAACAGCCGGGAGCCAGGACGACACCCGGTGAGTGACGTCACAAAGGGGGCGGGACTTCGAGACGGGATCACGATAAGCCCCGCCCCCAAAGGGACGGAGCTTGAGCGGGGGACGCGATAAGCCCCACCCCCAAAGGGGCGGGGCTTATCACAAGATGGCGGCGCCCGTCGGAGCAGGAGGGGGGAGAGCCCTTTCAGGCTCTCCCCTGAAGCTGAAGAGCCAGGGGGGGCGATCGGAGGCCCCCCCAGTGAAGAAGAGACCTGTCGGGAGGCAGCGCGACCTAAGGTAAGTGAATGTCATTTTTTTTTTTTTTTTTTTTTTACACAGATAGCAGCTGCTGCCGAACGGGGGGGGCACTATTCCGGGGGCTCTCCTGGAGCCATCCGAGACCCCACGGGGGATCGGATGGCACCAAATTAAAGAGAAGACCCGGCCGGATCTAACGAGGGGTCAGGTGAGTATTTTTATTTATTTTTTTGCCCACTAGCAGGGGTAGATGCCAGGCACGTGAATTTTACGTGGCTGGCACTTAAGTCCAGGAGAAGCAACCACGTAAAATTTACGTGGCTGGCATTTAATGGGTTAAACATGCATTTCACAGCGCTTGAATTTTTTGAGAGTGATTTTTTTGATGAATATGGTGGAAGCCGGTCGCTCTGACCAGTCGCTATCATGCGCACCCATACATCGCGGAACCTTGTCAAATAGCGACTCGTAACCTTGTATTCAACATTAGACCACGCGGACTGAGTCGCTGTCAACAACCGAACAACGGCCAAGCACAGCGACTACTAGCGGGCGCTGTGAAAATACAGCTACAGTCGCTCAACTGTCGCTACATGTCCCTATAAATAAATCAGCCTCCCCGTGTCAAATTCTTTATGCATGTAAGCGTCTGTTATTCTGTTGGAATCTTCAAGCTAGAGCCATGCCCACCTCGGAGGGAACGCTTTTATACCACAGAGGTGAAGCCTTTGTGGAATCCCCTCCTCGCATTTGGATAATGATGTCACCGGACGGAAAGGACATGGAGGGGATTTCCTGGGAAAGTCACATGACTGTGTATAAAAAGAGCTTATTAGAGCTGCATATTCTCTTAGAAGCAAATATGGCCACCAATCTGGGAAGAACTACATAAAAAAATTGGAACCACTTAATGTTCCTGAATGTAAAATTGCAAAAGATTCAGAGAATCTGGAAAAACTCATGTACACAAGACCAATGGTCAATATTCAATGCTCATGATCAACAGCGGTATAGTCTCTCAGAAGCAAAGATGGTCAGAGGTGCACCAATCTGTGAAAAACAGCTTTAAAAAATTTAGAACAACAAATGTTCCTAAACATAAAATTGCTAA
Source organism: Gastrophryne carolinensis (assembly GCA_027917425.1). Lineage (NCBI taxonomy): Eukaryota > Metazoa > Chordata > Amphibia > Anura > Microhylidae > Gastrophryne > Gastrophryne carolinensis. The sequence continues at coordinate 51,622,212 of CM051242.1, read as the reverse complement.
AACTTTGAATATTCTGCCATCTACAATACATACTGTCATCAAAAAATTCAGAGAATCTATAGAAACCCATGTACGCATGTACAAGACAAGACCAATGGTCAATATTCAATGCTCATGATCAACAGGACCTCAGATAGCACGGCATTAAAAACAGGCATGAATCAGTAATGCAAATCGCTGCATGGGCACAGGAATACTTCCAGAAATCATTTTCTGTGGACACAGTTCATTGTACAATCCACAAATGAACGTTAAAATTGTATCATACAAAGAAGAAGTCACATATCCACACAATATAGAAACACCACAGTCTTCTCATGGACAAAGCTTGTTTAAAATGTACTGAAGCAAAATGGAAAATTGTTCCATCGTCATGTGAATGAAAATGTAATTTTTTTTTAGAGCAGGGGACTAAAGAAAAGAACTTGTTGTCAGCACAAAGTTCTAAAGCCTGCATATGTGCATCCTGTATACGTTACAAAAAACTCATTTATTGAAGAATATTGCACTCATAGATACAGCACACACAGAAAAATAGGATATACTAAAAAAATCACAACGTTGTGATATTAAAAATAGGGCCCCCCCCCATGCCCATGCATGAACACCTCACAAATGCATCCACAGACACACCACCACTATCCACCTAGAGCCAAACACCTAATGTGTTCACATAAATCTGCTGCAGCTACAACGTTGGGCGCCAAGATTGGAAATGATGCTCCTCAGGTGTTATGTAATGTTCAGCATACAGACCCTCAGGTCTAAAGGAGGGACGGCCTAAGACTGTATCCTGGGGCACTCAGGGGTTAACACTTTTGCATACAGGCAGATGTTTGCTATATCACCCGTGCTGACTGATGCACTACCCCTGTAATAAGTGCATAGCTTGATAGTCCCTTTAGTTATACATCATAGCGTCACCGGCCGTTTATCTCCTCCTGATAAACATTCCATAGATATGTACTTCATGTATTTTTCACAGGCGTAGGGCAGGCAAGGCAGCACTAAATATATGTTCAGCAGGTTGTACACACGCCACGCAGACGCGCGTCATATTCATATGCAGGCAAGCGAGATTATGCAGTCCGTGGGGCCAGCATAGACAGGCATACACTGTGCGCAAGCTATAAATTGATACCTCGCGCTGCCGTCACCAGCGTAATAGCTCCCGCTCAGTCACTTCACTGCTTCTGGAGGCACACATCATGGCGCATGCGTCCTACCTTAAACGTCCGTGCTCTCGCCGCCACATAATGCCTTCCACTGGTACTTGCCAGACGTTCCTGTGTAATGGCTGCTGGGAGCAAACATCCACCCAACACTCGGGCGCTCCTACATACGCGAGCCCAGGTCCAGCAAACCGGCAGAGGGTGGTGGAGGGACACGTGGTGAGGTGGGGGCGCCCTCGTCCGACGCGCGTTTCACCCCGCCCACGGGGCTTCGTCAGGGTGCCCCGTGGGCGGGGTGAAACGCGCGTCGGACGAGGGCGCCCCCACCTCACCACGTGTCCCTCCACCACCCTCGCTTGCCTGCATATGAATATGACGCGCGTCTGCGTGGCGTGTGTACAACCTGCTGAACATATATTTAGTGCTGCCTTGCCTGCCCTACGCCTGTGAAAAATACATGAAGTACATATCTATGGAATGTTTATCAGGAGGAGATAAACGGCCGGTGACGCTATGATGTATAACTAAAGGGACTATCAAGCTATGCACTTATTACAGGGGTAGTGCATCAGTCAGCACGGGTGATATAGCAAACATCTGCCTGTATGCAAAAGTGTTAACCCCTGAGTGCCCCAGGATACAGTCTTAGGCCGTCCCTCCTTTAGACCTGAGGGTCTGTATGCTGAACATTACATAACACCTGAGGAGCATCATTTCCAATCTTGGCGCCCAACGTTGTAGCTGCAGCAGATTTATGTGAACACATTAGGTGTTTGGCTCTAGGTGGATAGTGGTGGTGTGTCTGTGGATGCATTTGTGAGGTGTTCATGCATGGGCATGGGGGGGGGCCCTATTTTTAATATCACAACGTTGTGATTTTTTTAGTATATCCTATTTTTCTGTGTGTGCTGTATCTATGAGTGCAATATTCTTCAATAAATGAGTTTTTTGTAACATATACTGCTTTGTAGTTCAACTTATACTTGGATCTATCAAGCCAGCGCCCTTAAGTAACCGCGTGGGTTAGTGTACTTAGATATTGGTCAAATTGGTTAAAGGGACGCCATACATTTGTATTGGCAGTGCTTGTGATGAATTAACTTGGAGTCTCCTTGTTTTTATTTTTTCTTTGTGGCATCCTGTATACCACCCAAAATATCAGCTCTGCCCCCCTCCCCAAGCATGCCTGCAGTCCAGATCTTTCACAGATAGAAATTTGCTGCATCATAAAATGAAAAATCTAGCATTTAAGAATGAGGACTGTAATCCTACATCTGACAAGAATGGGATAACGTTCTACTCCCAAAACACCAGCAATCATTCTCCTTACTTCCCAGACTGTGCTAAAAAGTAGAGGATAGGCAACACAAGTTGAGGGGTGTTATCTGGCAGGCTGGTTCATTACTAACGCCAGGTAGTGACAGATGAGCGTCTGTAGAGTGGATTTCAGAGCGTCCGCTAGTAGTCGCTGGGCTTGGCCATGGATCATTGTTTTAGAGCGCCTCAGTCGCTGTCCGGCATAGATGAATATCATGTGAGAGTCGCAGTACTACACTGTATGGGACCGAATGTAGTTGTAGCCCATAGCGCCGGAAGCTGTGTGATTGAAGGCTGTTTTTGAACATGTATCCACTAGTAACAAAGCGAAAACATATGGAATTGCATTGTTATTACAATGTAACATGAACACTTTAATACCAGACATGTAAGGACAATTCTGCATAAAAATATTATTAAAAGTTTTCAAAAATGTCATTCGTCTTGCCCAGGATACATGTCAGAAGTTTTGAGAATTTTTTTAAAGAAAAAAAAAATTGGGATCAGGAAAGGGATTTAAGGATCGTCCATAGAAATGTACGGGAGAGCGCTAGATAACGACAGGTAAGACATGGAGTTCTGCAAGGATGAACGCCGGCGCTGTACACTGAGCCTGGGATAATGATGAATCGTACACTACATGGCGTTGTTCTAGTCGCTCACCAGATTCGGCTTCATAAATGTGTAATTGCATGCCGTCTCGGGCGTTCACCTGCCGCTACCTGGTGCTATCCCTTCATGAATAAGGCCCAAAGTCTATCTGTCTTACTTTTTCCTTAAATGAAGTAGAAAAATGTCTAACATTACAGCCGCACAAAATTCTTTTTGTGTCTCCTTGATGCAGCCAACTCCACTGCCAAGGCCACGCCCACCTGGCATTTAGAACAATACCGGCGACCCCAGGGGTTTCACATGGGGGCATACTGGACTCCTGGACTGCACTGCATGGCTTTTGAGGTGCTTTACAGGGATTTTTCTGTCAAACTTTATAATGATTTGCCTAGAAGTCTACTTAATGCAATGTCTCATTGTGTCTCTTTGCTCTGGTCACAAAATAAAGATTTATTTTTAAACTAATAGGTAAATTTTTCTTGATTAGTGTGTTGTGTGTGTGTCATGTGTGTGCCTGGCTAGGACACCTGTTGCAAAAATATATGTTGAAAATATCAGAGCAGCCTGGCATAGCAGATTCAGAAATAATGATAACCTTTATTTATATAGCGCCAACATAATCTGCAGCATTTTAGAATCATAAACTGTGTTATAAGTTCATTTTTCTTGATTAGTGTGTGTGTGTGTGTGTGTGTGTGTGTGTGTGTGTGTGTGTGTGTGTGTGGTGTGTGTGTGTGTGTGTGTGTGTGTGTGTGTGTGTGTGTGTGTGTGTTGTGTGTGTTGTGTGTGTGTTGTGTGTGTGTGTGTGTTTTGTGTGTGTGTGTGTGTGTGTGTGTGTGTGTGTGTGTGGTGTGTGTGCCTGGCTAGGACACCTGTTGAAAAAATATATGTTAAAATATCAAGGCAGCTGATGCAGAAATAATGATAACCTTTATTTATATAGCGCCAACATAATCTGCAGCATTTTACAATCATAAACTGCGTTATAAGTTCATTTTTCTTGATTAGTGTGTGTGTGTGTGTGTGTGTGTGTGTGTGTGTGTGTGTGTGTTGTGTGTGCCTGGTTAGGACACCTGTTGGAAAAATATATGTTAAAATATTAGGGCAGGTGATGCAGAAATAGTGATAACCTTTATTTATATAGCACCAACATACTCTGCAACGCTTTACAATCATAAACTGTGTTAAACAGCAGTTTGCTGTTAGATAGACACACTATACATTGGAGGGTGTCACCAAAAACCAGTATAATGCAGCACACTTGCGCATTACATGGCGAGCCCTGGCACACTGTGGAAACATTAGTAAATCAGGCTCTTTATGTATACTTATACTATATTAAGGCTTATTTTGTCACTAGTGTGCTTTGATTCTAGCTGCTTGTTCCCATTCTATGGCAGTACAATTGTTGTATGGAATGTATCCCGGAATGGCTCCCCTAGCTGGTATGGATTAGGCTGGCTGCCGTCCAAGGCATTGCTATGTAGAATAGATCTATATGCCCGCTCCCTGATTAACAGTGTTTCTTTGTGCTAGGAATGCTAACTCCAGCCAAGTTCAGTTACACAGCGGAGGTGAGAAAGTGAATGTTAATGGAGGTGGATGGACTCCATGGGTTAACATGAAGGATGGCTGTGCGTCCCCCCACTCATATCCAGGAAAACAAAGGTGCTTTATAAACATCTGTTCCATTTTTACAGCAGAGTTCCCATTGCTTTGCTGTAGCACCCTACACAGACCCTTTTTTACCATTAGACTAAACTTCATTTTAATGCTCTACATATTTCTTTATAAATGAATAGACTCAAAATGTGCTTTTCAATAGAAACTTATTATGTTCCTGGAATCCGAGACCTTGTATTACAAAATTCATTAAACAAATGGAAGGAAATGAAAACTAAAGGGAAATTATAGCCAGAAGGGGAAAAAATAAATATAGCCGGACTTTCCAAATGCATGATAAAGGCCAACTTCTACTTTTTAATAATACAATCATGGTGTTTTTTAGAGTATTGTGTACTACTGGCTTATAAATACCCAAATAACTGCCATTTCAAGTAGCTGTGCGTTCTCTTCCACTGGTGCATCTGTCACATGGCAGGTCAGAGTCATTGGAACATATAACTATAATGAGCTTTTAAAGTGGATCAAAACCCAGGATTTTGACTATCCTGGGTTTTGGTCCTTGCCCCCAGCTCTGTGAAACCCCCTAGGTAACCCGAGCAAACTCACCTTTTCCCAGTCCAACTATGCATTTTCCCGTTTACCGGGCACTGTGAACAACACAACTCAGAGAATACACCAGTGAATAAACACTATATTAGTGGCTACCATGTGAGTGACTACACACACATGCCCTGAGCGGTAAACTCAGCACCCGGGGAGCAATTGGGGGTGTCCAATCAGCGCGCTTGGATCCACTCGAGCCCCTTTATCCAGGAGCTTGTCTAATGTGAGCTGATCTGAGTGCACTGGCAGCTGTATCCCTCGCTACCCTCTAACAGTAAGCGGGCCCGCGCCGGCCTGGCGCAGGCTCGCGCATGTGCCATTGAACCTGGAACAAAGGTGAGTTTTTGGGAAACCTGGGGGGTTTCACACAGCAGGACATGGAGTCTTATAAACTCCAGGGACATCATTTTTACAGTGAGTTAAGAATATTTTTTATTTCAATTTGGAAATTACAGTGTCCTATGGGCTAAGCAGAATACTTTCCATACCAAATAGTGCTCAGTTGTTTGTAAAATTCTAAAAAAATAACCATACCTCATTTGAAAAATAATCTATCTCATCTGTAAAAAGGCTTCATCGCAGGTACAAGAGCTTTTTTTGGGAAAAACTGGAACAAAATTTTAATTACACTTTTTTGTGTGATAAAATGAAAAAGATGCGGGTTGCAATTCACACCTAAAGCACAGTGCTGGTGCATCATGCTTTACCAAATAATTAGCATGACCCCCATAATCAAGTTGATTCAGCACGGGTTGCGAAACTCTCAGTTCCATGTGAGAGCATTCTTGCACAAGAGTATTCTCACTTTCTCGCATAATTCAGGGGACACATGCAAGACAATTATTCTGATTCATAGCCTGCCCGTGAATGCTTGTTTTTTTCGGGAACTGATTTCGGAAACTGGGAAACTGCGAATGCTCGTATTATTCGAAATAGTCTCGGAAGCCGAGTTTTTACCTGTTTTCGTGTGTAACTTGCTGTGGATCCCATCATTCTCGTGCCGTGTCCTTCTGTGGCTTTTCAACGAACGCCTTTTTGATATTTACCAGTTATTTTAACCCTTCTATTAACAGCCATGTAAAATTTATGTGGCTGCCTCTCCAACTGTTAAACGCCAGCCACGTAAATTTTACGTGCCTGACTTTGCCCCCTGCTAGCGCATAAAAATTTAAAACAAAAGCACTTACCTGACCCCTCATTCGATCCGTCTGGGTCTCCTCTTCAGCCTGGGGGGCTCTGATCCCCTGTCGGGGCTCCCCCGGCTGCAGGAGAAGGCCCGGAATAGGGCATGAGATCCCTATACCAGTTCACAAGGCTGGGGGCTGGCAAGTCACCTGCGCTAGCGGGTGACTTGCCATTAACCCCCGGCACCCCAATTATCTGCCTCCCCAAAGCCCGGGGGGGGCAGAAGAGACCGGGCCCACACAGGGTATGTGGGCTTGTAGGCTGCAGGGTGGGGGGCCACAAAAGCTGGCCCCTCCACTCTGTTCCTACAAGCCCCCATAGCTGGTCCCGGGCTTGTTATGACGGGTAGGGGGGACCTACACCATTTTTTTTTTTATTTTAAGGGTTAGGGTTAGCCTAACCCTAACCCTTAAAATTGCCCCCAAAAATCCACCCCCCCCCCCCCCCTGGGAGGGGGGACCCTATGTCATTTTTTTTTTATATTAACCCCTTATGCTCTGTCGCCCAGCAGCTATAAAATGCTTCCAGCAGCAGCAGGAGAGCAGAAGCCAGAGTAATCAGCGTGGGACACAGTGCCCAAGGATGGATGGGAGGTAAGTATAAAAAAAAATAAACAAATAAAATATTTTTTTATCCATGTGTCTGTGTGTTTTTTTTACATGCAACCCCTTGTGAACTGGTAAGGGGTCCATGAGACCCCTATACCAGTTCACAAGGCTGGGGCAAGGCTGGGGCAAGTCACCTGCGGCTAGCGGGTGACTTGCCATTAACCCCCGGCACACCCAATTACCTGCCTCCCCAAAGCCCAGAGGGGGGTAGAAGAGCCCGGGCCCACAGAGGGTATGTGGGCTTGTAGGCTGCAGGGTGGGGGGATCACCAGAGCTGGCCCCTGCACCCTGTTCTACAAGCAGCCATAGCTGATCCTGGGCTGGTTATTTTGGGTAGGGGGACCCTCATGTCATTTTCTTTTTAAATCAACCCCTTATATTTATAGCGTGGATAGTAGTATTTTATTTGTAAATGTTATAAAGTGCTTTTTCATTTTGGGGGGTCTCCTGGGCAAGAATGGGGGGGCTATCGATACATATGTGGCACCGTTGTAATCAGGAGAAATGGGGCTTTCACATGCAATATGGTTTTCATTAATAAAACAAATGTTTTATTTAAAATAAAGGAGACAATTGTCTAAAAAATATTATTTTATTTATTTTTTTGTTTTTTACGCAAAAATATTTGAAAAACAGTAGAAAAATTACAAACAAGACATTTCATGTTAAAGCCTAAACTCTGCTGCAAAACATATATGTATATTTTCCTGGAAATTCCGGCAAAAATCACGGTTAAACATGGCGCAAAATGGGGAAAAAATTACCTGTCAACGGAGGGTGACAAAACTTCAAGTAGGCTGGCAATTAAAAGGGTTAATAGTAACTATGCATGTTGGGTATTGTTCTGCTCGGGGGACCTTGCGCTTTCAGATTTAGCTTGTTTTTTCTTATTTGCATATTGATATTTTAGGAAAAGGTGTTTTTTATTCTGCTTTTTTATACATTTTTTTGTGAAACCCTGTGCAACCTAAGAATCCTTCAAGGGATTACTTCCAGAAAGATGAGCCCACTACAACAAGCTGGGTACGCTTAGAAAGCTTAACACGTGTACTTTAAGGGAATATATGGTTTGTGGGGGGTATTCCAAATGTAAAGGCTTGTTTTGGTAGAAAAAGCACAAGGTGCGCACTTTGTCTGCAGAGCTGAAAATTTGAAGTAAAATTACCGTTACGCACATGCTTTACTTTGGTGTGTTTGGCAACTCTTCCCACAGTAGCTGTGCATGCTGGGTATTGTGCTGTTCGGGAGATGTTGCTTTTTCAGATTTTCAGTTTTTTTCTTGTTTGCATATAGTTTTTTTTTAGGAAAATGTGGTTTTGATTCAGCTTTTTTATTCTTTTTTTAGGGAAACCCTGTGCAACCAAAGAATACATTGAGGGATTACTTCCAGAAAACTGCACCTATGTCAACAAGCCTGGTATGCCTAGAAAGCTTGAGGTGTGTATACTTCCAGAGAATATATAGTTTGTCGGGGGTTTGTAAAGGGTTGTTTTTCTTGAAAAACTGCAAGGTGCGCATAGGAAAGTGTGTCTACCTATGCATATGTGGTACCGCTGTGACCGGGAGAAATTGGGATTTCACACGCAATAAGATTTTATCGACAAACTTACATTTTTTATTACAAAAAAACACTACAAACTGTAAAAAATAGGTTTTTTTGCACATATTTCCTCCAAAAATTTTGAGAATACACCAAAAAAATGACAAACAAGACATTTCATGTTAAAGCCCAGACTGCTGAAAAAAACAATATATCACTTTCCTGGGAAATCCCTTCAAAAATCACAGTTGAACATGGGGAGCCAAAATAGTGCAAAATGGTCTGGCAAGAAAGGGTGACAAAATCTCAAGGTAGGCTGGTGGTTAAAGGGTTAATGTGCTACCTATGGTAGTCTGCATGTATTTGCACATGCTCACCTTTGTCCTACTGCTGGCACCTAGGGCATCCCATGTAGTCTGCATATCCTTGCACATACTTACCTTTGTCCCCCCCCCCGCTAGCACCTAGGGCATCCCATGTAGTCTGCATGTCCTTGCACATACTTACCTTTGTCCCCCCCCTGCTGGCACCTAGGGCATCCCATGTAGTCTGCATGTCCTTGCACATACTTACCTTTGTCCCCCCCTGCTGGCATCTAGGGCATCCCATGTAGTCTGCGTGTCCTTGCACATACTTACCTTTGTACCTTGGTTGCCATGGTGTTCTGTTTGAAGCCTCTGTTTGTTTGGTTTACGTCTGCTTTATGTAGTTGCATGGAAAACACACCATCACTCAGCATTAAACTTTAACACTCTTTGTTTATCAAAATGTTTTTTGGTATGAACTTTTCTCTTTATTTATTTACCCAAAAATATAAATTATCTATATAAAAAAATGTTTTTTCCTGGGACCGACATGGCTCCCGCAAAGAGAAAAAAAATATACATTACCACTTATTTGTCCACATGTGTGAAGTTATGGTTGGAGATTACCCGCAACATGATGGGGGTGGGGACAGCACCCAAGGATAGTGCCCAGGCTAAGAAAAAGTGGGACGACCTGAAGGTGGTGGTTTGTTGGAAACTGACGGGCTTAGGGATAAGTGCTGAACATAGACAGGGGGCTGCTTGTACAGAAAATATTGGACAACTCACTTAAGCCACCCTTTCCTTTGTTTGAATCAAGCTTGAAAACTGGTGGGGGACTTCACAAAACCCTACAATTTACACATGCTGAGGAGTGGGTGTTGGCACCAAGGGCACTAATAGGTGGAATGTGCCCAACAGTGGTAAGACTTGTTAGCAGGGATTTTGAAGGGGCACATTTATGTTAAACTACCATTGCATTTACCTTGACTTTGCAGCAACACCTCAGCCAGCAGAACCTCGCCCACAAGATCCGCCACCTGCAGCCATATCTGGCCCCTCTGGTTTGGCTACCACCGAGAAAACTTGGCCCACCCACCAGCCAGCCACCAAGGGAGCAGAGTCCAGACAGTAAGGAGGTAAATAAATCAGCTTAATGGGCAAAGGGCAAGGGGCAGGGTGGAGGAGGAGGGTGAACCCAGGGAAAAGTTTAGTGCCTTGGTGGCTGTGTTGTAACATTGTGAAAAACTGGATGAAATTAATGAGCTGGAGGAAGGACACTCTTTACATCTGGATGAGACCCCCAATATCATCTGGACACCTCTGCTAGCTGCTGGCACCACAGACACTGGCCATCACCACTCCTCCTCTCTGCAGCTACAGCTTCATTCTGCTAATAGCAGCCCCACAAGCTCCACAGAATGCCCAGGAGGAAGACAGCCCCAGCCTGCATCCAGGTGTCACCTGTCTTTTGCAAGCCAGTGCCAAATCATGGAGGAAAACTGGTGGGCCAACAGCACCACTTTTTGGCAAAACACCAATAGATATTTTAAAGATGTACGACGGACCACCAGTTTGCTCCATGAAGACCTGGCTGCAGTGGTTGTGGAGCAGCAGTGCCACCACCAGCAGGTGGAGGAGCTGGTTGGGGCTCTGATGGAGGCCAACCAGGTTGCCCTTCAAAGGCTGCAGAGGCTTGAGGCACAGCAAGCTGCAAACACCCAAAGCCTGGCAACATCCCCCTAACCTGCCATACTGGACTTTGGGTTGAGGGGGGGTCCCAAAGCTTTAGTTATGCCAGGCAGGTACATTTTTATTGATCAATTCTCTGTTGACCTGCATCCACAGTTGTGACATAACCCAACAGCTTGTTAACATGTAACTGAAAAATAAATACCAAAAACTAGAACTTTGGATGTTATTTAATCACACCCAGACAATGTAAGGGATATAATTAATCACAAATGGCATAAGTGGTGAAAACAAATAAAATTCAAGAAAAAGAGTCCACCAAATGCTGCCGAAAGCTTTGTTCTGCACGGCTCTGGTTGCCACCATACAGAACCAAATATTAAGTATTACAATAGAGCAGGGCCGAACAAGCAAAAGGAAAGGCAGGATGCTCGGACTAAGCATTTGTAACTGCAACAGGGAGAAGGGGACATTCAAAGAGGGGCATGAGCACAGTAGAACTGATGGATGACAGGGAGACCAATTGGCTAATGCAATAAACTTGGACCAGTTACAAAAAGGGGGCACATAACAAAAGAAAAACACATTGCAAATGCAAAACAAGCAATAAGCAGGCAGATTCCCTCCAGCAATAAGCAGACTTACCTACAAGCCAACCACCAGTCAGCTCACCACTCTCAAAACAGGTGTATAAATTGGAACTCCTCAAGATAAATACATTGTGGGACAAGCCAGGGAATAGTCACTAGACTGGAAACATTAAATGACCAGCAAGAATAAAGTAAAACAAGGGCCAAATGGCACACAGGAAAGCTGTTAGGGAGGGGAAGCTAGGCTAGCCTTAAGAGAGGAGAGTGGCGTGCAAGGAGGAGCTATGTGGACCTAAACAGACTGAGCCCGGGGAAAGCTGTTTGGGGGTAAGGGAAGCTAGGCTTGCCTCAAGAGAGGAGAGTGGCCTACAAGAAGGAGCAATGTGGACAGAATGAGACACAGGTAAGTTGTTTGGGGTGAGGGGAAGCTAGGCTTGCCTCAAGAGAAGAGAGTGGGCAAGAAGAGGTGCTATGTGGACCTAAACATACCGTAACATATACTCCTGAGCAGCTGGGAGAACCAGGGCCACATGCGTACAATCGATGGCGCCCATGACACTTGGCATATTCACAATGTTGAAAAAAGCCCAACCTCACTGCGTTCCAGGCTGCCATGCTGTCAGGATACAAAAGTCTTAAAGGAGCCACAGCACTCAACCCTGTTAGCTTGCAGACCAGCCTACAATCTGTCTCTAAACTTGGTTAAAAACAGAGGGCTCGGTCACACACATCTGCAGAAGTATGCTTTAGCTGCACCACCAAGCGCCAAGGTGCCTCTGTGGGGTACAGTCCTAACTCTAATCTCTGAGAGCCCCATTTGGGACATACAATGCAATAGATAAATTGGGAGCAGGCTTACCTGAGGTTGCCCTAAACCTCAAGTGCAAGCCATGGAGTGGAAGGGTCAAAGACCTTGCAATACAGCCTAGACCCCACACCCCATGTGCTTGTACAAATTCAAAAGAAACAAAGGAGGGGTGGCAGCCGCTCAGACCATTTTATAACTAACCTGGGAGGTGCACGTTAGCAGGGCAATCAGGATACAAAAGTCTAAAAGGAGCCACAGCACTCAGCCCTGTTAGCTTGCAGGCCAGCCTACAATCTGTCTCTAAACTTGGTTAAAAACAGAGGGCTTGGTCACACACATCTGCAGAAGTATGCTTAAGCTGCACCACCAGCGCCAAGGTGCCCCTGTGAGGTGCAGTCCTAACTCTAATCTCTGAGAGCCCCACTTGGGACATACAATGCAATAGATAAATTGGGAGCAGGCTTACCTGAGGTTGCCCTAAACCTCAAGTGCTCTTTCCTATGCTGACAGGGAAAGAGATGTATTTTTCCTGCAGGACAGCCATGCCATCGAGAAATTTAGGCAGCCAAGCAATTTGATCATACCTCTAATTGCATGCCCCTTTCTTGTGGCGGGGGCCAACCATGGACCTCGCCACCAAGAGAAAGGTGGTTCAGTCGGGTCAATTCGAAAACCCGCTGATCGGTCATCTGATCGATATCCAGGCGACTGCATAAACCTAAGCTCTGGAAGGTACATGGTTAACAGCCCCCACTGCTGCAAATGCTCGTACTCTTCACAGAACCTGTCAAGGGGCTCCATCGTAAGTGCGGAGGATGTAGGTTGTATTTTCACTAGCAACAAAAGACCGTTCAAGTTGTCCCACTAGCAAAAATATTGCGTAAGATTGAATTGGAAACCTATGGCTTTTATAGGTCCAAAAACCCACAAATCAGGGCTCTGAATCCCGTGCAAGTTCAGGCAAAACAACTTGGTCACAAAAGCAAGGCTCTGAATCATCCGAATGGAAAAGAGAACAAATACACTCCTTTCACTGGCGGGAATGCCTGTGAGAGAGGCTCTAAGTCAGGCTGAATGAGCATGGTGAAAAAACTCACTTCTTTTTTAGGAGAGAAAAATTGCCATTCACATTCATTGTCTACCTTGGGGTAAAAATGTACACATGGTAGACAATGAAAGTCAATGGCAGTGTTCTCTCCTAAAAGAGAAGCAAGTTTTCTCACTCTGAATCGACTCCAATCTCTCACACCTGAAAACACATGAGAAAGCCATGGGAGAATTCTCCAGTAAGTAGTCAAATTATTTATGTGTGCGGTGTTATTTACAGTAGTTTGGATGAACTGGTAAGGGGGTCCAGAGGTACTTATAAACTGGCAGATGATATGCTGGTACCCCCACCCGATTTCCCACACTCCCGCTTGGGGCATCGGGTGTGTGCTCTTCCAGGAGTGCCCATGGAACCTTTGGAAGATAAAAGGACCAGTACCAAATTGTATAGGGTTTAGTATACTGGCAGGGCCAGGGGGAAGACGGTTGAGCTCTGAGCCCTGGGTTACCAGCCACTATGCCTAGTGCTGAGTCCAGATGGCTCTGGGAGGGGGGTACACTTTTTTAAACAAAAAATAAAATAACACTCCTGCATGTAAATTTCATTGAAAAAAAAATGCAACGTGGCTTTTTCAGTGAAAAAAAATACCATTTTGTGAAATACTCACCTGTAAAATGGGTATTATAAGTATGTCACACACCCCGCTTCAAGATATCCATAACATGTGGGTAATACCGACCTGAAGAGGGCGTTCTGCAGAGATGATAGGAAAAAGAAAGCCCCTCCCGGTCCATAAAAACCTGGGACCTCCCACTCATTACCCAGTATAAAGAAAGCAGTAAGGTAAGGGACCAGGAAGAGGCAAATATAAACCAAAGCAACGCAAAGTTCACAATATAAAGGATCCAGAATACAAGAAGGACGGGTGAAGCGGGGTGTGTGACATACTTATAATACCCATTTTACAGGTGAGTATTTCACAAAATGGTATTATTCTAAGTATGTCACACACCCCGCTTCAAGATATCCATAGCATGTGGGACATCCAAAAGCAGTGTCCATAAAAGGGCGGGGATCCAAAACAAGGCAACAAGGCACAACTTAAACCACAACAGCTTGCAGAACTTTGCGGCCAAAAACAGCATCCGCTGAGGCCCGAACATCAACCTTGTAAAACTTGGAAAAAGTGTGAACAGAGGACCAAGTAGCGGCCTTACAAACTTGCTCAACCGAGGCCTGGTGCTGAAAAGCCCAGGACGCTCCAACCGCACGAGTAGAATGAGCAGTAACACGAAAAGGGGGACTCCTCCCCTTAGCAGAATAGGCCCCAATGATGGCCTGACGAATCCATTTACTAATGGAAGACTTGGCAGGTGCCAAACCTTTCCTAGGCCCAGAGGGCACCACAAAAAAAGCATCAGTCTTACGAAAGGAAGACGTAACCACCAGATAGTATTTTACAACGCGAACTACATCCAAGGAATGCAGAGCCCTTTCCTTGTCGTTGCTAGGATTAGGACATAGAGAGGGCAGAACAATGTCCTGATTCAGATGAAAGGCAGAAACCACCTTAGGAAGAAAATCCGGCTTGAAACGAAAGACCACCTTGTCCTGATGCCTTTTGAAGTACGGAGCTTTAATGGACAAAGCTGCCAACTCAGAAACACGCCTAACCGAAGTGATAGCCACCAAAAACGCCACCTTTTGAGTAAGTGAAGACAAGGCAATCTCATTCAAGGGCTCAAACGGAGGACCCTGAAGAGCAGAAAGAACCAGGTTCAAATCCCAAACTGGAACCAAGGGCTTCCTAGGAGGCCGAACATGCGTAACCCCTTGGAAAAAAAGTCTTGACCAAGGGATGAAGTGCAAAGGACCTTTGAAAGAACACCGCCAGGGCAGAAACCTGCCCCTTCAAGGTACTGAGCTGGAGCCCCAGATCCAGACCATGTTGAAGAAACTCCAGAATCCTGGAAATTGAAAACTCCCTACACGGGAAAGACCTACCTTCACACCAGTCAATATAGGACCTCCAAGCCCTATAGTAAACGGTAGAGGAAGACCGCTTCCTGGCGCTAATAAGAGTCTGAATCACCGCATCAGAAAGACCTTCCTCCTTCAAGATGGAGGTTTCAGCAGCCACGCCGTCAAAGCCAGCGATGGTAAATTGGGATAGCGTAGCCAACCCTGGGTGAGCAGGTCCGGCAGCAGAGGCAGAACGAACTGATCCTCTGCCAGTCTTACCAGGTCTGCGAACCAAACCTGTCTTGGCCACCTTGGTGCCACCAGAATCGCCGACGCGCCCTCCAGGGCCAGCTTGCGCACCACTCTGGCTACCATTGGAAACGGAGGGAACAGGTAAAGAAACCCCAGATCCCTCCAGTTCAGAGACATGGCATCCACCGCCAGAGCCAGTGGATCCTGCGAGAGAGGAAGCTTGTGATTGTGACGAGAGGCAAAGAGGTCCACCGCCGGGAACCCCCACCTGAGGCAAATCGAGCGAAACACCTGGGGACTGAGAGACCAATCCCCCTGGCGAGAGGAGGACCTGCTCAGAGAGTCCGCCTCCGTGTTCTCCACTCCCGGAATGTAGACTGCTGAGATACACGGGACGTGGCTCTCCGCCCAGTCCAGAATCAAAGACACTTCCCTGAGGGCACTCCTGCTGCGAGTCCCTCCCTGGTGATTAATATAAGCAACCGCCATCCGATTGTCTGACCGAACCTGAACTGGCAGGCCCTGCAACTGATGAGTCAAGCGAAACAGAACCAACCTGATGGCTCTCAATTCCAGAACATTGATGGGCTTGTGAGCCTCCTGCGGGCCCCACAGACCCTGAAACTGAAGATCCTTCCAAACACCCCCCCCAACCTGACAGACTGGCATCCGTGGTGACTGTCTCCCAACACGGCGCCAGAAAAGATCTGCCCTTCAACAGGTTGACAGACCCCAGCCACCATTGCAGGGATCGACGAACCCGGGGGGTCATCTGGAAGGACTGATCCAACGATAGTGGAGACTTGTCCCAAACCGTCAACAGATGAAGCTGGAGCGTCCTTGTGTGAAACTGCGCAAAGGGAACTGCTTCGAATGAGGCCACCATCAACCCCACCAGCCTCATCCCTAGCCGGATGGCCGGACGAGGGGCCGACAAGAGAAGCCGAACCAACTCCTGAATCAAAAGAACCTTGGCCTGGGGCAGAAACACCCTGGCCTGCGAAGTATCCAGAGACATTCCCAGAAAGGTCACTACCCTGGACGGGGAAAGAGATGACTTGGGGTAGTTGATCACCCAACCGAATCTCTCCAGAGTGGATACCACCGTTCTGGTGTCCAACTCCGCTTGGCTGGAGGAAGAAGCCATAATTAGAAGATCGTCCAAATAGAGCACAATGCGGATACCCTGAACCCTGAGTAGAGCCATCACCCCCGCCAGCACCTTGGTGAACACCCGAGGAGCCGAGGTAAGACCGAAAGGGAGTGCCACAAACTGAAAGTGCCGATCCTCCACCACGAACCTGAGAAACCTCTGGTGTGCTGGAAAAATCGGAACGTGCAGGTAAGCGTCCTTGATGTCTATGGACGTCAGAAAGTCTCCCTGACGAAGAGAGTGGATAGCCGAATGCAGCGTTTCCATGCGGAACTTCCGCGGCCGGATGAACCTGTTGAGAAACTTCAGATCCAAGATGGGTCGGACCGATCCGTCCTTCTTGGGTACCGTGAACAGATTGGAATAAAAACCCCTGCCCTGGTCTGAGGAGGGCACTGGGCAAATGACAGCCATGTCCAGAAGATTCTCTACTGCCACCAGGAGTCCCTGCGCAGCCAGAGGTTCCGAAGGCACCCGAGACCTGAAAAATTTGGGAGGGGGCCGGAGCTCGAACTCCAGCTTGTAACCGGAAGACACCACTTCCCAGATCCATCTGTCCGAGACTTCCTGATCCCAGACCTGGGAGAAGTGTCGCAGCCGTCCCCCCACCCGCATGGGTGAGGGTGCCCCCTCATTGCTGAGCTGGCTTAACCGCAGGTTTGGGCTTAGAGCCCCAACTGTAGCCTGGACGGGCACGTCCTCTGCCCCTATTCCCGGAATCTCCTCTGGAGGAGGGGAAAGCAAATCCCCTGCCAGATCTGGCCCCCCCGAAAGGAAGGGGTAAAGGAAGGCGTCCCCCGAAAGGGACGGCGTTGTTTCTTGCGTTGGGGTAACCTACCACCCTTGGTGACAGAATCCAATTTCTCTCCAAAGAGCCGCAATCCAACAAAAGGTAGAGCCGTCAGCGACTTTTTGGATATAAAATCAGCCGCCCACTGGCGCAACCAAACCGACCGCCGAATAGTCACCAGCAGAGCCGACGTCCTACCACACATCATCAAGGTGTCATCCAAGGCGGCTAATACAAATGACAAAAACAACTCACACCTTTTAAGGGCAAGGAACTCGTCACTACCCGGACGAAGCCTGGAAGAAGTCAACAGGTCCCTGACCACGGACCTGGCAGCCACCACCATCAGCGCCGAAGCACAAACAGGCCGCATGGCTGACCCGACGCTGGCAAAGCCGTGACAAGCCATCTGGTCAATGCGTTTGTCCTCTCCGTCTTTGAGGGTGGAACAATCGGGATTATTTAACACAGAAGTGTTGGACAACCCCAAAACCGGTGCATCCACCTCGGGGGGGATGCCCAACGCTTAACGGTATCCGAAGGGAAGGGATACTTCTTATCCCACCCCTGAGGAATACCAGGGAGCCGAGCCGGCCTGTCCCATTCCTTAGCAATAATTTTGTCAAAGTGCTTTTGATTAGGAAATTCCAAGCGTGGCCTGGATTCCTCGAAAAACTCACCCTTCTGCTGCGGAGCCTCCTCAGGAGGAGAAATAGCCAAAACCTCAAACATCTGAGCCAGAGCGTTAGGAGTATCCGAGGATCTCCCCAAGTCCCCAAGCTCAGCATCAGTGCCAACAAACTGCTGATCGTCTGAATTATCAGAATCCTCATAAACCTCCCCTTCCTCCAGCGGGGAATAATCAGAGTAATCTAGATTATTAAAATCATCAAGGTCATCCACCGGCGGAGCCGGCGACAAGTGCTTTCTCTTAGCCGGGGCCTTGCGGGCGACCGAACTGGAGATTAATTTTTCAAGGTTGGCCAATCTGGCGCACATCTCAGATTGCAGCTCCCCACCCATGACAATGTCACACGGGGTGCGTATCAAGCTGGGAGGAGGAGATGAAGCGTCCGGCGGTGCTGACCCAGAAGCCTGGGATCCGGACTGCCGCGTAATAGTTTGCTGTGCACAGGGTATACACAGAAGTACATCGTCCCCAGTAATGGATACCCCACACAACATACACTTCCGGAATTGCCCCGAGGGGATCCCGAGCCCAGTATCCGGGGATGCCTCCATATGGTGAACTTATGTGCAGTCGCTATGACCAGGGGAATTACGCGTATAAGCAACCCGGGATGCCCCTTTTAATGAAACCCCCTAACCCAATGAAGGTCTACCTGAAAGACACAATATGAACAGCTATAAATACATGTACAAAAAAGGGAAGCAGCAATATGAAAAGAATGGGGCCCACAGGGCCACTCACAGTTCCTGTCGATCAAGATGGCGACCGCACCTCAAGGAGCCAGAAGCCGCAGCAAGGGGTCTGAGAGAAGAAGGGGGCGTGGCCAGCGCGGGAGAGCGCGATTGTGCGTGGCCTCGGCAGCCCGCCGAAAGCCCTGCCCCGCCCCCTGTACTACCATCGTGAGGGGAGAAATCCCCTCACAAGCTAGGCCCCAGCAAGAACCGGCGCCGCAGCGGTGACAGAGGCTGCGGCGCCGGTAACACAGCGGAAGACAGGCGGGGAGGACGGGCCGCGACGGCGCTCCAGCGCCCGACCCCGCGCCCCCCCCCCCCGCAGCATGTGAGGAGCTCCGCACCTGACAGGGGACCGGCGCCGCGGCGATGTCAATGGCCGCGGCGCCGGAACCAGAAAGGGAAACATCAGACGGGCGGCCCGCGGCGACGTGCCTGCGCCCGGCCCCGTCGCCACCAGTATAAGCTGAGGAGAGAGATCTCCTCAGCTGTGCCCGCACAAGAGCCCAGCCCATGGTGGCTGCCGGCTCACTGTAAAAAAACACATACTACACACACACATCTTGAATAAAAAGTACTACACACACACATCTTGAATAAAAAGACCCTCACCCCCCGCCCCCCTCGAGGAGAAGGGCATCCGGAGAGGGGAACATCACCAGGGGTGAAATGGCCGAGGGACAGGGCATCCCAAACCGGGGTCACCAGCCCGGATCACCGCCTACCCTCTGATACAGGGTCTCACGGTGGAGCTTAGCTCCTGGGCACCTAATGTGCCATTCTACCGTCGCCCAGACCTCAGCCAAGGCTGGAAGGCATGTAAAGTAATGATAAGGGGCATCTGGGCGGAAATAGAATAAAAAGCGGGCCGGGAATAATCCCGGCTACCTCAAGTCCCCCTGTGCAAGGAGGAGGCATCATCTTCTGACTTGCTCGCCGTCTGCAGAGATGAAAGACTGGGTAATGAGTGGGAGGTCCCAGGTATTTATGGACCGGGAGGGGCTTTCTTTTTCCTATCATCTCTGCATAACGCCCTCTTCAGGTCGGTATTACCCACATGTTATGGATATCTTGAAGGGGTGTGTGACATACTTAGAATACATGGCAGGTGATGAAGCTGTTTTTTTACATGCATTGAGTAGGTGAGGAAAGCCTGCAGTAAATAAGTCTTTCCCTGAGTCACACTAATTTAACTATTTGAAATTATTTTCCATATAAGAGAAAAAAAAGTATAAAAAAAAACTTGTGGAAAAAAAAGATGCCTGCTGAATTGCCCGGGTACGACTGAGTGTCAAAAAGAGTTCATCCTGGAAAAATAATTTGTGAGATGGGCCATATTATGCCTTATAAGCCCACTGGACCAACCTTGATTCCATGTAGAAGTTGCTTTGGGCCCCTATTGTGGTCCATTTATAGATAAGTGATACACAGAGAGATAAATACGTAATACAACGATAAAACCACCTGAACCATCTATGGCAAGATTGTTACTATAAGGAGAGTACAATTGCTATGGATTGCTATTTACAGAATATATGTTACTAGGTAGACCTTTCCTGCACCTCGCCCCCTCTACCTATTCCTGTCCCCAGCAGCTGCCAGCCAGTAAGGCTCATGACGCCACTCTTCTGCCAAAAGACAGCAGCAACTGGTGGACACTTGTCAGCCATGACCATGAGAAGCAAACCCCAGAGCATTCCCAGGAACGCTGCGAGCTATGAAAAGCTTCATGGAAAGGCCACACCAGGTCAGGCTCAGCCAGACTTCTCTCACTGAGAGTATCTTTATTTCCCTGAAAAATAGAATTAGATAACACCTCCAGGAATAACACACACATCTACAAATAACCCACAACACGTTATTTACAGGGACTCTTTCACAAAAAAATCATATGTTAAAAGAGGACCTGTCAGGTCCAAGTCAATAAATCATTTCGGATACAAGGTGATTAACCATTAAAACTGCACTAGGCATTTCCATAACCTATTAAAAAGTAACAAAATATTACTTTAATTTAATTAAATTAATAAAAAAAATTTGTATTAAAGAAACTAAACGTGGTGCGTATAAAAAGCATTATTGCCAATTAATTTGGAAGTCCAGTCTCCTAAGTAACCCCTACCCTGCCACCCACCCCAGGGCTGAGACAGGGTAGGTGGTTACAAGAAAATAAAACAAGCTTACGTCGCCTGGATCCTGCATTGTTACCGGCACTCTGGCGATGCAGACAGGCATTCCCCGCTCTGTGGTGTGCTCCAACCTGTTCATTCAAGTGAATAGAAGGAAAGGCCACACAGAGAGCACAGGAAGCCGCTCTTTGCATTAGGTCAAGAATGGCGGCATCCAGTGCTGGAATCGCCAGCGAGTGGTGGGTCAAGAGCAAGGTAAGATGTTTTTTATGTTTTAACCCCCACACTATGGGAGGGTGGCAGGGTGGGGGGGTACTTAGAAGATTGAACTTCCACTTTAAATTAGCCAGCCAATCATGGAACTGGATTTTGACAACGTTATTGTCAGTAATACTTAGCTAGTGTCACACTAACCGCCAGTAGAACTTCCCCTGGGGGCCCATAATACAGTCATACATAAATATTACCAGTGACATCTAACATTACCAGCTGCTCCTATCATAGGAAAATGGAAAGTCTAATCATTACTATCATATAGCACACCATCTGACTACAGCATCTATAGAGGATCAGTTAAAAAAACGCTTGAAACAACTATGTTGTTTCCCAGACCCCCAATGGACAAAGTACCAGGACAGCAAGCACTATGCAGACAGGGTGCTGCTGGATTTGGGGGAATACCAGGGGATTTCTGGTTCCACCAATGGCAGTCTGCACCTCCGCATGCCCACTGAATTCACGACAACAGCCTCAGCACACCCCAGCAAGCCCCCTGCATTGCAATAAATGGGGTGGATTTGCAGAGGGTCAGACTTCTTGGAGAAGGCAACCATTCCCTTTTAAATAGCGACAGATGCTGAACCGTAGGTGTGTGAAGACACCAGAGCAGGACGGTCCTTTAAATGGACAGTACAGGCAATGGCATTAATAGGGCTGCAGGGTTTAGGGGACTACTTAGGGGTTTCTGGTCCCACCAATGGCCCCTCCACAAGCCCGCTGCATTCACTACAATTGCCTCGGTACTCCCCGCCAAGCCCCCTTCATCGCAAAATTGGTGTGTATTTGCAAAGGGGCAGACTTCTTGGAGAGGGCAACAGTTCCCTTTAAAAAGGCGGCAGATGCTGGACCGCAGGGTGTGTGAAGTTCTAAGACACCAGAGCAGGATGGAAGAGTATAAATTATGCTTGAGATCCTCTGAAGCCTGTCCCTTGTGCCTCTTCTACATTTCCTGCAGTGCACTGTGGTTGCTTTATCGGGTCTCCAACATGTGGACACTTGGCCACCCCTGTCCTTTAGTGCTCCCAACGTGAGTAAGCTTGGCAAGTCCCAGTGGTCGCACTTGCTAGGCTCGCTGAAGGACAGGGGCTTCTATTATTGCCATTACCTGGACTGTAGATTAATTAGATGCAGCCAAAATCTAACTTCAGGTTCCGTGAGATGTGAACATGACCATGCTTAATTTTTCCAAAGCATTTAGGCTTTAAAGAAATGTTTGTGTTGGACTGTTTTTGATGAGCAGGAACAAGAGTTGGAATGACTGGGTGTGATGGGGGGGGGGGGCACATAGAGTAGCTTTAAGATGCTCCATGGATTAGGTTATTCCATACCAGCAACCACAACATGTAGGCACTGGGCTTGATTCAGGGCCACCTTTATCCTTCAGAAGAACTGAATTCAGAACATTTCCTTGGCTGGAGAATTTTAACTTTGCTGGGGGTGAAAGAGGCCTGGCACTGCATGGTTACTTCTTTCAGAAATGCAAAGAGATAGAAGTCCTTGCTGACAGATTCCAATTCGTTTTGTTTTACATCAGGAGGACATTAAGCCAGTCAGACATAAGAACATCTGCACCAAGCCTAAACCAGACCTTTACTTTCTTTGGAATTCAAAAGACAGATATATATTTTAGTATTTTTTTTGGCTGGCAGAATTTTAAAGATGTTGAAGTGGAATCTGTAGTCAAAAAATGTCACATTGACAACCAGAGTAAAAGTAGGTCTGCTTTCAACAACATTTTATATATTATTGTGTGTCAAAAGCAGGGATTCACAACCTACGGCTCGGGTACCGCATGCACCTCACTGACCCCAGCCGCTGCCCCGGCCACCACTAACTGGGGGAGCCTTATTTAGGAAGCGTCAGCGACACTTTCTTGGCCTCAGCTGCACACAGCGTACAATTTAACAACTAAAAAAACACTGATGTGGCCACCAGCTAACAACTTATTTAACACTAGTGGCAAAAATTATGCAGCGCCGGGCTTTCTGGTTGAAACTGTACCAGATGAAACCTGGGACTGTGGCTCAAGATCCAATAGAGCACAATTGGCATAACTGGATTTGAGTGTTTAATGCTTATTATTTATTATTATTATTAATTTAGAATATAAACACAGTTATTTGTACAGAACTTGCATTGGGACTTGTCAATAATTGATACACAGGACCCAGATGGGGCAAAAAGTTTTTTTGTTTTGCGTTATTTAAATTACATTTAATGGCTTCTTTTGCTTAACAATGTGTAATCTGGACGCCAACTAAAACACAGCTTAAACACACTGTAAAGTTTGTCCCCTTTGTTCCCAGCAGTGATTTCTTGTAACTGTAATGAAGAAGCTCTGACCAGCACAAGAAAATAAAGCGCCAAAGATTTCAAGGAGAAAAAGTTTCATAAATATGCTGGGGACCGCTGGAATAAAGGCAGTACAAAGTGGCGCTCACTGGAGCTGGGATAGTCAGCAGGCGGGTCCAACAGGTGCTGACATAGGCCGGCCAATACCTAAGTGCAACAATCAAAGTTAATTATTTATCGTTCTAGCATCAATATAGTCCACAGCACAGCGCTAGATAACACAAAAATGCTGGCACTCCGTAACTGGTGCTATAGCCACAAAACAAATGCTAAAAAGCGCACATCATAAATAAGGTTCTAAATGTCAGAGAGTTGGAAATCTGAGCTTGCCTTGCCTGCAGTGCATGAGGCTGGCCACTAGAGGCAGTGTGGTGCTTATTCCTGAAGCAGGAAGTGAGGCACCAATAAACTTCTCTGTAGAGTTGGGTGACACATGTGTTGCTATTAGACTGAAGGGGACATTGTATTTTGAGCACTCATATGCATTGCTGCAAACAAAGCATCCAAACAATAAGAAAAGTGGGGGGAAATGCCACAAGCATTGTATTAACAAGTCATAGTCCAAAACAAAAAAATCATGCCCCTAATACAAACTAAATATTTTGTGGAAACCAATAGCGCAGTTCATGAAATCTAATTTTGTTTTTGGCATTTTGTACTGTTTATACTATTGCTATCTGTCCCACCTTACCAGTGCTTATCTTTGCTCATTCCACCTCTTCTAACCTATGTCCACACCTTCCCATCTCACCTTCGTCCATCACACTAGTGCCCTCCTTTGCTCAGCTCACCTAGGCACTCCTCTTCCCACCTCACCTCTGTCCATCATAGCTCTGTCCACCTCACCTCTGCTTACCTTTTGTTACTTCTGCTTATCTATTCCTATCTTACCTCTGCTCACCCCTTTCTGTCTCGCTTCTCCTCACTTCTTCTTACCTACTCCCATCTTACCTCTGCTCACCTCACCTCTTCCAACCTCTGCCTGCTTCTTTTCTACTCTCCTTACTCTTGCCCACTTCTCCCCACCTCACCTCTGCATACCTCATCTTTTACTACTTCTGCTCAGCTCACCTTTCCCTGCCTCACCCCCACCCACTTCTTTGCACCTCCCCTCTTTAAGGTTACAGCTTTCTTAAAGTAAAAAATTGCATTTGCACTGCTTCCATTTTGTGGCATCCCCATCAAAGTGAAACCCCTGATCAAAAGGATGTCCTCAAGGTGTGGTATATGGAGTTAGTTTTCACTACCTGGAATTTGCTGTGGAATGCTGCTGCTGAGGTGAGGGAGGGAGCATTCTCAGTTGTGTACAGCTGCCAATAGCAACAGAACACATTTGCAGATATAAGAAACAAAAGCTTGATTAGCTCAGCACCTTGCGGACATCCTTTTAACCTGCACTAATATACACTTTCAAAAATGCCTAAAACTATACTCATCTTATGATAAAATCCTCTAGCTGCTGCTCTGACTATCAGTTTGTTAAGGAGGTTTGTGCAGTTATGGCAAAAACATTCTCTTCTATAATCCCTCGGTCCCCTGGTGTCTCTCTCTTTCTCTATTTGAACTCTGTCCCCCACCAAGAGGCACCTCGGTAGGAGGCTCCTATTTCACTCTGACTTCTGTTGCTGCGCCCTTCACTAGTTTCTCTTTTATTCATTTCCTTAGATCAGACCCCCTAACCAAGTGGCACCTGGAATGGAGTAGCTGCCTGGGTGGGAGGCTCAAAGCTCAGTGAGACCCCTTCATTCTCTCAACAATAAATATGACTCCACATCTCCACTAGTTTCACTTTCTCCTCACTTCCATGGGTCGAGACCACCACCATGTGTTGCCTTGCGATTGGCTGCTTGTGCTGTGCCCCCTCTCTGATTGCCACCTTCTTTATTCCTTATTTTGCTTACACTGGATTGGCTAGAACACCCTAACCCAGAACCGAGGCATATTCCAGCATCACTAATCAATTAAAATGAACAACCCCCAACCCCCAGCTCCTGTTCAAAATAGATAGTTAATGCACCACACAGGCACCCCACTGTAGCTAATATGGCTAGATAGACCCCACCACCAAGGGAATTAACCTGGGAGCTCCACTGAAGTTATGTGATGTCTACACCTGACATAATAGGAATAGATACAGCAAGTACTTTGTATAAAGTCATTTATTGATACTTTTATTTGTAGTAAAATATATATAATTAAATAGAACTCTTATACATTAGGTACAGTAAGCCTCTCTGCGTTCTAATTATTCTTGTTCTTGGCTTTACCAGGGAGAATTCTGATGAGTTTAAATGCTGTTTGAAGATTGTAACCCAGAAATGGTGGATTGGTGATGTCTTCAACCATGATCACAAACTCCCCTAATAAAAGAGAAAAGCTAGGTTAAACAGGAAGCCCAATTGAAATTCAAATTTTAAATATATCAAATATATTATTGAACACCAATATCACATGTGAGTAGAAATTTTAAATTGACGGTTAATATTTAACTGCTAAGACCTTCTGAGAAATCTAAGCAATGCAGAGCAGAAAATTGAATATTGGCCATTCCAAACTCTCAGCAAAGCTTACTGCCTAAAAAAAACACGGATTAGAGACTCTTTTTGTTTTATCCTCTCCCTAACCTTCTATTGCACCCCTACTAGTTCTACATCCCTACTAGTCTACACAGCCTGGACCCGGATAACTCATGACAAACTTGGCAGTAGAGCTTCATTTATGTTACTCCAAATGTTCAGCCCCCCCGCCTGAGCATCCACCACTGATGACACCCACCATTAGCTCTGAAAGAAAATGTGGGCCCCTCAAGCACAAGGCGCAGGAGCCATTCTCTATCTAATCATGAATTATCCTTGTTGTCAAGGCGTTTGTCTTTTGTTCCCTTTGCCCACTTTGATATTTTTCATATGATTTCTGTTAATATATTTGAGAGGCTGAACCCTCAAAATGAAAAATGTAGGTATGCCGAATATGGCACAAGATAACTCTCAACCACCAGACATGAGATGTCCAGTATTTTATTACAGTGGCAGTGTGGTGTTAATGACTTGGAACAGCTACAATGTGATGCAGGTTCCAATTCACTTGCAACCACTGAACCAGTAAGGGTTTATAACTCTACCTTCTACCCAGTACAATCAAGAGGAGAGATCTCAGAGCTATTTCAGTAGAAGTCAACACCCACTTGATAAGAAGCAGCAATGTAACTGAATATGACGGGGCCCTGGTGCGATTATTATATGGGGCCTTTCAAGGCTCATACAGTAAAATTTGTTTGTCTTTTAAAGTGAACCAAAACCCAGGGTTTTGAAAAATCCTGAGTTTTGGTCCTTGCCTTGATCGGGGATGCCCTGCTGTGTGAAACCCCCAGGTTGTCCCACCCTTCCTCGGTCTAACGGCGCCACTTTCTGCAACGAGCACAATGATGCATCAATGTCATTGGCGCGCCACTCTGTGCACTGTCATTGATGAATGTGGTTCTTCCAGATCGCGGCGCAGTCATGACGTTTTTTTTCAACTAACTGGCTCAGGTGATCGAGGATTGGGGGGGATCCACCACACTGCCTGTTATATGGTGGGTCGGGGGCTGCACGCTTTCTGTTATATGGGGAGTGGGATATTCTGCATGCTGCTTGTTTTTAACGATAGGGGCGTCTGCCACACTACCCTGTTATAGGGGTGATTGGGGGGGGGGGTTCTGCCATGTCCTGTCAGGTTCTGGGGTGGGGAGGGGGAATTCTAGCACACTATTTGGTTCAGAATCCAAAGTGTGTTTTATGGGCAGGTGGGCATTTGGTACTTTAGATATACAGATCACTTGCTCCGAATATGGAGAGGTACCCAGGATGATTTTATTACATACCTCAATGATAATTAATTGAACCTATATGTATATATATATATATATATATATATATATATATATATATATATATATATTGCATATTTATTTATTATCTTGATGATTTTATATTAGCTGATAGGTTACTTCCATTTTGAATGTGTATATATCTATCTTTATATGTCCATATGCTTATATATTTTGACATTGTAATTTTTAATGTTTTACTGTGCCATAATATGCTGTGTCAGATATTTTTTACCCCTGGTGCTGGAGAGCTCCCCCAGGTTGTGCCATGTTTCATGCCTTCTGTTGAATCCGTAGTTTGGTGTGCATTTTGAAGGGGGGGGGGGCTTTCCGCCACTTCCTCCCTGTTCTATTCTTGCTATGGTCTGTGGGTGTGTGGCTTGTGTCATTGACAGCAGATCTTACTCCCTTGTCTAGTCACAGCCATTGGGATACAGTGGGAAGGTTTTCCATATTGAGCCACTGCTGTACCTTTTGTCCAATCACAGTTGCAGGGGTGGGGTGGAGGGTGAACCATTGACCTTTTGCGACAACGATGTTGATTGGGTGAGCATGGTCTAATACTATGGTGACTGGACACTCCTGGGAGGGACTTCACCCCTGGTGAGTGTTACCTTTTGCATTTAAGTCTTGACTAAGGACCTATTTATGATGTCCGAAATGCATTATAGGATTGTGGTAACACCTCACTACTACCATGATGGTATTTGCTTCTTTTCTGATATTGTTTGGGGAGTGAGACATCTCTGCTGAGCACCCTGGGCATTGCTAGCAGTAAAACAACCATCTGCCTCCCTTTGTAAAAGCGCTGATGCCATCCTTATCTTATCTTGCAGGTCTGGGATGTGCTGGTCTCGGCTTGCATGGAGGTAAAGAGAGTATAAGCAACTGGGACCATGGCAGAAGAGGGGCCATTGCAAGCTGCCACCCCTGTTTTACTGCACTTGCTGTGTTATCATGAAAAAGACATGGCCATCAGCCTAACCAGAGGAGAAGCTAGGCTTTCTGGCACCCGGGGCAAAGATTTGAAATGGTGCCCCCCACCTGTTCTCAGGCCCCCCTTTGGCGCCCCCCTCCCCTGCTTCCCCCGAGCTACACCTCTGAGCCAAACGGTCATGGCCCTGGTAGAAAGTATAATCGGTACATGCCAACAGACAGACTATATCTTCTGTAATGGGCATGGGTGGCAATGCACAAAATTATCACTCAGAGCTCTGTCCATACACAAGCGGGGAATGTGAGCGGTCTTTACATGCATTTCCTCTGCTAGCTGATATTGGTGTGCACTGCCAATTATCACTGTTGCTGCTGGGCACCACAACACAATGGGGCTCCGCGATGGACCCCCTCAAATTTATGTATGCACCTGTTGCTATGGGCGACCTGGGGGTTTTACACAGTGGGACATCCCAATTCTAGATGCCCCAAGGGGAGGGAATCAATCAGCCCGGGAATCTTATACATTCCTGGGCTGATCTCCATGGGTTTTGGTCCACTTTAACCCCAGATGGTCTCTTTAATGTTTGACCCTAGCTACAAAACATGAAAAAAAAGAACAAAAAGGGGCGCTTTGTAAAGCATATGTGTGTTATTTAATCAGCCCTGTGTTTTATGATCAATTCTCTAGGTAAGAATGGTTTTTCAGCACAGTAGTATTTGTCATGCAGCTCACCATGCCTTTCATGTGGCGGATTTAATAAGCACTAAATTAGAATAAACATGGAAAAGAGGGAGCAGCGGCTCCAAACCACAAGCGTAACTGGCCGTTGGTGTCACAGATGTCCCTGATTGGTAGGCACAATGCTCATCAAACACCTGTGATTAGGAGACGCAGAAGAAGCCTCTCTATTAATGCTAATCAGTGCTAATCACACTCTATCAGGAGCAGAGCAAACAGGGTCCGCCATTAGGCGAGAAGAATCTCACATGCACCCGGAATCTCTAGTGTTTATATTTTGCCTTATTACTAACAAAATGTTTTCAATTACCTAAATCAATTCACTGCGGCACAATGGGCACCATCTTTGCAGCATCGTATGCAAATGTAAATGTGCCTCTAAGGAAGCCGATCGCAGTTCACAATGGGAACTTGCGTTTATTTATAGTTCAAATGCGTATTGGCCAATAATTATGCAGAGCAGTAACAGAGAATCGCTGTTTGCTGTCACATATAAATGCACTTATTTAATATAAAAGTTTCTCTTCTGCAAAGTTAAAAAATGAAGTAAGATTTCATATTTAGATGGCGGGCCTGTTGGGCTGCAATTATTTATGATGATTATGACCACTGAAACTAAATCCAAGTTCACAGGGACACTAAACTATCCTGATCCTTTCACACCATCAGTGGGGCCCTGCATTAGAGAAATACTCACCTTACTCACCTTGCAGAACTCCATCTGATGGGATACAGGAAACATATGTACACTATATATACATATTAGGTATGTAAGCTGTTTTCTCATCATACAAAGCTTCCTAAAGAAAAAGGTGAGCATCTCCTACCTTCTGGGATAATAGGCTGAAGAAGCAAATACGTTTGTGCATACCTGGACCTTACCTGGCACAGAGTTACCAAGGTGGTTCTAGGTCCATTTTAAATTAGCTATATAAATAATTCCCATAATAAAATCTGTATACATATTCTAGATAGCAAGAGAAGAGCTCACATACCCTGCATAAAAGAAATCCAGCCAAACTTTTCTAGAAAGAAGAAAGAGGATTTGGGTGAACATTTCAGAATGTATTGTACTATTCCACTTATAGAGGGGAGACCTGCTCAACTACAACAACCTGTCCTCTGAACTAGCCAATGGAAAACAGTTGCATTATCATTATAATTTCTGCCCAAAACATTGCATGATTAGGCATGTACATGCATCAGAATAGAGACAAGCCATTATTCCAGCAGTGGATGGCTCAGGGGTGTGTTGAGCCGTCCTCCCTGGTAACTGGCCTGAGCCGAGCAGTCCTCCCATGTAAAAGTGTTTCTCCCCCCCCCCCCCATTCCAACAGCAGTGTAATAAAGGAGTGGCACAGCTGGGAAAAGCTAAAATGTGCCTGATCATCTCACATTGGTAGGTGCCAATTTAAAGTGGACCAAAACCCACAATTTTGACTATCCTGGGTTTTGGTCTTTGCCTCCCGGGCACCCCGATTGGGGGTGCCCCGCTGTGTGAAACCCCCCAGGTCGCCCGATCTCACTTACCTTCCTCTGATCCTACAGCGCATGCACAGCCCTCTTGTCCAATCAGTGTGCTCGGATCCGCTCCAGCAACTTCGTCCAGGAGCTCGTCAAATGTGAGCAGATCCGAGCGCGCTGACGCTCGCTTCCCCGTTACCCTTTAACAGGGAGTGTGCCCGCATCAGCCACTCACAAATGTCTGGCACGGGCACATGTCCTGCTAAAGGGATAGCGGGGATGCAGCCGTTGCTCGCACATACACCATTGGACCAGGAATGAAGATGAGTTTTCGGGCGACCTGAGGTATTTGACATAGCGGGACATCCCATATCTGGTTGTCCCAGGGGGAGCGAGTATGCCTGCCCTGGAGTCTCATAGAGGGATTTGGTCCCCTTTAATAGTGAGGGGCAGTGTAGATGGAAAGCTAGGGGGCACAGAAACACCACAGAGGAAGAAATATGGGGGCAAATAAAGAACACCCAAGACACAGATGTGGGACAGAGGGCTACAGATAAGGTACAAAACAACACAGAAAAGAATAGAGGGACAGAGATAAGAAGCCCAGGAACACAAAAAGTGAGCTGAGGTGCACATACCATGGCATAAAGAACAGAAAGAGAACTGAGAACAGAGGAAACGGCCAGGAGCACAGAAGAAATCAAAAGAGCATGGATCACAGCCAAAGAAGTTTGCAGAGGAAGCACATGAAGAGAACAAAAGAAAACACATGAGGATCACAGTGGAGAGCAGAAGGACAAGAATAAGGTACACATGAGAATTGCAGGGACACAGAAGCAAGGGAGCTACAGATGAGCTACACACAAAAAGCACAAAATAACATAATGGCAAACAAAGCAGACAGAGGGACAGAGAAAGCCAAGAGTCACGAATGAGGAGCCACAGATAAATAAAATAGAACAAGTATATAGATGTGGACCAAAGCAACACTGAAGTAAAGGAAAATCAGCAACACAGAAAAAAAAGCATAGTGGCACAGACTGCATGGCAAACAAGGCCACAAGAGGGGCATAGATTGTTTGAGATACCGTGCAACATTTTCTGCTTGTCTCTGAATGTGATTCGTGACTTTTGCTGGATTGGCTGCAGTTTACATTTATGACACTATATGTTGCTGCTACCAATGTACATTCTCTGCTGCATGTTGGGTTTCCTGCACATTGAGGTGATCTCCATGACTTTTTTTTGCCTGTCTGTGTTATCCACCATGTAAGGTGGCGTTCTCTTACTATGTTATCCACCATGTAAGGTGGCGTTCTCTTACTATGTTATCCACCATGTAAGCTGGCATTCTCTTACTATGTTATTCACCATGTAAGGTGGCGTTCTCTTACTATGTTATCCACCATGCAAGGTGGTGTTCTCTTACTATGTTATCCACCATGTAAGGTGGCGTTCTCTTACTATGTTATCCACCATGTAAGGTGGCATTCTCTTACTATGTTATCCACCATGTAAGGTGGCGTTCTCTTACTATGTTATCCACCATGTAAGGTGGTGTTCTCTTACTACACTCATGTTCCAGTAAAGCCAGTTTCTGTTACACCACAAATGTCTTTCTGGATTTGACTCCGCTGAACCCAGCACTCAGACTCTGCAATACAGATAATGTGTCTAGGGATACATAAATAGAGATTAGGGGCACATATAAGGTGCAGAGGGGCACAAAAAGGGAATGGATGAGAGGCCTAGGATAGAATAAAAGAAACTTGTATTGCAGGCAATTATGTTATAAAAAAGACTGATATTGCATGGCTTTTTGCAAGATTTTTTTTTTTGGTAAAATAAGAGTTAGCTTCATCAACTCGATTTGTGCTGAACAAGGATGTCCAGGAAGAGGTGTTTAGTCCAACATGCAGGTCTGGGTACAAAAGTGCTAAAAAGGGAAATGGTCTAGGTTGAGAAGTCGGCCATGTTGGATACATTTTATAAGAACTATATTTCTGTCTAGCCCTAACTGAGGAAAATCAGTGGTTTAAGCACAATATTAATTTTATTAAGGAAGTCCATGTGTTCAATATCTCTGAACTTAGGCCAGTGTCGCACCTTTATTCCCTGCCGCCATGGTAGGGATGCTCAATCCTCAGCCCCCTGCACACAGCTCTGCAGCCAGCTTGTTGTCCTCTATGGGGGCCTGCAACTAATTCTGTTCAGAAGAGGAGCACAGCAGGGCAAGGGGTGGAAGCTTGCCAATTACGGGACTGAGCTCAGGATTTCTGGAATTCTTCCTTTCTTCGTAAAACATATTTCTCTGTTTTTAATCTTAACTTTTATTTTAAGATGTATACATCAATAACAAATACCCATCCATAAAAATCATGGCACAGCACACATAAGGAGCATCAGACCTCACTAGCCTCCAGTAATGTGGGCCAGGTAGTGCTAACGTGATTTTCGAGAACATATTGTGAATCATATGTTAGAAGTTTCATGTAGAATGAAAACATATGTTCACAATTCAGACTTTTGACTTTGCTTTTTTTTGTCCATACTCAATGTGGGATATGTGTATTTGAGACACGCTTCTTAAAGTGGCCCTACAACAGGATCTCAGTCAGTGTCACCCTTGGTTAAGATGTGCACTGTGCAAGATTTCAAGATGGTGCCCCTATACCTGCACATACATTCACATGCCGACAACAAAAAAGACAGCAAGAACAGGGAAGGAGGGAAAGTGCAAGAAAGATGCGGATAATGTAAGAGAGACAGAAAAATGAAAGGAACGAGACACAGAGAACAACGGAAAAAGAGAGAGGGGGAAGAAATGCTGAAAAAGAGGGAGATGTGGAAAATAGGAAGGAGGAGGAAGGAGGAAGGTATCTGACAAAGAAAAAAAGATGTGAATGTGAAAAGGAACATAAGAAGGAACATAAGAAATTGTGAGAGAGAGACAAGTCCAGTAGAAAACAAGAAGAAGAGGTGAAAAAATAGGAAGATAGAGTGAATGTGAAAAAAGTGATAGACAGAACAAAAGATGGGTGGAACAGAAAAACAAAGGAGTGACTATGGAAAGAGGAGAAAGATAAAGAAAACATGGAAAAGAGAATAGAGATGGAGGGGGGGATGGGGGGGCAGAAGCAATGTGGAAAAATCCAGGAAATCTCAGAACCAACAAGATGGTGCCTCCTATCAAAAACGTTTTCAATACATGGTAAGAGTTGCTTTGCATTTCTGTAAATAGTAAATACTTTATTTGAATATGCAGGGACACGTGAGCAGCAGAGGGGGTTAGATTAACTTCTTTTTAGATTTATTTTTTAACTGTTGGTCCACTTTAATCACTCTTAAAGTGATCCCACAAAGGAAGTTTATGCCGTCATCTGCTATCCCCGGCCCAGTGCCCCTAAACAGCACACGTTTCTTTTTTTACTAACGCCTTTCCCAATATTCATAAAAACAGGAACCATATGCAATCGCCATATTTCTCCCTGGGTAAGTAGCCTCACCCCCTAGTGCTTTCCAGCAAGGATACATTCAGTTACAGTACACACAGCTCAGAATTGAATCAACTAGCATATGGCTGCCATTTTGGACATTATATTTTTTCCTGTTTTTATGAATATTGGGCCTAGGATTTAGTTAAAAAAATGCAGGCTGCTTTGGGGTGCTGGGCTGGGGATAGAAGGTGACAACATAAACTATGAGGCCGATTCATCAATAGCGCCAGGTAGCGACAGATGAGCGACTGTAGCGTGATTTTTTCAGCGCCAGCCAGTATTCGCTGTGCTTGGCCGGCATTAGCTTGATGACAGCGACTCAGTCGGTGTGCGGTAATGTTGAATACGGGCTGGGGGGTCGCTGTTTCACAGGTCCAGCGTTGTATGTGAGCGCCTGACAACGAATGGCCAGAGCGAACGGCTAGCTTCATATTCATCAAAAAATCACGCTCCGAATGTGCTGTCGCTGTCCATTCCTTGTTTAAACCCCAGAGCGCTGGCGTCGATCTGTATTAACTAGTTTTTAACCCCTAAACAACCATATTTTTTGAATGTAACATTATACATGTTTTTAGAATCATTTTGTTATATGAATACATTAATCTCAGACCTGTTTGATCAATTCTGCACATTTTTTTTTTTCTGACTTAAAAATAAATCCTAACATTGCAGAAGTGTTCTCAGATTTTTTGACATTAAAAAAAAATTATTACCAATTAATCATGAATTATTATAGATTGCTCCATTGAAATGCATTGGACATCGCCAGGGAGCGACAGCTCATACCTGGCACTGTGAGGGAATTTGCAGCGGCGCTGTTCGGTCCAGGCGGCTTCATGATGAATGCCGCGCTAGCCGTCGCTCTCGCCGGCGCTAGCCTCA
Organism: Gastrophryne carolinensis; assembly: GCA_027917425.1. Lineage (NCBI taxonomy): Eukaryota > Metazoa > Chordata > Amphibia > Anura > Microhylidae > Gastrophryne > Gastrophryne carolinensis. Next base: position 51,587,378 of record CM051242.1, on the reverse strand, counting down.
TTTTGCTTGATAAATGCGTCATTGTGACCGCCGCCGGGCGTACTTGAGTCGGTAGTCGCCGTTAGCTGCCACTACCTGGCGCTCGTCAGACACTACCTGGCGCTATCGCTTGATGAATAAGGGCATATGTTTCTGGGTATAGGTGCACTTCAAGGGATTGAGTGATCTTCAAAGGGAGATCGGACCCAGTGGGGAAAAATTGCCAATTGCAGAGCTCTGGTGTGAACCCGAGCATAAAGAATTGTCTTGAAAGCTGCCATCATCTGACTCTGCAGCTTCCTGTATTGTCAGACACTGGGTCGAGACAGGGAGAAGATGGCATCATCCACCACAGGTGGACGAGCCCACTTCTGAAGAGCCTTCTCTGGAAATGGATAGCAGATTTCCATGGATCTTGGAATAGATGGAATTGTGTCCATCCTCTCCCACTGATGCTGATGTAGAAAAATCTACTCTCTCGTCCTGGTAGGTATTTAGCTCCTTGTGCAATGCGACAGATGTAGTTGTTGGTTTCAGACCCAGGAAATCCTTGATGATCCAGATGATACTTTCTTGCCCATGGATCTATCACCCGGCTTGTCTCCAGAAACAAGATGGCGGATCTCTGTTAATTGAACCTGAAGATAATCACGGTTGCCACGAGACAATCCCAGGAACCAACAGGAGAGAGATCCCAGTCAGATGAAGAAGCTCTCAGAGAGGCATGAGAGTGATTTGACTGGTGTATTCCAATATCTAGCAAAATCCCCTGTGAGCGTATCTAGCAAAATGTATACCCAATCCTAATGAAATGGTGTCCCTCCATGGACAGTTTGACACGTGGTGATTGGTGTTATTTAAGTACTATATAAGGAATGATCACCAGGAAGAAGCTTGCGTTTGGGGTGGACATTGCCCAGGGTATTTTCTTTTAGGCTCCTGCCTTGCGTCCCAGTTGAAGTGTTGTACATCATACCTGTCTCAGTGATGTATTGAGTTCATTATATATATTGCTTGATTAGATTGCTTAGTTGTATTTTTTAATTATATTACTTAACTAGATTGCTTAATTATATTAAATTAATAAACAAACTATTTGCTTAGATTGGTAGTTCTTAATTATTACTTATTGGGCAATATACTTCCTTGCTTTAAAAGGGTCTGTTCCGGCAAAAATGTTAAAAAAAAGGCTATACTCACCTTTTGTCCCCCTCAACTGTTCCATCCTGCTCTGATGTTATAAAATATATTGTGTAATGAGATTGAGGCCTCTATTTGCCAGGTGACCAACTGTCTCCTCTTAAACAAACAGCCACACCCCAGGTCAGTCACAGTGATTAAAGCATGCCTACGTCATTCACTGCAATGGAAGGAGACGTGGCAGGTCTCAGCAGGCCCTTTCCATTGCAGTCCATTTCATTGCAGATAGGGTGTGTTTGGTCTGTGACTGAAGTCAGAGTCGGGGGGGCAGCTGTCAGTCAGAGTTTTCAGGTGTATAGAGGCCAGGCTTGCATGCCCCAGGACCCGATCTCAGGGCAAAGTTCATTATACCAGAGCAGGACACAAAAACTGTGGGGGAAAAGTGTGAGTATACCATAGCTTTCTTTTTAAATGTTGCCTTGACAGGTTAAAGTGGACCAACACCCAGGATTTTGACTATCCTGGGTTTTGGTCCACTTCGGCGGGGCACCCCGATCGGGGGTGCCCCGCTGTGTGAAACCCCCCAGAAACCCCAAAAAACTCACCTCTCAACGCTCCCACGTGAACGCCGCAGCCAATCCCCGCCAACGTCCAGGCGGGGATCAGGAACGTCCAAGCCGCTTCCGCCGCCGCCGCCTCCTGCGCGTCACTCTCGGCGCGCGCGCGCCCCCGGAAGAGGCGGCGGATCAGGTAAGATGTTTTTGGGGTTTCTGGGGGGTTTCACCCGGGGTGGGAGGTGATCGGCCCGGGAATCTTATAGATTTCCGGGCCGATCACCCCTGGGTGTTGGTCCACTTTAAAAATAAACAAAAATGCTATGTTCCCCACAGATGATCACTCCTACTCCAGGCGCTACATCTCTTACCTGACTGGCAGATCCAAATCCCGCACTTCCTGGGCCCACTTTGCCAGGAACGTCCACCTTCATGACAGAGTACACCCCCTGCCATCTGTCACAGTAATACTGGCATGCCCCTTTCATTTACTGCAATGGAAGGGGAGTGTCACGACCTGGCACACCCCTTCCATTGCAGTCAATAGAGGTAGCATACAACAGATGGTAGGGCGCCATAAAGTCAGATACGCCTGATGATTGAACAGGGGAAGCACGGGACTTGCATCTGGTACACGCACAGGACTAAAAGCCATCATCGGCATGGGGACAAAAGGCAAGTATTGCATTTTTAAAAAATGTTTGCCTGGACAATTAATTTACCTTTTCCTAGCTACTGGTACAATGAGAACTACCCCCATGTCCTACACATGCGAAGAGGATCTTCTTGTACCAGGTGACCTGGTTAGTGAGTTTGTCATTTGAAGTGTACTGGACAAAAAGTGTTGCCAAGAGGACCTCATGGAAGTGATATCAGTGTGGGCCACATGATGACTTTTTCAGCAGCCTTCTTAAACCGGACCAACAGCCTGGCACAGTTGGAAAAGAAAGGTAGTGGCCATTTTGGAGCTTCATCTCCCAACTGACATAACTGAAATGCACAGAAAACACAGCACGACTTCCTGTGTACAGGTGGACTGCAAGCCCATCAGCGGCCATCTTGTTTTTTACATTTATCCCAGTAGGCGTTAAAAAAAGGTAATTTATTTTTTATGTGCAGCAATCTAAATTGCCCTGTAGAGGAATGCATATGAGCACTGTTTGTTGTGTTGGTCTGATTTAATTCCTTTTTGACTGTTGGTCTGCTTTAAATACTACAGACTTCTCCGCATTAGGTAGTCACCCCAGTGAGCATGGGTGGCTGCATCTAAGTGAGAATGAGTGGTGGGCTGGAGTATACTAGTGGTGCAATAGATGGCTGAAATTGCAATCTATACTTTATATGAAAAGGGTAAGCCTAGATTATAGACATGTGTTCCATAATGCAGGATTGTGGAAGAGCTGTCTGTGTTATTTAGTGACTGCACCAGCAGCAGCACGCTGTTATTCTCCAGACATGTAATCTGTTTGATCCTATCTACAGGACTTTTTTTGTTAGAGGGTGGTAGACTTAGGAATCTATGTTTTAAATAAAAATCCTTTTTTTTTGTTTTGTTTTTTTACATATTATAGAAATTGGAGAGACCTATAGTTTCCAGATGCAACATGTCCAAATCAAAAAGGTATTCACAAAGAATATTTACCGTGTGTTATTCATTTTGAAATAGAAAACAGCAGCTCTTTAATTCAATAGATGCATTTTTTTCTACACAATAAAGGAAAGCCCCCTATTCCCCCTGTCAGTTTACTTTAAAGAACATTTCTTCTACATGTCTCATACATCCAATTTATTTACTGTAGATAAAAATATATAGAGATTTTGTAACGGGTGAAAGAAAGAAAGATAGAAAGAGAAAGAAAATGGCATAATATGGTATTATTAATCAGAAGCCTTGTGATTTTAGTGGGCTAGTGCAGATTTTGTTTTTTTTCAGGAGCTGATGATTATCCTGGTTGGCAATAAATGCCAGAGATCATGTGATCTTGATGGCCTGGACCAGGCCTGGAACACTGGTTAGAAGGTATCTTCTGACTATACCTAGCAACAACTCCTAAAAATAGGGGGAACATGCAGAGCTACCAGTGTATCTAAGTGTGGCCTTTAATCTGGCCCCTAGTAAAGGTGCGTATAAATGTGGCTGTTGCCTTTTTAATGTTCTGGGGGAGAATAGAGTAGTATCTGCAACTGTTCGGTGTATCTGTGCAAGGGGGCCCCACCTAACCCACCTAACATACTGCCCAGCAGAGGGGGCTACAAAGGTGGGTTGGGAAAATGCATTGTCTGTCCTTGGCAAAACAATTCTTCATCTGCTCTGAGAAAATAAATTCTGCATCTGTCCTGGGCAAATCAATGACATGGCTATCCTGGGCAAAATAATTCCATGGCTATCCTGGGCAAAATAATTCAATGGCTATCCTGGGCAAAATAATTCAGCCTCTACATCTGTCTTGGGCAAAATAATTTCGCATGTGCATCAATCCTGGGGCAAAATAATTCAGTGTCTGTGCAAAATAATGCTTTGACTATACTGGGCAAAATACTTTAGCATCTGCATCTGCCCTGGGCAAAATACTTCTGTGGCTGTCCTGGGCAAAATATTTCAGTGGGTTTCTGAAAGTGTCCTGGGCAAAAATATCTATAACCATATATTTGAATGGTTGTGTTTCAAGTGTATTAACTGACCCGTTTCAGGTGAATGCAGATGTGGCTCTTGGTGAAAATGAGTTTGACACCTCTGGTCTACCAGGCATAAATTTTCACCTGGCTCTGAATCAGCCCAAAGGTAGACAATGGAAGTGAATGGCAACTTTCTCTCCTAAAAAATGAGTGAGTTTTCTCACCAGGCTCTGAATCAACCCCCTTATGGGGAAGACTATCCCACAAAATGCAGGATGTCTGGGCAGTTTCCAACTGCTCTGACTCTAAATAAAGGTGATGAAATACAGCATTGGCTTAATCACCAACATCTTTTATGGACCAACGATCTCTAGAGCATGTGACCAGAGGTGGGTCTACTTATACACATGAGTCGCATAGAATACTGGGAATATTTGTTCCTTAAGAGCCTGTTAATAAGCCACACCCCACCATCACCCACAAACTGGTTTAAGCTGCCAACTTTGTTGCCCCTAAAATGACAGTTTAGTATTACACAAATTAAGTAGCATTCATGGTAATTAAAGGGTTAATTTTAGTGTTATTGGAGCAGTAGCTGCAAGGACTGCTTGGTTTTCCTTGCATACAGCCGTGGAAAACGTGAACCACTCAGAAGCTTCTATATTTCTATATTTAAATGAATTACATGAGAGTTTAACAAGTCCTAAAACTAAAGTATGTAAACCTTTGCTTTCAGGGTTATGACCTCCTTGTGCAGCAATGATCACAATAGCTTAGAGATTGCTTCAGTATTACTAAAATGTTGGTGGTTGTCAGGTCAGCACAGGCACTACTCAAGTTTAGGGCCCAGCCATTTATAAACTACCTGCCATTTCTATATTATCTTATTTGTAAGAATTGTGTCTATGTCTATCCTGTGGCAGAGATGGATGAGAGGGCAGCCAAAGTGTCGAGAGGCCCTGGTGGATGATATGAGTGAGAGGCAGAATGGTATGAAGGTCTTTATGCTCTGGGAAGGGGGGGAGAAGTCTGTAGGGTCTTTGACAATATTTATGGGTTGTTGTAAGGTGTGATTGAAGAGTTCTTGAAGGTACCCAAGTAGTCTGTACATAGTGTTCTAAAAGTGTAAGCTTAAACCAGACCTTCAGCATCATTTAATGAAAAACCCAAACCCTTAAAAAAACTATTCTTCAGCATCTAAAATTAATTTATTTTACATTTTAGTCGCTTACTTTTTATTCTTTCCCCCGCTGGGCTGCAACTCAGTACTCTAGGATATGGGTTCAGCCATCTTGCCTCAGAAGCATCACTGAAGCATACTGAGTAGAGGAGAGGGGGCAAAAGTACAGGAGGGGTGCGGGTTATAGCTATGCTCTGCACAGACAGAGCTGGGGTCAGGAAAATGACAACAATCCCAGAATGCAGAGTGGCATAGTCATTTAATGAGAGCAATTTGTATGTACAGGGTGGGGGAAACATATAAGATTCAGGGCCACGGTCTGGTTTAAATTCATTTATTAGCATTAGGGTTGTATAGATGTATGTGGAGAAGTCCTTGACTGTTTTTTAGAACTCCTTAATGGCACATGGCAGCAGGGTGACATAGGAGGGTGAGCAGGATGCCACTGTGGTGGCTTGAGAAGTAACGTCATTGTCACTGGAAATGGGGTAGCGTAAAGTAGCCCTGACATTTTTTGTTTTTAGGGCCCAGAAATTCCAGATGACAGCCCTGATTTGGCTTTTATAGCCAGCGTACATTCTAGTTATATTGTTTATAATCCTGAATGAGTTACCTGTCTTGGAGAATTTATTGTTGTTCGCCAAACTGTTCTCTTTTTTTAGTTGTCGCTCTTTATTTGCTGCATCTAATCTGAAAAACATAAACAGGAACATGTTTTAAGTGTCATATTTAGCACAGAGTATCAATGGAGCATCTGTCCCGGGGGCAAGGAAAGTACACGTTGTTTGTATTTCATATATGGCATATACTAGTATTTTATTGAAAACTACAACTGTCTGCTAAACTCACAGTTTTGAAGTTCCACCTAATTTAATATATCAAACGGTAGCAGAGCAGTAAAGGCTCTACACTAGATCATCACTACGTAATTTGTTATAATAGAGAACTATGTTTTTGGACAGTTGTAATTACACATCATGTTTTGTGGAGTTCTTCCTGAATAGGAAACTGAATAGTGGCTGATATTTATTAAGTACAACTCAATGTCAATCAGTCCCAGGGAAAAAAAAAAAACATGACTGGCTGATAAGATCTAATTATAGGCAAAGGTTTGACAGTAATTAACCTCCCATTCCCTTGTGTACTTCATAGTATTCCGAACTAAATCTGTACTGACATTCACATGCCCCGGGGCACGTCACTGTTCTTCAACTGTAACCCACTGCACTAATCCTCTCTACAGGCTTCAAATGATGCGAGCTCCATCCAGAAAGTATACATAGAAGGAGATCTCTAGCAAAAAATGGTCCAATATTTACACAGAAAAATAAAATCTGCTGCAATTTGGTGTTTAATGGACATCTATGAGCTGATCTGAAATCAGGTTTGATACCATAGCTGCAGTGCCACTGACTCTTTAGGGTTCAAAGCAAAATAAGAGCTTAGACTAAGCAGAACATTTAGAAAAAAATGGTGAGGCCCACTCTTGGGATACCTGTGAGTTTGGGGAGCCTTACACAACATACAATAAAGTGAATAAAAAAATCCTGCAGGTGACTAGATGTTTAGATGGGGTTCTACAGGTAAAGACAAAAATGTATGACAGCCCCTCTATAATCAGTTTATATATATTCAGCATGAGGGGGCAGGTTTGTGAGGCAAACACAAAACCGACATACAAAAATTGCATCACCTTGACTCGAAAAAAATGATCTATCACTAGTTTAATAAAATCAGAAGTTTTAGTCACATCCACTTGCCATACTGCCACTACATTACACTGGTACACTAATATATGAAGCCAACATTGGAAAATAGAACACAGCAATAAGCAATGAGAGCAGATGTACCTGGAGGGACACCTCCCACTTCCCTGCAAATGAAAAACACATAGGGTCCCAAATCTGATCAAAGCAACTCCAGCCCTTTCATTTGCATTTGATCTTTGCAACAGTTGCTCAAATCAATTTCTACTACTTGTTACTAGCACATGGGCAGGGGCATATGGGTGGGGGCAGTTGGCATATACATGTATCAAAAGGCATCTGCAGCATTACATTCTGGCGGAAAAAAAAAAAAAAAAAAAATATATATATATATATATATATATATATAATGTATATACACACATACATCATATATATATATATATATATATATATATATATATATATATATATCACTTTTTAAATAAAATCAAAGCATTTGCAATTAATTGAAAAAGCACACTGCCACGTTACAGTGTATCTTTTAAGCATGGACCTACAGAAATGTATTAAGTCTCCATATTTTCCCCAAAAGAAGAAGACCTACCCAGAGGGACACATCCAACTCGCCCAGCAGGTGCACACAAAAAACAGACCGAATTGCAGTCGCTTAAATCATTGTAACTAGCATGAGGGTTGGACATTTCCTACACATGCATACAATAAGGCACTGCCAGGAATAACCATTTGCAAATTATTTAGGAGCCACACTGATTTTGTTACAGACAAAACTACCCCCATTCCTTACCAGCGGGGCATTTGAGATGCACTGCTGTGTCAAACCCCCAGTTTGACAGGAATCTTACTAGAGAAAGGGCTGGTGCAGGCGCACAGCCAGAGAGGATCCGCCACTCAGGGTCCCTGCCGCATCCATTCATTCAGCATTCTTTGCTGCTCATTGTAATGCATGCCAAAAATGCTGATTGGAGGAGAGTCTGTCCATGTACTATTCACACAGCATGAAAAGTTTGGTCCTACAATACTCTATGATGTTTTGTGCATTTTCATTGAGAAAATTGTTACAGCTAATAACTAATGATCGGCTACGGCTGGAGCTAGATTCAGTCCAGATCTTGCTCCAGTTCACCCCATATCAGATACCAGCAATGTCCATGTAAAAAAAAACCTGGAAAATACTTCTTCATGCCCCTTCCCTTCCGAGAAACACTTTTCCATGCCCCTCTCCTCACTACAGATGCCGGTGGGTTGGCTGCATCTAGAAGATCACAGCCCACCCGACCAGGAGGAAGCTCCCGACCCGACAGATCTGCAGAGGGGACGCCTCCTGGCAGAAGACGGATGAAGGAAGAAGTGGTGATGTTGAGTTTTTTAATTCTAAAAATGTATTTTGTTTTTCTTTTAATTCCTTATCTATTTTTTGGTCCTATTTAAGTGTGGTTCTACAATACTTTATGAATTCTTAAGCACTTTTTGGGGAAAACAGTTAAGAACTATTGATGGGTTTCGGATTTGGGCTGAAACTAGATTAGACCCAGATCTTGCCGATTTACTCCATAAAAGCCACCTTGCATTAGCCGCTCCCCAGCATCCAAAAAGATCACAGCCCACCAGACCAGGAGGAAACCCCCGCTCGGCAGATCTGCTGGACAGATGAAGGAAGAAGCAGTAATAGTGATCACTATTAAAGGACCACTCCAGACCCTCCCTGCGAAATAAACATAAACCCTGCCCCCTCCAAATAGCGATTATGCTCATGTAATAAAAGAAAAAAAAGGCACTCACCTTCACCCCGAATCAAGCCCCTGAAGATGGCAGTGCCACAGCTGCGGCACCGAACGCCCGCCACCACCTTTCTGAAGTCCCGGCCAGCCGCTGGGAGCAGACACTCTCTGCAGTGAACTTCTGGGAAGATGGCGGTGGGCGTTTGGTTTCGCAGCTGTGGCCCCAACGACTTCGGGGGCTGGATTCGGGGTAAATGTGAGTGTCTTTTTTTATCTTTTATTACATGAGCATAATCACTATTTGGAGGGGGTGGGGTGGGGGGTTATGTTTACTTTGCAAAAAGAGGCTGGAATGGACCTTTAATAACCCCTAATTATAAAATAAAAATATTTTATCTTGAAACATTTGTAACAGGGTAAAAACTGTATTATTAAACATTCTAAAACCAAAATAATCAAACATATTTTTAGATTTTTATTACTAGCAGCAATAGTTTTTGAACGACACCAGCCCCAGGACAGCAGATACCCTGCCCATGGACCGTCCCATCTCCCCAGCTGCTGCACACACCTGCGCCAGGCCTGAATGGCTGGTACAGGTACACACAGCTCAAGGGCAGTGACCAGCTGCTGCTAGCGCTGTATTTAGTTATCTTACCTGCTCATTAAAATGCCCTGCTAAGACTGGTGATTGGAGGCGAGCCAATACATGCGATGTGAAATCACTGGGAAGGTAAGAAAACGCAGCGCAACAGGGTTTTTATTTACACAGACAAAAACCCAGGATGGTTAAAATCAGACCTGAACCTTCATTGGCAACTCTGTATCAGCGAGGGTGTTGTGATGCATAGACTTTAACCCAATTTCTCTTGCATGCCCTGCATTGGAGAACCACTTAGTCTGCCCCTGCCTGTGTCCAATAGAGGATATCCTGGTCCTCTGGTGGGCCAGTCTGACCCTGGCGTCAAATGAATAGCAAACAATGCAAAAATAATAAATTAAAAGAAAATGGCTAGATAATGGATATTAGTATACATATTGTGTTCTCAGTTTACAATGAAGTTTAAAAGAGCTGAAAAGTACAGATAAAGTCTGGCATTATTCCTTCACAGCATTCTTAGTTTTTGGCTTGACATGCCACAAGATAAAGTGATACCCACGCTTTCTGTATCTAGATGTGCATAAGAGATAAGCTGGCTCATAGCACTCCATATACTAGACTTTAGCCTCACAGGGAAAGTTCATGATCCTGTTACCCAATTATTGAAAATAAATATTTGTTGCTTAAAGCAGAAAATTGTCTAATATTAAAAATATATATAAACATAGGTTTTTGTATGTACTATTCCTCTTTTACAGCGTGGTCTGCTCCATTTCTCCTAAGCCAGCCTGTGGCAAACTTTGGCATTAACCACTCTCTGCCCAAAGCATTGCATGATGGGTAATATCTAGGAATGCACAAACCCATAGAAATTCGTGTTCAGCCGAGCTTGGTGCAACAGTTCGACCTGAACCCCATTAAAGTCAATGGGGACCTGGAATTAGAGACCCGGTGTGGGACAGCGGAGACCAGGCAGAACGGAGGATGCCACTCTGTACTGGATAGAGGAAAGAAGATGCAGGACTAGTGAGTAGTTAAATTGAGAATATTAAAGGATCACTGGTTAGGGAGCCAGCACTGGGTAGGGGGCCAGCATGTCACCTGCATGCATCGGAGGGTGACATGCCAGTACGCCACCCTATTACCACCATTTGCAGCATTGGGGGTAGGAAAATCCTCAAACCCATACCGAAGGGCATAATGGCTTGTAACTTGCAAGGCAAGAGGCCAGCAGGTATGGCCTCTGAGCCCTGTGTTACAATTGTTTGATACCTGCAAAAGGCAACCCGGGCACCAGACATAAGGGCTTGTAACCCAGGTCTCAGAGGCCACACCAGGTGGCCTCTATACATCGCATTGTGCCGCCCACCGGCAATCAGCGAGGGCCTAGAGGCCTAGGAGCAAGCTATCGGCACCAGAACTGAACCCAGGTTGGCTTAGTCTTGGGTTAAATATTAGTCTCACTATGTAACGGCTTTTGACCTCTACAATTGTCACCATTTCAAGTTATCTGTATCAAACTGCCTAAGCCTATCTACTTTATCATTTATCATTTGCAATATGGGAAAGCTGAAGAAAATAAAAGGTACAGTGAGTCTCTCATTAGGTTTGGTAACATTGTCAAAAGTCAAGGACTGGATGACCTTACAGAGCTTTCTCCAAAAATCGACTTGTGGTCAAGTATAACAAAGATTATTTCCATAGTATAGATATGTTTCTTCTGGGCATAACATGGGAATATTCAGATCAAATAGTTTATTTGGTTCATACAATAACTTAAACTGGACCAAGACCCTTACAAGAAACGGTGCTCATATGCATCCCTCCCCAGGGCAATTCAGATTGCTGCACATAAAAATGAATTTACCCCCCTCAATAATGTGCTATGGATCTTCCAGTGGCCTGTAAAGAGCAAGTGCTGCTGCGGTTCCTGTGGCTGTGCATTGTGGGCTATGTTGGTTAAATTGGACCAAAAACCAGGATTTTGACTATCCTGGGTTTTGGTCCTTTCCCCCAGGGCACCCCGATCCGGGGTTCCCCGCTGTCTGAAACCCCCAGATCACTCTGAGCCAGTGACTTCACATCGTCTAAGCCTTCGCCTAAGGCCAGCTGCTCCGAGCACGCTGGCGGCCGCATCCCCCACTTCCCTCTAACAGGGAGAATGCCCGCACCGGCCACTCACAAATGTCTGGCGCAGGCAAGCACCCTGCTAGAGGGATAGCGGGGATCCGGCTGTGACTTGCGCATGCATCGTTGAACCGGGAAGCAAGGTAAGTGAATGGGGCGACCTGGGGGGTTTCACACAGCAGGGCATCCCAATTTTGGATGCCCCGGGGGGAGGGAATCGATCGCACTGGGTTTTGATCCACTTTAAGTCCAGGCAGCAGCGCAGCTAGGAAGCTGGAAATTGAAGAAGCCTGGCGGGTGCTTCAAGATGGTTGCAACCAAGAGAAAATGGGTGATGCAGCATTTCAGCTTTGAGTGGGTGCAGGAGCAAATGTAAGTGCTGACAAGGATTCAGTATTGTACATGCAGATGGGGCAAGTGGGGAGTTTTTCTTTCAACTGTGCAAGGCTGTTGGTTCGATTTCAACAGGCGTTTTTTTTTCAGTATAATTTAGTCCATTAATGAATGTTCAGGTATCTCTTTAGCCTCAAAGGCCTACTACAGTTCAGACTAGTGTATAGTGTCAACTGGTAACAGGCTTCTCTCCCTCATTTTGTCAGAGCGTCTTCTCTAAGTCACTGCACTGAAAGCTTCCTTGTTACTCAGCAGATTCTTTGAGAGCCTCTGCCCCTGCATCACTCTTGTGCACACAAACTCAACTGGGCTCCCCATGGCCCAGCTCCTGGTGCCTCGTGCACCTGGTCAGCCCACACAGCAGCCCTTGTTTGAGGCTTATTAGTCTCTTTATAGTCTATCCGCAAGGGACTGCTGGCTTCTGTTATTGCCCAGACTCCAGGGCCCTATGGAGCACATTAATGGCTGACAACTTAATACATGCCACTCTTTCCTGGAGTCCATAGGTAGCCCAATACAGCATTCTTACATTCTGTCACCTACTACAATATATATATATATATTCTATATACATACAATCACGTATACAGAACATCTTGAAAAGAACAGCTAGTGTATTTATTTTTAGCACCGTTTTCTATGCCTTTTGATAGCCAGCGGCTGTTTAGCTGGTTCATTGCCATTTCATACAGATTGTTAGTAGGAAAAGCTTCTGCCACTTCTACCTGACAAGGCTTAAACTAGTAAGGAAAAAAATGCAGAGGTGCAGAATTCTACTTATCACATTAAAGTGTGTGAATTGTTTAGTTCTTCACATTCCTCAATTCACGGGTTGAAACATATGGTAAAACATTAAAGGAGTGTTCAATACACTGACACAAACATGAACATTGAGCTTTGCCTTCTATCTGATCTGTAACATCCCCCAATTAATGGAAAGCTTCATAAATTCAGAGTCCAGCTCTTCATCAGATCTGCCAACAGCAGCACTTTCACATGTATTTAAGGCCCAGTTCCAATGATGAAAGTTTAGAATCACTTTTGATTCATGAGGATATTTAGCCTTACTCCCTGGCTGCTCAACACAGACAGCAAGAAAAGCTAGGTCTACCCAACAGCAAAATAAATATTAAAGGGACAGCCCAGGCAACAGCAATAAAAGGACAGCAAGCAGCTGCCACCTGTCCCATGTGCCTCTCCTCCATGGCAAGTTTAAAAGTTTGTCCCTCCTCCTCGATTCCATTCCCCCAAGACCAGGCTCCAAAGTAGTCACACAGCTGATTCTGTCCCTTGGCGATCCCCGTACAACAAGTACTGCAAACCACAGGGGTTACACATCTGGTTCAAACCACAGCAGAGCACAAGCATAACTTATAAAGCTGCACCATGACACAGCCTTCCCAACTTAGCTATGTCGAGGACTGGAAGACAAGCCAGCGACTTTGCTTAGAATACATAATCTATGTAATCAGAGATGTTTTGAAATGGCTCATTTTACATGGTAACCATGGAGGATAAGGGGAGAGAGACAGAGAGTTGTCAAATTGTGCCTAACCCTTCTCTACCATTTCCAAAAGTAAACATGCTTGAATGAAGACATTTGCAGTTAGGTCTAAATGTTTTACCTGTTTACTGAAACATATTAAAGTTATGGTTATATAATGAACATGGACATAAAGTCCAGCTTTAATTTGAGGGTATCCATAAAATTAGATGAAGGGTTTAGGAGTTTCAGTTCCTTAACATGTGCAACCCTGTTTTTAAAGGGACCAAAAGAAATTGGATAATTGATTTAAAGGCTGTTTCATGGGAAGGTGTGGGCTATCCCTTCGTTATGTCATCCTCAATTAAGGCCTGGAGTTAATTTGAGGCATGGTGTTTGCATTTGGAAGATTTTGATGTGAATGGAACATACGGTCAAAGGAGCTCTACATGCAGGTGAAACAAGCCATTCTTAAGCTGTGAAAACAGAACAAACCCATACAAAATATTTTACAATATTAGCAGTGGCAAAATCTACAGTTCTGAGAAAGAAAGAAAGCACTGGTGAATGTATCAACACCAAAAGAACCTGGACGCCCACGGAAGACAAAAGAAAAAACAGTGGTGGGTGATTGCAGAATAATTTCCATGGGGAAGAGAAACCCCTTCATAACGGCCAACCAAGTAAAAACCACTCTCCAGGATGTAGATGTATCAATATCCATATTCTACCATAAACAGAAGACTGCATGAAAGGAAGGGGGTCACTGCAATGTGCAAGTCACTCATATGCCTTAAGAATATAAAAAAAGGCTTGAATGGACTAAAAGGCTAGAATGGCTATAAAACTAAAAAAAAAAAAACTGTTCCTGAATAACTTTTTTTGAAGATATGAAAGCAAGATCAACCTCTACCAGAATGATGGGGAGAAAAAAGTATGACGAAGGCGTTGTCCAGCTCATGATCCTAAACCATAGCACATCATCTGTAACCCACGGCGGAGGGAGGCAGTGTGCTGGCTTGGGCATGCATGGCTGCCAGTGGCACTGGGTCACTAGTGTTTCAGAAGAGGCCGGATAAATTCTGAGCTATTCAGAGACATAGGCCTTGATTCACTAAGAGTTGAAAAACAATTTCATGGTAGTAAAAAATTCAATGAAAGTCAATGGCACTTTTTTACTCGTGAGAAAAGTATTGAACCTGTAGTAAAAAGTGCCATTGACTATCATTGTCTTCCTATCTGGTGATTCACTAACAGTGAAATTATCAGGCTTTTTTCTCATGAATTTAATTTTTTACTACCATGAAAATAATTTTCAACTCTTAGTGAATCAAGGCCATACTGTGTGTTCAAATCCAGCCAAATTGTATGGTTAAAAAAAGACACAACTCCATTAAGTTCAACCAGTGGGCAATTAGTTAAACTCAGCAAACAAGCATTAAAGAGGACCCGCAATTAAAACTGACTGGCAGTCTCCTTGCGCCTGTCGCACAGGGGAATCCCAATTTGGCAAGTCCTGTACAATCCTAACCGTAATGTAGCCCAGATCGCTGCACCCCGGTTCTCGGCACTTCCACGTTATCTGGGGTTTCTGGGGAACACCAGCAGCCATTCGGGTTTCCCCAGTTGCTCTACACATTATCGTGCAAGCTCAGGCCAGCAAACTTGATCATTGCTTGAAGAGGTAAGTATTTGGGGAAGTGACCCTGGCTCTGGTGTGGGGTGAGAAGCAGTGAGGCAACCTTAACAAGGGGACTTCCACAGTTTTGATTGTAGGTCCTCTTTAAAGGAGGTGTATCACAAAATTGTGTAATATGAAAAATCCATATAAACACATGGCTAATACACCGGAACTGAGTAAAACTACCGCCAAACTTGTGGTTTTCTTTTTCTGGTAGGACTAAAATCCAGGGGTGACCAGAGGGGATGGAGAAGTGTGGGGTTTCATAGCTGCAGAGAGAGGCAGCCAATCAGGAGGTCTGGGAGGGAGTGAGGGGTGTTTCTGTTCTTGGTTCACTGAAGGTTGATTGAAGGACCATGTCAGCAGGGTGGGGATTGAAAGCTGAATGAGGAAGTGATTTCCTAATTCCAACAGAGGAGGAAGCACAGCACTCCAGCCACCCCAATGAAAGGTAAGCTACTTTTTTTTTTTACTTTTGACTTGCCAATCATTTTAATGTGTTCCCCTTTTGGAATGTAAACTAATCATTTGTGTAATGATTGTGGCTCCATACCTGTGATTTACTTACCTGCACACCGTTTCCAAATTTCTCTTAGTCTAAGCACCAGTCATTCCCTTTCCAGGTGAGAATGCCACCAGTAACCACTTAGCTACTGGAGCACAAGATTGTGTTCCCTCCTACCTGAAGAAGCTGAATTTCAGCAGAATGCGTTAAACCCGTCGTTTCTTTCTCCGCTAATCAGATAATTAACAAGCCAGAGTGAGGAAGTATCTGATCTGTACATCATATGTGCCAGTCGAAGTACATTGCTAAGGTAAAACATTGTTGCTAGGGCTAACTGTTTTATTTTATTTTACAGTTGTAAACAAACAGAAAAAAATAACAACTACGTTTAGCATATTGAGCACATCATTTTGGTGCACAAATATTGAAACTTGTATTACCTGAAAATGTAATTGAAAGTGGAATTACTCTTTCAGGGGTTTATGTTACGAAGCAGTACTTTTATGGGTGCCTTCCCAACCAACAGTACACCCCCATCACATGCTGCCCAAGCCCCCCACTATCCTATGCAAAAAAACCCAAACATAATAAAAATCCTGAACACCATGTCCCACAAAACCAGACCACACCAAACACAGAGAGTGCATCCTGAATGCCCTCTCTAAACCTTTTGGCCCTAGTTATATGGCCTCAGTGATAATGGGGCTGTGAGGGCCCAAAACAAGTATAATAATCAACAAAAACAACAACTGAAATATATAACATCTACCTGATCCAACCAAATTCTGAAAGCTATTTGCATTTTCAATAGAAAACAGTACAGTTTTTGCATTGGTTGCCATGGTCCATGGTAGTGGACTGATTCTTATTTTCTGACACCCCGCCCTTCCTTGGATAACAGTGCCCCTCCTCTGGCAAAGGGCTCCAGTATCTGTTCTTAGGAGGGGTGACATGACCTCCTTGGGTATCAGGAAGTGGCTTTTATACCCCAGAGTCTTCTGGTGATTCCTGTAGCTTTACAGGGAGGGAGACAGTGTGATTGCTTGAGGAGGACACTGAGAAACACTACTAGACTGGTGCCAAATAGCATAGGGGCTGGTATGGCCTGGCCAGAGGCACGCCATTTGGCCTCTGAGCCCTCAGCATACCAGCCCTTATGTCTGGTGCTTTGGACCAACAGGGGCACCCCAATAAAAAAGTTTAACTTATGTTTCTCCCATAAACCTTACTGGTGTTCAAATTCTTATTCGTAAAAAAAGCAAATAGACGGATACCTTCAGCCAAACAGCCTCTGAACTTCATGGCCTGATTTTCATTAGCAAACTGCTGTATGCATATGGTAAGATACACCACTGAGCTGAATGCTTTGGTTTAGATAGAGAAGATACAGAGTTTTCTAAGCCAGCCTGCCGCTGTTTAGCACATTACTGGCACCTGTAATATAATACATTGTATGTGTACACACTCGCTCACACTTTCTCACCTTCTCAACACAGTAACATGCCTTCCACGTCACCTACTGTTCCCTTCGAGGTTTGCTTTATAGCACTTAAAACTGTCAAATATTAAAAGCAGGCTGATACGCACAAAAAGGAGGCGGTAATACCTAAGCAGTGGTATAAATCAAGAGAATTTGCATCTGCCAATATACAAGCTATATATATATATATATATATATATATATATATATATATATATATATCAGCCCATGTCACTCAGACCTATCTCAGAATTTACTCATTCCCTTCCACTCCCTACCCACCTGCAACCATCTCCCACTTCACAAACAGCAGTATATTGCTCATGTGTTGGGTAACCAGCCTGTCACTAATGGAACGTCTCCTTGCTCCAGTGAATATTCTGAATGACCTGCCTCTCAAAAGTGGCACCAAGGAGCTCCATGGCATGACATGCTTTATCACTTGCACGTCTGAACAAGTGACCCAGACAGCAGAATTTTTTTAAATGAATTTTCATAGCCCTGGGCCACAAGGATGGACTGAAGTTGTAAGTCAGATATGAATTGATATTGCTTCATAAATATCCTTATTTTTCATATATAGTAAGGATTGTTTAGGCTCTCATCGTCTGATGTTGTCATTGTAAGTGTAAAAATTAAGCACTGCATGCTACCTACAGTGATACTCACCTTATTACAGCTATGCTGGGTTTACGCTCTGACTTTGTAGACCTACTGTGCCTTTTGCCCTCCATGGGTCATGTGAGACTGTGTTTGGCTAGAGTGGCCCTATGTGACCTGTAGAAGTTACTGAATTAAATTCAGCAAGCAAGGCCAGGGTTAGAACCTAACATACCCGAACACCACTGAGACACTTGGTGTCCTCAGGGACCCATCCAGGCTCAAACATGACCATCGGTTGATCCTCCCATGGACTCCACCCACTTGACTGAAGGACCAGAGGAAGAGAGCAGCAGTGGACCCTTCAGTGTCAGAGCAGAAAGCAGCAGGGATTAGAGGGTGATTGGAGACAGTAAAAGAGAACCAAAAGTTGGCAAAGACCAGAGGACGATTAGTGGAATAAAGGATCCGAGGGCAATCAGCGTCAAAAGAGGACCCCTTGGTGTCAGCAGAGCTGAATTGTGATGTGACATGGTGAGTATCATCATACTACAGAGGCTCATTGAGATGCTTTTTTGCATGGGCCCACATAAACCTTGAGCTAGCCCTTCCAGCAGCCAGCGAGGAAAATGACAGCAATCCCACAATGCAGTCAGAAGACACTTCCAGTTTGCAGGCAGCTTGAGACACCATGTACCATCATCTTAGAAGTTTAAAAGCTCAGTAAATGCAGTAGATGCAGGTAGGATTTTGATTGTGGGCAATCTGTAGCTACAGGGTGGGGGAAACATAGAAGATATGCTCTTATTCAGGGTGAAGGTCCGGTTGAATGATGTATACATGTTTTAGAATAAAGTGGCTCATATTTGCTCATAATCACCTGTGGAAGCATGTTTTCCATGTAACTACGTGTGAGATGACCCAATTCTTACAAATCAGAATTCACCACAAATCTGAATTTCTTTGTGGTTCGTGCCAATAATAAAAAAAAACCTCACTGTCAATTACCTGCACATCGACTCTCCTGTCACTCTGGTCCCACTACAGGTGGCTTCGAACCATAGGTGCAGGTGTCCCACGCATTGGCAGGGCAAAGGTTCTGTGTCCTCTACCCAGCAGCAGAGTGGGGAGCGTCAGGAAAACTCCCACACCAGAGGATAGCGAGGGAGGAGGCGAGTTTTTTTTTTTTTAGAGATTTGTTAAAAATACGATTCAGACAAATGTGAATATCTTGGAGGAGTTCAGCGAATCGCCTGAATGGAATTTTTAACAAGTTCGCTCATTTCTAGTCAGTATGTTTCAACAACAGATCCGCTTATTTGCACACCTGTTCCAGGTTCCAGTATTTAGTCAGATGGGACAATGATCTCCCTCACATGTGTCCCTTATGAGAGAACCTGGCAAAAATATGTTCCTCTAGCAGGGTGAGTAGATAAAAACAGGTATAGCAAAGAAGACACACTCAGGTTTAATCCTTTTCAGTCTAATATATTTATTCATACAAAAATGATGTATGGACCATTTCAGATATTTCCATTGTGCCAGATGATAAGATGATATAAACTATTATAATCAAGGGGATGTCGCTTTCATCCATACAACTATCAAAGTCATTTTCAAGAGTCAGGTAAACGGAAATGGACCCATGCTCCTACTTGCAATTCCATTGTGCAACATATTTGTACTATATTATTAGGTTTCAACCAGTTACCAGAAGTACTCATGTGCACCAGTACTTTATGACTATGGACACTCCAGTGTTGGCGCTTTTTCACATAAGTAGAGTACCTAGGCATCCTGTAGTTGTTGCTAGCTTTGGATCCTTGTTCTAGGGTATCAGTTAAATGACCAGTAAATGTCAGGCTCAATCCATATTCGTTCTGGCTGCAGCAATGCCATTTTGAATCTATTAGCTCCAAAGCTGCTTATATGCTCCTGGCCGAGCCTGTTTCCTCCACAGAATCCATATAGGTGGTAGCCTGCTTCCTCATGACTGGTAGCAGGGATGCACATAGAGGTCAACTGGAGAGTGTGATATCAATACCAGAGCTCATAGCAGAGAAACCAGACAGGCTCTGACTTTGATCACATTCTCCTGTTGCTAATGCCTTGCACCTTTGCACCTAGGATGGATTTCCCAGTTTAACCTTTGGCCTGTCTCTTGTGTCTCTTCCAACCTTTGGCCTGCTCTATCACCTTTGAACTTTTACTGCTTGTCCTCAAATTCAGTTCAGTTAACAGCTCATCCAGGTAGACAACCTGGGTTTTCCTGCAGCTGTAGTATACACCATCAGGCATTTAAGCAAAGACAAGGGAAGTCTAAAGATTCTGGGACTCGAGGTACGGGGGACTAGGTACTAGTCCTGCTGATCACCCAGTCTTTATTACCTCTCCTACTGGCTGCATTCCTGTCAGATATGGAACACCATGCTTAATGAAACTACATTCCTCTACTTTAGAGGTTACTTGGGTAAGGGCCCTGACACATCCTTTCCTGGCCATATGAGCTATTGAACTCCTCAGTTGAGAACAAAGTCTCGGTGGGAGACGGAAGCTTTGGAAATTAATCTAGACAGATCATTCTCAGATTACGAATGGTCTCAAATATGCATATTGGCACACAAACATTCATGAAATAGCTGTTGTTAACCTGGTGGTATATAACTAGAGATGAGGGAACCGTACCGGTAGAACCAGAAGTTGGGACAAATTTCAAGGAAAGTTCAATTTGTCACAAACCCAATTTTTTTTTTTTTTTGGGGGGGGGGGTTCGTGCCTACCAAACTTTCCCTGAAATCCTCACTCACCTTTGCAGTGGCCGGCGGCACTCCCGGCATCTCTCTGGCAGCCGCCGCTGCTTATTATAGGAGGGAGTTCTCACAACTTCCTTCTTCTATAAGTAGCCCATCCCTGTGGTTGGGAATGGAGCACTGTCACTGACAGTGGAGAGACGCTGGAAGCAGGGCACCCTCCCATCATTCGCAGCTCTCCCCTGCTGTCAGTGATTAAAGGTAAGTATGGGGGGAATAAAAATATAAAATATTTTTTTCTTATGTGTTTTTTTTACATTTAACTCTTTGTGAACTTGTAAGGGATCCATGAGACTCCTATACCAGTTCACAAGGCTTGAAGGGCTGGCAAGTCCCTGTGGCAAGCGGGCTGCGGTCTCTTCTGCCTCCCCCCAGGACTTTGGGGAGGCAGGTAATGGGGCCAGCTAAAATTAGGGTAAGAAGTGCATGAGATGGTCAATTAGATATTGGAATCTGCACATGACTTATACCTGGCCTGCTTCATTATCATGCATATATTGTGAAGAACCATGATCCCCCCCCCCCCCCCCACACACACACACACACACACACACACACACACTTCAGAACTGGATTAAACAAATTAAATTAAAGGCAAAAATAGAGGAAAAAGTTGTGAGGAAACAAGATAAAATACATCGAGTTATGGCACCCCTGGCTCTCATCCCAGGAGTTTTTATGGGAAATGATTGAACCTGTCTACTGTACGATTTCTCACTAGTCACCAAATGTTGTTTGGATCCCATCCATGCCCCACCTCTTCCTTCTTTTTTCTACCACTCTACTGAGTTTACTGATCGGCATGACCTTCACTGGAGCCCCTCCCAGTGGAGGATAGGCTGGGCTGCAGGCGCTACTGGGGTCATGCCCCAAAAAGCTACCTGTGGCAAAGAGGTGAGGTACCGAGGCAATGATGTAGAATTGTTGTCAGACAAGCAAAATGTCAGGGTCGGACAGTATAGATGCAAGGTCAAATACATAGTCAAGGTCAAAAGAGAGGTTAATCTAAGAAGTCAAAAGGTCACTATCATCAAGCAACAGGAAATCTCAATCCAGTTTTTTCCTGACAAGACATCATTGTTACTTTGCTGGGCCACAGTTTCATTCTCATTAGAGAGTGTGTGTGTGTGTGTGTGTGTGTGTGTGTGTGTGTGTGTGTTTGTTCTAGCACACAGCAGATGCCAGTTGGTGCTATTACTCACATGCAGCTTTTGGGAAGTGGGAAATCTATGCGTCGCACTGTACATTCGCATGTGCGCATGCACACATTCTGAGAATGGGAACGAACTCTGACAGTTACTGGTGGACAGAGCCCCTCTGTAAGGCTCACCATTGTGCAGAGCCCAGTTCAGGATATTTCCTAATCTTCACAGCTGTTTCAACTATAGTAAGCCCCTGTTCGCTGGGACACTGGTGATGTGCCTCATTGGACACGACTGCCCCAGGACATAGTAGTGCAAATAATATCCTCTGAGAGCAGAGTGGACTCTCAGGGGTGGTAAAGTGTGGTTAGGACGTAGTCAAGGAACACACACAGGAAGGTCTGCAGTGGCGTCAAGACACATGGGTGAAGGGGTAAAAGGATGGGCCAGGGGTCATTCATGGGTAGTCATGTAGACACGCAGTACAAGAAAAGCAGGCAAAGATGGAGTCAAGGAAATCCAGGGGTCAGGCATGCTCAAGGTCAAACTAGGTTCAGGATAATACATGATAAAGTGGCACATAGTCAGCAATCACATCCACATAGCAGCTATAACGAGCAATGAGGCAATGAGTTGGGACATCTTAACGTGATCTTAAAAGTGATGGGATTGGCTGGGGAAGGCTCAGGGCTCATTGGCCCATAATGAAAAAGGGCTGATTAGACCAAATATTAGCACAAATATTATTAGTAGGGCTCATTGGCCTCTTCAGAATTCCCTCTGGCAGCTACGTGGCATGCTGAGTGATGCTGGGGGGGGGGGGGGGGGCAGAGGACGAGGTCAGCTCAGTGCACTGAAGGGGAACGCTGAGCAGGTAAGTAAATCTCTGTTAAACTCTACGCAGAATTCACTCTTACTGGTAAGGCTGAGATGTAGTTTAATTTATGTTTTAAAACAAAATCATCAGGTAACACTGCTAATCTTATTTTTTACCTACAATACAATGACAGTCAAATGTTATTTATAATTTAATGACTTAAACTCACTGACTCAAAATGGATGGACAATCACATGGACAATGCTGCAACATAAGATACTCATCTTGAGTAAAGTATTGGACAAAATGCAGAGAGACCGCTATGGATAAAAAAAAAGTGGAGTGAAAGTGGTGAAATAATGGTTTATATGCACCATTGACATCAATTAAACAGCTGCATACAGTGACCATCCGTTCCTCTATTGACTAATTATATCCAGTACAAAAGGAGGCCCTCTCAAGCTCCGTGCCACCCATCATTTGTAAAAACAAGCATGACCCAGGGCAGCTGCCCTTTTGCCAGCCTTCCCTGGGGTCAAGAACAATGGCCTGCTGACATATGTGGGGTCACAAGCAAAATGCTGACCACCATCATGCAAGCGTGTGTATTATCCATCCAACAAGTGCCAGAATGGCGATTATACTACTTACAGACTTGACCCTTTGGGCCCAATTTGCACACTGGACAAAAGCCTTTTATAAATGGAATTACCATTTAATTTACACAGAAAATCACCAGAATGAAGATGCAGCTACATCTGTTGCATGGTTATATTTGGGAAATATTTTGTTACTATAAGATGTGCTAAGCCATGTACTGGGGGAGGGCTGAAAGAGAAAGTTTGAGCACATGCAGTTACTATGTGCAAGGAATCCGGCAATGTATATCTAATTACCATATCACTAGACAGAGCTATTTAAAGGCATATTATCATCAAAACAGTAATGCCCTTGTACTTGGCATTGAATATGTGCTTTGCATCCCTTCAGACTATATAGAGTATATAGAAAGGATATGTATGCTGTGAATGAAGGGGGAGATCATGTGGAAAATATATGCAAGGGGAGAAAGCGATTTCACAGCTCTCCTATACAAAAAAAGCCATTTAAAACTAAATAAATGCTCAGAAAAAAAGAATATGGGACAAAAGGAAATAGATTCCTAATAAAAAAAGGGATTCCTAGGAGACAGATGCAAAAAGATAATATTTTATATGAAAGAAAAAGTCACAATACCTACCAACTATGAAAATACTTCAGACAAGGAAGCATTTCTGAGCACTTTATGGAGATCATTGATTGTTTTGTGATAGCAACCTACCAGTCCATTATCAATCCAAAAATAAATGAATATTCCACATAAAATATTAAATGCTAGATTTAAAAAAATAAGCAAAAGTCTTCATTTTAGAATGGGAATTAAAACCCTGGATCTCCCACAGGAGTCATGTTAAAGATTCAGAAGTCAGCGCTGGGAGGGGCATGTAGCTAAATAATTTAATGCAGGGAATAACTATAAAAAAAAACTGTCAGTCTGCCAACTTGAAGAGGAATAAAAGGGTTTACAAGAATCCTAGGAGTTTCTACAGAACCCACAGGGCTTTAGAAAATAAATCTAGAACAAGAGAAGAAGAGTTGAAAAGTATTGTGCTTGAGTAGATTCAAAAGGCGCTGATTAAAATGCGGGAACAATAGACGGTACATTAGCAGAAAATGATGCTGTTGCGTTGGAGCGTCTATCATATATGTATCGCTAAGATGCCGGCAATGCCATGAAAGAGAATTTGGTTAAATCATTCTTCATGCAGACGGTCTACTTTGTATTCTTCAGCCTGAGTGCACTTAAAGGCACTTTATATATTTATAGGGAAAGGTTGAATAAAGCTACACTGTGACTGCTTATATTTCATGAGAGAAATGTTTAAGAGGGTGATATTATTTTATATTTCTCCATCAGCCATAAGTCTTGGACAAGATGGACCAGCAATTTTACAAAATACTCTTTTGTAGATATAGGGTGTAAAGATATTGAAAGGCTCTGCACATTTTTAAGTGTTTGGAGAGTCTTTAAGGAGTACTTGTGCCTTGAGCTTTGCTAACTGAGCGCATAATCAAGCACAAAACATTAATTCCTCAACTCATTCAGGTTTTCTCCCAATTTTCCTTCCCACCCCCAACCACATAGTGAGTCTTTCTGTTGGCCACATGTCTTGGATGGTGGGAATCGCCATGTTGTTGGAACTAGATTCAACCCAGAAATATATCTAGTGGTGAGCCTAGGTAAAGCTAGTACTGGTCAGTGTCATATATAGAAGCAAGGAGCTCATGACAGGTTAGCTTTATTCCTTTAAAGTGGACCTGCTGCCTCCCTTGCAACTGTATGCTTTTTAGGAGAGAAAGGTGTCATTTACCTTCATTGTCTACCTTGGGTGTGATTCAGCAACCACATGAAAATGTTCAGCTGGCTTTGAATCAGCCTCAAGGCAGACAAAAAAAGTGAATGGCAGTTTTCCTTTCTAAAAAATGAGTGGGAATTCTCACCTGGCTCTCCAAACCTATTGGGCCAGGGTTGGTCTTGGTTCACAGGTACATTAAACTAAGCTGACCCCCATCATAAAGTGCTTAATGGCCAGTTTTGGCTTTCCAAGCATCCTTAACTGTAGATGCACCCGAAACCTGGTTGCCCCGGGACAGAGTGTTAAAAATTGGATAAATTAATTTCTGAATTCTTGGCCCACTTTAATATTTTATGATTAGAACCTCACTGACCCTCTATTGCAAATAATCCAGTTAGTGTACAAGCAAATAATGTTTAGTAGCCATCTCATTTAATCCTTTTGTTGCATTAGAACCTGTGAACAACATGCAAACCAACAATGAATGTGGGAAATACACATACATGTGTGTGTATATATATGTGGTGTGTGTGTGTGTGTGTGTATATATATATATATATATATATATATATATATATATTGTTTTTCCCAGGATGACCATAAATAACAAACAAGGCAACACAAATAAGTTCATGCCACTTGAATTGTACATCTATAACTTTGGTTAATACTCTCTCTCGGTTACTGTGGGAAAATGGTGTCTGTGTGAACCAGCTCACGATTACTACACAAACTCCATTAAAGGGAATATTAACACTCTTATGTCTCTATTACTACATTCGTATGTAACATTTTCCACATGCTACCAATACACATGCTGATTGCATTCTTCCTCTAAATATATATGGGTCCCAAATTTATAGCCCTTTCCCCATCAGACCCAAATCCTAGCCTTATCTTCAGTTTCCAACCTGTTTAAGTTCTCATCAACGCTGAGCATAGAAATCAATATTGTTATCTTGGCCTGCTGTGGGATGCCAACCAATGTCACCATGTTCCTTCAAGCCACCGCTGCCACCTCTAATTGCCAGTGTGCCTCTATCACTATCCTTGTAATTTCCCATTTTTACAAAGCCTCTAACTCAGTTTACGTGCCAGTTCTAGTTACCCCTCCCATGTTCCCCACAACAGCATGCTTACATACTTTCCTGCATATTAGGCTCGATTCAGAGACACATTCGTCTGGACTTTCGTAGCTGTCTGTGTATGTTTTTGTGTGTTTGTAATTTTTTGGGGTTTTTACGTTCCATTTTCCATTCATAGGTTCGTTCCCGCTAATGCGTATATGCGTTTTCGATGGACGAATCCAAATATGATCATTTGCGTTAGTTCGGCTCATTTTCGGATCTAAATCTGATAATTTGCGTGTGATTCAGAGACCTGATTGCCGATGGACCTCCACCCTATAAAACGGATTATTTTCCTCTTCACTTACGGGACCTTTGAGGACTTGGATTGCTATTGTTGAACATGTTTTGCTATGTGGAGGAGTCTGAGCGCCTTCAGCTCCAAGGTATTGCATGTATCAGCATGGTCGAGGCCATAAATTGTATAGCAATGCATACCTGAATCAATACATTTCATGTATGCCTTATAAAAGCATTTTAATGCTGACCTTAATTAGTTCTTAGCATGTAAACCTTTATTTTCCCACACATCCATATAATTGGTACATTTTTATGTCCTTTGTTATTTATATTTGGATTGTTGAACTTGAATCTTAATTTGTTATTGGAGTTATTATTTTAGTTGTTTACCTTGGCTTTGTGTAATTATTTTATATTTGGTTGCAGGAACTGCAAGGTGTGCCACTCGCACAACATACAAGCAGTGTTTGGTCCGGATATGCGATTCCTCAGTGTTTTTGCAGGGCATCCAGGGTCGTCCCATGAAGCTTATATATTGCGGAGCTCCGGCTTATTTCATCAGTTTGAGTCAGGAGAATTATCTGGTGGATGGCTCCTGGGTAAGTTTGCTCACATTCCATCAATCCATTTTCACTGTATGGCAATGAATATAGTTAATGACCCATGTCTTAACCTATGGCTGTTTTTAGCCCTTGATGATATGTTAAACAATATTGTTGCTTAGAATGTGTATTTTATGTTAGTATTTTTAAATTCTTTCAGGGGATTCTGGATATCCGCTCCTGCCCTTGCTCCTGACGCCCATTCTTCGCCCGCAGAATGCGGACCAGGAGTTCTATAATCAGGCCCTCTGCAAAACCCGGGCCGTTGTGGAGAGGGCCTTCAGGCTTTTGAAGTCCAGATTTAGGTGTTTGGACCATACAGGGGGGGCACTGCAGTATGATCCCAAAAAGGTTATCCAAAACATTTATTTTACATTTTTTAACAGGGACCACACTTGCCAGAGTGGCACAACTGAGTGCCAGGGTCCTTCAGTTGGTGCAGAAGCTGCGTGACTCGGGGGAAGAATAATGTTATGTGGCCTGCCATTGCTATGTATATATTTTACTAAGTTTTATATGTTATTTTAAAAATGTAAAATATGTTAAAAGTTTTATATTTTTTAAAATAAAAAAATATATATAAACAAAGTTGTAAATTTCTTGAAACTATTTTACTTAAAAAAAAGGAACTTGAAAAATGCCATTTAAAATTATAAATACTAATATAATATAAAACTAATATAAACTTAAAAACTAATAAAAATTATCTCTGTGTCATTTCCTTTTCTAAATACATTCATTAAGGGTTGGTTACCACAAAACGAATGCAAAACACAAAATTTAGATATGAAGATTCGCCAGACCGCGAAGTGATTTAGGTAAGCTTTAGGTGTGAGAAATGGAAGAAGAATGAGACCGTGAAATGATTTGGGTAAGTTTTAGGGGTGGGAAATGGAAGAATATACTGAGCGCGAAGTGATTTAGCTAAGCATTGTAGCAGAAGTGAGTGAACCAAATATGTAGGCGGGCACATTAATGAGTTAAGTTTGTAGTGCGCAGGCGTAAGGTCGTAACGACTTTCGTCTGGACGATTATTTATAGAAAAAGGAAATCAGAATCTAACGGGCAATGTAATTGATTCGTTCGAGGAGACGATGGAAAAAGGGCAAAAACTAAAGCCTACGTTGTAACATGAGTAACATAAACGGAAAACAAAAGCTTGAAAATTACATTCTCGTTGGCATACGAACAGACGAAAACTTTACTGAAGGCTTGCGATGCATGCTTTGAATCACTCGTACACTCATACGCGAGTGGGAACAGAACGAAAAAAAAAACGAAAGTCTTTTTTTGTCTCTCTGAATCAACTCTAATAATCTTACATTATCTAAGCTGTGCTTCCACATCACAACCCCCAAACTCTGTGTTTCACTGTTTGAGACCATGAGCCATATAAGAAGGCTCAGCGGATCACGGCTTCGGCATGCCTGGTTTAGAAGTATTCAACTAAAAATGGACACCTACAACTGCAATGTTTAAGCCAGATTTAGGAAGCTCGTGGTTATTTGCACATATGAGCCATGTGAGCTCATTCATAAAATATGTAAAGTATAGTAACATCTATTCCTATTTGAATCCAAAACAAGGCATATTGTAGAATCATACTGTGTGCCTCATTCAATATTTGGAGCCATATATGGTTCCAAGCAAACATTAAACCACAATAGGTAAATTAGTTCAGTGTTCCACATGACCAGAGTTTCTTTGGTCGACAGTTCCATTGTTTTTTGCCTCGCCAGCTGAGGGTGTGATGTTATGCCATTGGCATTGAACAGACTCATTACTTTGCTGGGTGGTTTAGACAATGGGGGTGCTGCAGGGGGGAGGGGTCATGTGGCCAGTTGCTTGTGGCAGCTGAAAAACTACAATGTACATGTAAGTAATCTGAGGGGAAACCATGTCCCAATGGCCTTGGAAAGGACAGAAGTGTTACATAAAGTGTTACATACAACGAATAAAAATAACACACCAAGAAACCATATAATCAAATAGAGGGCATCCCAATTTGGGATCCTGCATCTCCCCTCACTACAAGACTGGATAGGTTGTACTTGGGCGTTGCCATGTGACTATCAGAGACCAATTGGGTTGCCTTGGAGGTCATACAGAAGCAGCGCTCTCAAACCATTGTTACCAAGGGCCAATAGGCAGTAACAACCATAAGAGCATTTTGAGAGTGTTCGTTATTTACTATGGCTTGTGTTCCACATGCTGCACTCAAAAACAAAGATTCAGAGTTCAACTCCGGAGAAACTTCAGCCTCTAAATATTCGTAATACCAGGATCACCCTGCATCACCCCGAGAGTTTGTTTAGGGATTTTGTTTGCTATGCTAGGTAATCTAGCAGTTAACGAATGTGTGTTACTATGGTTTCTCTATTTTTTGTTTTGTTTTGTTTTTTCTGGCAGTGCTGCATGTTAGGGAACTCTAACTCAGACACATTCAACCTGCACAAAACAGCAGCCACACACACACACACACACTGCAGGGCTTAGGATAAATGTGGAGGCTGATTCACTACTAACGCATGGTATTGCCAGATGAGCGTCTGTACAGTGGCGCTTACAGCGACCGCTAGTAGGCGCTGTAAGCGGGTATCGGGCGCTGTAACCTAGCGCTGCGGTCGCTGTAGTAACCTGGCATTGTTGAATGTGATGTGTGTTGGATAACTTTGCAGTGAGCCAGAGGTAGCGCCAGCTCAGTGGTCCAGCACTTGGAGCTCCACACCATATTTAACAAAACACTAGACACACACAGTGTCGGCGCTCTTAAGCTGGGCGCTGTAGCATAGAGCGCCAGACGCTGTGTGACCAAAGTCTGTTTTTGAACACATATACACCAGTAACAAAGCAAAAACACACGGAATGACATTGTTTTAACACTGGGACAATAACATTTTACTGTCAGACCTGTAAATACAATTCTGCGTAAAATAATAAATAGCCCAGAAAAATGTATAAAAGTTTGTTTGTTTGTTTGCAGCCAGGAGAGGCCACACAATGATTTGAGCAAAAAAAAAAAAAATTGGCAAACATGCTATTTGTACACAACTAATGAAGCCCCATTGAAATGTATGGGAGAGCACTACAGAGCGACAGGTACTACATGGCGCTCCTGAACCTAGAACACCGGCGCTATATGCTGAGCCACCTGTAGTAATACATGTGACGCTACATGGTGCTGTTAGAGGCGCTCAACAGATTTGCTTTCTTAAATGTGGTTTTGTGTACAGCGCGCAGCGTTCACCAGCCACTGCCTGTCGCTACAGGGCACTATCTGGCGCTATCCCTTCTTAAATAATCCCCTTAGTCAAGAATATGCTCCCAGATCTAGATCATAGCAGTCCTCAGACTACAACATTTATATGCCAAGCAACATGTGCTAGTGGTGTAACTCCTGCTCCACTATGGTTCATCGTGACTGCAAGAACAAATCTTGGAATCTTTGAAAACAGAATTAGACGTAGTGCTGGAATATAATTTACATTGCTAAAAAGACCCCCTCTTACAAAGCAATATGCTCCTACACCTGGCATGCTTTGTGGATAAGTGGTGTATCCCAGCTCATTGGAAATCTAACACTACCCCCCCCCCCCCCCACCCGTTAGCATTACGGGTCAAGCACTTTGTTAAGATACTCAAAACTTCGACAACCCTTGACTCTAATATTGCCGAAAGGTCCAATAGAAGTACAAGCTCACTTTAGGCCTCATGTCCTAGGAGGATCACTGAGAAGCGTGAGACGAGAAGAGGATTACACCGTTTCAGTAAGTCTCAGTACTATTTATGGCAGGAATTTAATAGATGGGGGGGGGGGCACACAACCGTCATGCATAAAGGGCTAGCAGAATTCTCTATAACTCGGCTTAAAATAATAAAATGATGAAACATTACCCCCACCCCCATGGGAAGGGAGTGCAGAACAGCCGAAGCCTCTCAGCATAGGCCCAATGACCAGCACTGGACCTGTGCCGTAGGGCATAAGGGCTGGTAATAGCTATTGTCAAGGGCTTTTTTTTCTCTGATGGGGGGATTCAAAACAAAAAAAGTGTGACATTACTGAAGGAAAGGGGTATGCAGGGGGATACCCCAGGAATTCTCCCTCCATACCCCTCCCCTCCAGTGAAGTCACATGGTAGGAAATCCTCAAAGACGGTGGGAAGATGTAGATGACCAGCCCCTATGCCTGATGCTTGGTGCCTGGACTGGGGCACACATTTTCTTTTTCAAATAAAAAATACATTAAAATAAATACTCCTGTGTGTAATTTTCATTGAAAGAAACACGCTGTAATATGCAGCATGACTTTTTTCTCTCCTGGAGTATGGGAGAAAAGGCCACATAAAAAGTCTATCTTGCCCCAAAAATACTCTCCCTGAATCACATGAGTTTATTTTTATGCAAGGTTTTTATGTGAGAAATTCCACATTTGCATGAGAATTTAGAGTGCTGAATTGACCCTTATAAGTTTCTGTGCTATAAAGATTTATGTTTGGGGGTGAGTGAGCTCCAGTGTCTTAGCACTACAGTAAGCTGGCCCCAATCCCTTATCAACGGTAAGAAAGAACCCAGTGCACACAGAGGTCCAATACTGGAGGCACTTCTGAATGGAATATCAAACACACTCTTACCACCTAAGGCTCTGGGTTGTCTAGTACTGGCTCTCCACTACATGTTTAATGCCTTAATGGAGTGGGCCATTTCCCATAACACCCCACTATACTTTTACAATTTAATTTCTAACTCAAAGTCGGAGCTACAGCAAAAATGCAAATCATATACTGATTTATTAATCCCCTGGTAGAAAATGGATATAAAAAAGAATAAGCACTTAAGCAATACATTACATGAAGCCAGTGTGACAGTTGATTTATCTGCCTTGTAGGTTTAATTAAAAACAGAGATAAATGTGGAGGAATGGAGTAAGGACGTGTTTAGAGGAACTGCAAAGCTGTCATTCACACATACTGCAGATAAGCATAGACCAGGGTTGCCAACACATCCTTTTAATTACCAACATATTTAAGTTATGCCATAGTAAATTATATTTAGTTACTGCATTACCAGATTTTATTCAGCCACGAACCTGTGTAATTCACATGTGTCAGTAGTTGGGCACCCCCTCCCCCACAGACATTTAGGTAGAAGATTGCACAAGATACAGCGCACACCAGCCCATCAGCCAGCGTTTCCATGTTCTGGCAGGACTCTGAACTCAAACACAGACTTCTGGCTGAAGTCTGTATTCAGGTTTGGGAACCCAAAACTCTCAAAGTTCAGTGTGAACCTAAACTTTGCAATTCGGGTTTGCCCATCTATATTTACAATCTGAAAAGTGAAATTAGTGTACACATTCTCCAAATGTTCTTTCACTGTAAAGCTTTTACCAGAAACAAAACTAAAATTGACAGGTTCCTGGTGCAAACCTTTTCTTCTGTTCTATTCAGCCCTTACAATTTCGCAATCTTAGTTGTTCTACTACAGCCATGAACAGCGTTTGCAATGATTTTAATAGATTTGGAAATGCATAGCAATGTGATCACAACAATGGTAAATAAGGATGTTGAGGTACCAGGATTGCCCCACCCACCTAGTATGATTTCTGATTGTACGGTAACAATGCAACAGTACTTCTACAAGGTAACCCTCCAAAGGTCACTCCCTCCAATTCCCAAATGCAGAAGCCATTACATCTCCTAGTATTATCCCCCAAACCAGTGGTTTTCAATCTGTCTTCAAGAAGCACCAATTCGATATATGTATACATCTCCATTAAAGTGTTCTGTACTACCACTGGGTGCAGAGTAAGGTCCCATTGGTAGATCTGGCATCCTCACGTGCTACTGGAAGCCTAATGACTTTGGTGCATCTTATCTTATCAATAACCAGGTGCATTTTATTAAACACCAGTATGCAGAGCACATTGGGGAATTTACACCTTACCTTCAAAGTCTTTGTTGACAAGTGGGCCTACACCCTCTCTGGGACAAATGTGCCACCCCCTCAGTGAGCAATACAGAATCTCTTCTGATCTTTAACTGATGTTCACAGTGCAGCGGTCGGCATCTTCTTCAGTAAGAGGCACTGCTACAGTGTGTGTGTGCTGCAGCTTCTGGTCCTCCTTCTTACAGTAACCCAGTACAGACCAGGTGAGTACTGTTCGCAGCCACATTCAATTAATAACCCTCCCTCTCACATCCTCATCAGCATGAACAAATAACCCCCCTTCCAACAGCATTAAATGAATAATAAACCCCTCCCTCCGTGCAACTTGCATACCACCACCATATCTTGAGAACTCCTGCCACACAGTAACAAGCTCATGATTTGGTATGTTTTGATGGTTCTTTCATCCAAGTCATCAAATAAGTAATTGCATAGCGGAATGGATACATTTAAAGACATTCTCAAACAAGTTAAAACTCCAGTCATGAAAACATAGGGGTTGGTTCAGAGCCAGGTGAGAAAACTCACTAATCTTTTAGAAGAGAAAACAGCCATTCACTTTCATTGTCTCCCTTGGGGCTGATTCAACAATGGGATGTGAATGTGTTGAATCAGCCCCAAGATAGACAATGAAAGTGACAAGCAGTAAAAGGAGTGCGTTTTCTCACCTGGCTCTGAATCAACCCCCATAGTGTTTAATATTAATTGAATACACAAATGCTGGGATGCTCTTCACCAGCCAGATGAATTGCTGAAGCTATTTAGATAACCGGTGTAGAATTCTATACGGGGTAAATATATGTCAGAGATTAGCTTGGCACCTTTCGGATTTTTAATACACCTGCATTCAAAATATGAGATTTTCTTGTAAAGGAAGGTATACTGTTGTCAAAGGTAGCAGCAGGGCTAGATGTGGGTTGTGTTGTAATCAGATTACAACACAATAAGAGTTGAGAGAGGATGATATTTATTTATAGCCCATTTTAATCAATGCAGGGGATACCACACTGTGCACCCTATTTAAGGCGGCAGAACCCAGGACCCAAAGCACCAGGAGAACCGCACTGATCCTTTGTAACCCCACAAGGATTTTTTGTAATCCCTATCCCTGCCTTGCCTGAGTGCCAGGAGAGGGAAGCAGGGTGTGGATTGGGGTACTTTGGAGACTGGATATCCACTTTAATCTGTAATGACCAAACTTGTACAGCAAATCAGCATGTTGTTCTATATTGTTCACTGGGAAAACAAGAGGGCTGTAAACTTCCAGTAACATCAGTGCAGTCTGCAAACTTCCTTAGAATATGTCACCCTTCCTTGGAAGAAGGGGATCTATATCCAGATCTCTGGCTGCATACATTAGATGGATCAACCTTGAGGGTTATTAGGACACATGTCTGCTTTAAGAAACTAGAGACATGTCCACTTCTAGGATATTTTTATACCATTTTTATTGCCCAAAAATATAACCAACTTTCAGATTCACGATGAGCTTAAAATAAATGGAAGGAATATGAAATGTGGGTAGAGGCAAAGCATAAAAGAACAGTAAATTTTTAAGTGGCGCAAAGACATGGGCAACAATAAACAACATGCTTTATATGGAAAGGCTCAGAAATGATGTAGCACCCTGCTC
The DNA here is from genome assembly GCA_027917425.1 of Gastrophryne carolinensis. Taxonomy (NCBI): domain Eukaryota; kingdom Metazoa; phylum Chordata; class Amphibia; order Anura; family Microhylidae; genus Gastrophryne; species Gastrophryne carolinensis. The sequence continues at coordinate 51,552,878 of CM051242.1, read as the reverse complement.
CTATCAGGGTTTTAATATATTATACGAACAGGGTTACAATATTCATACGGTTGACTTTGTAAACTGCATATTTTCTGATATCAGACTGTAATTACTTTAATTTTATATCCTCAAACCTGAATTTAAAAAAGTGAGTAATTCTTCTACCATTCATGTTGGGCAGTAACAGTGATCGTCTTTTTTAATCAGATCTTCATTTCTCCCTCGTCAGCACTTCGAGGCAAAGCACAGTTTGAAGGCAGATGTGTTTATCACAAGTTGCAGGCGCCGATAGGAGAGAAGCAATGTGGCTCAGATCCTTTATATTAAATACACTGAACAGCAAAAAATAAATCTTAGTGCTTTTTTAAAGGTGGCGATGTGCTTAATATAAATCGCATTTACCTGGCAAAAATTGACTAAATTCACACAGTTTTCCTGGAATCAGTTTGACAAAGGTAGGTAAATCCCACCCATCCAGTACAGCCCTTTTGTCTTGCAACAATGATCCTGAGAAAGGCAGAAGCCCAAGCTACAAGTCCATTTTGTCTTAATTTTTGGGAATTCCTTCTTTACTTTAAACATAGAAAGGAAAAATAAAGAATACCCAAATAAACCATTTATAGCAGTCTATTAGCCATAACTGGTAATATTATTACACCCAAGCACCCATCCAGGCCCAGTATGAAATATTTTAGCATATTCCTTATGATTAGGATTGAGCGAGCCCCAGCTGTAAAGTTCGGATTTGTACAAACCTTTACGAGCTTGAGCCCCCGTACCCAAGCCCGTCTTCAGAGCACTGAAAACTGGGAAGCTGTCTGATTGGCTGCTGATCTGGATCTTTATTAAAAAAAAAGAAAACCCAATTGTCTTTTTTAAGACACATACGAGGGAAGAGGAGACTCAGACTGTCATTATCAGGGCACCTAGCTATGAACAGTGGGCAGTGCCAGTGAGGGACAGCTAGGGAGATGGACACGGCAGTAAATCTGCCTGTTCTCATTGCACCCTGAGGACGGGCAGCTGCTGGGACACATCTGTGGCCACCACCTGCATTATACTTTTTGGGGCTTTGATAAAACTAGTTGGGATACTTTGCATAAAACTTCTTGGGGCTTAAATAATCTACTTACTCGTTGGTACAACTTATTACTGAGCATGCCAAAGCTAGCTCAAAAGATTTCCCTAGAATGGTATTTTTTCAAGCAGTGCAGAGATGACAAGACACTGGTTATTAGCATGCTGTGCCAACAGTCCCTGAAGCGAGGGAAAAGTCTTAATAATCTCTGCACCCGTTCATGACAAGGCACCTGCAAACCATCCAAACATGAGCTGCAGTGGCAGAAACAGCTAAAAAACACCCTCTATTGCTTCAGTTGACTCAGCCGCTACCACAGTGTCACCAGCGACAAGGCCATCTGTCTTCCCCCAAAGGGAGGATGTGAGACCACCACCACAATCCACAAGCAGCAGCACACCATCCACACTATCCCAGGGAAGTGTTCAGCTTTCCATCCTGCAAACTTTAGAGAGAAAACAGAAGTTGGGCCCATCTTACCCACAAGCCATGCTGCTGGCCTTTGAAAAACTTCCATTCCACTTGTTGGAGATGGGCAGTTTTAAAGATCTGATGGTGGTGGCTGTTCCACAATACACTATTCCCAGCTGCCACTACTTTTCTCGCCAGGCCATCCCTGCCCGGCACCAACAGCTTGTGGAGACATTAAGGTGTGTACTGGGAAATGCCATTAGTTCCAGTGTCCACATCACCACTGACATGTAGACAAGTAAGCATGTGCAGGAACGTTATAGCTCTCTTACAACCCACTGAGTCAATTTAGTGGCAGCTGAGACTGAGACGGGAAGCCCTTTTTTGTGCATATCCTTCCACCACTAAGAATTTCTGGACATCAGTTGGTGTCTCCTGTTGCCTCCTCCTACTCTGCTTCCTACACTGCTTCCTCCTCAAGCAGTCAGTGCAGCCCCTGCACCACCAATTTGAGCACTGCAATGGGGAAACAACAGCACGTGGTGCTAAAATTCATCTGTCTGGGTGCCGCAGTGCATCCAGTATGCCACCAATATGGTCAGTGCTGATTATGCTATGTCAGCACCACCATCCCCATCCATTGCCTGCTGGGAAAAAAACCTTCAGGCCATGATGAAGGATGTGATCATGGCACAGAGGGAAGCAGAGGAGGAGGAAGGCCCATTTTCCCAGGCGACACGGGCTGTGCACACATGGCTTGCAGGGAGGGTTCCTGGAGTGACAGCGGCCAGGTACTCCACTGTCCAGCCAGAGGACAATTTTGGAGGATCCAGAAGAGGAGGACTTTCTCTCACAGCAGGTTGGCACCCAGCGCAGCTCACGGGCATTGCTGAAGCATGGCTGGAGGGAGGAGCAGGAAGAGAAGATCAAGAATCATCTGCTAAAAAATAACCCAAATTAGGCATTAATAGTCAACCCCTCCAAGCTCCTGAATTGCTCCACTGGCCCTTGTGACTGCCAACAGTGTATGGGGTCCACCACACACATATACAAAGTGCCATGGATGACACAGCGCATGCTCACCTAGTAAACCCTTCTGGCCACTGGACGTCACATAGGCAGTCTGTGCAGCTGCTTTGCACAGTGTACCGCACAAGCGTGAAAAGGCAAGTTTTTTAGTCTTGGGACATTTTTAAGCGTTTCTAAGCTGATGAACAAATTGGAGTTCCTGGGGCGATTACCTCCCTGTGAATAAAGCTGTTAAAATAAATCTGATTCTAACTAACTGCATGATGGCCACCTTTTAATATATCCAAGGAAACTAAGCTACTCCTTATGCCTCTCATCTTTGTACACCAACCATGGTTTCTTTACCCCCAATAGCCACTCTTATCTTCCTTTCCAGGGATCGGAATCTACCTCCAAATGTTGCAATAAATAGAATGGCTGGCTAGGCATGAGCTTCTTGTTCAGATCCCATCCTTTTACTTAAACTTCTGGTGCCAACGTCCACTGTCTACCATTTCTCGCCTTGTCCTTGGTCCAGAACCCTTTCCAACTGGCTGCTTGGGCAGTTGTTTCTTAGACTGAGAAGGTTCTTCTTATCCTCGAATCTGTTTCTGTACTGTACTTCCTTATTCTACTAATGCTGGTATTGTTAATGTTTAGTCTTCTAACAATTGTACTAAGCATGCCTGCTACAATGAATCTTAAATATTTATGTAATGTATATAAACAGTAAAATAAATCAGGTTTGATCGTATTGATTCCCGCCTATTAAAATAACCTAAGGTGGTCTTTCTAAATATGCCTATGCCAGTATTTTTTTTTTTTTTTTTTTTTGGGTGAGGTGGAGTTGCCATGTACAGTATTGCTATTGAATCCTGGATGCATAGTGAGACTCCTGGTAACACAAATTTGAAGTGTAATCTTTTGTTGTAACAACATAAACATTACATACATGTGGCTTGCTGCTTTTATTGCTCTATATCAGCTTTATCACTGTCATGAGGATAGAGCACTGACCTCATGAAATATTAAAAAGCACTTTTCCTAGTTCCACTTTCCTTACATTTCCAGATACCTAGTATCCTCTTAAATCTGATTTATCATACATTACACTAGACATGTCCATACTCCCCCTGCCATTATTATCATTGCTCTGAGGCAGAGGGAGAGTGAAATAGCTGATGGAAATATTGCAGTGCTGGTGTTTAACAACATAAAAATATGTAACATTTAGCCAACTATCTGCTGTAATCCTGCTTAATAGGGGAGGCTAAGCTGCTATTTTTTCATAGGGCCTTAACTCTTCCCTTACAACAGGAGTCATGCCTAGCATTGCTCTCTGGCAGGGGAGCATGGAGGCTAATCAGTTAATCTCCAGCTTTACCATGATGGTTCTTATGTCTTAAAGATCCCTCCATATGCTGCACTCTATTTTATGACTTCTGCATTGCGTCAGAAGGGAAATATTCACGCTGAACCAAAGGGATTAAAGACTGAAGCTCCAGAGAAGTCGGCTCACATCCGTATTTTCCAGCTGTTTTTCATTCCAGCCCTTCACACCTGCTTTTATTTATTATTTCTTGAGCAGACAGGGCAGGACTTGTTTTCCAAATGGGAACCTTTAGGTTATGTGGACATAGAATACAATCTTCTGATTAGTCAAGGCGCATGGCTACCAAGAAAATATTGTGCCATGGCTATAGGAATCTAAAGTTGACCATAAGCCGTTAGGCGCAAAAATATGGATTCTCTAACATTGCTCCTGATGTTCCCTCTTCCCGACTAGCTTCAGGTTGTGCCCCCTTGTTATAACAGTTTTTAACAGAGTTTTTTCTTAAAAGCATTTCTCTTCTGAACCTTATTCAATCCTTTCACATATTTATAGGTCTCAATCATGTGCCCTATCTCCTTTCTTTCCTCCAGACTATACAAATGATGTCCTTTAAGTCTCTCCTGATAATTTTTAAGTTTAAGCCCCTCTACCATTTTTGTTGCCCACCTTTGGACCTGTTCTATCTGAATAATGTCTTTTTGCAGGTAAGGTCTCCAGAACTGCACACAGTATTCTAGCTGTGGCCTCACCAGGGCTCTATACAGTGGCATCACAACCTCCCTCTTCCTACTGGTGATGCTTCGAGTTATGCAGCCGAGCATCCTGCTTGCTTTTCCTACTGCCTGGCTACACTGTCCACTCATCTTGCAGCTTTCAGTAATCACTATCTGTAAATCTCTCTCCTCTGAAGCCCTGGCTAACACAGTACTACCCATGCAGTACGGTAGAGCAGGGATTCCTTCTACCCAAGTGCATAATTTTGGAGACCTTAAACTCCAGTTTCCACAGTTTTGACCATTTATCCAGTAAAGCTAAATAATTTTCCATGTTGCAGACATATCCAGGAGTGTCCACACTATTAACGTTTGTATCATCAGCAAACAGGCGAACTTCTCCTACCAAGTCTCCTCTTATGTAACTTACAAACATATTAAAGGAATGGGGCCCAGGACAGAACCTAACAACAACAATCTTCATCTTATAGAACTGATTATTTGGAGTCCTTCAAGATATCTCCAGCAGAAAGTTAATTTAAAGTGTAACAGAAATCCATAGACTAGTTTAAGATGCTCTGCAGTGTAAATCTGTAAATAAATGCCAGGAGCTGTTCTTCATACTCGAGTTTTTCCAGGGTCCTGCCACTATGAAATGCAGCAGATACAAAAGGTGGCCAATTTATGACTAATCTGGGAGATGCACTGAGCAGGGTAATTAGAATAGACAAATCTTAAAGGAACCGCAACACACACTCCTGTTGGCCAGCAACCAAGCCTATAATCTGTATCTAAAATCTGGTTAAAAAGGTGTTATGGGGCCCCATCTGGGCAATGTACGCCATTATAATTTTTGTTATATTATTGAGAGTATCTTCACTATTCTAAATTGTTGTTTATTTACTGTGAACTTTCACTCACTTGTATTTACTGGTATTATTCGTTTGTTAGCTTACTCATCCTATGTATACTGCATTGCACTTTATTGCTTCCCCCTAGCTGTTTAAATATTCATGAGCTAACACAGCATTCATGTTGCTCTGTTGTGAGCCCCCCTCCCTGCATATAAAGTCCATCTGTTTTTAAAGCGGGTTAAAACACACATGGGGCCGACTGGTAGGCAAAACCCGGGGCATCCTCTGTTAAACCCCCAGGGTACCGGTGATCTCATCTGCTCTGGGTGGGTCCTGCGACATAATCTTCACTTCTCTGTGGCCATGCGCACTTTGAAAACCAGGCCACCGCCGAGCCAATAGCTGTGCTCGGGCGAAGGGCCCGAAGATTGAGTGGTGGACCCAGAAATGGGTTTCTATTTGCTTTAACTTGGGGGATATGTTGTCTTAGTTCTGATCATTTATCAATACATTTGAACTGCCCTGGGGACTAGGATTGTTTGAAAGATATATTGAGGTTTTGAGTTGTGATTAAGTTATAGCTTGCATCCCCTGCCACCTCCACAGTGCATGCTTGTGCCGGCAGACATTCAAATCTGCCAAGTGTGGTATGCACCAGTCAAGGCTACTATTATTTTATTATAAATAATGTTTATTTATATAGCGCCATGATCTTTCATAGCACTTTAAAAGGTATGACTACAGACAAGGTAAAACACATAGTACAGGAAACAATAAAAAACGAGATGCCACAAGGTTCAAACCAAGTTTTGTGAGCACGGAGACAAAAGGAAAGAGAGCCCTGCCTTTGCAAGCTTACAATATTGCAGTGCAGGTCCCATCCGTCGTGGTCAGGGGAATATTTGCCTGAATTTAGCTTAGCACAGGAGGATAACATGATGGATGGACAAGAGAACAGGGGCCACTTGCTTGACTTCCTCTTTTTTAACTTATTTAGGGAGGTTGTCGCTATTCTGCTCCACTTTATTTTCTAAGTAGCTATCATCACAGCATACCTGTCAGGTCACGTATTTCCACCAATCACTAAATTATGGCTCAATTTCTCAATGGTCCTTAATATACCACTGTATGCAATGACATACCCATAAGCCAGCAACAAGAGATGACCTAAGAGCAGGTAGGGTTCCCTCACTCTATAGGTCGATTCAGAGACACATTCGTCCGGACATCCGTAGTTGTCTGTGAAAGTTTTGGTGGGTATTTGTCATTTTTTTGCTTTTTTTCGTCCATTTTTCATTTGTACGAAGGTTCGGGAATGCGATTTCGATGAACGGAAGCAAATCGGAACATTTCCGTTAGTTCGGATCATTTTCCAAACAAAATCGGAAATTTTCAGTTCGTTCAGATAACTTCCGTTGTTGGGATGGGTTTCCGTCTGATTCAGAGAACTGATTTCCGACGGATCACCACCCTATAAATCCGTTTCATTTCCGATCCACTTACGGGACCTTTGAGGGCTCGGATTGCTATTGTTGAACATGTTTCGCGGCTATGTGGAGGAGTCTGCGCGCCTTTAGCACCAAGGGATTGAATGTATCAGCATGGCCGAGGCCATAAATTGTATAGCAATGTATACCTGAATCAATACATTTCATGTATGCCTTTTAATGCTGACCTAAATTAGTCCTTAGCATGTAAACATTTATTTTTCCACACATCCATATAATTGCTATATTTTTTTAGACTTATGTCCTTTGTGAATTATATTTGGATTGTTGAACTTGAATCTTAATTTGTTGGAGTTATTGTTTTAGTTGGTTACCTTTGCTTTGTGTAATTATTTTATATTTGGTTGCAGGAACTGCAAGATGTGCCACTCGCCCTTGCTCCTGATGCCCATTCTTTGCCTGCAGAATGCGGGCCAGGGGTTCTCTAATCGGGCACTATGCAAAACCCGGACCGTGGCGAGGGTCCTCTGGCTTTTGAAGTCCAGATTTAGGTGTTTGGACCATACAGGGGGGGCACTGCAGTATGACCCCAACAAAGTTATACCAATATTTTAATTTACCTTTTTTTAACAGGGACCACACGTGCCAGAGTGGCACAACTGAGTGTCAGGGTCCTTCCGTTGGTGGGCGAGATGCAGGAGCTGCGCAAGTCGTTGGGGACCACAGATGAAGAATAATGTTCAGCGGCCTGCCATTGCTATGTATTTTGTTTTTTATAGTTTATAAATTTTTATATTTTATGATGGAATAAAAAAAAAATGTTACATTGCCATTTCATTTACAAAATACATTAACACAAAACTAATGGGCCCAGAAATATTTAAAGATGAATATTCACATGACCGAGAAGTGATTTGGGTAAGTATTAGGGTGCTAAAATGGAAGAAGAACCTAACCGAGAAGTGGTTTGGGTGAGCTTTAAGGGTCCAAAAGCGAAGATGGAGGACAGTGCTAAGTGATTTAGCTAAACATTGTAGTAGAAGTGAGGGTGGCAAATATAATGAGTTAAGTTTGTAGTGCGCAGGCGCAAGATCTTAAGGATTTCCGTCTGGACAAATATTTATTGAAAAAGGGAAACAGAATCGAACGGGAAACGTAAAGGATTCGTTGGAGGATACGATGGGAAAAGGGCAAAAACGAAAGCCTACGTTGTAACATGTGGAAATGAAACTGAAAAGTCTGGATGGAAAATGACATCCTCGTATTCGTAATCTGCCGTACGATTGGACGTAAACTTTACAGAAGGTTTTCAATGCACGCATAGAATCGCTCGTACACTCATACGAGAACGGAAACATTTCCAAAGAAAAACGGATCGGAACTAAAACGGAAGTTTTTTTTGTCTCTCTGAATCGAGCCTATTGTCAGCTGTGCAATCTCTTGGCCCTAGAGTCTTTTAGACTCCAGGGCCAGGTGAACCAGGTTGTGGTCCTTTGTTATTCTGTATGCCTCCTTCTTATTATACGTTCAAGAGAATCCATCACAGTACATGCATTGTGTGTGACGGTTTCCAGGGACAATGTGGATAATCAAAGTTCTTTACAGTTGTATTGATCTATAAAAAATGCTAAGGGAAACTGCTGACAATGAACCAAAAGATTCCTTGTTATAATGTGATTATACAGAGAGTTCTATGATGGTGGACCTTTCTATACAACAAACATATACCATCCGGTTGGGAATAAACCTCAGTGCACAGCAGCACTAGAAAGGAGCATCTATGAGATGGAGCCTGTTTGATCATCTTTTGTGGTTTCAGTCAGGAAATCCAAGTGTACCTGTTTATGAGAACAATGGCTAAGAGGGACTCCTGGGGCCATACGATTCCATCTCTTCATCCTACCATCCATAACATGTCCATCCCAAAGAGATGTAGAAATGCTAGGTTCATACCCAGAGTTATATAGAAGGACTGTTAAATAAAAGAGATGCAATCTATCTACAGGCTTGACAACAGCTCACAAATAAGACAAGACAAATTAAGATCTTAAGAAAAGTCTACTTTCTACGGCATTTATAAAAGTTTCCATTAGCACGTACCAAAATGATGTACTGAGCTTATCTGTTCTTTTAGTTTTGATGGCAACACTGTGTTTTATGTTATGTGTTTATGTTAGCCAATGATATAAACTGGCATGTTAGCGACATGGGCTGGAAAATTTTTATAGGGGCAGGGACCAGCGGATTGGATGGGCTTACAATAATCACAGGGGTGATTAGCCCAAAACACAACCAGGGAAACCGCCATTAAGTTAGCCTGGACTCATTGGCACATTCAACCTTCCCTCCCAGGACCAATCAGCTCCACAGAATGACGGAGCCCCAAGTCTTAAAGGGGAAATTAAACTTCCTTTCGCCCGCTGGACTGCCTGTGACATCGGAGTGCTTAAAGGGGGGTACACACGCCTGACTAGAGGGGAGCGGCTGTCGCCGTGTCTGCCAAACAATAGCTTGGGTAGGCATGGATTTTAAAATTGGTGTATACAAGTTCATGCATGAAACATCAAGTCTAACAAAAAAGTATACTCGAAAGCTCAACCTCAAATATACTCAAGTGAAATAATTTCAACTAAATAACATACAGTACTTGAACACAATTGCCCTTTAAATAAATGAGCATCTCAACCACATTCCGATAATTTCCTTACAATTTTTGTAAAATGATGAGCAGCTAAATTATTTTCCCCAAAGCCTTTGATGTTACCCCTCTCCATCGCTGGTCTTTAATAAGATGAGTAGGAATGCAATTTATTATTGAGCTTTGATAGATTTTTTTCGGGGGAGGAGGGGTGTAAAAAATGCCCATCATTTTTCTTTCCATTTGTGAATGAACACTAAAAGCTCTTTTGTGTAACATATATCCATAGGAGATTAGTGATGCATGTCAGGAAACAACTGATGGCTCTTGGCTTCTGGAGTGTCACACTTTTATGAAAACATAGTTTCTTCAGTATTTAACAGCAGCAGACCTCTCTCAGTGGAGCCATTTTTGTACATCATTTTTGAGATCTCCTGTGGTGCATGTTCACAATTTCAACATTTTATAGTTTCCAAAGCTGGTAAACTGTCCGTGAGAGAATTCCAATCCAAAATTCTTTTTTATCCAGTCACTCTGCAACTATTTATATTGTTCTTTGGAGCTGGTGAAAAAAATAAAAAACACTTATGTATTCTGATGTACACCCTGTCAGTAAGGCATGTGATGCACGCCAGAACAGAATGTTCCGTCCCCCACAGACAAGTTTCATAGAATCAGCAAATATCTAGGTATGTGAATGTGTTGGAAATTATATTTATTGAAGGAAACTACTACTATTAAATTGAAAGTAAAACCCAACATAATATATATTGCGATGCGCCTGGCATAAATATAGGAAGGGTTCTAAAGTATCATATTACAAAGAAACTTTCAGACTCTACCCCAGACTGGAGAGGGACCTGCTAGGCTAATGGGGTATTGCAATCTCCAATCATAAATATAAATACCCACATAAATAGCCAGCAGTCTGTGGCAGGCATAAAAACATGTTTTAATTATCTCAAGTACCACACAATACAGACTTCTCCAGGATGGGGAAGGAGAGCTTTATAGAGGAACAATACTGTGCGTACAACACCTGGCCCAAAAGGGTTCCTCTACTAGAAATGTGGCATCCCAAGATGCTGGATGCTTGCAGCTTGATGACTTGGCCACTTGGAATATCCTTTCAGATGAGCAGTATACTATAGGTCAGCAGACTTAGTTCCTCTCTAGAAAAGCTATGCCTTCAGCGAACCAATGCTGTCCCTGGGACTAAAATCCTTCTACTGTCCCCCTAGTGTAGCAACTTGTCTATAGGGATACAACTTCCCACTGGTGGCTGTAAGTACCATTAGAGGGAAAACTTTTTCCCCTGCAGCTGATCAATCCTCCTCCAGCGGCAACCTACCCTACTGCTGGATCGCGTGCCACAGTAACTGTTTCGGGGAACTTTAGTCACTGGTACTTCCATACCAGGATCACACCCTTTCACCATCAGTCACAGGGGCATGGTCACGCCCCCTCCATTTAATGCAAACGAGTAGGCATGTCAGGCCTCGGCACACCCCCTCCATTTAATGCAATGGAGCAGGCATGTCAGGCCTCATCACACCCCCTCCATTGCAGTGAATAGAGAGGGTATGGCCATTCTTTGCAGGTCTGCACTTGCATGGGTGCCCAGAGACCCCCTGGATGAATACTGGGCCCATGCCGATGAGCATTGGCCTCTTCCGTAACATTGGAGACCAAGAGCAGGTGCTGGTAGTCATGTGGGGGTATCTGCAAGCTGACCTATTGAACCAGTATGGGGTCATTGAGCTTATAACTAGTGATATTCAAAGCAATCAGTGACCCAGAGATCCGTATTCGAGTTTGAATCCATCCCAAACACGGAAAAGCTGAGCAGCCCATCAACCCACTTCACCTAAGGTTGCAGCAGCAGGAATCTGCTACAACTTACCTCTGCCAGCGATCCTCTTCCTGTCAGCTGCGGCGTTTGAAATCGGCCCCAGCCTGGGCTACAAAAAGATGGCCGTTGGCTCACATAACTCCTAGTGCTAGCGCTAGAAGTGTTCTCATTTATGAGAGCTGGCAGCCATCTTTCTGTAGCCCCGACTGGGGCCGATTCCAAACACTGTCGCAGCTCCACCTCCACTAACAGGAAGAGGATCACGAGCAGAGGTGAGTTAAAGCAGCGTGCTTCCTGCTGCACCATCTGCGCCCCCACCACCACAACCACCACCCATAGTTCGGCTCACCATTGACTTCAATGGGGACTGTTGAGCCGAACTTGTCGGACCCAAACTTTGGGTGGTTCGCTCATCCCTAATCATGAGTCCACAGTTTTGATTAGCGCATTCAGAAAAATGGGGCGCCACTTTTGTTTCAGTAGAGTAAGGTGTTAAGTAGTTTACCTATCCCAAAATGTAAAATTTTTAATAAAAAGGGGACAAAGACAGGTGTGATATCAATGACATGTAACTAAACAATGAAAACAGTCACCCTATTTTACTTTAAACCTTTATTTTACTTCTGGCTTCGTTAATCAGCGGTTTATGTAAATCATTATGTGTGACTCGCCTCTCTTACTTTCAATCCCACTATTGTTTTAACGTGTATTGAGGTCTATCCGGCCACTGAAATGTAATCTAATTCTTTCTATTGTGTCTTCCCAATTTAGACAGCTTTTTTTTTTGGTGATGACCTGAATGATGTTTTGGAAGCAATTTCGGAGGGCGGTGAGTTTGGCGTGGATACGAATTTAAGCAACAAGAACGTCTTTTCAAAGGACCCAATGTGCTTCCTTATCTGGAAGTAATTCCTGTTTTACAAGAGACCTCCTCATTAGGACATCTTTCAGGTTCATTTATATGAATCTAATTGGTCTCAAATATCCTAAAAACACTTTAAACTTTGTGACTGCTGCTGAATAATGCGCTTTAAGAAAAGTGTGAGCCTGCCAGCCTCTTAATCAGTGAGGTAATTATTAAGCTATTTAGGCCCAGCTGCTTGTGATTGTTGAAGTCAGCTAGATGACATGAAAAGCTCTTGTATTCCTCCTCACGTCATTAGACATTGGGGCTTATGGCTACGGTAACACTAAAATGAACATGCTTCCACGCTTTGCATATTTTTCTTAAATTAAATTACAGCAGGGGCAAAAATGCACAGAAATGCATCCTGACATATTGCAATGCATCTGGCTTGGAATATCACTATGAGACATAATTATAAGAGTCTGGGAAGTTCCTTGGACAATCTGCTGGTGGCACTATAGTATCTTGCTCTTTTTAACCCCACTCTCCCTCCAGCCAGGTGTCACAGAATTTAGTTTTTGTCAGTCTCAATATTACCCTGCCTTGAATCTGAGTACCACCTTAGGAAGATACCCATAAAATGGGCTAAAATGATAAATTACGCTTTCTTAAATACACCAAGAATAACAGGTTGCTACACATAACAATGAATTTAACCTACAGTAACTCCTGCCATGGTCGATTTTCCTTCCAAAAGAGAGTCCTACGGAGTTGCAGGTGGCTTGCAAAGTGCCGCTGGAAGGAAGCCTCCAGGCTGCTTCAAGATGGCCTCAATCAGAAGAAAATCAGTAAGACTGTGTTTCAGCTTTGAGTGGATGTAGGAGCAAATGTTACTGCTGACAATGATTCAGTATCTTAGGTCCAGATGGAAGCACAAAAAGAGCATCAGTCTTCCTGAAGGATTCAGTAGCCACCAAATAGAACATCAGAGTTCTGACTATGTCCAAAGAATGCAAAACCCTTTCCTTAGGGTTACTAGGATTAGGACACAGAGAAGGCAAAACAATGTCCTGATTGAGATGAAAGGCAGAAACAACCTTAGGTAGAAAATCTGGCTTAAAATGAAACACTACCTTGTCCTGGTGTCTCTCAAAATAAGGAGACTTGATGGAAAGCGCCGCCAACTCAGAAACACACCTAACAGAAGTGAAAGCCACCAAAAAGACCACCTTAAGCGTAACAATGGACAAAGGGGCCTCCTGCAAGGGCTCAAAAGGAGACCCCTGCAGGGTAGACAAGACCAAGTTCAAGTCCCAGACTGGTAACATAGGCTTACGTGGGGGACGCACGTGAGTAACCCCCTGGAAAAAGGTCTTGACCAGGGGATGCTGAGCAAAGGATCTTTGCAAGAAAATAGCCAAAGCAGACACATGGCCTTTCAGAGTACTGAGCTGAAGGCCCAGATCCAAACCATGTTTGAGAAATTCCAGAATCCTAGGAATAGAAAACACACGACAGGGAAGCGAGTGGGACTCACATCAGTCAATGTAAGTAAACCAGACCCTGTAATAGATGGAAGAAGAGGACCTCTTCCTAGCCCTGATCATGGTATTCACAACCGAGACAGGCAGCCCTCTTTCCATCAAGATGGAGGTTTCAACAGCCAGGCCGTCAAAGCCAGCATTTGTAAATTGGGGTGGCGTAGGTGAATAAAGGGGGGTGGGAGCAGCTCAATCACTATTATTTATACAAAATTATTATTATTATTATTATTCAAGGCCTGGGAACTAATTTACCGCCCAGTTTAACCCTCTCATCAACTAAATATCAAGCAACAAACATGTCTAACTGTGTGGAAAGTGGCACAGGTGCCCCTGAGTGAGCAGAACTGGAACCCATCGCAGGGCGTACTGATCTATTGCCAACTGCACGATGTCTGCGAACCACACTCTTCTTGGCCAACAGGGGGCCACCAGGATGGTTGGCACCCCTTCCGTACTGATCTACCTTGGGCAGCACCCTGCCCAGAAGTGGAAGCAGGGAAACACATACAGAAGCTGAAACCTCGTCCAGGACATTGCCAGGGCATCCGTGGCCAAGGCCAGAGGATCCTGGGACAGAGAGACAAAGACTGGAAGCTTGTAATTGTGATGAGACGCAAATAGATCCACGTCCGGCTGACCCCAGCGATGGCACAGGGAGCAAAACACCCTGCCGCTGAGGGACCACTCTCCCTGCTCAGAGAGTCTGCCTCCAGATTCTCCACCCCCGGGATGTACACAGGTGAGATGCAGGGAACATTCTCCTCCGCCCAGGACAGTATCAGGGACACTTCCTTGAGGGCCCTCTTGCTCCGGGTCCCTCCCTGATGATTGATGTAGGCAACCGCCGTCTGGTTGTCTGAGCGGACCTGAACAGCCCGACCCCTCAGGTGAGGGGTTAAGTGGGCGAGAACCAACCTGATTGCCCTCAATTACAGAATGTTGATAGGGGCATGGGCCCCACTAACCCTGGAATTTCAGGGACTTCCAGAATCCCCCCCAACCTGTCAGACTGGCATCCATGGTGACAGTCTCCCAGCAGGGGGCCAGAAAGGACCTGCCCCCCAGCAGGTTCCCTGAGACCAACCACCACACTAGAGACCGCCTGACCTGAGGGGACAAGACAAACACCTGATCCAGGGACACAGGGTCCCGATCCCATACTGACAAAAGGTGAAGCTGAAGAGACCTCATGTGGAACTGAGCAAATGGAACCACCTCGAAGCAGGACACCATCAGTCCCACCAGCTGCATTTCCTGCCTGATGGATGGATGGGGACAAGACAGCAGGAGCTGAATAATTCCAGTGTGGACACCACCCTCTGAGTGTCCAACTCTGCCTGATGGAAGGACTGAGAAGCAATAAGCATGTTGTCCAGGTAGGGAAGAATGCAAATGCCCTGAGATCTCAGCAGGGCCATCACTCCTACCAGCATCTTGGTGAATACCCTGGGGGCCGAGGTGAGGCTGAAGGGCAAGGCCACAAATTGGTAGTGCTGATCCTCCAGAGCGAACCTGAGGAACCTCTGATGACCTGGAAAGATAGGGACGTGAAGGTAAGCATCCTTGATGTCTACAGAGGTCATGAAGTCCCCTGGGGGTAGGAAAGTCACAGCTGAGTCTCCATGCAAAAGTGTCTGAATCTGACAAACTTGTTGAGAAGCTTTAAATCCAGGATAGGTCTGATGGACCCATCCTTTTTGGGCACAATGAAAAGATTGGAATAATAGCCTTTGCCCCTTTCCCTCAAGGGCACTTGGCAGATGACACTTAGGTCTAGAAAGCCTTGGACAGCCAGGGAGAGACACTGAGCTGACAAGGGGTTTTGAGCTACACGAGATTTGATGAATCTTGGGGGCGGCCAGGCTGCAAACTCTATCTTGTAACCAGAGGAAACTACCTCCTGAATCCACTGGTCTGAGACATGACGCCTCCAGACGTGAGCCAAGAGCCGAAGCCGCCCCCCCCCCACCCGGATGGGTGAGGGCGCCCCTTCATGCCTGAGGGGGCTTGGGGGAGGACTTAGTCTTGGGACCCCAGGTGGGGCCAGGGCGGCCACGTCCTCTGCCCCTGCCCCAAAAATCTCCACGGGCTCCAGCAAAGGAAGCTCCCCGTCCAATTTTGGAGCCCCTGAAGGAAGGAGAAAAGGTACCTGAACCCCGAAAGGACCGGGGCTGCCTTCTACGCTAAGGTAACTTGCCTCCCTTAGCAAACAAGTCCAAACATTCCCCAAAGAGGCGCAGCCCCTTAAAGGGAAAACCAGTGAGGGCCTTTTTGGCAGCATTGTCAGCTGCCCACTGGCGCAGCCAGACCGAGCAGCGTATTGCCACCAACAAGACAGAAGCCCTGCCACACATTCTAATGGTATCATCCAGGGCAGAGAGAACATATGCAACAAATTCCTCACAAAGCAGAAGAGCTCTATACTACCAGCATTATCAGGGGCCCCATCTAAGAGACCCATGAGCAGGCTTTTAACAGCAACAGCCGTGATAGCAGAGGCACAGACTGGATGGAGCGCGGTCCCAACACAGGCAAAGGCATGGCAAGCCAGCTGATCCATGCGCCTGTCTTCCCCATCCCTCAAGGTAGTAGTGTCAGGGGAATGCATGACAGATGTGTTAGACAACCCCAGAACTGGTGCATCCAACTCTGGAGGACATGACCAACATTTAACCATTTCAGCAGGAAAGCGATACCTCTTATCCCAACTCTTTGGTACCCTGGGAAGCCGGCTAGGCCTTTCCCACCCTTTGAGAATCAGATTATTAAAGTGAGTTTGTTCAGGAAACTCCAAACGTGACTTAACTACCCGGGTAGCCAGATCAGGTAGAGAATCCCCACTGGTATGCACCTCACTGGGAGTCAGGTGTAAGCGTGGGGGGTAGGCGAAGCCAGAGGGGGTGCAGCACTAGGCCCAGCCGCAGGTAAACCAGACTACAGAGCAAGTACCTGCTGGGCGCAGGGTACACATACCCTGACATCATCACTTATAGGGGATACCCCACACGCCACACACAGCCAGGCTTGTCCCGAAGGAACCCCGAGCACATTATCCTGAGAAGCCTCCATATGGTGATTATCACGGCACAACAAGCCAATAGGGATTGACACTAATAAAAGCAACCCGGGATGCCCCAATAACCTGCTAGGGAAGTGGGAGTAATGGTATGTAATAGCCCTCCAATAAGAGTTAACACTAAATAGAGGGGATAGGACCGGAAGAAACCACAAAGTTTGACCCGCCTGCAAGACATAAGCAAAAGATCCCATAAGCGATATGCAATATATATATATATATATATATATATATATATATATATATATATATAATAAATCAGCCCACAGGGGCACTTACGGACCGCGATAGTGAGACGCCAGGCACACGCAGCAGAGAATTAAAATGGCGCCCACATATACTTTGAGGGGCAGGCCGCGGAGACCGTGATGCAAAGCGCGTCATCCGCAAGGCCTGCACCCCCGAAGAGCGCAAAAACGCGCCCACCTGACAAGACCAGCCAATGATGGTGCAGCAGCGCCTGAGGTGATGTCGCCTCCGACCGCGGAGCGCAGTAGAAACGTGCGGCGGCGGCAGCAAAAGAAACCAATGCAATCAATTCACAGGGATAAGACACAACAGACACAATAAATACAAGGACATGCAACCCCCCCCCCCCCCCGAGAACTACAAGGGAGAGCGAGGGGGAAGCTAAAGGGAGCCAACTGTGGGGACAGGGGGCGAGGGGCATAAAGTGCGGGAGGGGCATCCCATAAGGCTCACCATGGGCCTGTACCGCCTACCCTTTGGTGGGGGACTGTGGTTGGAGCAGCGCTCCTTAGCACCTGACAGCGCTGCTGCCTACCTTCACCCGAACCAGAGCAGCCTGAGCTGGGAGGCAGTAGAAGGAAAGGGGTGGGAATAGTCCTATAGGGCCGCAAACTAATAGCCCCACTCACCTGCGAGTACAGAGAGCCATCTTCTAGTCATCGCAGCCAGGACTGCAGAGAAGAACTGTGGATTTTGTGGGAGGTCCCTGGTACATATGGGGCCGGGAGGAGCCACTTTTTTGTCTCTGCAGTCCAGCGCCATCTACTGTAGTGTTTCCCAAGTGTAAGGAAATTCTTCTGCTGTATACTTAGAATATTCCAACAGCCATTGATTCCCACTTATGGACATGTGTTTCAGTCTTTTGGCTCTCATCTACACAAGATCGGTAGTTAATGGCTGTCATTACAGTCTTCCTGGTATCCCACAAAGTCTTATTTAGCTGTGTATTCCTTATGCCTGTGTTAGTAAGTTCTGTTATGTTGCCCAAGACCTGGAGTATAAGGTTGTTGGTAGGACTCACTCATGTTTTCTTTACTATATGCCTAGCCTTTGTTTTTGTATATGTGGGGTTTAATAAAGTTCGTCACCTTAAACCAGAGCCCTAGTGCAGTAATTTCTGTCCACCTCCTTTTGGATGGCCCTGTCTAGAGATGAGCGAACTTTTGAAAAGTTCGATTCGGCCGATTCGCCGAATTTCACAAAGAAATTCGGGTTCGGCCGAATCGAACTTTTACGAAGTTCCCCATCATAAATGCCGGCATGGTGGGAGCGGGCCGGCCGGTTCCGCTGTCAGCGGGCCGGTAAAGCCGGCCGGCCCGCTCCCACCATGCCGGCATTTAAAAAACAAAAAAAAAAAAAAAGCATTTTTGCCGGCATGGTGGGAGCGGGCCGGCCCGCTCCGCTGTCAGCGGAACCGGCCGGCCCGCTCCCACCATGCCGGCATTTCAAAAAAAAGCAAACACTTACCTGCAGGTCCAGAGCGTGGAGGCCGGCGCCGCTCTCAGCTGTCATCTGAGGGCGCGTCATCAGAGGGCGCTCTGATGACGCGCCCTCAGATGACAGCTGAGAGCGGCGCCGGCCTCCACGCTCCGGACCTGCAGGTAAGTGTTTGCTTTTTTTTTAAATGCTGGCATGGTGGGAGCGGGCCGGCCGGCTTTACCGGCCCGCCGGCCGGCTCCGCTCCCACCATGCCGGCATTTTTTTTTTTTTAATTTCAGGAAAAATTCGATCGGCACGAACCACAAAATATTCGGGTTCGTGCCGAATCGAATATTTCCTGAAATTCGGAGCGAATTGCGGTTCGTCCGAACCGGTTCGCTCATCTCTAGCCCTGTCTATGGGACTATTTGTGACACTCCTACAAGGAACATCACTTCTTGCATGTATTACTGAAACCTACCTTAAAGTGGATCAAAGCCCAGGATTTTGACTATCCAGGGTTTTGGTCCTTGCCCCCACTGTGTGAAACCCCCCAGGTTGACGGAACAAACTTATCTCTTCCCATTCCTACAACGCATGCATGGCCACTCGTCCAATCAGCACACTCAGATCCGCTCAAGCCCCTCCTTCCAGGAGCTTGTCTAAATCGTGCTGGAAGCCGCATCTCCTGCTACCCTCTAACAGGAAGCGTGCCTGTTCTGGCCATTCACAAATGCCTGGCGCAGACACGCGCCCTGCTAAAGGAATAGTGGGGATACAGCCTCTATCCCTGAGTTTTTGGGTTAACCGTGGTGATTTCACACAGCGGGGCACTCCCGATCGGGGTTCCCCCGGAGGGAGCAAGTATGCCTGCCCTGGAGTCTCAGACTCCAGGGTAGGTTTTGGTCCTCTTTAAACCAGACCTTCACCCTGAATAAGAGCCCATCTTGTATGTTTCCCTGTACATACAGATTGCCCTAGTGCCTTTTTTGAGCTCTTAAGCATCCAAGATGGCTGTCCATGGTGTCTCAGGCTGCCTGCAGACAGGAAGTGTCTTCTGACTATGCCACTCTGCATTCTGGGATTGCTGTCCTTTTCCAGACCCCAGCTCAGCTCTGCTCTGTCAAAGCACAGTTATAACCTGCCCCCTGCACTTTTAACTTCCTTCTCCTCTGTGATGTTTTTGAGGCAAGAGTCCTGCTGAGTTGCAGCCCAGTGGGGGAAAGAATAATAAGTAAGCAACTTAAAACTTGATTAAACTAGATTAATGGGGAATAGTTCTTTAAAATTTGGGCTTTTCATTAAATGATGCTGAAGGTCCAGTTTAAGACCTAAAATGCAAAGAATTGCTGCTGTTGAAAGGATAAATAAGACCCTAAAGTCTGTCACACCTTCCACAGCATGGGTGCCTCCTGATTTGGAAAGTGCCACTACCCATTTCCCTACCTGAAAGCCTGAGACCGGCAGTGCTTACTTACCTATTTCTGCATTTCCTCATATGGCTGCCATTCTGTGGTCCAGGTTGCCTATTGGGTTGCTGCCCTAAGTGGCCAAGCAACTGGGTTTGAAAAATGGGCTTTCACATCACTGTACACCAGTCCACCAAACCCAATTTACTGCCAGTAGTCACGTGAGGATGGTGACCCAGTGAGGGAATGAGGCAGCAGGGAAACCTTGCCACTGTCCGGTAATATGCTTGCAACCAATTGCTTGCAACTTGCTAACCAATTCAGTTTGCCCCTTCTGCAGGGCTAAGCTGATCAACAGTAATTTTTTTAAGTAGTTGCTCCTCGTTATCTCTGGTGTAAATCCTATACCAAATAAAGACAGATTACTAAATAGTACAGTAACTTGCAAGGAGATTTGTAACCCCAGCAGTCACTACTGCATTCACTGCTTTTTCAAAATGGGACTATAGCCATATTAGGATATTAGTAAAGGTTTACTCACACTAGATTTAAATGTAAAAGCATGGTCTGTTATTTATGGTGCACTCAGAAAGCTCAATTCATCTGGAACCACAGTTGCCTGGTAAGTACTTTTCATTTGCTCATATAAACTCCACCACATTTCTTAAGGTTTACAGTTGATGATAATTGTACATAATTCTGCCCTCGTCCGAAGACCAGGCCTACAGCAAAGTACCAGCAAGTACAATAGATGATCCACTTTCTTTCTACTTTCTCTACTTTTTACAGGAACACTCTCTGTCTGAGCAACAGTTCCATTTAGAAAATGCATGTGTGCTGTTTTAGTTCTAAAATGACCGTATGTAGGATATTCACACAATCAGATGTGCACTAGTATAAAGCATGCTTCTAACTAGACTACCACAGCGGATCGCAAAGTATGTATCACCGCCGTCCCCGGAAACGCCGCTCCTCACCCATGGGGGATAAAGTGCAAACAGGGGAAGAGGTGGGGGGAGGGGAGGGCGCACCAATCACCCACCCAGCGCAGGTGCGCCGGACATCAAGGGTCCCGCGTGCGCCGCGGGATGGCATGCGCGCCTTCCCAACCCAGCCGGAGATCGATGCCCAGCCATGTCGGGCAGAGGCGCGTGACGGACCGGTCCCCCCCATCCGGTCCCCCGCAATACGCGGGGAACACGGACGTTAAGTGCGTGCAGTCTCGGTGCCGATGGGCGGCTCGGGCACCCCCCCCTCTCACCACCGACCGCCCTCCCCAGGCAAAGGCTGCCTGGGGGGACTGGTCAACCTCCCCCCGTCGCACCTACCCCCTCGGTCACATCCGTTCCCTCACTCCGGTCATGGTTAATAAATTGGTCAAAACATTAGATCATTACAACACAATTTATACCATCATGTATTCAAAACCTTAGTTAAAACCAGGTCTAGTGGTGAACTTTGGGGCTTGATGTCTGAGACAAGACTAATGATTCCTCCAGGGCATTACACCCCATCATACAGGGAAACAAACTTGAATAGCAGAGGCAATTGATACATAGCCACAACAGCTATATCATACCAGGTTTCCTAAATCAACATCAAATGCAAAAGTGTGAAAAAAACTTCTAAAGTTGACCTAACAATGGCTGGATACATACAGCAGTAAATTGTTACAGTGTGTTTTTTTCATAAACCTGTAAAATGTCACAATGTAAAACTATACATCCCTTGGCAACTATAATAAGGTGTGGAAACCTTTAAGCAGGCTCAACCTGACCTGCTAATAAGGGGCTGCAGCTTTATAGCACTAACAATTACATTTTATAAGAAGGTCAGCTGGATTATTTCTCCCTGTAGAGAAAGTCATTCCATATATGCCTTGCTAATGAGTACCCCACAAAACAAAGATTTTATGTACACTCATTCTGCTCTTGGAAAGGCCTGGGTGTGTCTATTGACATTGCATGTATGACCCTGTTATGGTAACTAGACAATACACAGCATTCCTATCACAATGTGTAAGCAATGGAACTTGGTAAGCTCCCGCTACAAGTCTCCAGATAGATGATGCATCACAGCAAGTGGTCAACCACAGGACAATTAGAAGAACTTTGGATCCAGTTTGCTCGCTTATCTCACATTGCACTCTTTTACATATTCCAATCATGCCTTTATCATAACACATGGCTTACGCATTAAGTATGACATACAAAATATTTAATCAAGCTATTTGCAATTTAAAAAGAAAAGTTGTAATGGTTGTTTTGTTTTATTGTTAGGAGAAAAGTGTTGGTAGGCAACCATTTTTAAAGCAGGATTTTGTTCAAGATAGTAATCGCCAGCAAACTAACAATTGCAACTTAACTTTAGACAATCTTTGTTCATTTTCGAAGAGGTTGAATGAGGTTAAGTTAGGGCTTGTTTTTTGTCTTTGACCACCAATGGAGATCTTTAGAGAACCTTATTGATGCTCTCCTTTATTGGTGTAAGTTAATTTTCAAGGACTTTGGACAAGCAATAAACTATGATTAGTGGTTCCTTTGATCGCTTGAAAGTCACTAAGGCTGCTGATAGCAAACTTCATGTTCATCTCTATGTACATTACAATATCTTAATGTAATTGTGCATAAAGTGGAACATGTAAATAAACTCTGACACAAATAAATTATGCAGTCATTATTTTTCTAGACAAATACATATACTTACTAGGCTAAAACGTATATTACAATCAGTCTTACAAATTAGTCTTAGCACTTGATGCAACCAACAATCACATCAAGTACATAAAACAACTGTCAATTAGATGGTAGCGTAAGCACTTGTATCCTTAAAGGCAAAGGTAATTGTTACACCATTGCGCAAGGCTACATTTGGCACTGTCAAAAACTGATTTCCATTTTTAGATTGAAGAAGAAATGGCCAAGATAAGGAGGTTTCCATGTTCATCTTATGATTTTTCTTCTAAAAAAAGTGGACGTGGCCCTTGGATCTGTGTTGCTGCATAATATTCATCTCTCTGTGCTGACAGCAATGTGATTAATCTGGAGGAGGCAGAGGAGAGGCAGGAAGAGGGAGGGACCAGCAATCCTGTCCCGCTCTGCTGAACTGATTTGGGGGACGGGATGAAAAAGAGCCTGTGAACCTGTAAACCTCAATATTTCGGCTATTTCTGCTTCAATTTAAAAACCGAAAACAGTTTAGGACAGTGCCAAGTGTAGCCCGACACAATGGTTTAACAACCATTTGCGTGCAGTATCACTTTAAATGCTATAAAATAGATTTCTATAGCCATTCACTGCACCACCTCCCAGAGAATTTTGTGCACAACAACCAATATTGCCAACAAACAGTGATCCATCTGGTTCTTTCGCCATACCATGTGGTCCATCCTCAATACCCTTTTTGTTGCATCCACAAATGAGGGAGACAGGGCATACTGACAATAGTGTGGCAAGTCTTCTTTTCAAAGCAAGCTTTTTTCATGCATGTGAGTGTATTTCTAGTCTGAATTATTAAATAATATGGTGTAAAAACTGCTTTGAATTCCATTTTTATTTAACCCCACAGGTGGCAGATGATATGCCCCAGGGTTAAGCTTTGCCCACATTTCATGTGTCAAGTTCTGGAAAAACAGGCAGTTGGCACAGTGAATGGCTATTGACCGACAGGATATTGATAAGTGAATTTACTGCATATGTCTTGCGTACTTCCAAATGGTGGGGGGCACACTGCAAGATTAATTTGTATTGGTGGATGATTTTTAGGACATTGCTAGAAGCTATTTATTTTAGGTTATTTTAAAGAATTCTGCTTTGCTCCTTGTTTTTATATTGAACTTTTCTAAAGTTGATGCTCTGACGTGAAGGAGAATTTACATTAATTATTCTTAGTGACTTTAAATACCATTTTAACCCAAAATGAGGATAGAAAGCCAATGGTGATCCCTGGAATCTTTTAGATTCTAGTGTGGCTGCTGCTGGGTTTTGTTCTGTTTTAAAGAAAAATAATAGTAATAATAATTGTATGGGTATTATATTTCTTGTCCACCCGCTCATGGAATAGTTCATATTACAAACAGTAAACAATCTGTCATATCTGTAATATCATTTTAGAAAAAAAGGAAAAATCTAAATGATTACATCCTTAATGTATCAACTGTTTACCATGCTGGATGTTGTTCACTGCTATTTTAATTAATGCGGAGGTCCTGGTGATTGTGAAAATTGTGTATGAGAATGCGGGGGCAACTTCCAGCCAGGAGACAGAGGAATCAACGCTGCCAGCTGGGGGTTATTTACACCTCCTCAGAACATGTTTCATCCAGACCATAAAACCCATCCAAGCTAATACTTCTGCCCCAGCAGATCACTTTCACCTAACATATAACTAACATTAATTCTTCACACAATCACAGCTTCAGTGATGCTTTTATTAAAGGTGATAAAGTTCACATACTCCCAGAGGTCTGCATGCTTTTCCAGATTCGTGCCTGCTTTAATCTCCTACAGAGACTGCTACAACCTTAGAATGTAGCCTTTTGCCCTCTGCCTTCTCCAGCCACGAGACTGCCATATAGAAAGCAAATGGCACCTGACATCTATGGCCATTTCAATAGCTGACTTGTCTTTCTTGTATCAAAATGTTCAGCTTGAATGTAGCACAAAGAGGAGAACCAAGCAGTTTGTATCCCCCCCCCCAACTACCCTTCACTTAAACTGCCTTTTTGTCAGCTTTTTGGTGTACTGCCTTATTGGTTTTCTCTTCTGGAATGCAAAATAAAAATTTGTTTTAGGACTGTGTTCCCATACCTGTGATTTATTTCTTGTACAATAGTATTTATTTAATAAAGCACAAGTACAGAAGTCTTGGTACAGTTTTACATCATGTTACATCATGTGTACAACGGTCAGATGCAATTGTTAAGGTGGCCATATGTATCCATGTTATATAACGTTGGGTGTTGGCAACGGGCGGGTCGCGGCATGGATAGTGAGACCTACCACTTAATATGGGGTGTATTCAACATAATGTTATAGCTTGTTAAGCTAGGACTCCTGTTTAATGGGAGAGAGGTAGTCTCTCAACTGCATAGCTCGTTCTACTGATTTAGGGGACAATTATATTTCAGGTCATTAACGCTCATGACAAAGATGGTTCCCCGCCCGGTACCGTGCCCCTTCATCAATAAAAACATATGTGCTTGGAAGAGAAAGAGTAGATTGTACTATGCACCAATGAAAGAGTCCAGATACACAGAATAAGAGATAGTAGTAAAGAAAGTATGTTTTAGACAGGGTAGGTCAGCAAGGGAAGGACTATGGGGGGGAGGGGGGAAGGGGGGGTTCACCACTTGACCACTTACCATCGTTACCTCCATGGGTCAGATGGTGACCGCCTTGATGTTCATTCAGAGATGTTTTATCCACAAGTCATGTTTCATAAAAGCAGTTATATTCATTTCTGGTGACCGCTGTCAATTTTTCTATCACCAGGATGTCCGAGATTCTGGAAGTTATCATGCCCCTGGGTAGCGTTTTTTCTTTCCAGCGCCTAGCTATTACTAATCTTGCTGCCGCAAATATGTGGCCTGCAAGCCCCCATGCCCTTGGGGTACAGTTGTTAGCTTTATATGATAGCAGGGCATCCCAGGCACTAGGTGAGAATAGAGTTCTCCATACAAACCCGGTCTGATCTGTGTGTATTAGAGAGCTTAGAAAGGCGTTAATTCTGGTCGCTATCATTTTCCCCAGTATCTTCAGGTCTGCCTGGGGGTCTTTTCCTGGTTTTGGGATCATAACAATAGCGGCTCGCAAGATCTCTGGATCAAAATGTTTGCTCAATTTAAAGTGGTTGTACATTGAGGCCAAGTGTGGGGCAACTACCTCCGAGAACTTTTTGTAAAATAAGTCAGTGTAGCCATCTGGACCCAGCTTTTTATTGGTTTTGAGAGAATTGATGGCTTATTTCTAAAACTGGTATGTCTGCATCCATGAAGTCCGACCACTCCAGGGACAGCCTAGGGAGTATTGCGTTCTTTAAGTAGGTCTCCGTGGCGGCGGCATCCAAACCCTGGGGGTTTAGGGGGTTTAAATTCCTCCAGGACTTTACAGGGGTTATTAGTCAGGGCCTCTTTGCTGGTTTTCAACCTAATTGGCTGGGGTATGTCTCTCCTGAAATTTCAGCTGTGTTGTCAATAGGGAGTTTGGTTTATTCGCAAGGGTGTAATACCTTTGGGCGGACCATTTGTATCTACATTCAGTCTCCCAAATTTGTAGCACATTCAGTTCTACCCTGGCCTTTTCTAATCTCCGTGGTTTAGTGGGGCAGGCTTTAAAGGCCTGAGACACCGCTGAGTGTTCCACCTTCAGTCCCGCTGTTTTCTCTCTTTTCAGTTTTGGTGTTTTGCAGAGGAAATAGCCGCACATCACTGACCTAAAAGCCCCCAATAAAACAGAAGGAGAGTCAACAGAAGTCTGGTTGTTCTTAAAATATTATTCTGCTTCCTTTACGGCCTCCTGAACCTTGTCCTTAGGAAGCTAATAATGTGTCATTAAGGATCCAGGTTGATGGCCCAGGTTTAACAACCAGGGATCTGCATCTTATAATGTTAAGGTCATGATCTGACCATGTATACGGGCCTGGGAGATGCTGGGGAGGAAATTTTTGGAAACGAATAGATGGTCAATTCTAGTGTGCAGTGCGTGCGGAGCGGAGTAGTGCGTGTAATCTCTCCTGAAGGGATGCATGTCCCGCCAGACATCTATGAGGCCAGTTTTAGAGATAATGGATGCAAAAGATGAGGAGTCTTTCCTGTTCTGGGGTGTGGGGGGGAGGGATCTGTCCAGTATCGGGTCTAACGTCAAGTTGGAGTCCCCACCCAAAAGCACAATCGAGTCGCGTTTCTACTCAAGAGGTCACACAGGTTCTGCAAAAAGCCGAGTTGGCCTGTGTTTGGGGTGTAATAATTCAAGATTGTGACTTGTGACCACGTCCTGTAAGGTTCCCTGTAGTAGTAGGAACCCACGGGATCCAGGATTTGCTTGGAGTATTGAATGGGAGTGCAAGCATGGAAGGCTGTGAAGACCCCTTTTTGCTTAGTTGCCGCCCTGGCGTGATAAACATTGGGATATCTTGCATTAAGATATTTGGGTGTTGAGCTAACAGACAAGTGGGATTCTTGAACACAGGCCACATCTGCATGGATGGATTTGAAATACTTAAATACTCTCGATCTTTTGTTGAGGGAGTTTAGGCCCTGTACGTTGACTGAGATTATTTTAAAGGTTATTGCTAAGATGTCCTAGACGCTGGACTGGCTGCCCTTTGAGTTGGCTCGGGGCCAGTCGCGATACCCGTGGGGTGGGGCCTGAGGGAGGGGCGCAGGGATCAAGGGAAGGAAGGGGGGGAGTTTAGATGCAAAGAAGGCAAGGGAAGACTAAGAGATAAGTAAAGACAGAGGAAGAGAAAACAATACATTTAACAGGAAGCATAGGCTAATAATAGGCAAGAACAATTTCAGTTCTAAATGTAACTGGATCTTAGTGGCAATGGTCACAAACTTCACCATACTGTCGGAGAAGTCTCCGTGAGGAGGTGGTAGGGCAACTTGCGTATCACTCGGGTGCCTTAACTCGCTTCTGGACCTCCACACCTGGCAGCTAACCTTACATCCCCCTGGAGCCCCACTCCATGAGGCCCCAGGGCACCAAACAGCAGAACACTAGATATATAGATCCGGGCCCAGGTCCCCTCTTCCATGGCGGACCCTTCTAGTTGCAGTCCCGGGCCCGGCGGCTCAAAAAAAATGAAACAGGGTGACCCTAAAGTTCAACATTTAACCTGTGGTGCCGAGGGGGTTCTTTGCTAATTCGGTAAACTATAAACCAACGGGAAGTCCAAAAAAGACCAGAACCAGCCTTCCAGTGAAGGTAACTAAATAGTGAAAAGGAAGTGGCTGCTAGAGCCCATTACCCATCACCTGAGTGCTGAAAGGTTTGGGACGAGAGTCTCTTCATAGCTTGTGATCGATGACTCACCTGGGGTCTCCAGGACTTGGTGGGAGGGGACCGTTCGGTGCGGCTCCCTCTGTTTGAATCATCAGTGGTGGATATGGGCCCCATGGTAGGTAGAGGCTGTTCTGGGAGGCCCAAGTCCAGTTGTTCAAGTGTTCCTTGAGCTCTGAGACTGTTGATGCTTGGACTTGTCGGCCGTTGTGGAAAAAGGTGATCTTGAAGGGAAATACCCAGCAATATTTTTGGCCCAGCCTCTGCAGTGACTGTACGAATGGTCTGAAGGCGCGCCTTTTTAGGATTGTAGCTTGAGATAAGTCTACATAGACTTGATAGCTGTTACCTTGAAAAGTTAGTGGCGCTTTCTCTCTTAAGGCTCTGAGGACGGCCTCCTTGATTTAGAAATACTGGAACTTAACAATAATGTCGCTCGGGGGTCCCTCTGCCTTGTGTCTGGTTAAAGCTCTATGTGCGCGCTTTATTTCCAGTCTTTCTAGGGTGGTACCTGGAATTAGCTCCTGGAGAAGAGCCGTAATGGAGCCTCTGGCGTCTTCCATTGATTCCGGGAGGTCTCTGTAGCTGAGGTAATTTTGCCCGCAGCGGTTCTCCAGATCTTTCTGCTGGTGTTGCAGGGTTCTTACTAGGTCGTGGAGCTGCTCAATGGGGTCTCATGGCCCTTCAGTACCATTGCGGCATCACCCATTTGCGATTCCAGCTGCGAGGTGCGGCCACCTAGGTCCTTCAGCTCCCGCAATATCTCCGCTGTTGTTTTTGCGGAAATGGTGGTCATCTCTCTCGTGCGGATTTGCTGGAGAGGTGGCTGATCTAGCAAGGCAGGTGGTCTGGAACCCGCCAGCTCCGAGGGAAATTATGCCCAGCTGTCTACAGAGTCCCGGGAGTCCTCCCAACCCTAAACACGCGCGGCTGCCTCTCGTTCCGGGGTCGCCACCATCTTGGATTGTAGCTCACCTTGGCCTTTCGACAGCTTTTTCTTTGGATTGGCCATCAGTTGGTTAGCCAGACAGTATCGTGTGTGTTCCTGAACACTTGCCAGTTGTTTCTGTGGTTTTGCCTGTTGGTAAGTCCCCGTCAGTTCGCTGTATGGCTCCCGTGTGTGCAGAGCATGGTCAGGCGGTGGCCATTCTATCGCCCTGCACGCATGTGCCCTCACGTGATTTATTTATCAGCATACTGTGTCCAAGTTTCTTATCTTCCTATGGTCTGTGGCTCTGTCTTTGTAAAGTAGGAGTGGTGTACTTTCTGATTACAAATCCCAGAATGCTTCAACTGTAACAGGTGAAGTTATCAACAGCTTTGACAAAGCATTAGTAATTACCTCTAGGGATGAGCGAACCCCCCCCCAAAGTTTGGGTCTGGAAAGTTCAAAAGTTCAAAGGAACTTAGATTAAAAGTTTGGGTTTTGGGACCCAAACTTTGGAGGTGGCAATTCTGCCTCTGGGCAGTTTTTAAAGGGGCAGCTGCATGCATGTGTATCTCAAGGCGAACCAAACTGGGAAGGACAGAAACTAACTATTCTATTGGTTTGATGTCTTTGCAGACTTTCATTGAAGACCAATATGACTTTAATTCCAACACCTATAAAAAGAGGATGTTGGAAGAGGAGGTGGTAGACCATCTGAGCAGCGAAGGGACGTCGCTTTAAACCCACACAAAAATTATGCAGCACTGGTCAGACCTCAAAGGATGAAAGTGGGCCCAAGTGCGGCATTGCTACAGCCAGAACTTCCCAGTTAAGCAGATGTACTATAGAGAAGTTAAGCTCTCAGGCAGAACTTGTAAAGTGACTTTTAAATCTCAATTTTAGCAGGGGAGTTCTGGCTGCGGATCAAGCCCACCTGGAGGTGAGGGGTCTGAACAGTGGCGGGTCGTGGGTGTAAAGCAATGGCCCTGAAACCTCCCAAACCATCCTCCTCTACAGCCTCCCCACTTCCAGCAACGGAACACACTGAAGAGGAGAGGGTGTTGGTCTTGGAGTCACGCACAGTCCTGCAGCAGTCAGGTAGGCCAATATTCCCAAAGCAATCCAATTGTGTGAAGGGATGGCCAAATGAGATACACGCTAAGTACTGTTGTGTCGTGCTTCTCTTTCCATACAGAATCTTCAGAGGGGGAGTGTGCCACAAAGGTGTCCCCTAGAGATGAGCGAACTTTTGAAAAATTCGATTCGGCCGATTCGACGAATTTTCCGGAAAAATTAGTTTCGGTCCGAATTTATTCGCTATTAAAAAGGGCTATTTCTGTGCTTCCGAGAGCCTCCATACGGTTGTAGAACATTTTGCCTGGCTGTAACATGCATAGGATGCATGCTGGCTTAGTGATATAATATTGTAAAGAAGTATGACATGCAGATCAGAGGCATCGCTATTAAGTTCGCAGTCGCAGAGCGGCACAATTAGAGAGCCTTGAGTTGGCATCAGCATGATGAGCCCATATATTGCCTGAAAGACACACTCTGGACTTGGCAGCAGTATAGGGAGCCTATATATTGCCTGAAAAACACACCCTGGAGTTGGCAGCAGCATTAGGAGCCCATATATTGCCTGAAAGAGTCACTAGAGTTGGCAGCAGCATAAGGAAGCCATATATTGCCTGAAAAACACACCCAGGAGTTGGCAGCAGCATAAGGAACCCATATATTGCCTGAAAAACACACCCAGGAGTTGGCAGCAGCATTAGGAGCCCATATATTGCCTGAAAAACACACCCTGGAGTTGGCAGCAGCATATGGAGCCCATATATTGCCTGAAAAACACACCCTGGAGTTGGCAGCAGCATAGGGAGCCCATATATTGCCTGAAAGACACACCCTGGAGTTGGCAGTAGCATAGGGAGCCCATATATTGCATGAAAAAACACATTGGAGTTGGCAGCAGCTTTAGGAGCCCATATATTGCCTGAAAGAGACTCTGGAGTTGGCAGCAGCATAAGGAACCCATATATTGCCCGAAAGACACATTGGAGTTGGCAGCAGCATTAGGAGCCCATATATTGCCTGAAAAACACACCCTGGGTTTGGCAGCAGCATTAGGAGCCCATATATTGCCTGAAAGAGACACTGGAGTTGGCAGCAGCATTAGGAGCCCATACATTGCCTGAAAGACACACCCAGGAGTTGGCACCAGTATTAGGAGCCCATATATTGCCTGAAAGACACACCCTGGAGTTGGCAGCAGCATGAAGAGAACATATACAGATTTTGGACACATATATCTTATCCTAAGAATATTAATAAAAATTAAGATTAACGTAAAGCATTTCCTCAATAATTACTTGTGGTCTGATGCGGAGGAATGTCTGTAACTGGAGAGCAGCGCCTTAAATCTGTTTTGCACTATCCATATTTCTTTAGTGTTGGTCTGACACCATGATCGATCTACTCTGATGCATCAGGCATTGGTGGGTGGAAATCTTGGCTGATCCATGCCCGATTCATTTTCACAAAGGCCAGTCTCTCAAAAAAAACATTTTTCAAGCATACTGGAGCACATTGAATTGCCCTCATCAGAGCATCACATACGCACATCTAAGAGTTTTATCACTTTGTTCCTGTTAAAGTCTTCAGGGCCTAGTTACTACTTAGTGAAAGGCCATAGATAGTTACACACCTGCTGCTGTTATCGACAAATCCTGTTTTAAGTGTAGTGTAGCGTTTTGTCCTCCGCTCATATATGCACTAAGTATGTCAGGCAGAGAAGTGCCAGGATTCATGAAGCCGAGGTCGCAGCAGACTAGGGGTGAGTGGCAGCAGGAGTCTCAGTAAGAGGCCTGATCTCCCGGTATAAGCTAGCGGTCGTGTCCCGACTAGCAACCCATCTGCCGCCATCGATTGGTTAACACGATCATCAACTTCATCACAAGTGACAACTGACACCCCCAGGTTTGGGTTCAGCTCCACTATTCAGTGAGGACGATCTGGTAATCTGAAAAATCATCAGCTACTGTCCAGCCAAGAAGTGGAGGAGACACTCGCCGCTTCTTCCACTAGGCGGGCAAGTGGTGATGAGGAGAGTGGCGTGGGAGGTGGTGTGGCAAGTGTTTTGGCTTCTTAAGCAGACACTGTTGAGGAACCTGAGGAGGACATCAGTGAGTTTTGAGGGCACTTTTAAAGGCTTGGAGTGATGGAGAGTGACAGATTAGTAACATATTAGTAACATAGTAACATATTAGTAACATATTAGTAACATAGTAACATATTAGTAACAAAGTAACATATTAGTAACATAGTAACATATAAAATTTATCAAAGGTTTTTTTTTTTTTTGTTAATTTTGCAAATTTTTTTACATTTTTTTTTTTATATTTTGTTTGTTTTTTTAAGTTTTTTTTTGGGGGGGTATTTTTATTTATTTATTTTTTATTCCAGTGCCCTTTCAGCCTACCATGTGTGCAGGACACGGCGGTTTCACGCTGTTCTTCACATGGTTTGCCTTAGTGCACAGAGTCACACATGGGAGGAACTGCTAAAAATCATTAATCAATAAATGAAATCATGGCTTAATTCATGAAAACTGCCAATGGGAAGAACATCTTGCTTGCGCTGCGACAAGGAAGCCTGAGCCATGCGTCCTGCCATGGCACACATGTTCAGTCTAGTTGTCAAGCGTTTTCTGAAGTCTTCCCCCCATCTGCAAGACATCCTAACAACGGGAAGGAAACTTTGCATGCACTTCAGCCACTCCTACACAGCCAAGCACACCCTTCGTGAGCTACAGCGTCAGAACGGTATCCCCCAACATTCCACCCTCCATATGTTGGATCAACTATACGAACAGAGAAAAGCCATCACTGATTTCTTGATGAGCCAAGCAGATAGGGGGACTCTCCTGTGTAACTTCAATGTAAACCAGTGGCAGCTCATACGTGACACCTGTCATTTGCTCAGGCCCTTTGAGGAAGCCAATTATTAGTCAGTCGCCAGGACTACGGGATGAACGATGTGATTCCACTGCTTCATGTACTACAACACATGTTGGAAACCATGGCTGCTCAGGGCACTGGAGACATGGCGCCTACATTTCACGGCCACATGAAGCCTGTGCGGGCTGAAGTGGAGGAGGAGGAAGGGGTGGGGCACAGCGAAGCACAGTTTAGGTTTGACTAAATGGCCATTTTATCTAGTCATCTGACAGGAGAGGAGGAGCAGGAGCAGCCAGAGTAGCTAAAGGGTTGTGAGGAAGGCGAGACAGAGGACCCAGACACACCGTGGCAGTATGCAGTGGAGATCGAGACAAGTAGTCCCTCCGAGTCACTTGCACAAATGGCACGATGCATGCTTATGTGCTCGTGTAGTGACCGCAGAATTGTCTCCATTTGTCAGCGGGATGACTTCTGGCTCTTCACCTTATTGGACCCTCGCTACCGGCACTAAAAGGGGGAATTTTTTTTACACCGACTGAGAGGGAGGACAAACTGACCTACTATAGAGGCATTCTACGTAGTCAGTAGATGCCTATCTGCGCCATGGTCCATACTCTCGCAGGTCTAACTTGGGGGGACCTCTGCGCACACCTTCCACTGCCATAGCTGCTGGGGGGATGGCAGGAGCAGCAGCTCCATCAGCAGCAGCCTGAGTCTTCAGTCGCTAATGAGTAGCTTTCTTCACCCGCATAGTGAGGCTAATCATGAGCAGCAGAAAGACCTGGAGCAGGCCCTGAACCAGCAGGTAGTGTCATACCTTGACATGACCATGCCAATGCACCTTGAGGACCCGCTGGACTTCTGGGCAGCCAAACTTGACTTGTGGCAGCAACTGGCAGAGTTTGCCCTAGGAAAGCCCGACCAGTAGTGTGCCATCTGAGCAGGTGTTTAGTGTCGCGGGGGCCATGGTCATGCCAAGGAGAACTCGTCTGTCCACGAAAAATCTGGAGAGACTCACCTTTGTGAAGATGAATCAGGCATGGATCAGCCAGGATTTCCACCCACCAATGGCTGATCCATGGTAGTAGCTGATGCATGATAGCTCCTTATGCTGCTGCCAACTCCAGGTGTGTCTTTCAGGCAATATATGGGCTCCCTATGCTGCTGCTGCCAACTCCAATGTGTGTCTTTCAGGCAATATATGGGCTCCTAATGCTGCTGCCAACTCCAATGTGTGTACTCTTAAAAGACACATGCTAGCATATTTGGGATGCCCCCCCGGTTAAAGGCAATGGCTGCTGGCAATTTGACAACGTGAATTTCTTTATAAAATGCAACCAGTTAGCAGACAGGTACTCTTTAAATATTTATGCTAATATTTGGGATGCCCCCTCTTCAAATACATAGGCTGGCTGCTTTAACAGTGAAAAAGTAACTTTCTTTACAAAATGCAACCAGTTAGCAGACAGGTACTCATCAAATATTTATGCTAGTATTTGGGATGCCCCCTCTTCAAATACATAGGCTGGCTGTTTTAACAGTGAAAAAGTGACTTTCTTTACAAAATGCAACCAGTTAGCAGACAGGTACTCTTCAAATATTTATGCTAGTATTTGGGATGCCCCCTCTTCAAATACATAGGCTGGCTGTTTTAACAGTGAAAAAGTGACTTTCTTTACAAAATGCAACCAGTTAGCAGACAGGTACTCTTCAAATATTTATGCTAGTATTTGGGGTGCCCCTCTTCAAATACATAGGCTGGCTGCTTAACAGTGAAAACGTGACTTTCTTTACAAAATGCAACCAGTTAGTAGACAGGTACTCTTCAAATATTTATGCTAGCACGCGTTTTAAAGGATGACACCAGGAAAAGGAAAAGCTAAATAGGCAGGTGTGGTATTAACACTAAATAGGCTTGAAAGCTAATAAAAAACACTTTAAACTTTACCTGTCTTTCTCTGTCATTGTCACAGCCTCTCTCCTTCTCTATCTGTTCCTCGCTTTTTCTGTTCTTTGTTCTATCTATCTCTCTCTCCCTTGCTGTATCTATCTATCTATCTATCTATCCCTCGCTCTCTCCCTGCCTGATCTGCTCTGGCCGCAATACAGTGCCGAAATGAGCTTCCGCAAAATGGCCGCCGCTTATATAGAGCTGTGACATCATCGGTAAGCCTGTCTGCTGATAGGTAGCATGTGACGCCTACCCAGGATTCCTTGCCCCATGGGACATGTCCTGACATGTGGATCCACCATTTTAGATGGGCTGGTTAGTAGTAAATGGAGTTTTAAGGAAGCGATTCGAGCGATCGAATCACAGCGATATTCGGAATCGTTTTTTTCCTGGAATTCGTAACGAATTCGGGTTCGTTAGATTCGATTTGCTCATCTCTAGTGCCACCCGAGACAAAAAAGGAATTGTGCCACGGAGGACGGTAGCCCCCTAAAAGGGCTCAGAACAATGTTAGGGTTAGTTGAATTTGGGATGTGCCTCTAGCCACACGTGTCCAAACCAACCGGCGTTAACATGCTTTTCTTTTGTCTTTACAGGTGCCACCATAATTTCATATTGAATTTTTTTTTATTTAATTTTTAATTACCTGTATTTTTCGAAATATAAGACGCACCTGCCCATAAGACGCACCTAGGATTTGGAGAAGGAAAACTGGAAAAAAAATATTCTAAGCCAAATCTTGTGCTAAAACACCCAATTACAGACAGCATTCCCTCATCCCATTCCCAAAGGCAGTGTGGGATGCCCCCATCCCATTCCCATAAGCAGTGTGGCATTCCAATCCCCATTCCCATATAGGTAGTGTGGCATCCTATTCAGGTAGTGTGGCATCCCATTCCCCATTCCCATATAGGGAGTGTGGCATCCCATTCAGGTAGTGTGGCATCCCATTCCCTATTCCCATATAGGTAGTGTGGCATCCCATTTAGGTAGTGTGGCATCCCATTCAGGTAGTGTGGTATCCCATTCCCTATTCCCATATAGGTAGTGTGGCATCCCATTCAGGTAGTGTGGCATCCCATTTAGGTAGTGTGGTATCCCATTTCCCATTCCCATATAGGTAGTGTGGCATCCCATATAGGCAGTGTGGCATCCCATTCAGGTAGTGTGGCATTCCATTCCCCATTCCCATATAGGCAGTCTGGCATCCCATTCAGGTAGTGTGGCATTCCATTCCCCATTCCCATATAGGTAGTGTGGCATCCCATTCCCCATAGGCACACTCGGCTTGGTATAGCTGTGGGCGTGGCCGACGTCCACCACTGTTTAAGTCCGGGTGTCTCTGTCTGTTGTCACCTTAGAGATGTGGCAGGGACAGTGTGAGAGGCAGGGGCAGCTATAGCGGTCCCTGCCACTTCTCCAAGGTGCCAGCAGACAGAGACACCCGGACTTAAACAGCGGTGGGCCCACTGCTATACCAAGTCGAGTGTGCACTCTCTGCTGGCGCCGCAAAGAGGAGGCGAACACTCGGCTTGGTATAGCGGTGGGCGTGGCAGATGCTCAAGCATCGGCCACGCCCACCACTGTAACAGGTTGGGTGTCTGGCGCTGAAGAGGGGGCTGCCACAGCCGCTTCCAGGACAGCGCGAACGATGGAGAGGTGAGTTAACTTTTTGCTTTTTATTTATTTTTTTGCCCACCTTCGCCCGATAAGATGCACAGACATTTTCCCACCACTTTTTGGGAAAAATAAGTGCATCTTATAGGGCGAAAAATACGGTATGTTAATATTTTAAATAATGTTTTTACATGTTTTTAAAAAAAGTGTAAATAAAAAAAAATTAAACACATCATTCTGCAAAATGTTAAGGCTGTCTGGTGCCCTTTAATAATGCAACACAATTCAAGAGGGGGGTAGCAACTCCAACTGGGTGGGTAATGGTGTGTGGTAAGAGAAGGTTGCCTAAGGATGTCTAATAAAAAACGTGAAAAACACTGGGTGGAAGCAGACAACATGGGAGGCCAATGAATGTAAAAACTGGGAGAAGGTAAGTGTCAAGAAGGACATGCACACTGCATGGGATGCCCCACAGGAAAACAAGGGAGAAAGTAAGTGTCTTGAATGTCATGCACACTGCATGGAATGCCACGCAAAAAAAACAAGGCAGAAGGCAAGTGTCAAGAAGGACATGCACACTACATGTGATGCCACACAGGAAAACAAGGGAGAAGGTAAGCGTCTTGAATGTCATGCACACAACATGGGATGCCACACAGAAAAACAAACTAGAAGGTAAGTGTCAAGAGGGACATGCACACTACATGGGATGCCACACAGGAAAACAAGGGAGAAGGTAAGTGTCTTGAATGACATGCACACTACATGGGATGCCACACAGAAAAACAAGGGAGAAGGTAAGTGTCAAGAGGGTCATGTGGAGGACTTGCACACTACATGGGATGCCACACAGGAAAACAATGGAGAAGATAAGTGTCTTGAAAGACATGCACACTACATGTTATGCCACACAGAAAAACAAGGGAGAAGGTAAGTGTCAAGAAGGACATGTGGAGGACTTGCACACTACATGGGATGCCACACAGGAAAACAATGGAGAAGGTAAGTGTCTTGAATGACATGCACACTACATGTGATGCAACACAGGAAAACAAAGAACAGGTAATTGTCAAGAAGGACATGCATACTACATGTGATGCAACACAGGAAAACAAAGAACATGCACACTACATGGGATGCCACACAGGTCGGGGACATCTGAAAGAACCATTAAAATGTAAAAGAGAATGGCGGAATGTGCATGGTGGAAGGCCAGCAAGAAACACAGAACACGGAGATGGATGGACTACGCGGCAACTTACGGAAGAAAACGGGTACAAACTCGGCTTCTGAGACAACTTTGAGAGCCAAAACCGTAAATGCTCGGCTAAACTGTATGTGTACGCAAAGCAATTACAGCGGCATATGCATGTCTGAAAATGTCTTGGAACACAGCTTTGAAAAATACCAGCAAAATCCTGGTTTCCAAGTTTGATTCCCGTGTAAAACCGAGCATTCATGTTGACGTTTTGAATTAGGCCATATATTAAAGTGATTCAGCAGGAAGGTAAAGAAATAAAAGGTTACCTATCTTTTGTCTAGTATAGCTGATCAGTCCAGTGATCAGTAACTCACCTGATCACTGGATCTGAGCCCACACCGCAGCCACACTATACCGCGCCGTCCAGGTCCCAAACATGTAGATGGGTTTGATGGGTTTTAATGGTGCGTTGAGATCAAAATTGCAATGGAGGTAGTGGGCCGAGGCCTGACAGAGAAAATAGTGACTGATGGTGGGGGGCATGGTTTGAAACAGAAGCTCTGCTGAGTTTGTGGTTCCAACGAGCAGGTGAGTTACTGTTCTTTTTATATGCCTACTGAATGACTTTAAGCTAAAAAGTGGATTTGTCCTCTGTTATGAAGTTACAAATTCCAAGTCCAATAGCATCTGATATAAACACTTGGATAGCTTCACCTTATGCCAGAAAAAAAGGCGGGATTAAAAGCAAGAGAAGAAAAGAAGAAATAGCTGTCATGGGTAAATTATTTAAAAGGACCTAAAGTTTTTTTTTTACTTTAGGGCTGCATTAATCCACAAAGTAATTGCAGATTTCTGGACTTTTTTTCCTAAACCGACTAAAAACAGGTAATTGAAAACGTTTTATTGCCAGTATGTGGCTTTTATGCTGTATCTGCTATTTTCCTTGCAGCCACACTACAAAGCAGAACATTATTATATCTTTATCCTGGGTAGGAATTACATAATTAATATGTAATTAAGGCAATCATTTCTGTGTGCCATGTATCAATGCGCATTAAGCAAAACATCAAGGTACATTAAAGTAATTGTAAAACAATGTAATTTTCCAATAATGCTAACTAATGACACATATCATTTCAACAACTGCAGAAGCTTTTCAGGTGTTTTCAAGTGTAAAAATAAAAAAAGACTCTCTCTATCTGCTTAATGACTGATTTAATGACAGCACACTTAATTAAAAAGCATTTTATGCAGCACGGGCAAAAAGGAAAGTTTCTTTAACACTTTCCCATCTGAAGCAATTACCACAGAATTCATCAATTTCCAATTAAGTAATCACTAAAAAGTCACTTGGCAGTACAAATTGTTAGCTAAAGAAAAAAGATTACTCTAAGTAAATTCGGTAATTTGTTACATAATTAGTTTTCATTCTGCTATATGCTACTCAAGCTTTGAGAAGCTCATCAGTTTCAGGAATCGTCTAGGTTTGGAGATCCTTCAACAGGAACAAAGAAAATGATGTGTTATACGTAGCAACCAAAGTCCTCATACTTCTGACACCTCGGGCATTTCTAAAGCTCCCTTATCTACTGCCAATCTGTGACATACAAATGATGTAAAGATGAAAATAGGTGATGGAATGAAAATAAATGCCAGCTACTGATGTACTGAACACATCTCAAAAACAAGCTTAAAACAGACTTGAGGTCTGCTCTGCATGCATTGATTTTCCTTTTGATCAGTCAAATGTTTATCTGATTGGATCAAGAAAGAACGGAGTTAAAGTCTATGAAAAAGAGAGATCAGACTAGTCCTAGTCAATGTATTTTTTTATTATGGAAAGATAACATTCTTATGTGTGTATGTATTGCCATAAAAAATGGGCAATCTGGTTAGTGGCCCCACCCACTCACCTCTGTCATTCCCCATGTGGTAGAGTTTTTGACCAAGATATCAAGGTTTACAGTTTCACCTTGGTTTTTATCTACTGAAATATTGGGTGTGGCCCTGGGAGACACTGGGAGAGAGGGAGAACAGCCAGGGTGATGAGAATACCTGTCTCACACTTGGACCAGCAACCAGCCTGACCACAGTGAGGGGACAAAACATTATAAGGGGTAAGTGTGGGACCGCAATGTGCTGATTGAAAGGGACATGAGGGATGTATAGGTTAAGGCTAATTAAGTGAAGTAATGTATATGCTAAGTTTGACCGTGGTCCCAAACAACACTAATGGTTACCTTTATCCCCACGGACACCGCCTCTCCTTGAAGTAAAACAGAACATGGAAGAGTCACAGGCTCAGCTTAGCCAGCAGATGTCACCCAATAGGCTGTGGAGCGCAATATCCAGTCTAACATCCGAGGAACCCAGTCCACCTCCCAGCTCCAACCCCCTGGATCATGGGCAGGATTCATCCACAGGGCTGACTGTTTTGGTTTAGATTTTTTGGCCTGTGAGCCCAACCATTTTGAATTTGTGAAAAACTTTTTTTATTGAATGTTGTGACCACAATTCTTGTGGCCCAGTGTGGCAGCTCCAAAAATAAATTACACAATGTGTTTTGTATGTTTCTTTAGTCACAACAAAACAAAAATAAAGGGGGGTACGGCAGCAAAACAAAAACTAAATTAACTAAATGAAGAGTCCACCAGGTGCTGCCAGACTGACTGGACAGCACAACCAGGGGTGCCAGAATAGAGATGGCCAGGCACCTCCCGGACAGCTGCGGTGGTTTCCTGCTCAAGGTAAGCCAGCCCCTTCTCCAGCGTGTGTAGTCGATGGCATTGGGTATATTCGCTATGTTGAAATAACCCAACTTCACTGTGTTCCAGGCTGCCATGCTGTTAGGAAAACTGATGTATTTCTCCTGCAGGGCGACCATGCCTCGAGAAATTTAGTCAGGGGAGCGGCTCAGTGAAGGCTGGGACATGTCATCTGACAGTGCCCCTAGCCTCTGGAATGAGCCATTCACTAAAAATTTAAAGCAGCCAAGCAATTTGGTCATACCATCAATCGCATGCCCCTTTCTTGTGGCAGGGGCCAACCATTGCCGCACCTCTCAGTAAAGCTTCTCAAGAGAAAGGCGGTTCAGCCAGGTCAATTTGAACACATGATTGATGATCAGACATCCGATCAACCTCCAGATGACGG
Organism: Gastrophryne carolinensis; assembly: GCA_027917425.1. Taxonomy (NCBI): domain Eukaryota; kingdom Metazoa; phylum Chordata; class Amphibia; order Anura; family Microhylidae; genus Gastrophryne; species Gastrophryne carolinensis. The sequence goes on along the minus strand of CM051242.1, from coordinate 51,512,208 downwards.
CGGGTGTGTGTAAGCTCTGGCAGGTACAGGGTGAGCAGCCCATGGCACTGCAAGTTGCCTGAGCGTCCGCCAGCAATCCTGCAAGCAAAAAGAGGGCGTAAGTTTGGACCCGCAACATTTTAAACACCTCGCCAAAGGCCAAATCAGGGCTCAGAATAATGCACAAGTCACAAAAAAGGGAAAACGCATAAACTCAGTCAGACATATATTAATTTGCCGGATACTCATTTTTTCGCATGCAAACCGAAAAGTCCTGGAAGACGGCAAACTTGGACAAAAAAGGACAATATTGAATAGCACGAGAAAAACGTCTGAAACCACGAGTTTTAAGCAATCCCGCATGCAGGAATATGTTTGGGAGAGGGTATGAATCAGACCTATCGTCTTTCCCATGGAAGAATCAATCATCTGGCCAGTTGGCTCTGAGCAACATACCAGTCCAATGCCATTGGTCATCCAATGCCAATGCATTTTTCACAACCTCAGATTCTCACACCTGGGCTTCAGAAAACCATAAGTAACCTGAGAAACAATAATGACTAGATAACACTCACTGAAAGACTGGTGATGGACTACCTGAAGCTAGCTACTAGAAATTATTAGTAACCCAGTAGTTCCAGTTTGTTTTTAGACAAAACAGTCCAGTTGAGGATGCTGTGAATCTGGAACTTAAGTACACACTGGACTACATGGACTGGGTATAATCCTGTTAGGATGTTGTTATCGGATTTATTTCAGTTTTCAATACAATCAGTTCTTTGATGTCCGTCCCAAAAAAGACGATTATAAATTATAAACCCGGTTTATACAATCCCATAACGACAAGGAGTCAGGTAGAGCAGGATCTATCTCTTGTTTAGACTACTGTAACAATGCTTTAGGAAACAGGCCACAAGCCTTTTCTTGGGTTGCTCAGTAGTATTTCTTAAGGCTGGGGGCTTCTAAGCCACCTTAAAGCCCTTGGGGTTAGCACAGTCCTAGAATTAATGCAAAAGTACTTCCTCAAATTAACCTACTAAGTATAGAATGCGTGGTAACAAAGTAATTTTAATAGATCTTAAACTCCCTATACAGGACATCTTCGAACTCTTTCAATAGTTAAGGTTGGCCGACAGCTTTTGGAAAAGCGGGGTATAATTCGCTCTGAGATCAATAATTAGACACATTAAACCCCCAGATATTTTATGTTTTTAGTGTTTGATTTAAAAAAAATGCACCTTTTAAGCAAGAGACTAACTCTTCATGCAGGTTGAAATTAAGGGTCTCTGACTTGTTATCGTTGATTTTCAAACCAGATACCTTGTAAATATGGGTCGGATCGAATGCATGCCAGACACAATATATGTCACGTTCCTGATGAGGCTCAAGATGAGTGAGCTGACTAGTGCAATAAGGGTTAAAGGAAAAAATTAATACAGAGTGTGCATAAACAGCATGAAATAGTTAACATCAAACATAATGAGACAGTTTCTGGTCACTAAGAGAACAATGTGCACCCTGCATCATACCAGAAGAGAACCGTCAATATGTATCACAATGAAACAAGTTGTAATCTTGACGCCAAGCATACAAACAATGCAAATAAATGTTACCGAATGCTCAGAGCAAGATAGTGATCGCTAGCCCACGTTCCGGAGCATCACGACTTCTTTGTCAAGGCTGCAAACCAGATTCCTATGAATAACTGGGAGGATCTTAAATAAGTTCAGCAAGTACACCAGGGGGTCAGTCACCACCATCAATAATCAATATATCATCAGCGAACAACATTTGTGCTCCCTGTCTCCACTCAAAATGCCCTTACTGTACGTGTTGGACCAAATGATTCTAGCTAGAGGCTCAATTGCCAATACACAAGCTTGATGTCAAACAGATCAGAGAAATGGCCCCCTATATTCAGAAAAGCCTTAAGCTTTTTCTATAGTGCCCTTAAAATGTTAAGGAAGCTGCAGCCAACACCTGGTTTTTCAAACACATATGGGTTGATTCAAAGAAACATGTAACAGCTTGGATTTGGGTCACGATCATCCTATTTTTCACGTCCGCTCGTGCGTTCGTATGAACTTGCGAGTGATTCTATAAGCAAATACGTTTCTATCTTAAAATATACGTCCGTTCGTATGGCAGTTCGGGAATCAGACCTATGTCAGTTTCCATCCTGAATTTTCCGTTTCATTTCTCAGGTTGCAACATTGGTTTTGCCCTTTTTCCTTTTTTGTCTGGACGTAAATCCTTCTGATCTTGCCGCTCCGCACTACAAACTTACCTCATTAAAGTGCATTCTAAATATTTGGTCTTTTATTTTTCTTTATTTCATTCATTTTGTAGTAACCAACCATTAATGAATGCATTTGCATAAGTAAATCTTACTTTGTTTAATTTTTAGTTAACTTGCATTTTTTACTTGTGGATTTAATTTTAATATTTATGCTTCAAATGGTACAACTTTAAATTTTTAGTGTGGTTACCCACACCCTCTACATACAGATTGCTCTCAAATATTAAAAAACACCCAGCAACTTCTGCATGTTATGAGCCTAGAAACAGGCAAGATGGCGGCTCAGGTATTATCGGGCAGCCTGCAAACAGAAAGGGCCTTGTGACTGTGTTGCTCTGGATTCTTTGATTTCTGACCTTTCCGTGCCCCCAGCTCTGCTGTGTCTGTGCAAAATACAGCAGTAACCCACATCCTGCACTTTATCCCGCTCTCCTCTCCTCAGTAAGTGTGATGCATCTGACCAAAGATGTGCTTAAATAATTGAACAAAGCAAAGGTAAACAACTACACCAATAAATGCAATCAAAAAATATTATTCTAGTACATCAATTTAAAAATAAATAACAAAGGACATAAGTTTCTTTAATTAACGCAAATATATTGCCAAATAAAGGTTTACATGCAAAGGACTAATTAAGGTCCACATTAAAATGCTTTTATAAGGCATACATGAATCAGGTATGCATTGCCATACAATTTATGGCCTCGGCCATGCTGATACATGCAGTTCATTGCAGCTCAAGACGCGCAGACTCCTCCACATAGCCAAAAAACCTGTTCAAGAACAGCAATACGACTGCTAAAAGGTGTCGGCAGTGGCTTTCTTTTAAAACGTATTTAGAGGTTTGCAAACTGTTCTCTGAATCACACCGAAACACATCCAATTATCCTAAGTTTTACGTTTTCATCCTAAGTTTTAGGATTTGATCCTAAGTTTTACGTTTTCATCCTAAAATTTAGGAACGAACTTGCGATGATCGTAAGAGCATATACGCATTCGAACGTAGGCTTGTGCGAGTCGTAAATGGCCAAAAAAACAGGAAAAAATGACAAACACCCACCCAAACTTACGATTCTCGATACGAAATCAATTAACTTTTGGTCTTTGAATCGAGGGGATAGAACGGAAACTCCCATGATAAAGCATCAAAGGCTTTTTGCAAATTTAGGGACAGTAAAGTTTCTGATGCCTTTGCTGTCCCAGCCCGAGACATACCCCAGGAGATGGGACAATAATTCCCACCATCACAAGGGTCCTGCCCTTGTTTCAGAAGTACACAAATTGAAGCAACATTCAATTCCCCTGGAGGACAGGCCCCCACCCTCAGAGAGTTATACCAGGTAGCCATATGCGGGCTAGCACTTCCCTGAATGTTTATAATAGAGGCTTGTAAGACCATCTGGCCCTGGGTATTTGAAGGGTTCAAACCCTTGAAAACTAAGGATGCTTCCTCCTGTCTTATGGCCTTTTCTAGCATGTCTCTATGGCTCTGTGTAAGTCAAGGAAAACCCACCCCTCGGAACAGTTCCTCTGCCTTAGAGCTAGAGAATTTAAAAGGGGAATCATACAAGTTTCTATAGAAAAACACAAATTCAGATATCACTTTCTCAGAATAGCCTGATTCTAGACAAGACGGACAACTTGGTGAGGATGGTCGCCCATCTGAGCAACAATGAACTAATTTTGTCTCTTGAATTATAACATTTACACTTACACCATCTGATTGCTTTCTCCGTGTTAAAGGTCAAACAAATATTCAGATCTGCTCTCGCTCCATCTTTTTCCCCCATTAGCCTTTGATTGCGGTCCCTCTTATAAGCTTTACATAGGGCATACAGATATGACACCTTGGCTTTTAGAGACGCAACCTTCTCCCTCTTCATTCTACTATGCATCTGATTCAAATACCCCCTTGCCTTGTGGGCAGCCCAATTATTGTCATGAAAAAAAAAACTCTTTTATTCTATTTTCTAACCCATCACACACCACTGGGTCATTCAGGAGAGACTAGTTTAATCTCCACCATGGAAAGGGAGGTCTAGTGCCCAATCTACTAAGGGTCAAGGCCACTAGAGGTGGTCTGCCAATGGTACTCCCAGTATTTTAAATTTAATGATCCTGAGGCAAACCTTACTGGGATGAGCACATGATCTATCCTAAAAAGTGTATGATGCCACTATGTGTAGAATATGTAATCCCTTCCAGAGTGACAGTCCTCTCTCCAGCAGTTAACTAACCCATGAGAATGTATTAATTTAGAAAGGTTACAACTGTCCTTGGTTATTATTTTTTGTCTGGGAAATCCCTCCTGGGATATATCTAGAACAGCATCCACGGCTAGGGTGGAATCACCTCCTTACACCCTCCAACCACTCCTTTACCTTTGCTAGCAACATATTGTAAAAGGGCAACTGACCCTCATTGGGACTATAATACAACACAAAAGTCTCTTTAGAATCATCCAGCCCCTTCACACATGTGTACCTACCACCTGGGTCATGCCAATGTATCTGAGAAGAACTGAAGTAAGCTGCTTTAGAGGATTTATAGAAATAGGTTTCCAGCAAAAAAAAAATCAGCCCTAACGGATTGGTAGTATTTAAATGCCTTAGCATGCTGAATGGGGGAGTTTATCCCCTGGACATTATGAGAAACAATCTTGTAGGTCACCTTATTTTTAGCCATACATCACTATATTACGTCTCACAAGCACAATCCATGGAGACTCGAATAGAGCTGATACATGGCAAGGAAGGAGCAGGTGCAAGGTCAGTCCAGCAGAAACAGACCAGAGAAATAAATAAATAAATAAATAATACATACATACATTACCATCCAGGACCTGAAAGGAAGGGGAATTATAACCACACCAGAAGATCTGGACCACCTATCACCAAACCTACTCCCAAATCCCAATAAGGAGCATGACCCCCTGCCGCAAAATGTGTAACCTTAACAAACTATCAACCTGGCCAAGGGTCCCAAACAACTACCCGTCGATAACATTATAATGAGGGCCACCACTGGCATTCTCGCACCTTTGTTAGGTTCTATAGCAACCAAGCCATGACCAGAAAATCAGGTGCCCGGCACAGAATTTCTCTGAGCCTGCTTGCTGGGCCCCTTACATTGTGGGGACATCGGAGCAGATGGGTTTCTGGAGGAGCTACATTGGCCCACAGAAATTAAACCCAGCCGCAAGAGAGTATCTTCACCTTCCTGGAAGGTAGTAAATGTGTGGCCATTTTTATTGTAAAAAACGATACACCAAAGGGGAAAAGCCACTGATAATTAATATTGAGCCTCTGGAGCTGTGCCAACAATGGTTTAAGCGCTCTCCGATTTTGGATTGTACTTAGAGCTATGGCGGAAAAAAATTGTATTGGGAAGTCCCGCAATTTGAGATTCGATGCTGCCCTGGATGCTTTCATCAGCTTATCCTTTGTTTGGAAATAGTGCAAACATGCAATTATATCCCACGACGGACCGTTCGGTTTGATCGTAAGTGCTCTATGGGCTCTATCAATGCCATGCAGCTCGCTGCTCACTTCTGGAATTAAAACGCCGAGGAGTTCCTCCACAAACTAATTTACATCCAATTGCATCTAGGAAGACCCCTAATACAGAAACTGGCCCTTCTGGATCTGTTCCCCAAGTCCTCAATCATGGAGTTGAAAAAAGTAATTAAAGAAGCATTCTGATTTAGCTGTGCAGCCATGTCATCCATTTTATGTTCCGGCCAGTCCGCTCCCTGCCCAAAGGATTGGAGATCTCTCTTAATATCTGCAGTAATTATCCTGCAAGCTATGGCCAGTTTAGAGTCTAAAAGATCAGAGACTGATCTTCTCTTGACAAGAGAAAGGGACCCTGGAAGCTACATCTCTGCTGAGTACTGAGCTGCATAGGAAAAGACTAACAAATCAGTGGAGGAGGCCATGGAAAAAGGCATTTCGGCAATTTCTGAGTCTGAAAAAACATTAGCGGTGGGGGGACAGGGGAGTTCTGGCTAACTGGCTTTTGGTCCTGGAACCAGGTACCTCTTTGCTTGGTGTGGAGCCTCTGGGCTGGTCGGGTGTGGAGCTGCGAGGTTAGATTTATGCACCCTCCAACATGTTTTTTTTAGGTTGTTATTGCCTACTGTTTGTATATATTTGGTTACATTAATGCTAATCATGTATGTTGATTGGAATTTGATCCCTTCTATGGGTGTTGGTTCGAAAAAAATGGATTCCAAATTATTAGCTGAGAAACGTTGGCTATAAATGATATCAATATAATGTCATAAAGAGGACCTCATAGGATTCTTGTCCCACAGCAATCCTAAATCACCCCTTCTACCACCCATTAATCTGGAAATAAAGATATATTTAATTTTCATGGCGCTGATCAGTCTTTAATAGAAGGTATGCAGGAGGGAGGGGGTGGGTTATGGGTCCCTGCAGACCAGGAAACTCCCTGGTGTATAGTTGTATCATTTCAGTGATTTCAGGGAGACCCAATAGTGTGTACGTTATAAGTAGAATACCAGTGCTGCTGGATTTTTTTTTATTGAATTTTACAGCTGAACATGCTTTGCTTGTCAAAGCCAGGCAATTAAGATTACAGAAAAGCAGCAATAAAAGGCGGAAAATGCGAGACAAGTCTAAAGATTGCTGTTAAACTTCATGCTATGGAGAACCCCGAGTGAAATCCAGGCTACCCCATGCAGCTGACTACATTTAGGTCTGACATCCATCTCTAGCACATTGTAAATGCCAGCAATATGCAAGGAATTTTCATCTCCCTTAACCTGCTGACCTGGGAAACCAGCAATGAGCAAGCTTGTCTGAGATATAATACACATTTACTGCAGATTGCAGGCTTGTCTCGAGCTAGAGACACCTTTGTTATTTTTGCAGCTATGCAAAGATCTCTAAATAAAAGGAAAGGACTTGTAAACATACTGTAAAGTTCCAGGCAACTGACATGAAAGACATACTTGAAGCAGTTATAGCATAGCTGTACTAAATACTCAACTAATCAATAGATACCTGTAAAAAAATGTTGTCACGCTTAAAGCTCAGTCTAGTCCTGCAGCATCCCGTTTTGGGAAGCCCCACTCCTTAACAAGGCTAAGAGAGCCTAAAACTGGCTTTCAATACTTTTTCTCCTTAGCTTCCAGTGGTCACAAGGCCACCCAAGACCAGTGCAGGAGCATTGTTAAGGAGCAGGCATCTCAAATCAGGATCCCACGGGGAGAGTCTGTGCTGTAGACCTAAAGACTTTTTATACTTTGGATCATTAAATCTGCTTTCATAGAATGCTGGGTTAAAAATAAATACTAAAAAATGAATGCTATACTTGGCTGGGGACCACCCACAGTAGCTTGCTCTGCGTCTTTTCAGTAAAGCAATATTGCAAAATTGTCTAATATGTAATAAAAATCTGAAAACATGCACTAGACAGCGAGAGGAGAGGAGGGACAGCATGAAAGAAATTCCATCCAAGCCTGTTGTTTTTCTTTACTAGAAGAAACATCAAACAGGGGTGAGCCAGCCTTTTGGAAATAATAACCACTCAAATATCTGGCCAAAGCATTACATTATGGGTTAAAGTACCCCCACACAGAATTGCAATACAAATAAGCCACCATTCAGGCACAGGCTGGTTTAGGAGGCTCTTAGTTGAGTTGAGAAGTCCACTCCTGTAAAAGCAGAATGGTACACCTAAATCACTTGACACACCTGAAACAATAAGCTTGGCTGAACTTGCTTTCATGCAGCATGTATAACTACCCCCTACTAATGGTTTTTATATTTGAACAATTTTTTTGTGATAGAGCTGCTTTAAACATCTTGAAGATCTGCAATTTACAAAATATCACATGCATGCAATTGTTCTTCAGGTTTCTGCCCCACTAGACCAGATCAGACTAATGTCCCGTGCACAGGAAGGGATTATCGTTTAAGAAATCGTTAAAGCGACCTCAATTTAGCAATAATCATGGAAAAAGCCACTGCAATCAAGCGATAAGTGAGAATTGGTTAGTCGTATATTTTCGGCTAACCAAAATTTCTCGTTCATCGCTTGATGGTTGGAAAGTGTAAACAGAAGAGACAGCCATCAATTAAAAGTGTTTTTCTATGAGAACAAGCAATCGCATTAGCAATCGCTCTAGTCACCGACTGACCAACAAATCCTCAGCGTCTGAAAACTTAATCTTAGAAGATTTATATGGTCGGTCGCTGAGAGAACAGCCGATTGATCTGCTTGTGTAAACGCAGCATTAGAGCTGCTGTAGCAGAAATTACTAGGTACAACAGCAGAGCGGCCACAGAAATGTAAGCCACATAATTGAACAACCACATTGTACTAGGACAAGCCAAGCTAAGAGCCGAGGCCCATTTTTCATCAAAGGAATCTGTACTCAGTTGCAGTACGATAGATTCATTCCAAATGGTCACTGAAAGAAACCCACAGATAAATACTGTTGTGATGTTAGCTCGATTAACCCAAATGAGAAATCACATTGTATTGTGCCAAGCTATGGCTGAGGTGGTGTGGAGCACATCACCATTAAAGTAATTGCAACATGCTCTTTGGAGTGATAAAGCACATCTCACATCTGGCAGTTTGACAGGTGAACCTGGGTTGGCAGATGCCAGACGAAAGTCACCTCCCTGCATACCTAATGCCAGCTGTAGGGTTTGGCAGAGGAGGGATTATATGGTTCTTTATGATTTGGGCTACAGTCCAATAAAGAAAAATATTTATGATAATGTCAAAACTGACTTCTAGAAAACATTGTGCTTTCAACTTTGTAGGATCAGGTTTGGGTTTAAGGCATGACAATGTCTCTGTGAACAATCTGAGCTCAATAACAAAATCACTGTTCTGCAGAGTGCCGAGATCAACTTTGAGGATAAATTGGAAAACTAACTGTGAGCATGGCCTCATCACCTACCATTAGTGCATGACCTCATTGATGTCCTAAACACAAGGAATTAATGGAAGCAAGTATGTGTATATGGAAACCCTAAAGCAGACCATTAGCTGACTAAATGTACCCCTCCCATGCCTCCTCAGTTCCTTCCTTTACCAATTTGTGTATGTAAGGAATAGGTCAAATATTATATTGCACCTTATCGCTGATGTCGGCATTCCCCTTTAGGAAACCCCACATATCAAGGTCTAGAGTTTCCCTTTATTCCGCCTGTTCTAAATGCACAAGTCCTTAGCTATTCAGGAAGAGATAATTAGCATGTATGTGTTGAAAAGCACAGAGCACAGACCCCCGGCTGATCCCGTAACACCTTAGGCTGAGAAGAAGCCGTTAGGTCTGCAGATGGTCGACCCCTTGCTGTGAATTTGTCATAGAAAGGATAAGAACCACAGACGATCCGGCATCAACAGAAACTGGACCATAACTGCGCGCCCATGTGTCGCAGCACCAAACCAGTTACAGAATCAGAACCGGCTCACAAAACCGCATAAGGGGATATGTAATTGCGTTCCTAGAAATAAAGGAAAAGCCCGTAAATGGAGATCTAAGGTTCTGAACCACTCAGGAACCTCACTTTAGGACTCATTGGGAGTACGGCATCCAGCCCGATTTTGGTACCGCTTACAAAGCCATACGACCCCCCCTGCTCCAAGTTATAACCTCTAAAGGGTTTTAGGGCAAAAACACACGCCAGAACCATAGGAGGTGATGGCCCATCCCACAGAGGGGAGGGGGGCAGAGAGCCCTTGCAGCATAAATAGGGTGGTCTGGAACCAGGTAATTGTCACTCATCTGGAGGGGATATGCGGTCAGCATACTGGGGTTGGCCATCATCATCATCGATAAGCTCTTGACACACTCCTTGTGAGAGCTCCCCATCATCACCTCTGTTTCTCTCCCCATCATCTGCTTATTGTTTCTCTGTGTAATGCACTCAATCCTGTAACCATCTCAGAATAGCATAATTGTATCATCTGTATCATATTATCATATGTATCATATTATATTACATCATAGTTAAATGCTTGTTATCAGTGCCTAGTGTGCTTATAGCATTAAAACTTATATTTAATCTGAGCGATCTGTTGCCTTAAATCAAGAATCTGTGTGTCCGGGCCTTGTATCCCTGGTAGGAGGGGTCGGACAAAGGGTTTTGGGGAATGCGGTCTTTGTGTCGGGAGGTCCCTGGTTAGTAGTTGGGACCACGTGACTCGCGGTTCTCTGACAGTGTAATATAATAAAAAGTAACACACCGTCCCCAACCAGACCCCCCCAACCAATCAGGAAGCGGAGCAGGCATAGGTGTAGAAGGGTCAATGATGCATGGCCGGGGGGGTTCTGTCACACAATCTGCTATGGGTTGATGGGGGGGTTCTGTCACACAGTCTGCTATGGGATGATGGGAGAATCTGTCACACAGTCTGCTATGGGGTGATGATCGGTTTCTCTCGCACAGCTTGCTAGGGGGTGACGGGGGGTTCTGTCACACAATCTGCTATGGGATGATGGGGGGATTCTCTCACACAGTCTGCTATGGGGTGATGGGGGGATTCTGACACACAGTCTGCTATGGGGTGATGATCGGTTTCTCTCGCACAGCTTGCTAGGGAGTGACGGGGGTTCTGTCACACAGTCTGCTATGGGGTGATGGGGGGATTCTGTCACACAGTCTGCTATAGGGTGATGGGGGGATTCTGTCACAAAATAAAATAAATTATACATAATATTAGTACTGTCTCTACTCTCTACCTAATTGTTTGCAGGGCAGCCCTGTTATTACCTCTCTTTTGCAGCCCTCTACCCCTTACTATCCCTATTTTACAGCCAATTTTGTGTCCCTTACTGTTTTCAATGGGGTTTAGGTTCGGGTCCCCGGACTTTCCGAACCGGGTTCGCCCAACACTATTCAGGATGTTAACTGCATGTGTTATGACATTCATGCACTATCCATAATGTTGTATACTTTTATAAAAGAAATAAATATAAAAATTTAATTATAAGGTGGTGCTTCATTTGTTGCATAATGCAGTTATAAGCAATCATTTTCTGTCTGCTCTCAATATTGTTGGTTCAAACTTCTGTGTAGTCCCTGGTTACCGATGCAGTTCTACTAGATTTTTGTATATACTTTGAATATGAGGAGGAAAACCTACCTCACCAACAACAGATTTTATCAGAAATATTTAAAATTTTTCATGTCCAAAATATTAATGCCATAAGACCAAGGGAGAACAATAGCTATATACTATGTCCCTGTAATATTCAACCTCAAATATTCATCCAGATCAGATACGTAGACTGACACAAGGCTACCTAACTTACCTACAAGCAGCTTCAGTGGCTGTCCTTTTCAATTCTCTGTGAGCTTAAAGCGGACCAACACCAATTTTCCCGCTACGAGGTACAGGTGTAGGCACCGCTGCATTAAGACAGTGAGGAGGACATGCAGAATGCTGGGATCTCCCACTCGTATCACCCCTAAGAACGTCCGATATTATTACCCTTAACCTCGAGCCTTCCCGGAATGCCGGGTGGTTGCCGGGTGTTCACCTGGGTAGTGAGCGTCCTCTCATTTACGGCTGCCAGAAAGGCCCACCTCCAATCTGCCCACGTAAGCATGGACGACCATTCACGCTAGCGCAATACGGCAAGGCTAAATTTAAGAATATCATGTGTTCGGGGGGGGGGGGGGGGTGATGCGAGCGAGGGGCTCCAATATTTTGCATGCCCCCCTCACTGTATAGCAGTGGGACCTACACCCATAACTGCTTGAGGGAAAACGGGTGTTGGTCCACTTTATTGCTGGGTACTGCACCTCCAGATAGATGTGTATTGCAGAAGAGACCAAGCCGACATATCCATAGAGACTAAAGGGTGTCTAGATGCCGGCATAGAAGTTTTGTGCTAGTCAGTGGTTCTGAATTGGGCTCTGCTCTGAAAGTCTATTTATAGAACTAAAAATGAAAACTCAGCTTTTATTCTAAAGTTTTTCACATGAATGGCCATGCCCATCTTTATTTGAAAAAGTAAAAGGTGGGAATAATACACATGCACACATTATTGTTTGACAACCCATTGTGTTAACGAGAAACAATAGTGAATATAATCTACTGTTTTAAAACAATTGTAAAATACATCTAACATACATCAGTACTACAATTTTTGGAAACATTATGCCTTGGTTTCTGCAAACAGCAAATCTCTTCAACTTCTTTCGCCTTATAACTATGGCAACATGGGTCCGAGTTTCCATCTTCAGGTTATTGGCTCACTGCAATCCCTGAATGTTAAATGTAATGCTAGGTGTGCAGTTTTTGTTTTTCATGATCAAGGGTTTACTATATAGCTAAAGATACTCATTCTGAATTCTGTTATTATGGTCAGGTAACATAAGAGCATGGAAGAAATGAAAGAAAATGGCTGGCTGCTCTGACAATATGTAACTAGTTTGGGCGGACAGCAGTGGAACAGGCCACCAATCCTACTGCGTACTGCCCAGTCCCTATTTAAATTGTTGGTGCAGTTTGACATTTCTTTGCCCAATGCACACACAGTAGGGGCTAATTAGGTCTGGATCTTCCTCTGTGTAGTGTTCCAAAGGGAGGTTGGCAGCATCCAGGTAAGTTACTTTAAATATAGATATTGCATCTCCAAACTTTGAGGATCAAAAAAGAAAACAATGCAGAGCACAGTTTACACATGCATTTTCAAATGTGCGCAACTAATGCCTCTGCTTCTTCTAGTACAGACAAGTCCTTTTACTAATTGTATTGGTTGGGTTGTTCTGTGTACATCCTGCTGGTGGCACTGTGTTGCCTTGCAGCACAGTTGCTGTTACAGTGGCCACCAGCAGGTGTCCTGGGGAGCAGCTTGGCCATTAAGTTTCCTCTTAAAGGCACCTGGCTGCGGCTCACTAAATTGGAGCCACACCCTTAGCCAGGTGCAGCAGCATTGTGTTCATCTGTTCCTGGGCAGCTACCAGTGTCCCATGCTAGTCCGCAGCTGGTGGGTCCCTTGATACTCCTGGACCACCAGGCTGTCATCCTGGTCCACAGAGTTGATTGCTGGGCTGTCCCACTGTGCAAAGCTCAGCTTCTTATTAAATTTTGGAGCAGATTTCAATTGTTTTCCACAAATATGCAAGGTTCATTTAGCATCCCACACCAAAAGAAGCAGACACCCCTCAACAGCCATGCCCCTATATGAATAGATGATTATGGTGACTATAAGTAAATCAAACCAGTAAAAATAAACAAGATCCACTAGAGCCCATAACAGGAGCACTTACCTGGGAGCCTTTGATGCTCCTGTGGTCATACTTTTGGTTCAACAGTTTCTACAGGGAGTCATCTGGGCCCCAGCATGTCAACTCTTCAAATAGTGAGCATAACCCCATGTGTAATCTCTAGGTCCCCAGGTACATTAAAATGAAAAGCTATTATTCTGCTTAACATGAGCTTAAAGTCCCTGTCCTGGCACACACTTCCTCCCAACGTATCTTCCCTAGGATCTGTGTCATGAGTCGTTTGAAGGCATCTCAAAATCTTGATTATATGTAAATGCCTTTTATATTCTAAGTAAATCTAATTTCTTTGCTTTAATTTCTGGGTGTGGCTGAGCTTTGAAGGTCGTTTCATGGCGCAGCTTTGTGAGTCATGAACGTGTTCTGCTGTGGTCAGAGACAGCTGCAGGACCGGTGTGGCTTGCCATTGCTCACTCACACTGAGAGCACCAAGGGACAGAGGGGCTGTCGGACCACTTTATTATGTGGTCTTGGAGGAATGAATTTGAAAGGATGGCAAATTTTGCAGCTGGCTACGGAGTGAGGCACATGGGACAGGCATCAGGTAAACTGCTTATTGCCATTTGGTTTACAGTCCCTTTATGCCAAGCTTTTTGAATTATACAAAAGAACAGTCCAGCTTTATCCAGGCAATTCTTAGGACCAAAATGTTGGGTATGGAGGTACCTGATATTTATTATGTAGTAAGTCGTATATACAGTATTTTATGTTTTTTAGGAGCCTAAGCAGAGATGTATCTACATGCACTTTTTAAAATCAAGACAATGGGGTCGATTCAGATCCTGGTGAGAAAACTCACTCCTTTTTTAGGAGATAAAACTGCCATTCACATTCATTGACTACCTTGGCGCTAATTCAGAGCCAGGTGAACAATGCACCCAGGAAACAATGAAAGCAAATGGCAATTTTCTCTCCTAAAAAAAAATAAGTGAGTTTTCTCACCAGGCTCTGAATCAACCTGAATTATTTCCCTTTTAATCCTTCAGTGCATTTTCACAGCCAACAGTTCCTGGTAAACTACCACCAATTCTTCGCTTTTTCTCTTCCACTCATCTTAACAGACAAGTTGGCGTCAGATGATGAAGTGTAGTTCTGACATAGCAAATTAAACAAAATCACACTAGTTCTTTTCTTTTAAAGAGATTAATGGGCACTAATGACAGTATGATTCTTCATGGTTTCTATTCCTGTAAAATGTACAGTACTTTTAATGCAGGGAAAAGCTTCCTTATCTGCTTTTTACAATCATATCCTGGCATACCACTATTTATATACTGCAATCTCTATACTATCCAGAAACTGCTGCTGCTTAGTAGATCAATTAATGTTTTAAAAAATGCACAAATACGTGTGAGTAACTTGCTAAAGTACTTAAGGTGGATCAAAACCCAGTATTTTTACTATCCTGGATTTTGGTCCTTCCCCCCAGGGCTCAGGGATCAGGGGTGCCCCGCTGTGTGAAACCCCCCAGATCGGCAATGCCATCTCACCTCTTCCCGGTCCTACAGCGTGCTCGGAGCCTTCGTCTAAGGCCGCATCCCCGGTTCCTTCTAACAGGGAGCATGCCTACGCTGGCCATGCGCCGTTGGACTGGGAAACAAGGTAAGTGTATGGGGCGACCTAGGGGGTTTCACACAGTGGAGAATCCCCATTTTGGATGCCCCAGGGGGAGGGATTCGATCCCCAGAATCCCAGAATCTTTGGCCTGTGTGCACGCTCCTGTCCCCAGCCAATCAGATAGATGCTGGGTATATTGCTCTTCTCACTCTCGATATATAAAGTATAAAAAGAAAGCAATTTGATGAACATTGTAGCAGATTTTGACATGCACTGGGAGCATCCTTAATTGTAATGCCCCGCTGTGTGAAACCCACCAGAACACCCTGTAAAACTCACATCTTCTTGGTCCAATGGTGCATGCACAGGTTTTCATCCAATCAGCGCTGCTTGCCATGCATATGTAATATTTGGCAATGGCTCCGTTTGTTGCAATCAGGAGCGCGAGCAGTGCATCCCCAGCAGCCGGGGGCGGGAGCGCACTCATAGCCCAAATATGTGGGAATGTGGCTGCCCATTGTGTGTGTGTCGTGGGCACCAGAAAGCAGGCGAGTTTTGTGGTGTACCAGGGTGGCACCACAACACAGCGGGGCATGCCCCAGGGAAGGGCCAGCAACTGGCCCTGGAATATTTTAGATTTAGATTAGATAGGGCCGGCTACAGTGTGTTTTGTTCCACTTCCAAAAAAAAAAAACGAAACTGGACATTACTTCTAGTGTGAGCAGTAAATGACGGGAAACAAAATGATAATACAGGACCTTAAAGCGGACCTTCACTCTGAATAAGAGTCTATCTTATATGTTTCCCACACCCTGTACATACAGATTGTCCACATTGAAAATCATCCTACCTGCATCTACTGCATGTTACGAGCCTTTTAACATCCAAGATGGCGGCTTATGGAAGCCGCCATCTTATCAGGCAGCCTGCAAACAGGAAGTGCCTCCTGACTGTGCTGCTCTGCATTCTGTGACTGCTGACCGTTACCTGACCCCTCTGCTCTGTCTGAGCAAAGCACAGCTATAACCCGCCCCCCCTGTACCTTATCCCACTCTCCTCTCCTCAGTAAGTGTAATGCTTCTGAGTCAAGATGGCGGCACCCGTATCCTAAATTCCTGAACAGAGTTGCAGCCCAGTGGGGGAAAGAATAATAAGTTAGTGACTAAAAATGTAAAATATATTAATTTTAGATGCTGGGAAACCGTTTTTTAAAAGTTTGGGCTTTTCATTAAATCACACTGAAGGTCCGGTTTAAAGTCATATTGTAGGCAAAGCCAACTGTTAGCTCATTGTGTTAGGCTGCCCTCTGATGACGCGCCCTCAGATGACAGCTGAGAGCGGCGCCGGCCTCCACGCTCCGGACCTGCAGGTAAGTGTTTGCTTTTTTTTGAAATGCCGGCATGGTGGGAGCGGGCCGGCCGGTTCCGCTGACAGCGGAGCGGGCCGGCCCGCTCCCACCATGCCGGCAAAAATGCTTTTTTTTTTTTTTTTTTTTTTTTAAATGCCGGCATGGTGGGAGCGGGCCGGCCGGCTTTACCGGCCCGCCGGCCGGCTCCGCTGTGAAATTTGGCGAATCGGCCGAATCGAACTTTTCAAAAGTTCGCTCATCTCTAATAATCACTGTCAATAGTTAATGAGGGATACTGCAGGGAAAACGAGCAAACATTCAAGGTTTGGATCCCAAAAAATAGCTGATATTAGCCTGTGTGCAAGTGAATTACATGCCTGATATCTTTTCAATACCTATTGTTTTTATTCATGCATTGCCATCACCATTGTGTCTCTGTAAAGCAGCACTTATAAATATAGATGTAATTTTGCAATAAAGCAATTCTGTGAGTACTCACCTGTAGAATTGTTTTTGTTCTTGCATGGCACGGCCTGCTTCGGTATTCATAACAGTTGGGTTATTCCACTACAAGGTGGCGCAGTGGTACTACAGAAAGCTGTGCCATCTCCCGGCCCCCTATAAAAACGGGATTAACCATAGAGTTCCCAGCGTAGACAAGCAGTGAGACAAGAAGCCGGGAGAGAATAAAGGTAAAAAAATGTAAAAAAGGGTAAAAAAACCCCAATTAACTTGGTACAATCACCATAAAGAGGCAACCAAGAATAACGATAACAAGGGTGGGTCGAAGCAGGCCGTGCCATGCAAGAACAAAAACAATTTTACAGGTGAGTACTCACAGAATTGCATGTCACGGCCTGCTTCGGTATTCATAACAGTTGGAACATCCAAAAGCAGTGTCCAAAAGTAGGGTGGGATCCCCAATGAGTAACAGCCGACAGTTCAAGTCACTACCGCCTGAAGCACCTTGCGGCCAAAAGCAGCATCCGCTGAGGCCTTAACATCAACCTTGTAAAACTTGGAAAAAGTATGAACAGAAGACCAAGTAGCTGCCTTGCAAACTTGTTCAACAGAAGCTTGGTGCTGAAAAGCCCAAGAAGCACCAATAGCACGAGTGGAATGAGCAGTAATTCTAAAGGGAGGTTCCTTCCCCTTAGCAGAATAGGCTTGAACCACCGCCTGACGGATCCACTTGCTGATAGTGGATTTAGCCGGAGGCAAACCCTTCCTAGGTCCAGAAGTGAGAACAAAAAGAGCATCAGATTTCCTGAAAGGCTCGGTAGCGACCAAATAAAACTTCAGAGCCCTGACCACATCCAGAGAATGCAGTGTCCGCTCCTAGGAATTAGCAGGATTAGGACACAATGAAGGCAAGACAGCCCCAGGAATAGGCTCAAAGGGAGGACCCTGCAGAGCAGACAACACCAGATTCAAGTCCCAGACTGGTAGCATAGGCTTACGAGGTGGACGCACATGAGTAACACCCTGAAAAAGAGTTTTAACCAACCGGTGGTTGGCAAAGGCTCTTTGGAAAAAAATTGCAAGAGCTGAAACATGGCCCTTGAGGGTACTTAGTTGAAGGCCAGAATCCAAACCATGTTGCAAAAATTCCAGAATCCTGGGAATGGAAAAAACCCGACAGGGAAGAGACTTGGACTCACACCAGGCAATGTAAGCATGCCAGACCCTGTAATAGATAAAGGACGAAGACTTCTTCCTAGCACGAATCATGGTATCCACAACAGAGGCAGGCAATCCCTTCTCTGTCAAGATGTAGGTTTCAGCAGCCAAGCCGTTAAAGCCAGCGTTTGTAAATTGGGATGGCGTAGCTGTCCCTGAGTGAGAAGATCTGGATCCCTGGGCAAGACGTACTGGTCTACTGCCAACTGCACGACATCTGCGAACCACATCCTTCTTGGCCAACAGGGGGGCACCAGGATGGCTGACACCCCCTCCTGGGCAATCTTGCGCATGATCCTGCCCAGTAGAGGGAACGGAGGGAACACATAGGGAAGCCGAAACTCCGTCCAAGGCATTACCAGTGCATCCGTGGCGAAGGCCAGAGGATCCTGTGACAGGGAGACAAACCTGGGAAGTTTGTGATTGTGACGGGACGCAAACAGGTCCACATCCGGCTGACCCCAACGGTGAGAGAAACACCTGGTAGTTGAGGGACCATTCCCCCAGACGAGATGTCCCCCTGCTCAGGGAGTCCGCCACTTGCTTTTCCACCGCCGGAATGTATACCGCTGAGATGAAGGGGACATTCTGTTCCGCCCAAGACAGTATCAGAGACACTTCCTTGAAGGCTCGCTTGCTCTGAGTCCCTCCCTGATGGTTGATGTAGGCAACC
This sequence comes from Gastrophryne carolinensis, assembly GCA_027917425.1. Classification (NCBI taxonomy): domain Eukaryota; kingdom Metazoa; phylum Chordata; class Amphibia; order Anura; family Microhylidae; genus Gastrophryne; species Gastrophryne carolinensis. Next base: position 51,493,387 of record CM051242.1, on the reverse strand, counting down.
GCCGCCTGGTTGTCTGAGCGGATCTGAACAGCACGACCCTGAAGGTGAGTGGTTAGGCGAGAAAGAACCAACTTGATCACCCAGTTCCAGGACGTTGATGGAAGCATGGGCCTCTTGTGGGCCCCACCGACCCTGGAACTTCAGGGATTTCCAGAAGCCTCCCCAACCGGTCAGACTGGCATCTGTGGTGACCGTCTCCCCAGCATGGGGGCAGGGGGGTCCTGCCCCCCAGAAGGTTCCTGGAGTCCAGCCACCACGAGAGGGACTGTCTGGCCAGAGGAGACAGAGCAAATTCCTGATCCAGGGACACAGGGTCCCGATCCCAAACTGACAAGAGGTGCAACTGAAGAGGTCTCATGTGAAACTGAGCAAAGGGGACTGCGTCGAAGCAGGACACCATCAGGCCCACCAACTGCATCCCCTGACGGATGGAGGGATGAGGACACAATAGCAGAACCTGAGCCTGCATCTGAAGACCCCCTACCTTCTGCTGAGGAAGGAACACCTTGACCTGAGAGGTATCCAGAGTCATGCCCAGAAAGGACCTCACCAAGGACGGGGACAGAGAAGACTTGGGATAGTTGATCACCCAGCCGAAGGATTCTAGAGTGGATGTCACCATCTGAGTATCCTGCTCGGCCTGAGGAAAGGACTTGGCTACAATCAGGATGTCGTCCAGGTAAGGAATCATGCGTATGCCCTGGTTCCTTAGCAGAGCCATCACCCCTGCCTATACCTTGGTGAACACCCGCGGCGCCGAGGTGATACTGAAGGGTAGAGCCACAAACTGGTAATGCTGATCCGGCAGCTCGAACCTTAGAAATCTATGATGACCTGGGAAGATAGGCACATGAAGATATGCATCTTTGATGTCCACAGTGGTCATGAAGTCGCCCGGGCGAAGGGTACTGACAGCAGAGTGTAAAGTCTCCATACGAGAATGGGCCTCAGAGAGCCGTCCTTTTTGGGGACCGTGAAAAGATTGGAATAGTACCCCTGACCCCGTTCTTGATGGGGCACCTGACAAATGACTCCTGACTCTAACAGGCATTGAACCGCCAGAAGCAATCCTTGAGCAGACAGGGGGTTTAAAGACATCCGGGATCTGATGAATCTTGGGGGCGGCCAGGCTGCAAAATCTATCTTGTAACCGGAGGACACTACGTCCTGAATCCACCGGTTTGAGACGTGAAGCCTCCAGACGTGAGCAAAGAGCCGAAGCCGCCCCCCCCACCCAGATGGGTGAGGGCGCCCCTTCATGCCTGAGGGGGCTTGGGAGAGGGTTTGGGCTTGAAACTCCAGGAGAGACCGGGACGACCAAGGGATCTGCCACGGCCCCAAGAATCTCTGCGGCCACTAGAGAGGTGGGAGCCACGGCCTCCTCTGGGAGCACGAAAGGAAGGGAGGGGGATGGAGGACCACCGAAAGGGCCGAGACTGCCTCCTACGCTGAGGTAGCCTGCCATCCTTGGCTAGAACATCAAGACGCTTCCCAAATAGCCGCAGTCCCGCAAAGGGGAGTCCAGTGAGAGCTTTCTTAGCAGCAGCGTCAGCTGCCCACTGACGTAACCAAACAGAGCGGCGCATAGCCACCAAGAGCGCAGAGGCCCTACCGCTCAGCCGCACAGCATCATCCATAGCAGTAAGGATAAAGGACACAAAATCAGAGCAAACCAAGAGAGTCCTATACTCCTCCCCCCCCCCCGCTACGATCCGTAGCGCCATCAAGGAGACGCTTGAGCAGTTTCTAAAGGGCAATAGCTGTAATGGCAGCAGCACAGGCCGGGCGCAATCCAGCCCCCACACAGGTAAAGGCATGGCAGGCCAACTGATCCATACGCCGGTCCTCACTGTCCCACAGAGTGGTAGTGTCAGGTGAAGGCATGACCGAAGTATTGGACAAGCCTAGCACGGGAGCGTCCACTTCAGGGGGAAATGACCACCTCTTAACAAGATCAGCAGGAAAGGGATACCTCTTATCCAAACCCTTGGGCACAGCGGGCAGCCTGTTCGGACATTCCCATTCTTTAAGCACCATAGTGGTGAAATGTCCCTGCTCAGGGAACTCCAGACGCTGTTTACTAGGACGAAACAGCTCACCCTGTTTCCTTTTAGCCTCCACAGGGGCAGCAATGTGTAAAATATCAAAAATGTGGGCCATCAAATTATCAGTGTCCTCAGGATACCATGAATCCTCCCCAGATTCAGGGTCACTATCACAGCCCTCCTGCTGGTCCCCAGAGGAGTTAGAGTCCTGGAGCAGTTCCCCTTCCTCTAGGGAATAACGTCCAGTAGTGACATCAAATTCCTCATACTCTGTATAGCGTGAGGGAGTGGAAGTCAGATGCCACTTCTTGCCAGAGGCCTTCCTAGGAATAGGCCCAGCAAGCTGCTTCTCAATGTTGGCCACACGAAGTGCCAGATCAGACTGTGACCCCCTGCTAGCATCCCCCTCACTGGGAGCTAATTGCAGCAGTGGGTGGTAGGTGATGCCGAAGGGGGCGCAGAGCTGGGAAGCGATGCAGGCAAACCAAGCTGGAGCGCAAGGACATTTTGAGCGGATGGCACGCACACCATGACATCATTGCTGATAGGGGATACCCTGCACATGGAACACAGCCCCGGATTGCCCCAAAGGACCCCCGAGCACGCTATCCCCAGCACTGGGTAAAGGCTAATACAAAAGCCACCCGGGATGCCCTCCCACGGGATGCCCCCAGCTAAGCAAAAATGGGTGGGGGGATGAGGGGGAGGAAGGAGTAGAGCCGGGAGAAACCACAACCCACTGGTATCCCGCCTGAAAGACATAAGTAAAAACGACACATGCGCACATGCCCCACGAGACCAATAATAAAAACCCCAAGGGGGACTCACGGACCGAGGACTCCGCAGGGTCACCAAGGCACAGACCGCAGGATGAAGCGACACACCGGAGGAAACAGCGCTGCAGCCCAGAAGGGAGAAACCCAGACGCACAGCTAATCCAAAATGGCGCAGACAGAGGTACCTCAAGGGGCGGGCTGCGGGGGGGGAGGCGCGATACTCGTCATCCCCCGCCCCCCCAAGAGCACAAAAAAAACCACTGTAAACGGCCAAAACACCACAAGTAATACCACTCGCCTCTGCCACCCGCCCCCCGAACAAAGTCAGAGAGGGGGGGAGAGAGAAAGATGAGAAGGCAGCGGCGAGTAACCAGGCCAGAAGGGGGGGGCTTGGTCCCCTGAAGGAAAAGAAGGGGACACAGTCCCCAAAACACTTACCCCCTCAGAAGCCAGGACAGGAACTTCGTATCCCTAGTAGGCTCACCATAAAGCCTATGGCCGGCTACCCTTTGTGTAACAGGGTCTGCGGCTTGGAACAGCGCTCCAGGAGAACTTGACCCTAGTCTTCTACCCTCACCCGATCTGTCAGCCAAGGCTGGGTGGCAGTGAAGGTCCAGAAACGGGTGGAAATAGACTTGCAGGGCCGCAGGCTTAGTTGCTTAGCTCACCTCCGCAAGAGAGAGAGCCATCTTCTTTCTTCGCAGTTCCACTGCAGAGGAAACACTGGGAACTCTATGGTTGATCCCGTTTTTATAGGGGGCCACCTTGTGGCGGAATAACCCAACTGTTATTTTGGTGGTAAAAGGAATGTGCAGATGCAGCGGCTGTGGCCTTAGGAATATGGAAGTACTAAAGCCCAATTTTAAGCATTCTGGGCAGCTATTTATTATTGGATGGGCTGAAAATGTGAGGTTTAGCGTGTGAATAGGCAGCCACTTAGATCACTGAAATGGCATACAAACAGCCATGATGATTGAGCACAGGTTCAGGACTGGTGGGCACCCTGCTGGGCAAATAATCTGATTTGATTATTGATCTGATCTGCACAAATACAGTTGCTGATTATTAGAACTGGTAACACCTGGCCAAAGCAACTATCTATGTTATCTTTCCTTAAGACAAAATCAAACAAGTTTGTCTAGTGTGGCGTATTGTTTCAGTCCTGATAATAGAGATGTTTTGGGAGTTTACTCAAAGGGAAGGTCCACTTTCCTTGACTTTCCCCAAACATCTAAGACCAGATGAGCCAAGAGGCATAAGGTGACCCACTTACAACCCATATTGCTTACCTGCTGCGTCGGTATGAGAAGCCAGCCTAGTAGATGGGTTCGAACTCAGTCAAGAGCACTCCCATTGATTTCAATGGGCGCCTCTGTCTATGAGAAACTTCTATGTACAGACCTCTGGATTCTCAGGCCAGCACGATGGGTGAGTGATGTTTGCTGTGGGTGGAAGCCAATTGCCTCGTGCATGCTGACACATCTGGTCTGAGGTCTTTGGAAAGTGGGCTTTCCCTTTAAAGTCCAAATTGATCATTTTTTAAAAATGCCAGTTTAAAATGTTCTTGCAAATGGTCATCGGCAACTGGGTTTCAGACTAGTTCAGTTTAGATCTATATCATAAGAATAGTAAGGCAGCAATACACCATTCACAGGGCGAATCTTGCTCAGCATGGCAAAGAAAGGTGTAATGATGCAAGGTGCTACAGTAGTCACTTCAGTGAGAATCTAAAGCCCTCCTCAACCCCAGCTCAAGCTGTCCCTTATCTTCACCCCCCCAAACCCGTTGGGGACAGTATAAAAAAGCCATTTCAAAGCATCTGAATATCTCTGGTTATATGCAAATACCTTATGTATTCTGAGCAAAACTGATTTCTTTGCTAAACTTCTGGGCCGTGGCTGAGCTGGGAAGGGCATGTCATGAGGCTACATTATGAGTCTTGACCACTTTTTTGCGTGGGGTCCTAGAGGAATAACATTGAAGAACAATAACATTGAAGAAAGGGTAAACTTTGTAGCCCACTTGTTTCTACCCTACACTGCAGGAAATGGAAGGGAGGTACATGGGACTGGCATTAAATCAGCTGCTTGCTGGCTAAATATTGCCTTTGAGTTTACATTCGCTTTAAATAATACTTCTTGATCACATGTAGTGTGGTGCTAACGTCTGTCCATTGACATTGCATATGTTCCAAATCATTACACAGTTGTCACCTTCTGTTTTGTGCCACATTGGTGTGATGCAGTTCCTATTCCAGTATATGGGATTCTCGGGAAAGCAACTATTGGCAAAGACTAAAGGACCTCTATTAAAGATAATGGTCACCATTTAGAAGTTGAGCAAGCCTGACCCTGAACTGTATATTAATAATAAAAAGTAAAGGTACAAGCCCAAGCTAATCAAACATGCCTACTACTGGAAACACAAACAATGCAAAGGTTAGACAGCAGCCCAGACCAATAGGTGAATTAAAAACATAACTTTTATTACTCTATAATAAAAATGTGAGTATGGTGACAAAACAAAAATGGAGCTCACTTGAAGTCCTCTCCTACATTTCCTACAGCAGGCTGTAGATGTAGCAGGTCTCTAAATTTCTCCACTTTTCACAACCATGATTCAAATGTGGTCACAAGGCCTCTCTGTTCTTCAGCACTCCCAGTAGAAGTGAAATTGGTTAGCCACAGCAGTCTCACTTGCCAAGCTGAGGGACAGGGTTAGCTGTGCGACCACATTTCAAGCATGGTCATGGTGCAATTGAAAGGAATGGAGAATTTTGTAGACCTGCTACAGCACCTAAAGCGTATTGCAGGAAATGGACAAGAGGCACATGCGACACATGACTGATTGGAGTTCTAGGCAGTGTTGGCGAGGTCAAGTTCCCAAGGTGCTACTCCAGTATGTAGCATTTGGTGCGCGCTGTCTGCTGGGCACACCAGGGCTCAGAGATGTAGGTTCCACAGAGGAAATAGGATGTCAGCACCTTGTTTCCTCAAGAGCTCTATACTTAGAGTGCTGGGGGTAAACAATGTGCTGCCATCTTAGTTCCACCCTACAGTACCTACAGCTCTGGCCCCAGGAGCTCCCAGCAGACAGCGCGCAAACACTGTGTACTGGGTATTACTGGTCCAGCACCTTTGCCACAGACGCTGCATGGTGGGGGAACCAAGGACTCGGCAGCAGCTGCCTCTCCTGCCTCTATGGTAAGTATGCCCTTGGGTTGCTCTGAAACTTTTAGGTTGGGAGGTTTACACAAGTATTACAGACATTTTGAAATAATAACTTTGTTATAGCAGGTTTCTGTCTATATGGTTATTTCAAAGGGTCCAAATCGTGTATATGTTTAATAAAAATCATGCAAGGAATTGAGTTGGAAGATCATCTTTAATAGAAGGCTGCATTAAAAACGGAGATAAAAGCATCTGTGTTGCCACATAATCAATCAGATTCAGGCAGGTCATTTGCCATCCCATACACTGCTGAGGTCATTGAAGATAGATTGCATTTACTATGTATAATGATTATTATACAATGATTATTATTCAGAGTCAGGGTGAATAAAATAAATGCAGAAAAACAATAGCAGGAATAATTATTAGGAACTAGCCCTAGGCTTCAGTCATGTTGCACCCATGGACAGTATAAATAGTTGATATCTAATACAAAGCAATGCAAAGAAGATGGCATGTGCACCAGGGATAAATAATTGTCCTGTAATAATCGCATGAAAGAAGATAACAGACATAATAGGCACTGTAGAAGACTTTTCTTGTACAAAAATAATGAATGGGAGTCTGTAACAGGTTAGAAATACATCTGGCTACAGACAGGAGTGTATTTATATATTGCAGATATTCTGAGGCACTTTACTCGCCCTTCCATACAATCTATTGTCCCTGGCAACTTCACTAATGTAGACAGCAATTAACTTGGCATTATAGCTTTGAGTATTATGAGATGCAATATAAATAAAATAGAAGAGAATAGAAAAACTTAAAGATTCCTGAAAACATACTGCGAGGAATATGGGGAATAAGATATATTTTTTCTGACACATCCAGGCCCCTTTTCATGAAAAAATAAACCGTTTTAGCAATCTTGTCCCCTTTCCCTGTTCAAAAGACTGCAATAACAAAAGCCCTTGTCGGAAGAGGAGACCCATATTTAGGCCAGGGGAAAACTGTCTCTTGCGCTGAGACATCAGCAAACACAGGAAGTTGGTTGGAAGCTGGTTCAAAGACCTCCTTCTGGCCCCCCTCACACCTTCGCTAGCCAGAAGAGAAAACAACAAGACAAATGGCCAGGAAGCTGCCATGGCAGGAAAGCATAAAAGGGATCTCCCAGATGGACGGGCACCAGCACCGTACTTGGGAAGTTTTGGGCCGCTGTTCACCCCAGCCATAAGCCAAGTACGTATTCAGAATCTGGAGGCCCTAACACATCCACACATAGGTCCCACATTGGTGTAGCTGGTTCTGGGACCACAACAATGTCCAACAGCCTAGTTTGAACTCCTCGGATTCACTGCCTGTAACTAAGTGATTTGACACCAGAACCGGCACGCTTCCCTAATAGGCTTGTGGTGTTTTTGTGGCTAAGAGCTAAGAGGGAGGGAACCACCCTCCTCCTAGTAGGAAGGTAGAGTGAAATACCTACAGATAAAAAGGTCTCAAAGTTTAGACCTTCGTGTCACTGTCTGCGGCAGACCAAGACTTTGTAGGCTGCTTTACGCCTCCCTGAGGTGCCCTGCTTCACTACACTTCATCTGCTGCTCATTTCTGTTTGTAATTATTCATCTTTAACCTGCTCTTTAACGTGTAAATGTTATTCCCCATATTCCCAAAGCAAAGTATCTTTCTCAAAAGAAATAATAGGGCTGATTCAGAACCTTCTCAAAACCATCTTGTATTTGTCTCAAAATGTGTCATTTTTCCCGCATGTCTACGTGCGTGCGCATGATGCAGAGCCACCATCGGGAGCATTCCGTTTACTTTTCGTAGCTGCGTACGCCATTGTGAATGGCTGTGTATGGCTTTCGCAGTGTACGTGAGAGGACAAGGTTTTCGTTTATGTTGCTTTGTAATCCTCGTCTACTACCGTTTTTCAGCGTTTTTCAACGTACCTTCCAACGTAGAATTTCAGTGTCCCGCGATATTCACCTTGCATGTTTCGCAAAATACACGTAGTAACGTAAATTTGATGTAGAAGCTGCGATGTCTGCAGGCATGTACGCATGCGCGCAGCTTATTAACTGATTCGACTATTTTCTCACTCACTTCTGCTCCCATGCTTACCTTAACTCCCTTGACACTGTATGTTTTAATATATCCAAATATTTTCATGCTTACCTTAATTTCCTTTAGTCTTTAGATATTTTTCTATTCCTTGTGGCTTCTCTCGGATTTATGCGCATAAGCGGATTTGTGAACTCATTATATGTATGTAATGATCAATAAATGATAGACGTCATAAACATTTGTAAATATGTAAAATATTTACTAAAATGTTATCAAATATTATTTGAGTTGTATAGCTTATTACATTTTTTTTATTACTTCTTTTTTTTTGGTTGGTAACATTTTTTTAAATAATAAACATTTATAAAAAACTATTTACAAAAAACGTGGCAGGCTCCCAGATTTCTAGTCATCAGTGGTCCCCGAAGCAAGCTGAAATCCAACAGACAGACGCGTAGCTGCAGAGGCACAAATTCACCCACGTAGTCCGCCTCCATATCACTGCAACTCACACAGCGACAGCAAACTTTTACCAGGAAATAGACCCCGTAAGTTGGACAGAAACACACTAGTTTTATAGGCCGTGTTCGAATCAACAAACAAGGGTCTGAATCATGCGCAAACCCATACCAATAACGTAACATTCCCTGGAAAGCGAACTATTTACGCAAAAAATACGGTCATCGAATATGCTTATTTGCGTTAACATAAACGCACATACGCACGAAAAAGACTTGAAAATCCTGTTAATGGCTGCAAAAACCCACAAAAAATACACAAACACATGTGAAAGTGAAGGAAAAGGAGGCTGTGAATCAAGGTCAATGTGTCCACTTGTAGAACTGCCCATACCAGGTGGAGGGAGTTTTCTTAATAAACAATTTACTCCAATTCAGCCTCTCCAGAATCAAGCTCTAGCAATCATTTTGAAAACCCTTCTTGTGTTCATGTTAGGAGCTCCATATGCAATGAGTAACATATCTCTCAATATCAAGGCAAGTGCTACAATATTATTTTGTACTCTTAAAGGAATCTTTTTATCAAGGTCTTGCAGAAACCATGAGCACATTCACAGGATTGGCTGTCAGGAGTAGTACTATAGAAGCCCGCCTGCCATTAACACATAGGCAGATTACATGATGAGCGGATGGTTCAGAGGTCAGCATGTCATTTCCCTGAACCCATTCTCAGACAGACCCTACAATCACTCTGATAATGCATCCAGTGACAGGGTGATAACATTTCAGGATGTATGATGTTTGCTTAGAAGTCTGCAGGTCGAAATTGCAAAAAAAAAAAAAAGAAGGAAAATGGATAAAACAGCAGCACATGACTTATACTTCCATCACAAGCGGAACACATGGTATGTAATAGAACCCGAAGATATAAAACATGTATCTCATCTAAAAAAAAGCCACTGATTACACACTGCTGTTAGTATTGACTATCCTGGTGATTGGTCTCTGCCCCGGGGGCATCCTGATGTAGGATGTCCGCCTGTTTGAACTCCCCCCCCCCCCCCCGGATCGGCCACTTTCACTAACCTTTCCACTGTTCACACAGTGAAAGGGCCGGTGCACGTCCAATCAGCGCTTTATGCGGCACATACTAATGCAGCTGACTTAAACTTTGCACCAGCATCGGTGCACCAACGGGCACATCCCTGGCTCCCCTATAGAGTGCGCACATGGCAGGACCCCCGGTATAGGATGCCTTGGGGGCAGGCTAGCAGCAGCAGGGGGTGATTGCTCCACATTACGAATGTTTCACACTGGCGATTTTTATTTTTTTATCAAATAAGCACAAATCCTTTAAAAGCATTAAAATCAATATGTATGTATATCCTTGGGATTTCTAAAGGCTTTATTCACCTCTTCAGAAAGGGGAGGGGTAACTCCATGAAATACATGGAGGTGGGCTCATCTGTATGTGACTTGGTTGGAAAATTCCAGTTGACTAGTTTTTGTAGCCTTCTGAGCATCATGACACAAATGAAGCTGTATATATGTTTGCAAGCGAAGAAATGGTTAGTTATAGACGTATAGACCTTTTCTAAACTAACTTGAATATATCTGAGGGTGAGCTTTCGAGAATACTTAGGGCCTTATTCATGAAGGGATAGCGCCAGGTAATGCCTGTTAAGTGGCAGGTGAACACCGGACACGGCACACAATACCACATTTATGAAGCCGAATCTGGTGAGCGACTGAAACAACGCCATGTAGCATACAATTCATCATTATCCCAGGCTCAGCATACAGCGCCGGCATTCAGCCTTGCAAAGCGCCACGTCTTACCTCTCGCTACCTGGCACTCTCCCATACATTTCTATGGACGATCCCTAAATCCATTTCCTGATCCCAATTTCTTTTTTTTTTTTTTTAAATCAAATCTTTCAGACATGTATCCTGGCCTAGAAAATGACATTTTTGAAAACTTTTTTGATTAATAATATTTTTATGCAGAATTGTCCTTACATGTCTGGTATTAAAGTGTTCATGTTACAATGTAATAAGAATGCAATCCATATGTTTTCGCTTTGTTACTAGTGGATACATGTTCGAAATCAGACTTTAATCACACAGCCTTTGGCGCTGTGGGCTACATCGACCCGATTTTGAGTGCTGGAACTGTTTGAGGCTGTTTTTTTGATGAATGTGGTGTGATTCAGTCGCACTGAGCTGGTGCTACCATTCGCTCCCATACAGCATAGTACTGCGAATCACATAACATATTCAACAATACCGGCCAGCGACTGAGGCGCTCTGAAACAACTAATCATGGCCAAGCACAGTGACTACTAGCGTTCGCTCTGAAATCCTCGCTACAGACACTCACCTGTCGCTACCTGGCATTAGTAATGAATCAGCCTGTTAGTCCTCTTTATCACACATGGGCCTTGATTCATTAAGTTTTACTTAAAACTTCTCACGAAAACAAGGACCATTACAAGCTTTAGTCTAGAATAAGGCATGAGATAAAATAAGGTGTTGTTGTTAAATGCTTAAAAAACACATATGGTGGCGTGGCTTGGTAATGGCCGTGTGAAGAAGCAGAGTTTTGAGCTCCAGCTGGGTTACGAGATAAAAGCCCTATTTAATCAAAAACCACATCTTTTTGACATACCTCCAGAGATGTCTAAGAAAAAGAAGAGCAGAGTGACGGCAGAGGGGCACAGAACTGGTGCCATTTCTGCATTTTTCCAGAAGGAGGAGCGCGGAGCCGGCAAAGAGAAGAGCCGCAATATGGCGTCCTCCTCCCCCAGGAGAATAACCCAGCAGGCGGGGCCACAGAGAAGAGAGATGGCGATGGCGGACCCAGGTGACAGCAACCAGGAAGCGGAGGGTGGACGGGCCCCATCCATACTGTCCCCGATGATCGGGGAGGCGGGAGAAGAGACAGAGGAGGGGCGGCTGAGTCCTCCTCCATCAGTGTGCAGCGGAAGAGAGAGAGCCGTGCAGCGGGAGCCGGCCAAAGATGTCGGGGAGGAGGTGCGGGGTGAAGGAGGAGCCCCCCTCTCCCCACCTGTGCGATCGAGCGGTGGAGGAGCCGGAGGACCGCTCCAGCAGTTTGATGCTGCTGCAGCCAGGGCGAGTGACAGACGCTGCGGCGGTTCGGAAATGAGACCCCGCCGCAGCACGAGTGAGGGAGGCAGAGCGACGCTGCTGCGAGCCAGGGCTGGGTCCCTTGGTGCCCCTGAAGTTGGGGAATTGGAGGGGCAGCCAGACCCCCTCCCTGCACACATCATATCCCCAGATACATCTGAGGGGGGTCATTACAATGGACTTCCCCCCCACATCAGCCCATCTATGAGGGGGAAGGGCAACACTCACCCCTGAACCAAGGAAGTCAGCTGGCCAGGCTTGGACACAAAAAGAGGGGGGGAGGATGACCCGGGGCCATCCCCCTTTAGCGAGATGTCTCCCCATCCTCAGCAGCACCCTCAGCAGCCCCCTCTTACCGAACCCCCATATGTGGTCCTCCAGGACATGGATGGGCTGGGGGGCGCAGGCTTGTCGTCCTCCCATGGGAGGGTTGCAAATGCAATGCCGTATGGAATGGGAACACCCCATCACGCCTCGAGCCCCCCGGATGCAGCTTGGAGGCGCGGGTGGCGAACCGGACTCTCCTACAGGCCTGTCTGACTCCCCATGCTGGTCACAGGGATCCTTAGGTCTGGGACTGTCGGAGACCGGCAAATCCAGAAATGCCCCTTTGGAATTGGATTAGCACAGTATTAGAGTCCTTATATCTCCATTGCCCACTAGGAAAGATTTTGAGAACTTCATTAATAGGATGGAGTCCACCTTCAGAAATGAGATGGACGAAGTATCAAGGTCAGTAACTGAAGTAGGCACCAGAGTTGCATCTGTCGAGCAAGTTCAGGATCAGTTCATCAATATACCCACAGCGCCCTGGAGAGGGCCCATATAGAATCTGCACGTCAGATTGCGGGCATACTGCTCCATCAAGACAACATGGAAAATCAGGGGAGAAGAAATAACATAAGGATAAGAGGTCTCCCGGAGGTCCCTAAATTTTCCAACCTCTCAGATACGGTTGCGCAGATCTTCGCTCGATAATTTTTATTTCACAAAACAGCATGAAAAGACAATGTCATACTCTCAGAAAAGCACAGCATCAAAGTTGGCATTTCAGGTCATCAACATTAGAAGTACAAAATTATGAGCTCTGCAAGTATAGTTAAGCTAGCACCAACCCCAGAGTGGGGATTACAGAACTGTTATCCCGTTCAGCAAGTTGTTACTGAAAACGGCATGGAAAGACATTTTCCATGTTCCCAGAAATACTTACCATCAAAATAGCATTTCAGGTCTTCTACCTTGGTAGATCAATGTTATGAATTATTTGAACATATTTAAACTAGAAAGAGGCAGATAGAAAGAGAAAAGAAAGAAAAGGAGAAGAAGAAAAGAAGAAGAAAAAAAAAGGGGGAGGGGGAGGGAGAAAGGAGCAGGAAGGAGGGAAAAAAGCAAAAGGAGCACGAGGTAACGGGGGAGATCAAGACAAAGCACCTCTCAGTCTCACATCAAACACTTAGAAGATTTCTATCAAATGTAGTGGGTAAAACTTCCCTTATCCAAGGAGCCCACACCTCCCGAAACTCCTCCAACCTACCGTTGTGGATAGCCGACAACTTCTCCATAGCCATAGTGTTATTTACTATATTTTTGAATTCCCCAAAACTCAGCAAGGGCGTTTTCCATGCCTTAGCAATGACAAGCTTGGCACACGTACAAATATGGTAAATCAATTGTCTTTGCTTTGCCGAACTGCCAGGAAGAGATTCATTAAGAAGCGCGATCCAAGGGTCCAGGGGTACGTATGTGCCCATAATCTTACTAAGAATTTCAAAAATGTTAACCCAAAAATCCCTAGCTACATTCCCACCATATGTAAAACAAAAAGAGGGACCGCACCAACAAAATATAATAGTGTGCTGAACTGTTCAGGGTGAACAGGACAACTGTTCCAACACACACCCACCCAACCCTGACACAGAAGCACCACTAAACAAAAATAGCTATAAAAAATTTGACAAAGTTTATTATTACATATAACTACATTGTATACTCAATACCATATGACAAGATTAAAAACATATTAAAAAACATGTAAGACAAACTATCAACGAGGAGGGGGCACACAAAAGAGGGGGAAGGGGGGGAGGACCAATTTGATCCAATAACAACGCTGCTATAGATGCATATCTAGTGACAAAAAAGATATACCTAAACTATACTAGGGAAATGTGCATAATGTACAAAAAATTCATAAAGATGTGCAATTAGTGCTTAATATCAATTAATTATTCTAAATAGTGTCCTAATATAACTATAACCCTACCAATACCTTAGAGACAAAAAAATGAGCACTCTAAAACACATCCTGCCTCACTACAGCTGATATGAGGACTCACCAGGTGGAAAAATGTGCAAGATAAAAAAATATGAATAAACCGCAAATCATGAAACAAGCAGGCTCAAATAAACAGACCCCCCCCCTCCTTACCTGCCCACACTCCTCACCACAAACGCGTTTTGTGACGTCACAGCGTCACTTTTTCAAGGTGTGTGAGGAGTCCATACACCGGGTGCCCCTATTTAAACTCACCCCGCAGACACCGGCAGCTGAAAGCAAGACCAAAGGCAAGATGGAAACACAGAAGATCAAGAAGAACAGAATAAGACATAACACAGCCACTCCACATTTAAGCAGCTGTCCCATCCAATGAGCGCTCAACTTGTGACTTCTTTCTCCCGCTCAATTAAAGAAATGACACTTTTTAACATCAGTGGCTCCATTCTTTTCTTCTTCCCGGAATTCCTTACATATTCCCATCATGTGATCTTCCATATTCTTATCTCCTCAATTGGGCCCAACTTCACAGCACACCCAAACAAAGTGACTGGTGCAACTACAATATATAAGCTGAAAAACCAAAACTCAGTAATACTGTGTAAATGTCAATGTGATACTAAAAGTGAAAAAGCTCAATAAGTGCTCACATGTGTGATAATAACAAAGCATAAGTGCATGTGCGGTCCCATATGTATAAACGGGATACGGCCAACTAGCCCCCCGCAACGTGCCAAAATAGTAGACCCCCAAAAAAAGGAAGGCCATTATACCCAAACACAAACTAACAACCCAAACACCGGAAGGGCCCCTGAGGGAGAATGCCCAATGCTCCCCAAACTACCCACACTCCCCCCGCCCAACCCCCGTGATGAAACATAAGTTATTCCACCAGAAAGGGGGTAAATGCTAAGTCTTCATCGAGACCAAAAGAGGCCTGAGAACTGAGATTAAAAATCCAGCGCAATTCATGTTGCTGTAGCAACCTTTTTTACATTCCCACCATGTATGGCAATTTGAACCTAGTAAATCACCCTGTGAACCCCCTCCCACGTGTAACAACTGCGCAGGGACCATATACCACCATAGCACCACCTTAACATTTGCTTTAATGGCCTGCACTAAGGCCTTCTTACCAAAAGACGCCTGCCACATCTCCTGCCAGACTTCTGAGGGTCTCATCTTTTAAATCTAGCTCCCACCTCTCCCTATAGAGTAGAGTTCCTCTATCCAAATTCCGGCATAAAGATTGGTAAATGTCGGCTATCGCACTCCTGCCCCTCGGGTCACACTTACAACGCAACTCAAAGCAGGTAAGGTCATCTAGTTTTGGAGAATTTTTCACTAATGATCTTATAAAGTGGGAAACTTGGAAATACCCGAAGAGATCCTTCGGCAAGAGGTCATATTTGTCCTTAAGTTGCTGAAAAGAGGCGATATCAGGTCCCTGGCAGCAATCATTCACGCAGCGGATCCCCGCTGCCCGCCATCTACTAGTCCCTGGGTAAATCAGAAACCCCCGGCATAAACATTAAATTACCCCATAAGAGCATTAATGGCATGTGAGGAGAAGTGAGTCCACCAGAGAATTTGATATTGTCCCACAAACGCAAAGAATGGGCCAAAATTGGGTTATTTACCAAAGTCCTAGCCTTTGGAATGAGCCATAGAAGTTCACCAACCAATAATGGCTGCACTAACACTGACTCAATACGGACCCACCCAGGGACATCCTCAGAGGCGTGGTAGGAGAGAAGCTGGGCGACTTGCGCCGCTTGGTAATATTTTCAGAATCTCTCTACTCCTAGACCTCCAGACTGTTTAGATCTGGACATAACTTTACTTGCTATCCTTTGTTTCCTACCATTCCAAATAAATGATAAAATTCATCCCTGTAGCTCCCTCAGGAACTTAGAAGGGATCTGCAACGGCAGAGTCCTAGCCAAATAAAGACATTTAGGGAGCAGGGTCATCTTGACCACTGCCACTTTACCTAGCCATGACAGATTATAACCTTGCCATTGCGACAATAAAGTCTTGAATTTCCTGCGCAGAGGTAAGTAATTTGCGGCGTATAAAGACTCGTAATGACTAGTTAAGGCTACACCTAAATATTTTATGGCCTTGTCCTCCCAACTAAAATCATAGTTTGACTTTAACTGATTCCATAGTTCTGCCGACAGGTTAATATTCAATGCCATTGATTTAGTAGTGTTCACCTAAAGGCCGGACACCTTTGCAAACAGGCCCATAGTCTGCAGCAAATTTGGAATAGATACAAGTGGATTGGAGTTTATGCTGCTCACCTCCCACCTCCACACCAGAAATGTCTGGAGTACCATAGCCAGGACGAACAGTAAGGGAGACAGAGGGCATCCCTGCCTCGTCCCTCTAGCCAGAGAAAAGGAGTCTGATCTGTAGCCACTGTATTTAACAAAAGCAACCGGGGAATTATAAACTGCTTTCAGTATATTTAAAAACCTAGGGTCGAAGCCCAATCTCTCTAATAGGCAGAAAAGGTATTCCCAAGAAACGGAGTCAAAAGCCTTTCTTATATCTAAGGAAAGCAGCATGACAGGCAGACCCCTCTCCCTGGCTATATGCGATAACTGGGTTACTCTCCTAATATTGTCTCCCGCCTGTCGCCCCGGTATGAAGCCCGTTTGGTCGTTGTGAACCAATGATGGCATATGACTAGACAGCCTGTCCGCTAGAACTTTGGCAAATATTTTGACATCTAAATTTATTAGCGATATTGGCCTATAATTAGACCACACTGTGTGGTCAGTATCCAGTTTCAGGATCATACTAATTGATGCGGAGAGTGACTTTGTGAAAAAGACTCACCCTTCTGAATAGCGTTGAATACAGCGGTCAGTCTTGGAGCCAAAATAGAATTAAAGGTTTTATAGTAAACCGCCAAGAAGCTGTCAGGCCCCGGCCGTTTGTTAAGTTTTAGCCCATTAATAACTCGCTTTACTTCCTCCACATCAAATTCCCCGTCAAGCAATTGCCTAAGATGATCAGGCAGAGCTGGGAGTGAAAGCCCGTTCAGAAAATCTGAAATCACATCGCCCATCGGCTTGCTAGGGCTAGAGTACAATTTTAAAAGCTGAGATCTAAATATTTCTATAACCTTAGTTGGATTACTGGAAATGTTGCCTCTTTTGCTTCTCAATCTAATCGGGCGGTAACATTGCTCAGGGGTCTTTAATTTGTTGGTCAGCAGAGAGTCAGGTTTGGTAGCTTTGCAGTAGTATTTATGTCTTATCCATCTAATAGTATTTTCGGCTTTGCCAGCCAAGGCTAGATTAAGATCCCGAGTTACTCTATTCAACTCAGTACGAATCTCCTTAGACATTTGTTTTTTGGCTTTTTCCGCTAGCTCTAGGTATTCCTTCTCCAATTTGTCTGTATACATATTCCTCTACCTTTTTTTCCTAGAGGCTACCTGTATTAACTTACCTCTAATAGTGGGCTTGTGGGCTTCCCAACAGATCATGGATGATACCTTCGGTGATGCGTTCACCTCAAAATAATCCGTTAGTGTCTTAGTAATGGATTGAACCAATACCGGATCTGACAAAAGAGAAACATTGAGCGACCAAAGGAAGCTCGATGGCCTGCTAAAGAGGGCGTTTAATTTAAGTAGCAGACCGTCATGGTCAGACCAAGATATCGGAACAATATTGATCTCTCTCATTTGAGCCAAAGTAACCAAAGGCAAAAATACATGATCTATTCTGGTGTATACTTCATGTGGATGTGAAAAATTAGTGAAGTTTTGGGTGCCAGGTGCGCAGATCTTCAATCAAGTTCTTGACCGTCCAGTGGGGGAAGACATTGAGTTAGATAGGGTACACAGAGCTCCGGGCCCTAAAAATCCAGACCAGCGCAGACCGAGGGACATCATTTGTCGTGTACACTTTTACAAGCTGAAAGAGGCTATAATGCGTCAAGCTTGGGCTAAAAAAAACATTACGTTCAAAGGGGCACAGATCATCTTATTACCCGATTTAGCGCGCCGCACACTTCAGATGAGGAAGGTCATGAGCTGTTGGAGAGTGCCAGGGCCGCCGGAGCCACTTACAGATGGGGCCACCCTTTTCATCTTATTCTTCAATTACGGGGTCGTAGCTTTGTCCTCCGCAACCATTCCCAACTTAGGTAGGCCTTTGAATTCTTGGGCTCCCCGGCTGTGAAAATGGAAAATTGGCTCTCTCCATCGTTGTGCCCGCCCTGGGCCCCCGAGCTGGGGGGTCGCCATGTTGAGCCCCAACCCAGAAGCATCAGAAGGGGTAGGCTGCGGGCCCCCAACGCTGCTAATGACTGGGATTGAGAAGGGATTCTCCTAGAACACTGGCTTTGGTGCTTCTTTTGATTCACTCCTTCAGGACTCTTTCTTCATTTCACTTGTTGTTTTTCAATTGACTTTCTGGAACGTTTGTTTACGTGGTTCTGCTGAACTTTCAATCCATGGAACCTGGACCTCGCTTCTTGTTCTGTTTTCTGGTTAACTCAGTAAGGACCTTCGCTTTAAGAAGTTCAGAGTCGGCTGCTCCCTGTGGGAGTAGAAGTGGGGGGGATCCCCCTCCTGCCCGAGAAGTTGAGCTGCATGGACCGGAATCGGCTTAGGCGGGTTCCTCTAGCACATGCGTATGACTTCTCGCTGGCAGGGCACACTCAGAGGTTTGCCGAGAATGTGGGTTGACTGGGCGAGTTACGCGCTGGCTTCCGCCTCGGGGGGGTTCGGGGGTGGTGTGGGGCGCGCGGCGGGGGAGGACTTCAGTCTTTGATGTGAAGGCTCCTCACTACTTTGAGAACCCTGAGGCGGGACCTCCCGTCCGCTGCTCCCCTTTCGCGTCCCCCGGCCCCCATCGAGCCTACGAGCAGTGGACCACTGACCGCACCAACGGCGACAGCTGAGAAGTAGATGAAGAATTGTTGGTTTATAACACGTTTTGCTCTGCATCAGGGGAGATGTGGAAGTCTGTTGTTTTGTTTGGACTGGATCCCTTGAGAGATGCTCAGGACAAAGTGGCACGGATGGGCTTGTTGAGGGTTTCGGGGATCATGAGTCCCGAAAAGCTGGTGTATCACTTACACTCCAGCCTGGCCAGTTCTCACTGGTTCTTGCCTTCCACTTCCCACACTTAGACGATCCTCGGCCTTCCTCGGGTGCCCCTGAGGAAGCTTAAGGGGATCAAGCACGTTAGTGCGCTAGGTTGTGTTGGTTAGTTTACGTACCGTGTCTAGTGGATTATTGATAGAACTGTGTTTTGCTCTGACGTAGTGATTTTTTTTTTTCTTTTCCCCTTTTTACTGCTTTACTGCTTTTTCTCGGTTGTTACCTTCTGCTCTCTACGTTTCCTTTTCTCCTTCCCTCTTTCTTGCAAAGGATCCAGGCCTCTCCCCCCTCTCAACCTCCCCTTAGGTACTCCACGCCGCTCCACCTCGGGCAACATCAGGTAAGGATGGCGAATTTAACTGTTTGCTCCTATAACATGAAGGGCCTAAATGCCCCTGAGAAGAGATCTAAAGTGTTGTAAGACCTCCATAAATGTGGAGCCAAACTTGTGATATTGCAGGAAACACATTTTAAGGAGGGACATGTTCCCAACCTTAGAGACCGCTATTTCTCTTCCTGGGTGCATGCCCCAAATCAGGAGGCTAAATCGAAGGGTGTCTCTGTAGCCATCCACAGATCTCTACCCCACAAAGTTCTAGACTCCAAGAGTGACCCCAATGGTAGATACATTTTACTAAAACTGTTAATATGTACAAAGATGTATACTGTTGTGAACCTATACAGCCCCAATAAGGACCAGTCCCAATTCTGCCTCAATGTTTTAAAACAATTATCTGACTTTGCGGAAGGGATAATCATAGTGGGAGGGGACTTAAATAAGCCATTTAACCCGCTAATTGACACTTCTCCTGGTAAGTCCGCCATCCCTCTAAAGGGGCTTAAGAAGTTAAAGAGTAAACTGCCAGACCTCCAGTTAACAGACGTATGGCGAGCCCTACACCCGGGATCTAGAGACTATTCGTTCTACTGAAATGTGAATAACTCATATAGTCGTAAAGATTACCTCCTATTAAGTCATCACGCTATGTCATTAGACCCAAAGGCCAGCATAGGGAATATACTATGGTCGGACCATGCTCCGATCGTCCTGTCCTTTGAGCTCCCCGGGCTGTACCCAAGTAAGTGGGATTGGCGAATTAACGATAACTTGTTGAAGGACGGGGCTTGCCTGACAGCGGTTGAAAACGCCATAGAACATTTTCTCTCTGATCACCAAAACGATAGTACTTCCCTCCCAATGCAATGGGAAGCGCTAAAATGTGTCCTAAGGGGGATACTAATTCAGCATGGATCCAGGATTAAAAGGGAGAGATCCACTCTTATTAAACAGACGTTAACCCAGATCCAAAACTTAGAACTCGACCACAAGCTTTCCCCCTCCAATGCTAAATGGCTGGAGCTGGAAAGGGCAAGAGGGAAACTACAAAGCCTATATAATCAGTGCTATTTGCGCCCCAGAGACAGACTAAGAGCAGTGTTTTATGAGTGCGCCAACAAGCCGGGCAGGTTACTGGCGAGACTATTGCACCCCCGTAGTGCTGCCAAATACATCCCCAGCATTAAAACACAGGGAGGTGCCGAGACCTCCAATCCCGTGAAAATAGTGGAGGCTTTCAGGGACTATTATAGTTCTCTGTATAACCTTTCGGGCTCTGACTCCCATGGTTCGGAACCCCCTGCCCATTTAGCTGCACAGGATTATGTTGACAGGACCCTGCTCCTTGGGATTCCTCAGGAGAAGATTGAGCTCTTGGAGGGGCCTTCGGGACCCTGGAGATACTTGGGGCTATACAAAACACTCCTGGTGGGAAGAGTCCGGGCCCTGATGGATTTACTCCAAGGTTTTACAAACAATTAGGTGCACGGTTGGCCCCCTTTTTGGCTAAGGTTTTCAATTCGGTGGGCCTGGACTCTCCCTTCCCCAAACAGTCACTTACGGCAAAGATCACCGTTATCCCTAAGCCCAGTAAGGACCCCACGGTTTGCGGCAGTTACCGCTCTATTTCGTTAATAAACGTGGATGTTAAGTTATTTGCCAAACTAATAGCGAGCCGTCTTCAGACACAGATCCCTAGTATTATTCACCCAGACCAAGTGGGGTTTGTCATTGGCAGAGAGGCTCGCGACAACACGAATAAGCTCCTCACGCTGATCTCCTACGTGAAGACCAAGGGAATTCCCGCTTGCTTGCTTTTATGTGATGCAGAGAAGGCATTTGATCAGGTGGGATGGGATTTCCTGTATGCATCCCTGCATGATCCTGCAGGGTTACTGCCCTATTTCGTTAATAAACGTGGATGTTAAGTTATTTGCCAAACTAATAGCGAGCCGTCTTCAGACACAGATCCCTAGTATTATTCACCCAGACCAAGTGGGGTTTGTCATTGGCAGAGAGGCTCGCGACAACACGAATAAGCTTCTCACGCTGATCTCCTACGTGAAGACCAAGGGAATTCCCGCTTGCTTGCTTTCATGCGATGCAGAGAAGGCATTTGATCAGGTGGGATGGGATTTCCTGTATGCATCCCTGCATGATCCTGCAGGGGATGGATCATGTACATATACCATGGCATCCAGAGTAGTCGGGTCTTTTCCTCGTTGTCCTGAGCTGCAGCTGTCAGCTTTTCCATTTCCCTTATTTTGTCTATCTCTCGGATACAGTAATTTTCTGTTGGGGTACATTCGGCCTTCCAAAACCTGGGGATCAGCATTTTGGCTGCGTTTATTAGGTGCCTCAGGATCAACTTTTTATATGCTGCCACACTTCTAATGGTATGGTGCAGCAGCAGGAGGGCCGGGCAGAGGGGGACTCGTGAGCCCACTATCTCAGTCATAGTTGGTTATCTTCTTCCAGAAGGTGTAATTTTAGGGCAAGACCACAAAATGTGTATTAACGAGCCCTCCTCTGCTTTACATCTCCAGCACATAGGTGAAGAACTCGGGGAGATGGAGGCCAGTCGCTTTGGAGTATAATACCATCTGGATAGGTATTTATAGTTCGTTTCCTGTACTTGTGCTGAGATTGATGATTTGTGGGCGAGTGAGAACATTTTCTCCCATTTGTCCACTGTGAACACTCTGCCTAATTCTCTCTCCCATTCTCGGCAAAAGGTAGGTGTCGTCTCCTGCTCTGCATCTAGAAGTTGATATATTTGGGATATCACCCTCTGCGGTGGGTTTTTCTGTGTGACCAAGGTCTCGAACTGGGTAAGATCTCGTCCCAGTGAGTTTTTCGGGCCCACTCTTTGTAGGAAATGCTGGAAAAGTAGCAGCAGCCAGGGATCCAGGTGTGGACTTCCCCATCTGCTTCTAAGCTCCCCTATGCTGCACCATTCTCTACCTCTCACCAGGTCTCTCCCTCTGACTGTTCCCAGTTCTCTCCAATTCCCTCTGGTCAGCAGTCCCTGACTGACAGGCAGCTCCGGGTTCCCGATTACCGGAATTAAGGGCGACGGCCAAGGCGAGATCTCTCCCAATCTTCTGACCACGTCCCAGACACCGAGAGTCGCTTTAATCATTAGGTTAGATCCTCCCCATTGGCTTGAGGTCTCTGCTGCCCATGGGATCTCCTTCAACGGGGTCTCTACACAGCTGTTAATTGTATAGTGGTGAATCCAGCTATTCACCCTAGATAGTTCACAAAATACACTGCACCTCCTCCACAGTAATAAAGAATCTACAATATATATATCATGAATTTATAGGTACATTTTATTTTTGATCATTAACCCACATAAATTACATTACAAACAATTAAAAAACATAAAAAACTGGACCACATTCTCCCAGGGGCATCCCAATTTCACCTATATCCCATCCCATAATAACACAATTATCAGTGCCAATGTTATAATAAAGTGCGTAAGTGCTTATTGTGCAAACAATCTATCTATAAACACAATGTGGCAAGAGAACAAAGAAAGACAGACTCCATTAGGAAATACACAACAATAAATATGTGAAACAAACACATCACCTGAAGATAATCCCAAATAGCCCCTAGGTTTATGTAGGTCCGGTGGCGATCCCCAACGCGTTTCGTGGTCCCCCCGCTCAGACCACTTTATCAAGTGGTCTCTACACAGCTGGACTCCACATCTACCCACTTCTTCTCTCTTCCATTCCTCCCCCAGTCTACTATTCTCTGTAGGTGCGCTGCCTGCCAGTATCTCTTCAGATTTGGGACAGCCAAGCCTCCTTTCGATCTAGGTCGCTGTAGAACTCCAAATCGGATCCTTGGTTTTCTCCCACCCCAAATGAATTTTAGGAATATTGTGTTCAGGTTCTTAAAGTAACTTGCCGGTATGTGGCACGGGAGGGTTTGGAATAGATATGATATTCTTGGGAGGACTGTCATTTTTATAGCACTCATCCGTCCCAACCAGGTAAGCGTAAGAGAGTCCCATCCTGACAAGTCTGCCTTGATTTTGTTCAGCATAGGGACAAAGTTATGCCTAAAGACATCCTCTGTGTCCTTCGGGATCTTCGTACCTAGGTAGGTTAACGTAGGTGATGATCATTTAAATGGGAAGGAGGACTTGATAGGAGATACTACTGTTTCTGGGAGTCCAACATTGAGCGCCTCCGACTTGTCAAAATTAATTTTAAAATCAGAGAGATTCCAAAATTTTCTGAATTCCTTCATGAGTTTCGGAAGTCCCAGAGACGGGTTGGAGATAAAAAATAGAAGGTCATCTGCATAAGCGGAGACCTTGTGCTCTATGCCTCGCACTTGAACCCCTCTTAGATCCGTGTTCTTTCTTATGTGTCTTAAGAAGGGTTCTACTACTAGGGCGAAGATGAGGGGGGATAGTGGGCATCCTTGCCTGGTCCCATTTGATATCTGGAAAGGCTGAGAGAGATGACCGTTCACTTTTACCCTGGCCTGCGGTTCAGAGTATATCCCCAGGATAAACCTTAACGCCCTCCCTTGGAGCCCTATGTGTTTTAGCACTTCAAACGCGTAATTCCAGTCTACGCGATCGAACGCTTTTTCAGCGTCTGTGGATAGTAACATCATTGGGGAGTTACCTATCCGTGACTGGTGTATAAGGTTTAGGGTCCTGTTATCCTTGGCTTCTCTACCAGGGATGAACCCACATTGGTCTTTCTCGACAAGGTTCGGTAAGTGAATTGCTATCCGATTTGCAAGTATTTTGGTGAATAATTTAAGATCTACGTTTAATAACGAAAAGGGCGGTAGCTTTTGCAGCTCAACGGGTCCTTCCCTGCTTTATGGATGACTGTGATATGGGCTTCTAATGCTTCCGCTGGGAATGCTCCAATAGCATCCTCCCTTCCAGTGGCATTGAGTGCCCAGAGGAGGTGTTTACTCAGGATGCCTTCAAATTTCTTATAGTACGCAATGGTTAGTCCATCAGGCCCGGGGATCTACCATTCGGTGTGGACTTTATTGCTTGGTGTAACTCAGCTCCCGAGATTGGATCTCCCAACTTGGCTATTTCTTCATCGCCTAGTCTCGGCATGCCCGAGGCCTCAATATATTGCCGTATCTTGGACAGTTCCCTTTGGGGATTTCTCTCCCCTTGCGGGCATAAGCTATATAGTCCACGGTAGTATTCCTGGAATACTCTAGTGATGTCCGTTGTTTCGTGCCATTTCTTCTGTTTCTCATCAAGTATAGCCTCGATAAAGTTGATGGACTGTTGCTTCCTCAGAGCTTTGGCCAGCAGTGCGCCGCTCTTGTTTCCCCATTCATAATAAAATCGCCTACTTCTCTTAATGGCAAACGCAGCCTTTGTTAGTAATAAGATAGTAATAGGATTAGTAATAAAATAGTAATAGGAGTTTAGCTTCTCCCTGCATGCCGTCAGATAATTTAGAGACTCTCGTGCCTGGGTTTCTTTATGTTTCCATTCTAACTTCTGAATTTGTGAGAGCAACTGGTCCCTCTGCGTAGTGTGGGCTTTTTTCTTCATGATATATTTTAAGGCAAGTTTAATGAATTAAGTCCCATGTCTGACAAAGAGGACTAAGTATTCTCGAAAGCTCACCATCAAATATATTCAGGTTAGCCTACACAAGGTATAAACTTATTTTTACTGATGTTCTATTCCCTGTAAAACGTCATGTCTGATGAAGGAGACCACGTTTTCTTGAAAGCTCACCCTCAAATATACTCAGAATAACCTACAAAAGTTATCCCCTTATTTCTTCACTTCACTACTGTTCACTAGGGCTAACGCAGTACTGCTATACTATAAATCCAGTTGGAAAGGAAAGCATTGATTTCTATCCTATATTTTATCATAAAGGAGCAATAGGTTGTACCCTGCTGCCCGAGATAACACATTATATACACATGATATAACGCAATATAATACACATGATATAACGCAATACAGCCTTATAGAACATATTGAATTGCAAAGCACTTATCCTTTCTCTATGATGTCTGTGTTCAATATAACGCAGTTTCAACGCATTACCATTTTACTGGTGCCAAACAATGGCATTATATTAAGGTAGCAGTGTATTTATTTTAAATATAAAGTCTTCTATGCACATTCACTAAGGCATGTGTTATATTTATATTCAGATTATTCTCACGCACTGATTTTATATAAGCTTTGTTCAAATGGAGTAACACATATTTATCGCGTATTATTGCAAGTGTATATCAGTTTTATACATTGTGTGCTTTTATCTAATGCACACAATTAATATACATTGTATTTTTATAATGTTGTCTTTGAGCCTGTTTAGTTTGCAACCAAGTTGCTTCATGTATGACGTTGTAATAGTGCGGTAAAGGGCATTGCGGCAAAGCCCAGAGATAGGATTAAGCTCATAGGAAACATTACCTGGTGTTTCCTGGCAGAAACAAACTCAAGGTGGTAAGAGGTAGAGGATATGTACACATGGAAAACAGCACACAAAAAACGTATGGGTGGATTAGAAAAACATCTCTCAGTCCAGATAGGTAGAGCCTACCTAAATTTGAATGAATATCTGCACTGAGCTGCGGAGGGTCACCATAACCTGCCAGGACAAACAGACACAGGTGTCACCCCTTAAAGTGGACCAACACCCAGGCGGATCGGCCCGGGAATCTATAATATAAAATCAGGATGCCCCGTTGTGTGAAACCCCCCAGGACGCCCAGAAACCTTACCTGGATCCCGATCCAACGGCGCATGCGCGGCCCGCAGTCGCATCTCACGCTCCTCGCTAGCAGGGCGCGTGCCCGCGCCTGCCATTTGTGAAGCGTGAGATGCGGCCGCCAGGGTGCTCAGAGCCGGTGGGAGTAAGATGTCTCATTGACGCGCATACCACAGTGGCTCCGTGCGCGCTGATTGGATGAGTGGCCGCGCATGCGCTGTAGGAGTTTTTACTCATCCTGAACTAAGACCCAGGATAGTCAAAATCCTGGGTGTTGGTCCACTTTAAGGAACTACCAGTGTCATGGGTTTACTAAGCCTTTGAGCCTACACAACAACGCACTTACAGTTTCACCTAGGGCTTACACAATGGTGTATTGAGCTAGCATCTGCGCATTGGCAAGTTGCACAGAAGTGTGCACAATGCATGCATGCGAAATCTGTATGTGCATTAAAATATCTGTGGGCTTTCAGGCACAGGCAATCAGGCACATGCAATCAGGCTTCTGTGGAATTGCAAACTACCAACCCTGAGAATATTGGGACCCTGTGCCATCTTGGAGACATTGGCCTTGATTCATCAAGAGTTGAAAAAAATTCTCACAGTAGTAAAAAATGAAAGTGGACCAACACCGAGAGGTGATCGGCCCGGAAATCTATAAGATTCCCGGGCCGATCACCTCCCACCCCGCGGGACATCCGAGATCGGGATGTCCCGCGGGGTGAAACCCCCCAAAAAACCCCCAAACACCTTACCTGAACTTCGGCGGCGGCCGGCCGCCGCCGCCTCCCTCGCGCCCCTGTAGGCGTGCTCGCGCCCGCGCCGGCCGTCTGCGAATGGCCGGCGGGGGCGCGCGCGCGCCGAAAGTGACGCGAGGGAGGCGGCGGCGGCGGCAGCCGCTTGGACGTTCCTGATCCCCGCCTGGACGTTGGCGGGGATTGGACCGTCCAGTCACGTGGGAGCAGGGACAGGTAAGATTTTGGGGCTTTCTGGGGGGTTTCACACAGCGGGGCACCCCTGATCGGGGTGCCCCGCCCAAGTGGACCAAAACCCAGGATAGTCAAAATCCTGGGTGTTGGTCCACTTTAATTTAATGAGAAAAAAGCCTGAGAATAACACTGTCGATGAATCACTAGCTAGCAAGACAATTAAAGTCAATGGCCCTTTTACTCCTGAGAAAAGTAGTGAACATTTTACTCCTTTTAACTCCGTAGTGAAAGGTGCAATTGCCTTTCATTATCTTCCCGTCAGATAATACATCAACAGTGACATACTCAGGCTTTTTTCTCATAAAATTAATTTGATGATGAATCAAGGCCACTTAAGGCTGATTCAGCGCTGTGAGATTTTTTTTCTTTTTTAGAGAAAACTTTTTCCTGTGATTTTTTCCCCTTGATGCAATTCAGCACCATATTTAGCTGTGCTGTGAAAACGTGAGTAACTGTACTCAATAAACCCTATTGGGGCCAGATGTCTTTTAGCCAACTTTGGCTTAATATTGTGTGCAACTCAACACACAATAAAGTGCAAAATTATTTTTTTCGAATCTCTTGCAGCCAATCTACAAAAAAGCAGTTCAATATGCAAAGTGTAACTTTTTCCAATAAGGGGTATTCATTACAATTGAGAGAGAGGCTCTCAATATTGAGGGAGAGTCTTTCCAGATGTGAATGAATACACAATTACCTCGATTCAAAGAGCAAAAGTTAATTGATTTCGTATCGAGAATCGTAAGTTTGGGTGGGTGTTAGTCATTTTTTCCTGTTTTTTTGGCCATTTACGACTCGCACGAGCCTACGTACGAATGCGTATATGCTCTTACGATCAGCGGAAGTTCGTTCCTAAATTTTAGGATCAAAACGTAAAACTTAGGATCAAATCCTAAAACTTACGATCAAAACGTAAAACTTAGGTTAATTGGATGTGTTTAGGTGTGATTCAGAGAAACCTCTAAACGCGTTTTAAAAGAAAGCCACAGCCGACACCTTTTAGCAGCCGGATTGCTGTTCGTGAACAGGTTTTTTGGCTATGTGGAGGAGTCTGCGCGTCTTGTGCTCCAATGAACTGCATGTATCAGCATGGCCGAGGCCATAAATTGTATGGCAATGCATACCTGATTCATGTATGCCTTATAAAAGCATTTTAATGTGGACCTTAATTAGTCCTTTGCATGTTAACCTTTATTTTGCAATATATTTGCGTTAATTAAAGAAACTTATGTCCTTTGTTATTTATTTTAAAATTGAGGTCCTAGAATAATATTTTTAGATTTCATTTATTGGTGTAGTTGTTTACCTTTGCTTTGTTTAATTATTTAAGCACATCTTTGGTCAGATGCATCACACTTACTGAGGAGAGGAGAGCGGGATAAAGTGCAGGATGTGGGTTACTGCTGTATTTTGCACAGACACAGCAGAGCTGGGGGAATGGAAAGGTCAGAAATCCAAGAATCCAGAGCAACACAGTCACAAGGCCCTTTCTGTTTGCAGGCTGCCCGATAATACCTGAGCCGCCATCTTGGCTGTTTCTAGGCTCATAACATGCAGAAGTTGCTGGGTGTTTTTTAATATTTGTGAGCAATCTGTATGTAGAGGGTGTGGGTAACCACACTAAAAATTTAAAGTTGTACCATTTGAAGCATAAATATTAAAATTAAATCCACAAGTAAAAAATGCAAGTTAAGTAAAAATTAAACAAAGTAAGATTTACTTATGCAAATGCATTCATTAATGGTTGGTTACTACAAAATGAATGAAATAAAGAAAAATAAAAGACCAAATATTTAGAATGCACTTTAATGAGGTAAGTTTGTAGTGCGGAGCCGCAAGATCAGAAGGATTTACGTCCAGACAAAAAAGGAAAAAGGGCAAAACCAATGTTGCAACCTGAGAAATGAAACGGAAAATTCAGGATGGAAACTGACATAGGTCTGATTCCCGAACTGCCATACGAACGGACGTATATTTTAGGATAGAAACGTATTTGCTTATTGAATCACTCGCAAGTTCATACGAACGCACGAGCGGACGTGAAAAATAGGATGATCGTGAGCCAAATCCAAGCTGTTACATGTTTCTTTGAATCAACCCAAATATCTTGCATAAACCTAATCAGGTACAGGGCTTATTTTGTGTTCTATATTGTGCATTGAGTTGGAGAGGATCTCAATACTGCACAAGCCTTCATTGAAGACATTAAATGATGAAATACTCTAAAGTTTCTTTCTGGACTTTGATTTGGAGAACTATAAGGGGTGTCTTACATACAGAGCAGAATCCCCCCCCCCCCAACACACAGAGTCACAATGGAACCTGGATCTGGGCTTTGACTGATCAATCCAGATCCAATCAAATCTTTTGACTTCATTTTTCTTAATCTGTCTTTTGTAGGTTTACTTAATGTTTTGGGTCAGTCTCACATTGCAAGCCCCAGTCCTTTTGCCCCAAAGCTGATAGCTGCGCTTGTTCTTCTTTAGTCCCTCTAAGAACTGAGTGACAGAGCCTGGAGTGCTTTGTTATCGTTGCAGTGCCCTATACTGGCTAGCAGTCATTCAGAGCCTCTAAGAAATAAATCTGGCTGAATTCTAAATAATAATGGATGACAATAATATGCAGGCAAATACATTTTTATGAGAACACAGCTTCCTCCCAGAAAATAGCTGAGGTATTTTGGAATTTTATGTAGCAGAAAAGTTTGAAGACACAAAAGAAAATGTAGGTCAGCTAAGTTACAGTGAAAACTGTGCTAAAAACAATTTTGCTGCTTATATTTGGAATAAATCAGCCATAGGTGGCATAGTAAAGCCATGTTTAACCCTTCTAGTGCCAGCTACGTGACTCTCACGTAGCTGCCTCTCCAACCGTTAAGTGCCAGCTACGTGAGAGTCATGTAGCTGACTTTAGAGGCCCATAAAACAAAAAGTAAAAAACATACAGACTTACCTTACCCCTCATTTGAAAGGGCCAGCGATTCTGTACAGGAATCCGCTGTTAGATTTCCACCCCCAGGCCTCTGATCTTCAGGAGGGCCCGGAATAGCCCCCCCCCCCCCCCCCCCCGCCGGCGCCGACATCTGAAAAAAAAAAAATCAGTAAATTACATTTACTCACCTGGCCGCGCGATGGCTCTCCCCGGGTCTTCTCTTCACCAGGGGGGGCTCCGATCCCCCCCCCTGGGCTTTCCACGCTGCTTGTGAGGGCCCAGAAACGGGCCATCACCATCCTCTTTGGCCGACGCTGGCCCCGCCCCTAGCCCCGCCCCTAACTCCGCCCACTTGATGACGTCATCCCGCTCCTCGGGTTACTGGCACCCGGGCTCCGATCTGTCAGTTGTCAGCAGCGATCGGAGCAGGGAGGGTGGCAGGCAGGGTGGCTCTGATCTCCCTGCCTGCCACCCTCCCTGCTCTGATCACTACCGACAACTGTCATCTGCAGCAGCGTGGGACACTGGATGGGAGGTAAGTATAAGTGAAAATAGAATAATAAAGAACTTGTCTGGTGTCTTTTTTTTAACTTAACCCTTTGTGAACTGGTAAGGAGTCCATGAGACCCCTTATACCAGTTCACAAGGCTCTGGGTATGGCAGGTCACCTGCGGCAAGCGGGTGACTTGCCATAACCCCCAGCCCCCCATTACCTGCCTCCCCAACGGCCAGGGGGGGGCAGAAGGGCCCGGGCCACGTGGCTATGTGGGCTAGTAGCCTGTTCTACAAGCCCCCATAGCTGGTCCAGGTCAGTAATGCTGGGTAAGGGGGACCCTATGTCATTTTTTTGGGGGGGATTTTAAGGGTTTTTAACCCTTAGAATTCCAAAAAAGAAATGAGGTACCCCCCCCCCCCCCCCTGGGAGGGGGAACCCTATGTCATTTTTTTTTTTTTATTAACCCCTTACAACTATGCAATCATATTGCATAGTTGTATCCTATCTGGAATCTCCTAAACTGCTGTTTCAGGAAAGGGGGTATACCTATACATATGTGGTACCATTGTAACCGGGAGAAATAGGGCTTTCACACGCAATAATATTTTATTAACAAACTTACATTTTTTTATTACAAAAAAAAAACACTACAAATTGTAAAAAATAGTTTTTTTTTCATTTCTTTGCACATATTTCACCCAAAAGTATTGAGAATACACTAAAAAAAAGGCCAAACAAGACATTTCATGTTGAAGCCCAGACTCTGCTGAAAAAAACAATATATAATTTTCATCGAAATCCCTGGAAATCCCTTCAAAAATCAAGGTTGCACACGTGTAGCGCAAAAACGTGAAAAGTCGTCTGGCAACAGATTGTGACAAAAAATCTCGGTAGGCCGGCACTCAAAGGGTTAAAGTAAAGTATAAAAAAAAAACTTTACTTCCTCTGATCCCTGCAGTATGGGGGCATATCGATTTGGGATGCCGTGCTGCACATCCCCCCAGGCAGCTGATACTCAAAACATTCTCTCATACGGTAGCCAGTCACATGCCAGTGCCAGGTTCAGTTTTGCCATGCCAACAATACTGCAAGCTCATCGGCAGTCACACTACCTATTGGGATACCTCCTTTAAGATCACTTACCAGATTCCCTTGGGAACATCCAGATTTGGGATGCCCTGCATTGATATACCAAACATAAAGCCTAAGAATGGGCTAAATACTTATCTTCTGGTCCCTAATTTAGGATGCTCTGTGTTGCCAGTAGGATCGGATTGTGAGGAGGGCACCAGGGGGCACACCCTGGGGCCTCTACCACCTGCCCTGCAAAGGGGACCTCCACCAACATTTGGGTTATGGTTTGGTCCAGGAGACTTTCCGTCTGACGGGCCGCAGAGCCAGCAACAAAGCTAGCAAGCCTTTTTTTGTTTTTGCAAACCTGCAGCCCCACCACAGGGCAGGAAAGAGAGCTGCCGTCAGCAACGCTACAGGGATGGGTGGGTCCAGAGCTGTCAATCGGCGGACACTCACTGCACATAAGCCACCAATCACAGACGCTGGCAGCTCAATGCAGGGAACTGTTTTTTGCTGGACCAGCTGGGCGACTACAGTACCCACCCCTCCTGGTATGGCAAAGCAGGAGTTCCTAAGCAGCACGCACCTGCACAAGAGTGGCACAAAGGACTCGATCTGGCATTCCAGTAAGTAGGTGGGTGCCAGGCAACCACCAATCAGTTACTTGGCTGAACTATTATTTTAAATGAAAAAAAAAAACTGTATCTGGGGCCTCCACCAGATTTTGTGGCCAGGGGCCTCCACCACACTTAATCTGGCCCTGGTTGCCAGTGTTAGGGAATGTGTAGAGGAAAAAGGGTCATTTCTGACTTTATTTCCTCCTTAAAGAGTGATTTCATTTTAAGATGCAAGCAACCACTAGGATTAACACTAGCTTAAACTGGACCAACACCCGTTTTTACCTTAACAGGTGTTGGTCCCGCTGTGTGGCGATCGTAAGAAGCGAGGGGGGGCATCCAGATTGCTGGAGCCCCCCTCACCGCAAACCGCATAAAAAGCTTGCATTACCCACCTTCATTATGAGCCAGAGGCGAGAGCAGAGTCCCACGATTGACTGCCCGGCTCCAGCATTCTGGATGCCCCCCCTCGCTTCTTACGATCACCACACAGGGGGATCAACATCCGTTAAGGTAAAAACGGGTGTTGGTCCGGTTTAATATTGAAACAAAATATATTTTATTATTGAGTTTTAAGGGGTAGTTGGAGGAGGACTTTTTACAAATAAATGTACGATTTTATTTCTGCCAACATCCTTGAATTTTTCCAGCACCTGCCTAGTCATCATCAGATCACATTTACTCTCATTGCAGAGTATTCTTAAGATATGTCTACTGGCTGATAACAAGCCTGGCCAGAGCATCCTTTGCCTGCGGCAACAAGCAGAATAAGATTGTTTTCCTGGACCAAATGGATATGTAGCTCAAACAAGCAAACGGGATAGGTAACAAAATTGTGTCCTGATTAAAGTCCTACACGTTCAGTAATATCATGTTGACCAGTGGGAGTCTAAACGCCTTCAAAAAATGATGGAAAATGTTAAATATTATATTTTAATGTTAACATCAAATGATGCTGTGCATGGTACCCTTGTCCTTCCGGGGGGTTCCTAAGTAGCCAGAGTATGGAGGACTGATTAGTTCTAGAAGCAGCAGGCTGTTATTTCCCAGAATAGAGGGCTCGGTGAGAATCCTGTCTTGCTGCAGGGAAAGTAAGCTCAGCAAAAGAGGGGAAGCAGATCCAGCTGGGTGACAGAAATACTGATTCACACCTACCTGCTGTCTTCAATCTTTTCTTGTAAGACTGTCATTTTTTCAGTTTTTTCCTCTGAGTGCTTTCCATTTGCTTTCTTTGGGTTCTGCAGCTATGAATATGAAAAATATACAGGCTTATGCAGATATCTTTAGGGCACATTATTTTTTTTACTAGTATTGTATGATTAATGAAATTTTCATAGGAAGTTTAGAACTGTTAATACATATATTTTATGTTCCCTCGACCTCAATCTAAGGTCTTTATTTTCAAAAATCAGTGATAAACAGCAGCAGTGTGTTTTAGTGGTGATAGATTATGAGTTCTCCCTTGTACCTTATACTGGCAATGTCATGCTGCCTCAAGGTCCTTAGTTAAAATGCCTGAAACTTACAGGAATTCTTAGGGTGTAGAACAAGAAATGGATATTGTAGCTTTTTGAATCGGTCTTGACAGTTGACCGGGAAAAAAATAACCTGTGATGGATGGCGGACATTCAGAGCACCGCTGCAATCTGGATACCCCCCCCCCCCCCCCCGAGCATGTCACAATGCTGTCCCACACCCATTAGTTAGAATATAGTCAGAAATCAGAACAATATATTTTGGTTCAATAGTTTTGGCCTTTGAGGTTTGGCACCCATAACATTTTTGTTTAGAAGCCTTAAACCTAGCTATCCAGACACTAGGAAAAACCCTTAAAGGAGCAGTATCGCAAAATTTGCATTAAAAAAAGATAAATAATTAAATAGCCACACAATAGCTTCTAACATGTGTATAAATAATCTGGCAATAGAAAAAGGAAAAAATATCTGCCTTTCTTTTAAATTGTATAATTACAATGGCTCAGTCCATTTGCTGAATAGGGGGATCTGCTGGGTTGTATTTAGTGAGCTGCTTCATTTAGCCCACTGGTCTCCTAGCAACACTTTACCTCAGAGGCTGACACTGTAATCAGTGGTAACGGCTGTGTGTGTGTGAGGTGCTGCTTTTGTTATGAGACCAGGTGACTCAAATGTGTAAAATCTATACAAAATAAACTAAACTGACTGAAAATGACTGAAATTCTTCTTTGAATAACTGTGCAGGAAAATCTAAAGGTATTAAAGTGGAACAAAACCCTGAGTTGCCGACCCTGAAGTCTATAAGACCCGGCCATTGACCTTGCCCCTTGGGCATTCTAAATCGGGATGCCCCACTGTGTGAAACGACCCCTGGATAACCACAGATCCCCCCATTTCTCTGGCGCGCTCACGCAGATAGTCATTTAGACAGCCCGGGCGGCCAGGAAGGTTACTGCTCAGGCTCCCCATCTGCGTGCAAACAGAGCTGATTGGATGAGAGCCCGCGCATGCGCTGTGGGACAGGGAAAGGTACGTTTTCACAGGCGAACTTGGGGATTTCACATATCAGGGCATCCCAAGTCGGGATGCCCCTAGGGGCACAAAACAAAACTCCAGATAGTGAAAATCCTGGGTTTGGCTTTGCTCAAAACACACAAAGCTGAAAGAAAGATCATATGGAAAAATGAAAAATAAGAGTATGAAAGAGAAAATGGTAAACTGAAAGATTCTGCAGCAGAGCCAACATGAAGGGAAAACTGTCAAAATCAGCTAAATGACTTCTAGAGCTTTTCTCTCTGATTTAGATATATAAGTTCTGGCCAGGCAATGTTGCAATGTTGTTATCTTATGCTGGACGGCTGCCAGCACTGAACAGCTGATACTTTGATACATTGTTTCACCCCTCTCCTCAGCATGGAACAGGCCAGAGTATCGGGCTCCGACACTCAGAAGACATAAACATGAGCTATTAGTCTCCAGCTGCTCAACACAGACATCATTTTTTTCTAAATTTGTAATTCTTACTCCAACACTTACCTACATTCAAAGTACAATTTAAATATAAGTCACCAAGAAAAATTCACGATACTGCTCCTTTAAGCCAAATGTAACCTTAAAGTGGACCAACACCCTATGCTGATCGGCACGGGAATCTATAAGATTTCTGGGCCGATCAGCATCGGGCCTGCGGGGCACCCCGATCGGTTTTCCACTTTCCATTTAAATCAAGTACCACCTAGGAGGTGCGTGTCAGTGGTCAGTCACCTAAAACTGTGCTAAAATACACACAAAACAGCCATTTGAAACACATAAAATATGCACATAAATAGTTTTCTTCAGCTTTTGGAGCAGTTTTCCCCATGTGTAGCAAATCAGGCTTGAGTAAAGTATAGGCAACAGCAGATTAGGTTGTAGTACAGGCCACATTAACACTGGTTGGGAACCCCAGCTCTAGGATAACCGTTCTGTGCAAGGTATCTTTACACCAGCCAGTCTTACACCCTTCTGTTTTGACGTATTTTGATATTTAAAGGCTTACGCATTATAGCAACACAAGCCTATTCCATCAGCCCCACGATTCACACTCTCTCACCACATTCAAGTGCATTGGGCAATGCAGCTGCCTTAGAGGTGTCCCAGTTTTAAAAAAAAGGGGGTTTCCAACCTTGAGGCCACACCAATGAGTAATGAGTGTGCCAATTGGCTGAATTCACGAATGCAGGCTGACCATCCCTGACCTCCCAATAGATATGTCGCGCTCTTATCCCAAGCCTATCTGAATGGCTGGGCAGGGGAGGGCGCCACAGCTACAGGGCTACAGCCGACGCAGTAAAGGTAAAATACTGGTGAACGCAGTGGTATCACACAGCAGGGCACCCTGATTTTGGATGCCCCAGGGGCAGCCAGCCCTAAAGTCTTTTAGACTCCAGGCTGCTGTAGCTTTTGAGCTGCTTTAAGAGGTAAAGAGCTCTACACTTCAGTTATTCACATTAATTTAAAGGAGCACTATCGTGAAAAATGATGACAATGATAAAAATCCATATAAATATGCTGGATGGTGGGAGGAGAGGTCACCTATACACCCGGCATCAAGGAATATCCTGCCAAACTGTTTTTTTTTTTTAAACCAGTCACCCCTGGATTTTATTCCTACTATGAGAGAATAAACAACAAGCTTGGCAGGAGTTTTATACAGTTCTGGTGTATAAATGACCCCTCCTCTCTCTCATTTGCTGACGTGTTTATGTAAATTTTTAATATTACACAATTTCGTGATAAATTTAAAGAGGAACTATAGACCAGTCACCACTTCCTCATTCATGGTATATGGCACAAAATGGCAGTTAATTCCGAAACTGCGGGTGACTAACTTGATTTTCCCAGTGGGCTTGCACACCTGAAGAGTTTCCGTTGGTCACGCGATTAACTGCCATTTTATGCCTTACAACATGAATGAGGAAGTGGCGACTACAACCCCTCTCATGTCCAAACAGAAGTGGTCTAAAGGCTTCCAGGATTAAAATGGACCAACAGTCAAAAATGGCTTAAACCAGACCAACACAACAAACAGTGCTCATATACATCCCTCCCCAGGGCAATTTAGATTGCTGCACATAAAAATTCATTTACCTTTTTCTAGCTTCTGCTGTAGTGAATTTAAGAAACAAAATGCCGGCTCATGCATTTGCAGGCCACCTGCCAACAGGAAGTGCTGCTGTGCTTCCTGTTACTGTGCATTGTCAGTTACGTCATTTGAATCCAGACAGCAGCATGGCTGAGATGCTGGAAGAGGCCAAAATGGCCACTACATTTTTTTCCAACTGTGCCAGGCTGTTGATCCAGTTTAACTAATGTCTTTTTGTATCATTTCTTCATATGCGTTTTCTCTTTTAAATGGACATCCTTCTAAGCAATATGAATAAGCAACTGCACTGATATAATCCTCCTCTTCACTAGTCCCTAATCTGACCTTTCTTTTAACATTCACCCTATATAAAAAATAAACTGGCAGCAGCAATATCTGCTGCCCATCCTTCAGCTCCTACACAGAAGCACATGTGGACACTTACACAGGATTCAGTGCATTTATATCTCTATAATCTCCTGCCACTCATTAATACAACAAATTATGCGTGAATAATATAATCTGTAGCATGTCACTTCAGGCACAATGTCAATATGTCCCTCCATTTAATCTGACAGGCTATTTCTCAGCCAGCCCAGTGTTCTCTCCCTGTTCATCTTGCCTTAAGAATCCAAATCCTCCATTTAGCTAAAATTCATCATCAAGCTACGACCTTTTGGCCTTCAACTCTTTTGCAGATGTTGGTCTGCATTAAGACCTATTTTTTTAATCATAATGACACTGCTACCCCAAACCATTTGCTTTCTATTTTAAACAATTTTTTTCTTAATTTATTCATATTTTCCAAAAAATCTGCTTTCAATATTAGGCTCAAATGTTCACTCTAATACAGTATGTTTAATATTTCTCAAAACAGCCAATAGTATTTGCCACATTGAAAATGCATAAATGCATAAAGAAGAAAAAAATAAAAAAGGAAAACATTTTAGCCTGGAGATTGGTTGCTGCATCAGAACAGAAAAGCTTGTGTTTCTGATGAGAAAGCAGATAGTCATGACGCCACTATAGGGTTGATTCATGGTTGTGCACCAAATAATTTCGCACAAATAAGTCGCACTTAGGCTGATTCATGGTTGTCAAAATAGGATGCGTATTTGTTTTTGCGCCTATTTGCTCACTAGCGTTCAGCAATTCGCCAATTTGCACCTGAAATTTTCCGCTAGCACAATTTTGGTGCACCAAACTGTCCCCGTACATGATTTATGGTATGTTTAGAAGGCAGAAAAGTGTGCACAAATGTGGCAATTTGCATTTTCTATTGCAGTTTATACATAGTAGGAATGTGTTGTGACAGGGAGACTGGGAGGGCGATTCATTAACGGCAGGTAGCGACAGTTGAGCAACTGTAGCGGCATTTTCAGAGCGCCCGCTAGTAGTCGCTGTGCTTGGCCGTTGTTCGGTAGTTGATAGCGACTCAGTCGGTTTGCCGTAATGTTGAATATTGGGTGAGGAGTCGCTATTTGACAGGTTCCGCGCTGTATGGGAGCGCATGATAGCGACTGGTCAGAGCGACCGGCTTCCACCATATTCATTAACAAATCACGCTCAAAAAATTCTTGCGCTGTTAAATGCATGTTTAAACCCCAGAGCGCTAGCGGCGATGGGTTAAAAGTAGTTTTTTAACCCCCAACCATATTTTTGGAAACCAAAAAAAAAGTTTTTTAAATAATTTTGTAATATGAATACATTAATATCAGACCTGTAATATCAATTCTGTACATTTTTTATTTTTTTTACCTTAAAACAATTATTTAAAATGGCAAAAGTGGTCACAGAATTTTTCACATTTAAAAAAAAAAAAAAAAAAAAAATGAATAACAATTAATTATGAATATTTAAAGATTGTTCCATTGAAATGCATTGGAGAGCGCCAGGTAGCGAGAGATCATACCTGTCGCTGTTCAAGGTAGGATGCTGGCGCTGTGGGCTGAGGCTGGAATAATGATGAATGAGTGGTTATCTGGCGCTATCTCAGTCGCTAAGCAGGATTGGCTTGATAAATGTGTGATTGTGGTGGGGAGCCGGCGTTCTCGTGGCGGTGCCCGTCATTACCGGTCGCTCACCAGTCGCTACCTGTCGCTATCCCTTGTTAAATAAGGGCCTAAGCATGGCCAGGGGACTGCTAATAATCAGACATGTCCTGTTCCAAGTCAGGGCTACTAATCTCAGTCATTACTGACTATCCTATATAAAGTCCACTGTACCCAGCATTTACTGGAAGCTGTACAAATCCAGTCCCCTGACAATGTAGTAATGCATGTTCCTGACCAGGCACACACTTACTTCCACCCACCTTATCTCCCAGGGGGAAAGTGTAAAATAAGCCATTTCAAATCATTTATCTCTAATGATATGTAAATACCTTATGTATTCTAAGCAAAGCTGTTTAATTCTAAGATTTATTTTTCTGGATCATGACTGGGAGGTGGAAAGGGCATGCAATGGTGCAGCTACATGACTTATGTGCGTGCTCTGCTGCGGTCGGAGCCAACTGTGGGATTACTGTGGCTTGCCATGTTCGCTCATGCTGAGAACTCCAAGGGACAGAGTGGATTTTTTTTGCTCCTGGAGGAGTGAAAATGAAAGGAGGGTGAACTTTGTATCCCTGATACAGCTTCTTTGTAGCAGACACTGCAGAAAAAAGGGAGAGAGACATGGACCAGGCATCAGATGAGCTTATTGCTGCCTTATTATTGCTGTTGGGTTTACAGTCCCTTTAAAGTGTACCAAAACCCATGTCGATTGGCCTGGGAATCTTCCCTTCCCCTGGGGCATCCAAAACCGGGATGTCCTGCTGTGTGAAACTCCCCCCATACACTTACCTTGTTTCCCGGTCCAACATCGCATGGGCACGTGCCCGCACCAGGCATTTGTGAATGGCCAGCATGGGCCCGCTCCCTGTTAATGGGAAGCAGGGTATGCGGCCACCAGCGCGCACGGAGCGTGCTGATTGGATGAGCGGCTGTGCATGCTCCATAGGACCGGGAAGAGGTGATTTGCATTGGTGATCTGGGGGATTTCACACAGCGGGGCATCCCCGATCGGGGTGACCCAGGAGGAAGGACCAAAACCCAGGATAGTCAAAATCCTGGGTTTTGGTCCACTTTAAAGTAAGTTTTTTTGTTTCTCATATTCATTTATGTTTTTGTTTAGCAAGCATAGTTTTTGCAGGTGTGGGACCACCAATCAAATGTCCCAAAGTATTTTTCTTTTGATTCCTTAAAAAACGGCACAATTATGCCTGGAGCACTAAGTCTTTAAACAAACTTCAAGCCTGACACTCTCTGTTTTTATTACAGAGATACAGAGATGCAGTGTGCCTGATATCCACCACACGTTTTGGTGAACAGGAAGGGATCACTAGACACCTGGCAGGAAGATTATATGCATCAGATTTAGGCCCTTATTTAACAAGGGATAGCGACAGGTAGCGCCTGGTGAGCGACCGGTAATGACGGGCACTGCCACGACAACGCCGGCTCCCCACCACAATCACACATTTATCAAGCCAATCCTGCTTAGCGACTGAGATAGCGCCAGATAGCGACTCATTCATCATTATTCCAGCCTCAGCCCACAGCGCCAGTGTCCGACCTTGAACAGCGACAGGTATGACCTCTCGCTACCTGCCGCTCTCCAATGCATTTCAATGGAACAATCTTTAAATATTCAGAATTAATTCATATTAATGTTTTTTTTTTAAATGTGATAAATTCTGTGACCACTTCTGCCATGTTATATTTTTTTTTAAGCTAAAAAAAAAAAAAAAAAAAACTTTGTGCAGAATTAATATTACAGGTCTGATATTAATGTATTAATATTACAAAATTATTTGTAAAACTTGTTTTTTTTGTTTCAAAAAATATGGTGGTTTGGGGGTTAAAAAACTACTTTTAACACATCGCCGCCAGCGCTCTGGGGTTTAAACATGCATTTCACAGCGCGAGAATTTTTTGAGCATGATTTTTTGATGAATGTGGTGGGAGCCGGTCGCTCTGACCAGTCGCTATCATGCGCACCCATACATCGTGGAACCTGTCAAATAGCAACTCGTCACCCCGTATTCAACATTACTGCACACCGACTCAGTCGCTATCAACAACCGAACAACGGCCAAGCACAGCGACTACTAGCGGGCGCTGTGAAAATACTGCTACAGTCGCTCAACTGTCGTTACCCGCCGCTATTAATGAATCGGCCTCCCAGTCTCCACCAGCACCTGTAATGGTGATTAGTGCTTTCAGATGTATAGGTAAGACTAAGGGGGTTCCCCCCCTGAAACATGTCACCTGTTTGCACAACTGCACTTTATGGATTGCCACTGTACTGGTTTTAACATCAAGTTTTATATGGATCACATGGTGCCAGAATTTGTGTTGTGGCTTTCAGATGTGTAGCATAGATTTCCTGAGCAATTAGTTAAAAGACATCAAAGGGGAGATGCTCTGCAGAATGCAAAGCTCTGAGAAGGCTGAGAAGTACAAGACTCGACCAAGGCAACAGTTATTCTCTATAAACCCATAGTTCTAGTCGTTTAGCACTTCTAACACGGCCTACAACAGTAGATGTGGGACAAAGCCCATAGAAGCAGTTTATGATGCTGAAGGGAAAGCAGTAAAACAAAGATGTTTTGGCAATGGCAATCCTGATCTGAGGTTATTATTTTTATTATCATGAATAATAATGTTTATTTATATAGTGCCATCATCTTTCGTAGCGCATTACAAGGTATGATTACAGACAAGATATAACATATAGTACAGGGGACAAAACAAACTAGATGCTACGAGGTTTAAACCAAGTTTTATGAGCACAGGAGACAATAGGAAAGAGAGCCCGGCCCTTGCAAGCTTACAGTCTAAAGGATGGGGGTGGAGATAAAGGGGCGGGATCACAACAATTGGTAGAGCTCGAGTTGGGCTGCATGTGCCATTTAAAGGTTATAGCAGTTGCTTAAGGCAGGTTATATGCTTGTCTGAAGAAGTTAGTTTTGAGGGCACTTTAAAAGGCTTGGAGTGATGGAGAGTGATGGATTGAGAGAAGTGGGGAGGCACGAGTGAAGTCTTGAAGTGCAAGGAGGTAACCAATGAGGAGCACAGGAGAATGTTAGAGGCAGAGCGGAGGTTGTGGTTGGGTTAGTACTGCTGCATCAGAAATGAAATGTAGGGAGGGGCCTGGCTGGTAAGAGCTTTGTAGGTTAGTGTTAAATGTTTGAACTGAACCTTTTGAGAGACAGGTAACCAGTGGAGGGATTGACAGAGGGGGCAGCGCTGGAGAGGCAGGAGGAGAGGTGGATGGGGAGTTTAGGGCTACACTCAGACCAAGTCAATTTGCTGTGATCATGATTTGCGATGTGAAAAAACATTATCAGAATCTCTCTAAAGGTGAATATATGGCACTGAAATCCTTGCGGAATGAGGCCTCTGTTATCATCAACAGATAAGAACGGAGCATTTGTGGTCTTAGCCTATAACATGTACCAAAAAGGCATACTAGAGATGTTAATGGATACCACTAGTTACGAAAAGATCTCTGGTAATCACATTTGGGGGATATGTAACACAGTACAGCATTATGTCTCTATGGGAGTAACTAATGACTAATGCGCCCCCCGGAATGGCTGCGGGATCCCTGCTGGGATCCCCATCCCCCAGGACGAGCTCTGCCTGTTTAGTGCACTGTGATCAGTGTGTTACCCACGGTCGCAGATTGCACATTGTCACTAGTTGCCGGGCAGACTCCAGAGCCGACGACTGTCATTCTCCTACGCTGTCTCTCAGACAGGTGGAGAGCGCGCCACCCGCGGAGCGCGGCGGGTGGAAGCTGGCGATGGAGGGGCTCCGGTTTTTAATACGGAGCCCCAGTGGATGTAGGTAAGTATTATCAAGTATATTTACCTTATCACATTATATAATTATATGGCTATTACCTCACATTACTGTGATCACAATTAGCATGTATTTTACAACCCACTGATGTCACTATGTCAGGCAGGAATTTTTGAATCTCTGATCTCATTTAGTATATTTTGGGCTCTGACACCCAGTATTGTTTGACAGTCCTCCCTGATGAAGTGGGATAATTTACCCCCAAAATGTTGGAATACATATGGACTGTGTGTTATATATATAGACTTGATGACATTTATGGCATTGTTTCTGGAATTTTGCTACATTGCATGAATTATCAGAATACAGCTTTGCCTTATCATCCCTTTGTATGGAGTACCGTTTTTTTGCATTTCTACTGTTTGAAGCGGTGCCGCCGCGGACCTTGCACCCACCTGATCAGAAGTGCCACTGTGACTGTATGATTTGCGATGCAGTGCACAAAAAGTTTGACTCCCTGTTAACATCAGTCAAAAGGTTATTTACGCTGGGGGGGGATTACTGCGTTTTGATTTCCAAAAACGCTGCAAGCAAATCACAACATATTTGCTCCCTCATTATGAACTGTCTAGGTGTGAATATAGCCTAAAGCAGAGTTTTCCTTTCTAACCTCCCTCCTTTGCTATCAGATTTTACAGCAACCACATGTTACCACTTCAGCTCAAACATGCTCAAGACCAACCATCACTGAGTAAGCATTGGTGCCAATCAGAGAAGGAGCCTGCTCCCTATGACATAATACAGTATGAGTGTGTTTCAGCCAGCCTAGGAGCACAGTAAGCATGCTTTGTGCTTATACATATGCTTCTTACAGACTCAGATTATAGCAGACTTAACATTCCTCCATCAGCTGGTTCTATAAAAACATGAACAGAGAAGAGCTCACTAATGTCATAGGGGGGTGAGTAAGGTAACTTTAGTGTGTCCACAGACCAGGACCCTCCCTGGTGTTACCGAAAATTAAAATTCATTGTGCTAAAGCGACATCATGCTGTGTGGTTGTCGAGGCAGTTGAATAACGGCTTATCAATGGATATGCTCATGTTGTGTCATTACATTGACACTGCATTACACACAGTGATATGTTCTCACTGGAAGATACACAGATATAAGTGCTGTGGTCTGTAATACAGTCATTGCTGCATAATTCATCATATATGATGAGCGTCAAAGGTTTCAGGGATAAAGATACCTAGGGAAGAGCAAAAGAACATGTAAAGATAAAATGGAAGGCGGGTCTATTATTTGCATTACATTATTTCAGACCAATCAATTCTCATGACCTGTTATGTGTGTATAGGCCATTATGCATAGTGTTCTAAATATCATAGGCTCACCATACCAATCCACACACTCCGTCCACATTAAAAGCTGAAAAGGCGATAGGTTTATACTTAGCACCTTGGTACTACTCTGTAACCTACCCTTGCTACTCAGTGGTGCATCCAATCCAGTAGGGACCATTTGTATGTCACCCTAACAAATACTTGCAATTTTCTGGGGACTACCCATACTATTCAATGCATCCTTTTGATACCTGTCCACAAATCTTGCAGCCTCTTGGCCACTTTGCATGTAGAATGAATCTGCTTCCTTCCAAGAAGGTAGTGTAGCTGAAGACCACGCTTGAGCTCCAATATGTAGCCTATGGTGCCAGGCCTGCATGCATCCTGAGAGCAGGACTTGGGTGAGAATTGTCATCTATTTGTTAAAGGAAGGGAGTGGAGGTGACATTTACTACAAACCTGGGATTTAGAGGTGATACAAAATAAAATAAAATATAATATTTGCCCTATTCCTTACATCATTATTAAAATTACCCTCATTAATGAGGTCTGTCTACACTGAAGGGCAGGAACAAGTTTAGGATGCAATTGGTGAGTCCAAATACATTTGATTACCTCAGTTCAACGGTATTGTGAGAAGAGATAGGCAGATAAGGGTTATTTTACTCTTTTTTTTCTCATGAGTTTTTCCCTCAGTGCCATTCAGCATCATATTTAGCTGTGCAAATGTTTAAAAAATTGCACCGCTAAATATGGTCTTGAATTGCACCGAGGAAAAAAATGATGAGAAAAAGTGTTTACTCACAAGAAAACATGAGTAATAAAATATGGCGCTAAATCAACCCTACAGAGTCTTTAGAGTCTAACATAAAATTCATTTATTAAAACTTCCCTAAGAT
Source organism: Gastrophryne carolinensis (assembly GCA_027917425.1). Lineage (NCBI taxonomy): Eukaryota > Metazoa > Chordata > Amphibia > Anura > Microhylidae > Gastrophryne > Gastrophryne carolinensis. The sequence goes on along the minus strand of CM051242.1, from coordinate 51,448,438 downwards.
TCCGGGCAGTGCCATCTTGCATCCCATCAGGCACTGGGCGCGGACCCCGATCTCGTGCCTGCGCAAGGCACATGGATGGGATGCAATGGGAGGCCCTGAAAAGCCGCAAGACTTAACAGAGCGGTGTGGGACTTTGGAGAGCATGGCTAAATCCGTATTATCATTTACAGGCAGCTAAGCCGGCAGGGGGGCAGAGGATCAGGCCCTGAAGCAGCCGGATGTCGCCGCAGCAAGAAGTGGCCACATCGAAAAGGTAAGTAGGGGACGATGAGGGGGAATTGGCCCCTTTTTATTTTAGGTTCAATGTTCCTTTTTAAGAAAGCAGAAGACCAGCAGAAATCACAAAGTTTCTATAGCAGTGAAACCCAGGCTTGAACAGGCTCAGAAGAAAATCCCCTGGTGGATGCCTGTACTGAGCCCTGGGTCATATGTTGCTAAAAGCTTCTACACACTGTCTATTAAGCACCTAGGAACAACATGGTCAGTCATGACTTGGTTTCACCCCTGTGTAAAGCCCCAAAGCTCTATTGATACTGCACATATGGATTGTAATGATTACATTAATAATTGTTTAATTGCCTATTCTGTGCTTGCACACAAATAGGATTGCGTTCTCTGCATTAAACACATTCATGTAGTGAGAATTAAGGAAAACCCACCAGTGAACCATGCCATTGAACAGGGAATGCCACAACCATATGGCCCAGAAAGTAAGACGGCAAAGCATCTTGCTCAAGAGCACCTCAGTCATCTCCCAGACGAGAATCGAACCTGAAACCCTCCAGTCTTGAGATCGGCCTCTTAATCACTAGACCATGGCTGTCCCTACTAGGCCATGGTATCAGCCTTTTTTCTACAGTATCCTTTCTATTATCCTTTCCTGGTTGGCCCGGTCCACTGGTGATGCCTATGGCTTTCTGTCAGGTTAACTTTTTATTTGGTAGCTACACATAAGAATTGGGTGTACACATTTCACAATGCAGGCTGTCCTAATCTTCTTCCAATCGTTTGTAGTTCAGTAGTTTGCTTGTTCAGAACTACTTCTGATGTGAATATTTGAGTGAAATATCTTCTTAAGAGTCAGGAAACTGATACAAGATTTATGATCTGCTAATATAACTGATGTCTCCAGCCTAGACAAATGTGCTTTTTGCTGCAATACAAAGAAGCAAGAATAGTCATTTCTCCTTTGTACAGCTCCAGTCAATTATCTCCTTTTTGACACCTGCCAACTGCTGCGGTGATGTGTCTGCTGTTTGTTATCTGTATAATCCTTTGTAGGTAACAGGACAAAAAAAACAACCATGTTGTTTCACACAGAACCCCCTTCAAAGTACTTTTTTTTTCTCTTTAAGACACATGCTTTCTGATATGTGTTCTGGGGAAGGAGGCTACTTATAAATAATTGTGAGAGCTGCACAAAGGCTTATATTTTATTCAGAAGATTGCTGCTTTCCATGAATATGTTCATTCCAATTTGAAGGATGATAAGACATGTAGCCTATTTACCGATACTGCTTACCTTGTCAGCATCTTCAGAAAGATGGAGGGTTCTGGATGGCGGCATTCCAAACACAATGTTTTCAAAAACAGCTTGGCCCATTTCAACCCTCTTATTTGGAGGAGGGAGAGAGACGTCATCATTGCTGATAGAGGTATTCGGGTGTTCTTTAAAAAAAACAAGGAAAATTACAATATAATTTGCCTGCTTAGCAACAGAAATAAAGTTTAGCAAATAGGGTTACAATGTGACAATGGTTAAAAGCTACGATACTGCAAAGTGATATGCTGCATCCAATACATCCATCCAAAATAAACCTCTGGGATCAAGCGCTGCTATAGTATCTCTCTGGCCCCAGGGCTAATGGAGACACCCAGAGCTTTGAGTACATCTATAGAACATGTTGTTCCTTGAGTCAGTAGAAGGACTCACATAGCCAATGATGAACCAAAGGAAATAGGGTCGATTCATGGTTGATACATTGGTAAGTTTGGGCACGCTATTTGGAGCATTAAAGGAGCACTATCGCAAAAATGTGTAATATTAAAAATCCATATAAACACTTTAGCTAATGAGGGGAAAAAACTGAATAAAACTCCTGCCAAGCTTGTGGTTTTTCTTCCCCTGGTAGGAATAAAACCCTGAGTTTAAAGGTTTAGTCTATGAGGGGTGACAGAGTCTGTCACCCGAGATGTCCTCTTCCTTTCATTAAAATAAAATATATATATATTTTAGTAGACAGCATCATTTTCATGTAGAAAATCAGTAATAGTAACTCGTGAGTTGTTTCATAGGGTCAGATTAGGCAAAAGATCTTCCTTAACAATACAATACTACATACAGTATAGACTTAATAAAACAAAAAGGTGATTATAAAGATTATACATTAAATTCTCTACCTTTTGTGTGAAAAACACATCTGGTGCTATCAGTACCATAACAATACCTTAGGCGATATAACTTAAGGAATAAAGGTATGTGAAATTTGTCTCTAAAAGCCTCTATGTACCTGACAGAAATATTATAGAAATCATAAATACTTACAAAAAAATTGTAAAAGCGTTGTTAAACACAGTTGGTACAGAAATAAATTGTATAATCATGAGCCTTTTGTTAAACCCATGGTTCTTAAGCAGGGATATAAATACTGACAGGGGTACTTTAGGGCAGATCATTTACATGTTAATTAAAAAATATATAATTTGGAAACCACAATGTAAAACTGAAGTGCTGAAGTGTTTAAACCTCGCTACATGAAAATGATGCTGTCTACTAAAATATATATATTTTATTAGCTATGAACCAGTGTTAGCAGTAAAGCATCAAAATCAACAACTCTAGCAGTAGAATATATGGTTATTATATATATATACACATACCAGTATATATATATATATATATATATATATATATATATATATATATATAGAGAGAGAGAGAGAGAGAGAGAGAGAGAGAGAGAGAGAGAGAGAGAGAGTTTAGGTAAAGGTTGACATAGGACAGTTGTATAGTTGTCTCTTTGTTGTATGGCAGCTAGTAGATATGTTTAGGGGGTGTAAGGATCATGGCTACTAAACATATTGTCTTTTACACAACTGTATCTAACTTTATGTCATGGTGTGTCACTTACCTGACCACCACCAGGACTTACCTGACCACCACTCCCATGCAGCATTCCTGCCCAGAGAGCAGAGGATGGCAGCACTGAAACCGCCAGACATAAGAAGCTTAGCTTCTGTGAGTAGTAGCCGATGTCATCTCTGGCACCACCTGGCTCATGACATTCTTTTTTACTAAGCAATGCTGACACCATGCAGCCTTCCCATACCAGCTAGTTGAAGGGCAGTTTATTCTAAACTGCTCAAGGAATTAGTATGTTGATGTCCGTATTGCCAGTGTGTGGACTGTTTCTGCTGCCCTGCCAAGGCTTTTATTCTAATGTATACTACATGCCTGCCTAGTCTGATCAAGTCTAATGCCAAAACCAGCTATTAACCTCTACTTGCCTGTTGCTGACCCTGCCTAGTCTGGCCACATATTTGACCAAAGTCTGCAATTTACCCTTGCTTGCCTGTTGCTTGTCTAGTCTGACCACACCCGATCTGCCAAGCCTGCTGACCGCGTTCAATCTTCCAAGCCCAATGTCACCCTAAGTCTGCCTGACCATGTCCGATTTGCCAACCTGTTGATTTCTGTGTCTGACTGCGTTCAATCTGCCAAGCCTGCTGCTGACCTGTGTCTGCCTGACCATGTCCAATCTGCTAACCTCAATGCTGACCCATGTCTTGTCTATGTTTCTGCCACTCCACTAAGGTCACCTCTGCCTATCAGTTCAATCAAGGTTGACCCTTCAGCCTTGCCCATCTGCTGTCACATTTAGGGTCCCAGGTTTCAGACGGCAGGTGCTGAGCTGTCTTTGGGGGGGCCTCTCTGGTGCTATCTCAAGTAATGACTAGAGATGTGCAAACTGATTCGGACAAATCAGTATTTTTCAGGGAAAAATCGTTTCAGCATGAATCCAAACTTCCTGGGATTTATGCCGATTAACTATTTTTCTAAAAAACAACAAACTCTTCTCCTCCCTCGCATTCCTCTGGTGTTCCTGGTGTCTTTCCACCGTCTTCAGCTTTTCACAGTGACATTAAAAAAATGGCATGGGGTCCTCCTCTCTCCAAGGGGGTGGGGGATCAATCTCCTTTTTTTTAATCATTTTTAAGGGTTAAAACCTTAAAAATGAAAAAAATTAATGTGTGGGGTCTCCCCTTTTCAGCTAAACCAGCCCAGGAACAAGCTATGTGGGCACAGACTTTTAAGAACAAATGGGGCACACAGGACTAAGAGGGACCAATTAAAGTCATAAAGGCCAGTCCCGCAGATTATTTCCTCTGGCCACTGTTGGTTGGCAAATGGCAATGTATTCATGTATCTGTATACTTGATGCCACCAAAAATGCTGTTCGGACCCACTTCCTTAACCAAAGTAGAGCTAACTAAAGGAAAAAGGTTATGTCTGACAAGTACGTGCTATTTAAAATTAAATGAAAGAACTTCAGATCAAAAAACCCAGGCAATATCCAAAGCAGGTTTGTAGTCCATAATCATAAACCTTAAATTATAGATTTATAATGATAACAGAAGCAGCAAAAAAGAAAACTTAAATTATAGAAATTTTTATTACTTTCAGAATCCATCTTTATCCATGAAAGATCTTTATTTTCCAATTTCTATACATTAGAAGGGAATGTAGCATTTTATGACTACAAAGACATTCCATCCCCCCATTAGCTTTAGCTGAGGTACCGCTAATAACGATCTGGGCAATGGTTAGGAACCAAAGTGCTTGCAGCATAATTGCAATTAATGAATGTGCTCGAAAATCATTGCAAAGTTACTGATTCTTTCTAGTTAGTTATATCACTATTGCGAACATTAAATAGTCTTCCTAACACAGTTGATTATTATTCTTAAAGTGGATCAACACCCAGGATTTTGACTATCCTGGGTTTTGGCCCACTTCCCTGGGGCACCCCGATCGGGGGTGCCCCACTATGTGAAACCCCCCAGATCGCCCGAATCTACTAACCTCACCCTGCTCCTACGGCACATGCGTGGCCGCTCGTCCAATCAGCGAGCTCGGAGCCGCAGAGGTATGCGCGTCAAAGCCGCGTCTAACCTCAGCGGCTCCAAGCACGCTGGCGGCTGCATCTCGCACTTCCCTCTAACAGGGAGCGCGCCCACATGCCCATTCACAAATGGCCGGCGCGGGCACGCGCCCTGCTAGAGAGCAGCGCGAGATGCGGCAGTGGGCCGCGCATGCGCCTTTGGACTGGGAGTCAGGTAAGATTTGCTTGCGTCCTGGGGGGTTTCAGACAGCGGGGCGGGTGTTGGTCAACTTTAACCTACAGTGTGTTTACTGAGAGATGCTTTTAAATGGTTGCTTTTTACTTTTTTACAGAATAAGCTGTCCAAAGTATCCAGAAATTGTTAGTGGTGCCCAACATGTGGCCCAAAATGTACTCTTTGGCCCCAATTCATTTAGACATTGCCATACAACGTTTAAGGTTTTTTTTGTTAGTCCATCATTAGTTGTAACTCGCTATACTTATTCTTATATAAAAATGTCATATATAACTAGAAAACATTTTAAACCAGCAATACAACAGCCTTTGACAACGTTAAAGTCCCAATCAAATTTAAGCCTTGTTAGTGAGCTTTAAAAGCAGTTCCACCAGAACTACAACGTCACTACCCATGGGAGCGCGGGCTGCCAATCGCGGTACTAGATTACCGGCGTGGATCGAGGTTAAAGGTAAGATTTACTGGGGGGTTATGTGAGGGGGGCTCCAGCATTCTGGATGCCCCCCCGACTTTTATAGCCCCATTACCAAAACCCGTCCCCTATTTTGGTCTTCAGTTCTTAGATAAAGTCGGGAAGAGGTACAATAGATGTTCTGTTTTGACTAAAACCTAAGTGCAGTCTTTTTATATCCTACCTTACTGACATGCAAAAGGGTCATCTTGGCTATGTCATACCTGAATTGAATTTACAACTATTTAGCATATGATTAATTATGCAGATTTTTGTCATGTATTTGCTCTGTTACTGTTTTGTTCCTAAAATTAAGAATCTTTTTTTAAATCCACCTTTGGCTATTAACACTGGCTGAATTCTTCTGGGCATGCTCTTGATCAGATTCAAGCAAGTCTTGACCAAAATCTGTTTCCATGTCTCTTCTATATAGTCCCAATTTTGGTGAATACTGATCGACTTTTTCTCCAATTCTATCCCCAAGTATTTGATTAAGTTTTAATCAATCTGGGGACAGTATCCAAACCTTTAGCAGTGAAATAACTCCATAACATCAGGCTTCCTTCACCGTACTTGACAGTTCCTTCAAATTTCTCAATCCATTAGCCCCCTTTTCCCTTGTTTCTTACTGATTTGCACCCATCAGAGTGCTCCAAATCTTCTATTTCCAATCTTCTACTGTCCACGAATCATACTTTTTTGCAAACTAAATCCAACGTTTCCTATAACAGTATTGAAGTCAAAGCTTCTTCACTTTTATCTTGGGCAACCATTCCAGACTTGTGTAAGGTGCATCACACGGTTCTGAGCAGACATCTGTGATCTCACTATTACGAAACATAAGAGCCATCTACCATGTTTGTCCCACCAGAACTGATAGACCTTGTGATAAGCCAACTTTAATATTTTGGCTGGAGGTCCACTTCTTGACTTTGGAATGCATAGACAGCCTTCATTTGTACTCTTCCAACAATCCTGACACTCACTTGATGCAGTTTTCCAATTTTCTGAGATACTGTTATTGATGGACTTGATAATGCTGTTTCTCTTTTCTGGAGAAATCTTTTTCATGGCTGCTTCTCAATTCGAACCAGTGAGCTTTCACTTGGAAATCCACTTAATAGCACACTGGACAATTAGGGAATGTGAAAACAGGTTGTAATTTGTAACATACAAAAAAAGGTTGTTCCACCACCAGGAGCAAAATAACGAATCATATGATAAATAGTTGCAAGTCCAATTTATGTATGCGATAAACCAAGATGATTTTCCATAAAATGATGGTGGTCTCATGTTTGAAGAAGTGGTGCAGGTGAGATATGGACCCTTTTCCATGTCAGAGTAAATGATCTGTCCAGGCTGAATAGGAAAACAATCAATATTTAGCTTTCATTCCCTGCATCTGTTTTTTCCTATTCCTGTTTTCTAAAACGTATCATGTCCTGAGATCAGGTTTAATGGTGTCCATTTGCACCCACACAGGCTCCTACAGTGTGCACACTGAAGAAGAGTCGGGCATGCACAATGTGCTTGCAAATGGTGGATGAGCACCCAAGTAATCTCCAGGCTCGATTTCAAGAATGGATACATTTTAAAAAGTTGGGGTTGGATGAAATAGCTGCAGGGGACAAAATCTAGTATTGGCTGTTTTTTATTTTTGCCTGGACATTCCATTAAAACTTCATTTTTGGCCACCAAAGACAGAAAGGCAGACTTAAGCTCCTCAAATAGATCATCTACTAGTTTCATCAAAGGTATATTGGTAAATATGTGTTTCACTAGTTTCATAAAAGCATGATGTAAATCTGTGTTTCAGTAGTTTCATTAAAAATGAAGGTAAATCTATCCAAATATAAAAAACTGATAACTAAACAGATACTTATTGTGAAGGAAAATCTACAGCAGATGTGCACACAGGACAACATCAAGGCTTCTGCAAGTCAATTGAAGAACACCATAAAGTCATTTATGACTTCATTTAAGGACCTGAGATGTATCATTTTTTTTGACTGCTTGCATTTTTTGACTTAACAATTTACTAAAACGTGTTTCTCATTGTGACTATGGTTTACCATCTCTGCTTCGGTTATAAAATGTTTACACAACTGTCGGGGCTTGGGAATATGCTTTCTCTTTGCTTCCCTCCATGTTGACATTCAAAAGGTATTACAATATTCCTCTGAGTCAACAAAACAACAAGTAGCTCTTGATCTGCCAACATAGGCTGTGGGCAATTCCTGCACTTTCTATATAATTTAACAGGCATATGTGTTTTTAACAAGCTAAACAAATTAAGAGGGAATAAAAGGAAGACTTCATACACGCATATATAACAGGTGTTGTTTTGAAAATTTGTAAAAAAAACACAATGTAGTTTGATGTTATTGATGTGAAATATTTCAGTTCTTTAAGGTCCATATGTTGTACTGATGACATTAATACATAAGACAGATCAACAGTTGTGTGCTAACGTATATCTGTGCTATGAATACAATTTTTGAAATTGAAGTAAATTTTGGGTGCGAAATTTCAGAGCCTTGAGAGAAAACTCACATGTTTTTTAGGGGAGAAAAGTGTCCTTCACTTGTTAATCTTGGGGTTGATTCATAGCCAGGGAAAATGTACAGCCGGTAGTCAATGAGAGAGAATGGCAGTTTTGTTTCCTAAAAAGGAGTGAAAATTCTCACCTGGCTCTAAATAAACCCCATTGTATTTCATGTCAGATACTGTCTGTTAGTGACAACTGGTGGCTTTAAACAGAAAAATACAATTCTGTGATTACTCACCTGTAGAATTGGTATTATGAGTATACAGTACGTCCTGCTCCAGAAAGATTACTTACAAGTGGGTATTACTCCGCCAGATGGCGCTTGACTGCAGAGACATCGAAAACAGGCTCCTCCCGGCCCCTCAAATACCCAGGGACCTCCCACAAATCCCCAGCATTGAAAAGCAGTTAACGAGAAGCCGGGAGAATTAAACAACCCAAACTATCAACTATAACAATGATAACAATCACCATACAGGGGATCCAAGATAAAGCAAAACCAAGGGTTGGAGCAGGACGTACTGTATACTCATAATACCAATTCTACAGGTGTGTAATCACAGAATTGTATAATTCTTAGTATACAGTACGTCCTGCTCCAAATCTAATACTTACACTCGGGACATCCAATAGCAGTGTCCATAAAGTAGGGTGGGATCCCCAAGAAAAAATAGCAGCAGACAGTTTAAACCACTGCCGCCTGCAGAACCATTCGGCCAAAAGCAGCGTCAGCTGAGGGCCTAACATCAACCTTGTAAAACTTTGAAAAGGTATGAACAGAAGACCAGGTAGCGGCCTTGCAAACTTGTTCAACAGAAGCCTGGTGCTGAAAAGCCCAAGAAGCACCAATAGCACGAGTGGAATGAGCAGTAAGGCGGAAGGGAGGATTCTTAGCAGAGTAGGCCTGAATCACAGCCTGACGGATCCATTTGCTAATAGTGGAATTGGCAGGAGCCAAACCCTTCCTAGGCCCAGAAAGGACCACAAAAAGAGCATCAGTTTTCCTGAAGGGTGCGGTAGCCACCAGATAGTACTTTAGACACCTAACCAAATCCAAAGAATGCAAGACCCTTTCCTTAGCATTACTAGGATTATGGCACAAAGAAGGGAGAACAATGTCCAGATTCAAATGAAAAGCAGATACTACCTTAGGCAGAAAGTCTGGCTTGAAACAAAACACCACCTTGTCCTGGTGTCTCTCATAGTAGGGGGCTTGAATAGAAAGCGCCGCCAACTCAGACACACGCCTAACAGAAGTGATAGCCACCAGAAAGACAGTCTTGAGTGTAAGAATGGCAAGGACAGCATCCTGCACAGGTTCAAAGGGAGCACCCTGCAAGGCTGACAAAACCAAGTTCAAATACCAAACAGGCACCATAGGCTTATGTGGGGGGCGCACATGAGTGACCCCCTGGAAAAAAGTCCTGATCAGAGGGTGCTGAGCAAAGGACTTCTGGAAAAAAATAGCCAGGGCAGAAACCTGACCCTTCAGAGTACTGAGTTGGAGCCCCATCTCCAACCCATGCTGCAGGAACTCCAGGATCCTGGGAATAGAGAACACATGACAGGGAAGAGACTTAGACTCACACCAGTCAATGTAGGCACGCCAAACCCTGTAATAAATGGAAGAAGACTTCTTCCTAGCCTTTATCAAAGTATCCACAACCGAGGAAGACAGCCCCTTCTCCATCAAGATGGAGGTTTCAGCAGCCAGGCCGTCAAAGCCAGAGTTTGTAAATTGGGATGGCGTAGAGAGCCCTGCATGAGCAGATCTGGCACCAAGGGCAGAGTGTACTGATCTACTGCCAGCTGCACCACATCTGCGAACCACACTCTTCTTGGCCACCTGGGGGCTGGCACCCCTTCCAGAGCAATCTTGCGCAGAACCCTGCCCAGCAGGGGGAACGGAGGGAAGACATACAGAAACTGAAAGTCCTGCCATGACATTGCTAGAGCATCCGCAGTCAAGGCCAGAGGATCCTGGGACAGGGAGACAAAGGCTGGAAGCTTGTGATTGTGACGGGACGCAAACAGATCCACATCTGGTTGGCCCTAGTGGTGACACAGGGATTGGAACACCCTGCTGCATAGGGACCATTCTCCCTGGCGAGAGGTCTCCCTGCTCAGAGAGTCCGCCAGGCAATTTTCCACCCCCGGGATGTACACAGCTGATATGCAGGGAACATTGGCCTCCGCCCAAGTCAGGATCAGGGACGCTTCCTGGAGGGCCCCCTTGCTCCGGGTCCCTCCCTGATGATTGATGTAGGCAACTGCCGCCTGATTGTCCAAGCGCACCTGAACAGGCAGGCCCCGAAGGTGGGTAGTCAAGTGAGCCAGCACTAACCTGATCACCCACAGTTCCAAGACATTGATAGGTGTGTGGGCCTCCTGAGGACCCCACCTCCCCTGGAACCGCAGGGACTTCCAGAACCCCCCCCCCCCAACCTGACAGACTGGCATCCGTGGTGACCGTCTCCCAGGGAGGGGTAAGAAAGGATCTGCCCCCCCAACAGGTTCCTTGAGTCCATCCACCACAAGAGGGACCTCCTGACCCGAGGGGAGAGCACACAGACCCCGTCCAGGGACGCTGGGTCCTTGTCCCATACTGACAATAGGTGAAGTTTCAGAGGCCTCAAGTGGAACTGAGCATAAGGGACCGCTTCAAAGCATACCACCATCAGGCCCACCAGCTGCATCCCCTGCCTGATGGAGGGGTGAGGACAAGATAGGAGGAGCTGAACCTGTGCAATCAGATTGTACACCTTCTGTTGAGGAAGGAAAATCCTTTCCTGAACTGTATCCAGATTCATTCCTAGGAATGGAGTTACCAAGGAAGGGGACAGTGAGGACTTGGGGTGGTTGATCACCCATCCAAATGACTCCAGAGTGGACACCACCAGCTGAGTATCCAACTCTGCCTGATGAAGAGATTGGGAAGTGATGAGTATGTCTTCCAGATAGGGAAGCACGCGGACGCCCTGACATCTGAGCAGAGACATCACGCCAGCCAGCACCTTGGTGAACACCCTGGGAGCTGAAGTGAGACCAAAGGGCAATGCCACAAACTGGTAGTGTTGATCCATCAGAGCGAACCTGAGGAACCTTTGATGACCTGGAAATACAGGAATATGAAGGGAAGCATCTTTAATGTCCACAGAAGTCATGAAGTCCCCTTGGCGCAGGGAACAGATGGCGGAGCGCAGAGTTTCCATGCGAAAGCGCCTGCCCCTGACAAACTTGTTGAGGATCTTTAAGTCCAGGATGGGCCTGACTGAACCATCTTTTTTGGGTACTGTGAATAGGTTGGAATAAAAGCCCTTGCCTTTTTCTCTTAAGGGGACCTGGCAGATGACCCCCAGCTCCAGGAGGCCTTGCACTGCCTGCATCAGCTCCTGAGCTGACACAGGGTCCTGAGGAATCCGGGATCTGATTAATCTTGGAGGGGGGCAGGCAGCAAACTCTATCTTGTAACCGGAGGACACTACCTCTTGAATCCACCAGTCTGAGACATGAAGCCTCCAGACGTGAGCAAAGTGCTGCAGCCATCCCCCTACCTGGATGGGTGAAGGCCCCCCATCATGCCTGAGGGGGCTTGGGGGATGATTTTGCTTTGGAACCCCAGGAGGGGCCAGGATGTCCACGGCCTCTGCCCCTACCCCAGAAATCTCCCCGGGACCCAGGAAAGGAAACCCCCTTCCCTTGTCTAGCACCACGGTAAGGGGAGAAGGAACCCTGACCCCGAAAGGGCCGAGATTGCCGCCTGCGCTGGGGTAACCTGCCTCCCTTAGCAAAAAGGTACAAGCGGTCCCCAAACAGGCACAGTCCTTTGAAGGGAAAACCAGTGAGGGCATTCTTGTCAGCGTTGTCAGCAGCCCACTGGCGCAGCCAAACCGAGAGGCGTATAGCCACCACAAGGGCAGATGTTCTGGCACACATTCTGATGGAATCATCCATAGCAGAGAGGACAAAATTTACAAAAACATCACAACTAGAGAGTACATTGAACACCTCACAAGGCAAATCCTCATGGGCACTATCAAGGATATTTCTGATAAGGGTTCTAGTGGCCACAGCAGTAATAGCAGAGGCACAGACAGGGCGCAGCACCGTCCCCACACATGCAAAGGCATGGGATGCCAGCTGGTCAATGCGCTGGTCCTCAGCATCCCGCAGGGTAGTAGCGTCAGGGGAATGCACGACAGAGGTGTTAGATAGCCCTAGGACCGGGGCATCCACCTCGGGAGGGGATGACCAACATTTTACCACATCAGCAGGAAAGGGATACTTCCTATCCCAATTTTTAGGAATCCCGGGAAGTTTACTGAGGCGCTCCCATTCCTTGAGCACAAGGTTATGGAAATGAGCCTGCTCGGGAAATTCCAAACGTGAATTTGCTGTATGGAAAAGCTCCCCCCTTTGTCTGGGAGCCGCAACAGGGGGAGATATGGACAGGACCTCAAAAATCTGGGTCAGTAATCTGTCAGTGTCATCCGGGGCCCAGGGGTCAGAGCCAGAATCGTCATGATCCCTTGGCCTCTCATCAGATGAGCCTGAGTCAGAGAAAAGCTCCCCTTCATCAGACGGGGTATAGCCACAACGATTAAAAAACTCCTCAGTTTCCATAGGGAAAAGAGTGACATTAGGCGTTAAGTGCCGCTTTTTAGCAGGGGCCTTACGTGCCAAGGTATTAGCAATCAACTTCTCAACAGTAGCCAGTCTAGAAGACACATCAGGTTGAGAATCCCCACTTGTATGCAACTCAGTAGGAGTGAGATTTAAGCTTGGGGGAGTAGGCGAAGTGAAACGAGGTGCAGCCAATGGCAGGCCAGATTGCAATGCAAGCACCTGCTCAGCACAGGGTACACAGACCCGTTGTCAGCGTCAGCATGAGGCTGCCCACACGCTACACACAGCCGGTCTTGTCCTGAAGGGACCCCGGTAACATTATCCTGGGATGCCTCCATATGGCGATTATAGCGGCACTATAGGCCGATAGGGATTAACGCTATACAGAAACCCCGGATGCAACAATAACCTGCTAGGGAAGTCCTAACAAGTTAATAACTAATAGAGGGCCAGGAGAAGCCAAAGGGTTCGCCCAGCCTGAAAGACATAAGGGGAGAAGACCGTAAGCACACAGTAATAAAAAGTAGAAAGAAATACAGCCGCCCGCGAGGGCACTTACGGACCGCGGTAGGTAGAGGTCCGTCGCACATGGGCCAACCAAGCAGGTTAAAGATGGTGTTGGTAAACCTCGAGGGGCGGGCCGGTATCAGCGATGATGCGGAGCGCGCCATAGAAGGGCCCCGCGGAGCGCGGTGGCGGCAATGTGAAAACAGTAAAGGAAAGCAAGCCAGCGCGGCGGCTGACACAAGGCAGAAAGAATAAAGTATAAGGTGTAAAACACAGAATGCATAGCATACACATTTACCCCCCCTCCTCTTTTCCCCTGAAGGCTACAAGGAGAATGAGGGAGGACAGCGGCACTTAAATAGGGCCCACCGATAGGCAGGGGCAAGGGGCAATAGTGCGGGAGGGGCATCCCATAGAGGCTCACCATAAGCCTGAACCGCCTACCCTTTGGTGGGGGATTGCGGTGGAGCAGCGCTCCTAAGCACCTAGCAGCGGTGCTGCCTACCTTCACCCGACCAGCGCAGCCAAGGCTGGGAGGCATATTACTAATGGAATGGGTGGGAATAGTCCTACAGGGCCGCAGGCTAATAGCCCCGCTCACCTGCGAGTAGAGAGCCATTTCTCGTCCTTCGCAGTCCAGACTGTAGAGAAATTCTGGGGATTTGTGGGAGGTCCCTGGGTATTCGAGGGGCCGGGAGGAGCCTGTTTTCGATGTCTCTGCAGTCCAGCGCCATCTGGTGGAGTAATACCCACTTGTAAGTTATCTTTCTGGAGCAGGACGTACTGTATACTAAGAATATCATACAGTAACTAATTCATGGGCCATACAAGTACAAAGCTAAATACAAGTACCAGTAAATCAAAGTTTGGGACATTTTGGACAATATAGGGTCGATTCAACACTGGCCGCCAAGGCATTGTGTACGTTTTTTTCAGCAAAAGCCATTTTCTCAATTTTTTCCTCTCTTCCGATTCATCAGACATTTTGAGTAAATTTCTGCTTGGTGCCAGATCTTACATTAAATTTTTCTCAAAAAGTGTAAACTCAGTTGATGGAGGGAACGTTTTGAATAGGGACATTTGTGTGAAAGTTGAATACAAGAAACTTTTAAAAGCAGGGATCTGGAGCAAACTGGGGATGGAGTAAGACTGGAAATGACAGAACAAAAGATAATTTGGTCTTAAGTGCATCTTGAATTTATATCATCTCAAAAGCACACATAACAATGAAATGCTTGCTATACGTGTGTTGATGTCATACAGGTGCAAATAGCGGTATTATTTAATATAAATTATAAAGCAGAGGAGGTTGCGACATGCTTCTTTAACCTTGGAGATATGTGTTTACTCTGTGCCCTTACGTGCTTCACTGAATTGTTCAACTTCCTCAGAGGGACAGATGAGTTCTTCTCTGTGGTGATGATGGTTATTTTATATAGTGTTGTGGTTGGATCTGGGGCTACGAGGCCCGAGTATTGTTAGATGTTTTCTGTGTATCACCTTATCGGACAGTCCTCAGTGGTGGCCAAAGGTAATGATCTCAGGAGTAGAATTGTTGGATGGACAGCCTTCTAAGAGGCCCAGCGGCATAGGTGCCGTAGGTGGTACTTTGTCCCTGAAAAGGAGCTTGGCAAGTAAGCAGTGTTTTACCGTAGTGTCTGGGGGTGCCTCAGACTCCAAAGTGTCCTGGGTAGGGTGCTTAGGCTAGGCCACTTCTAGCAGCTCTACATTTTTTCCATTATAAAAGATAAGACATTTCCCAGTTATCATTCCAGGGTTTCCAGGACAGACTGACAATAAGAACAAGTGTAGAGGGAGGATCAACCAACATTCCATGGAGACATGTTCGATAACTCATGTGATCAATAGCAAGCGACTAGAAATCTCACGAGTGCTCATTAGTGTTCACAGGGATACCCCTACACACACCAGGTTATCACGGGTCATGTGGGAATCCCTTATATCAAGTTTTCCCCTTCCTTACTCTTATTTGTACAAGTCTTATAAATGGCAATTGAGGCTCATGTCAATCGTAGCGACACACAGTGGGAGAGAAACACAACTGTGTAGGTAGCTCTTGTGAATCAGAATCAAGCTACAATAGAGAAGATTAGTTTACATTATTCGGAACAATGAATCAGTAGCCTTATTGTTTCCCTCACTCCAGACAAACAAAGCCACAGCAAATAATTACAATGCCCAAAGTCCAGACACATCAGCGACAACACTTTCAAAGAAAAGCATATGTTGCGTGTCACAGTCCATCTAGTAACAAATCCCATAGGGCGAAACAGCAGATTCCAATTAAAACAATTTCATGCAATTATCCGTGTCCATTTCAGCCACAGTCTGTAATTTGAAAGTTAGACACTCAGCATTGTGCACTCTCCATTAGACACATATTTGCCCGTTGTTTGCCTTGTAACATGAATAGATGCATAGACGCATACAAAGGTAATTTACATTGTGACTTTCGTCTTCGGAAACTGACAATTACCTCTGTTCCTGGGTGTGTATGAAGAATAGAATAAATACGCACTTTTGCCATCAAACCAGTGTCCATTGCCGACCATGAGTCCCCACTATTATCTGCTGATCTGCAGCAGCTGGGTGATTTACTGAATCAAGATATTCAGATATGCGAGTGTACAATTTCTGACCCTGCAATTATTTCTCCATCTGGACTCAGACTCAACTTGGTACAATCCTGAACTACAGCATAAGATATGTGAGAATCCAAAGCCAATAGTACTGGAAACTTTGTCAGCTCAGTTTAATTTACAGCAGACTAAACTCATCTTTTAGATTCCAGGCCAGCCACTGGCTTTTCCCTGGGGCACTCCCCCCCAGGGTGCCCATAAAAAAATCACCTTTCCCCACTCCAACGGCACATGTGTGGGCTCTCGTACAATAAGAGCCGTTCTCTGTAGCTACGTCATTTGGCAGGCAGCTCTCATTGTTTAGAATTGAGATAGGCTGGGGTGGGAATGCACAAACTGGCACATCCTCCACATTCCCAGCCGTGCAGCGTGCTCCCGCCCTAGCCCTATTCTAGTAAATGAGAGCCTTTCCCGAATGTCGAAGTAGTTTCAGGCTGCTCTCACTGAATGAGATTTTTCTGGCTTTCTGGTGGGTTTCACACAGCAGGGGATCCCCCTTCTGGATCCCCGTGGGCACTGAACAAAACCTGGGAAATTCAAATTCCCAGATTTTGTTCCACTTCAAGTGCCCTAGTGACACAGTTTTGTTAGTGCTCTGTAGTCTAATAAGATTTCAGTTTTGCAGCCTTTACACAGCATCTTCAGCATCATGGTTAGCTCTGAGAGCAGTTGAATGGCTACAGAGTAGTTTCATACTAAATATTGGCCTATATAACAGCAGATAAAAATGCTCTCTTAAAGAGGAACTATAGTCAAAAATGACCATAGTCCTGCTGTACTATATAGCATCAGGGCAGAGCGACCGGGGCTGCCCAGCTGCTCACCGCCGCCATTAAAACAAGAAACCGGGCATCAGAATACTCATCGCTTCCGGGCCTCTTCTGCGGCTGCCAAGGTGCAGCCTATCAGCCTCCAGGGCACTCCTACGCGACTGCAAGCAGCCTATGAGCGCTGGTCACTGCTGGTCCTTGGGGTTGACAGGCTGCGCCGCGGCAGGAGCAGAAGAGGCCCAGAAGCAGTGAGTATCCGGGCACCCTGTTTCTTGTTTTAATGGTTGCAATGTGCAGCGGGGCAGCCCGGATCACCCTGCCCCACTGCTATATAATACAGCAGAACTATGGTCATTAATGGGCCAAGCAAGAAAAAACAAGGCAAACTAAACAGAAGACAGTTAAAGAGATCTCTTAAAGGACAAATATGTTTTATTTGTTAAAGAGTTTACTTGGCTATAGGTTTGCTTTAACATATTTACCTATATGTGCGTTTACTCCCAAACTCTCTGGGAATCACAACATGACAGCTTACGTTCCATAGAAGGCCCTAACTGGCAGATGCCGTTAATATGTGTGTGGTGGTGGTCCTGCCGATAAGGTGTATATGTGGTGTATGGGGGGATGCAGAATACTGCCTGTAATGTTGGGCTCTGCACACTGCCTTTAATGATAAGATGCCACACACTGTCTTTGATGGGCTGATGCCGAACACTGCCTGTTGTGGGGGATGCCGCACACTGCCTGTGATGGGGGGATGCCCTACACTGCCTTTGATGGGGGAATGCTGCATGCTGCCTTTAATGGATAATGCCACACATTGCCTTAATGGGGGAAGCTGCACACTGCCTTTTAAAGAGAATGCCCAACCCTGCCTGCAATGGGGGGATGCCACACACTGCTTGTAATAGGGGGGTGCCAAGCACTGCCTGTAATGGGGGGATACCATACACTGCCTATAGTCGGGGGATGCCCCACACTGTCCTAAATGGGGGGATTCTGCCCCTTCCCTCTAATAGGGGGATTCCACACACTGCCCATAATGGGGTGTTCGGGCGAATTCTGCAATAGGGGCATTGGGGAGATTCTGCCACATTCTGTTATTAGATTCCTGTGAGGGGGTGGATTTAGCAAACCATTTGGTCCACAATTTTTTTTCTTATTTTCCTACTTTAAATCCTAAGTGCGTCTTATAGTGCAAACATACAGTACTAATATCTACAACATGTATACATATTTGTAAGTGTGTGTGTGTATAATATATACATATATATTCATGTGAAAGAGCAGATGTGTTTTTTTCCTACTATAAAACTGCCTGGCAATGCAAGAAATCTTTGTGCTAAGCTATTCAAAAACAGAAATGGAAACAGGCAAAGAGCACTCCTATTAAAGCTACATACAGTTAGAATCTCCGGCTCATGAAAAATAATGAGGTATGGATAATGGCATATGGAAACGCCTCACACCTTGATTTATTATGTTTTATGGCGATACCTTCCATCTTTGCACTATAAAAAGAAATGAATGGACAGAATTTCCCAGACCTTCCCTAGAAAGGCCAACACTGTAAAACATTCCATGTCAGGGATACCCCCACAGAATACCAGTTGTAAGCTGGCTAGGGCTGCTTTCAACTTTAAAGATGATTACTAATACAATCTGTCAACAGGGTTCTAGTTTAAGGTAACCCATCAATTGAAGTGGGTCTGTATAATATACCATATGAGTTATACTACAGACTTATATGTGTTGTATTATTTTTAGCCTAGTGTAATCTGTCATGTAAAATAGATAAAGCTTGTCTTATACTCGCCTGGTACTGCCATTCCCTGCTGGTGCCCCACAGCTGCAATCGAGTAGGCTGAACTGAATCAGTAAAATCAATATTTATCTCTGATGATAAAAGCTTGTACCCTAGAGGTGCATTTAGGCAAGTTGAACTGAACTGAACGTGTATAATCAGTATTCATGTTTATTGATAGATAAAATGGAAAAAGCAGTTTAGCTGAAAGTTAGATCCCTGTTGGCTGACCAACTTAAAGTCCACCTGCTGCTTCAGCAGGTATGCTATAGTGTGAAGAGGAACTTCGGAGGCCCTGGAGTTCCACTCATTGGGGAATCCCAAATTGGCTCGCCCCGCTGTGTAAAACCCCCCAGAAGACCCATCACACTCACCTTGTCCTGGAGCCCTTGCCATGGGCACATCCTGACTGACATCTAGCCATCGGCGCACCCATGCCTAGCCCTTTGAATGGATGGCACAGGCACGTCAAAGAACGTGGACAGGGGATGCATGCAGCGGAATACTCGTCTCCCTTGGCTAGCCGCCAGCGAAGCCGAGTGAAAGCAAGCACGCTGATTGGCTGAGTGGACTCAGCATGCTCTTTCTTGCCCGAGTGAATGAGGCGACCTGGGTGGGGATACACACAGTGGGGCATCCCAATTCGGTATGCCGCTGCAAAGAGGAACAATGCCCCAAAAGGTAAAAATTGGGTGTGTTGTCTCTCTTTAAAGAAATTCTAAGACTGAGAGACAAATCTAAGCATACTTTTCTTACAGTTGACTTCTGTCAGTCTGATGTAGAACAGTGTCGCTGGTTGCTCCTTATCATTTGTTCTAAGCACTGCCTTGCAGGTTTCTACCTAGTCACTGGGATTGTTCGTGGACTTTCCCACAGGGGCCAAGAGAGTTGAAGAGGGCACGAAACTGCCACCCCTGATGGTGGGTGGGCATGACCTCTGTACGGAGGTTATCATTGAAAACTTCTGTTCATGGAGGTGCCCATTATTCTTAATGGAAGCCTGCGTGCACAGGCCACGCTCACCCATAGCTTGGCTACTCATACCAAGACTGCTGTACAGCAATGAAAAGCATGGGAGCGACAGTGAATGTGTAGACTTTCTCTTTAAAAGGACAGTCCGGGAAAAATTTAAAAAACATAATTCAGTAGCATACCTCATCATATCTAGCCTTCATGTAACCTTGTAACATCATCTAGAAGCAGTAACTTGACACTGATTTCTGGCACTTCCCTGATTCCCCTGATACCCCCCTTCCCCAAGTCTTACCACCCTCCAATCCCCTTTCCCAAGTCTTACCACCCTCCAGTAATCATAGGGCTCGACTGGTCATCTATAACTCTGGCCCCTGTGCCCGCCTAGGTTTTGCAGCATTGTAATTAGGTGTCAAAGTATGCTAATATATACACACTGCCTGCTTTGGCATTGGAGAGCGACCCCGCCCACTGGCTGGAAATGTCAAAAACCAGTGCTAATAGTGGCCTTTGTGTACTTACACACACATGGAATTTATCCTTCATATTTTCCCATCCATGTATTTTGAACAACATTCTACTGTGAACACACCATGAATATACAGTATATTACTGCCTAGATTACTGTTACTGCTATGACATTTTGAAATAATTTTTTTTATGATAATGATCAGCCCTCCCCCAAGTTTTACCATCCTCCAACTCCCTTTCCCTGATCTTACCATCCTGCAACCGCCTTTCCCAAGTCTTACGGCCCTTCAACCTTCTTTCCCAGGTCTTACCACCCTGCAACCCTCTTTCCCAAGTCTTACCACCCTCCACCCCTCTTCCCTAATTCTTACCGCCCTCCAACCTATTTTCCCAAGTCTTACCACCCTGCAACCCTCTTTCCCAAGTCTTACCACCCTGCAACCCCCTTTCCCAAGTCTTACCACCCTGCAACCTTCTTTCCCAAGTCTTACCACCCTCCAAACTCCTTTCCCAAGTCTTACCACCCTCCAACCCCCTTTCCTAAGTCTTACCGCCCTCCAACCTATTTTCCCAAGTCTTACCACCCTGCAACCCTCTTTCCCAAGTCTTACCACCCTGCAACCCCCTTTCCCAAGTCTTACCACCCTGCAACCCCCTTTCCCAAGTCTTACCACCCTGCAACCTTCTTTCCCAAGTCTTACCACCATCCAAACTCCTTTCCCAAGTCTTACCACCCTTCAACCCCCTTTCCTAAGTCTTACCACCCTCCAACCTTCTTTCCCAAGTCGTACTACCCTCCAACCGCCTTTCTCAAGTCTTACCACCCTCCAAGCCCCTTTCCAAAGTTTTGGTACCCTCTTTGAAGAAACTGCAACGTACCCACCTGCATCCCACCCCTCAGTTCTTGAAGCCATCTACTGTATCTGCATCTCTCAAAACTTACTGACAGCCAATGTTCCCTCTAAGCTTCAGCAGGTGTTGAGTGGGGGTGTTGTGAAACTGGGGTAGGCGCCATTAAAGGTAAGCAATTGAAACATTTAAAAGATTGCCGGCCACTACTCCAATTAACACTTCAGTTTAATGATCAAATTAAAAAACCTATATGAATTATTGTCCTCTGTGTAAACAATACAATATGTGGATTGTAAAAATATGAGTATATTAATATACACACAATATGAGTGTGTAAAAAGACAATGGTGGAACATATTGGCTATATCAAACAATATATGATAAACATCTCCCAAGATCCAAAACATTAGATTCAGAGCCCCTTTCTCGCCTGATTCAGCAGAGCCTCTTTTCTGTGTGATGTTTTGTGTGAAATGTTTTAATTTTTCTGTGATTTTTCATTTGGTAGCAAGACCTCCATGAAAACTTTGTGAAAGGGGTTCTAAATCAACCCTATTGTTTACAGCAAGAGAACGGGCCACTCAAATGATTTGGAACCTGGTCATGGGCCACAATAAATATATATAAATATAAATGTTTTCTTTTGGAATAGAAGAATGAAGATTATCTACAACAAACAGGGTCCCAGCTGTCTCCACAAACTCCTCTTGTATGTCCTTCCACCACTCCCCTACATTTATATTTATATGTTTATGTAACATACCCCACAAGCTAGCAAAGCACATGCTAATTGGATTACCAGTCTGAATATCCATATTTATAACCCCTCCCCCATAACTTCCACATCTAAGCTCTTCCAATGCTAAGCTTGAAATTTATAGTAAAACGATTTTACCACATTTTTCTGCAAATGTTGTCGCCAGCACTGGTGTAGCACAATCACTGTCACCTCTTTTTGTTAATGCACCCCTCCTATATCAATCTCTTACAATTGTCCTTACTTACTATACCCCTTTAACTATCCTTACACGCCAGTTCTATTTACACCTCTCACTTTCCCCCCAATAGGTCAGGGGCCACATCAGATGGCTCTGAGGGCCACATGTGGCTCCCAGGCCGCAGGTTGAACACATGTGATTTACAGCATCATGCCGGTTTAACAGCAGGATTAAAGCTCCAAATGATAGAGAAAGTTACTGTGGGTAAAAGGGGAGAATCAACAAAGTTAATTTTAACTAAAGAGTCCAGGTGGATCTTTGTAATTAATACTAGAGTACCATTATGATTAAACTCAGGTTTTGATGTATTATTGTGTACTAGCTTATGAATTATGATTTAAGCTTTGTAGCCTTTCTAATCTAGGTGAATTTACCCATTTTAATTAAGTCATTTATTTGAGAGTGTGATTGATGATTTCTCTATATATACAATAACGCTATTGTTAATCTTAGTAATTATTACATATCTATGTCATTGCTGATAATATTAAATTCATTATATTTATATTTATTGTATGATGCATTATAGGTTCGCTCAAATGCCCGTCTACTATCGGTCAGCTCACTCCTCTCTCCGTAGCTGCTGCTCCCATCATGTGATCTGCCTTCCTTTTTAAGTTAGGGATGGGGACTGTGTGGCGCCATCTTTTTTTCTGTTCTCCAAAAGGCCCCAGAACATCGCTATCTATCAGGGAGTGCCCCCAAGCTTGTTTTTTAAAAAATATTACATTAATAGTCATTATATGTCA
Source organism: Gastrophryne carolinensis (assembly GCA_027917425.1). Lineage (NCBI taxonomy): Eukaryota > Metazoa > Chordata > Amphibia > Anura > Microhylidae > Gastrophryne > Gastrophryne carolinensis. The sequence continues at coordinate 51,425,672 of CM051242.1, read as the reverse complement.
TTATAGCTGGCTGCTGCCTGCCCTAGGCCTGGTTATTTAATTCTAAATGTTATACTAGCCTCATCCAATAGATGGAGCTATATTGTATTTACTGCCTTTTTGTGCAGATCTAATGGTATGGATGGTATCAGAGATGAAAATTGCTACTGTTCACAGGAACCGCTTAGTAAAGTTAAACGCATCTCCACAACACTAATCTAGCGCCAGCCTTCAAAGGATTTGCAAGGCCCTCTTTAAAGGAAAAAAATTAGCATGCTGTATCCAGGTTTCTTATATTCCTGGGGCTCTGTTTTGCTACAGTGGGAAGAGTTTTGATGGCTTTGAGTAAAAAATATTGACTACAAGTCCTAGAATTCTTTCAATGTAACAGATGAGCTAATCAGCAGTTTTGGCTAAGTCTAAGCAGCCATCATTACCCATCCATGTGAGATTGCTTCCAGTAACGCTTTGGCTACTGGAAGAGAAGACTGGAGAAGAAGACTACCAGCTGAAGAAGCAAAAGTTCAGCAGAATGGGTTAAGTGGACCAAAAGCCACTGAACTTGTGAAATACGTTTGGTCAGATTCCCTTGCCAATAGTCCCTTCTTAGGGTGTAGAACTAGAAATGGATATTTCCGCATTTCAAGTCTTCCTGGAACACCGATTTTTTGGTTGTCCCTCTCTGTAAGATGACAGGCGATCAGTCATTGCATAGGTGCGGCAATGACATAATTGCCACACTCAACAGTGGCAATGAATGGAGGAGGCGGAGCTTTACAGATAAAACAGGAGGTATTATCTGGGATTAGAGTGAAGCAGGAGCAGTGAAAATTGGGGAATGGTCCTCTTCGTGGGGGGAGCAATTCAGGAGATGCAAGTTAAAAATGTGGGTTTTGGTCCACTTTAAACATGACATCTCTGCCTTAGCCAAACAGATAATTAGCAGACCAATATGAGGAAGGCTCTGATCTGTTGCACCAAATACACCTGCTGATGTACATTGCTAAGGTAAACACATTGTTGCTAGGGAAAACTGTTTTCTTTTATGACACAGAGTAGCAAACAAATGTAAAAGAAAAAAGACAGATAAGTTTAGCACACTGAAGACAATATTTTGGCACACGTTCAAAATGCCATCGAAAGTGGAGTTACCCTTTAAGGATGGGTACGGGGTCAGAGCTTGACAAGAGGGGTCACACCGAGTCATGAGATAGGGTACTAGCATTGAACAAGTGATTCTGGGACTGCCCTTTTTTATTAGGCAGTGAGAGCTGTGTATTAAAGCTGACTAAAATTCAAACAAGACTTTAACCTTAAACTCTTCTCCCTGGGGCATTCCAATTTGAAAATTTGGCGCCACATAAAGATAAGTATGAAGCCTAAAAATGGGCAAAAGTTGCTTGTCAAGTCTACTCTGCAGTGCCCTATGTGAGCAGGCCACTGCTAACTGCAGTTTGCCATAGCGCTGGAACTATACATGTTAAAGCCCGTTGCTTAGTTTTGTACAATGTTTTTAGCTTTAATATTTTAACCCGGTGGTGGGTACAGATGAACAAAAGACGAAAATGATCAGCTACCCGGGGGTACATCTGACCCAGCATGCTAAAAAGCTATTCAGTATACTCCATTAGATAGGCAGGTATGGAGATCAGTGTATATGATGCCATACAGGTTGTGGATATTACATATATATTTAAAATATATATGACAATGCGTTATGTTATGGGTGTCTATATGTTGCCCCCAATGGTTGTATTGTGAGCTGCTGCCTGTCTAGAACATAGCAAAATTGTAATGAATGGCTATCATAAGAAACTGGGAATCCTTTACTAAATGAAAGGGAGGAGTGGGCACATGCATATTATAAGGTTCACAAGGTTAGTAAGTTAATAGATAATGCCCAATCTCTGATGCTGTCTTTGCCTATAGACCAGCCTCCGTTTTACAGCAGGCAAGCAGGCCTCATTGGACACGGTTGCCCCCCAGATCTTAAGAGTGCAAACCCGAGGGCTGGACCTGCAGGTGGCTGAGCATCAATTGGAATTCACAAGAGGTAAAACGAAGCAAGAGTCATACAAGGGAAGTCAGTCCAACAGGCTGATGTCAATGCGGAGGGATAACCGGAGACAAGGTCAGAGGGCAGACCAAAGGTCAACACTGAAGAAGGATCAAGGTACCAAAGAAAGCAGGCAGCGGCAAGGTCAGGAAATCCGAGGTCAACAGTAAAGGTTTAGAGGAGACAAGGTCAAAGGTCAAATGTGAGAAAACATGAGTAGCATGAGTAACAGACCACAGCACTAACACCCTAGGCACAAGCTATCACGGGGCTAAGGACAGGGGCTGGAACACATTAATAGGGGAAGGTGTGCAGGGATTAGTTGGCTGGTGAATGGGCTCATTGGCCCAAATTTAAACTATGAGAGCAGCAACTGATCCTCCAAGTGGCAATAAAATAAAATTATTTCCCTGATGCAGTGTTTTAGCTACCACAGAACGTGTGGGCTGCTTTGATTACTTGCCACCTGGAAGATTAGACGCCTCTCTCATAATTTTAAGCCAAGTATTCTGCTGTTTGTTTCACCTTGCACTGTCGCTTTTTAATCTTGTTTGTCACAATATATGGTACTTTTATCCACGGATAGAACATATTTGGACCACTTGTATTGGCAGTCTGATACATAACAGCACATGTAACATAGTAACATAGTATGTAAGGCTGAATAAAGACTTTAGTCCATCCAGTTCAGCCTGTTTATGTCCTTCCAGTGGTCTAGTAGCCATAGCTGGAAATTTTATTACATGCCAGGAAGGCAGCAGGTTCCATAGTCTCACTGCTCTTACAGAAAACAATCCTCTCATATGTCGGTAGAGAAAGCACCTTTCCTCTAACCTTAGTGGATGTCCTCTTGTTATGGTTACACTCCGGGGTATAAATAGATTGTTGGACAGATCTTTGTAGGAACTTTCAAATGCGCAAGTAACCCAGCAGGAGGTTTATGGGTTCCATTGTTCCGAGCACACACTGAACATGTTTGGACAAAGGCACTGACATTACATCAGAGAGTAGGCCACCAGACATGGTGCTCAGCAGGCCCTAGGGTTTTCCGGCTGCCAAAATTACCTGATATTTTAGCATCATGAATCTCTTGCAACACTGATAAATGAATATGGGGTTGAACACTTCAACAATGAAGAGGTTTACCTGGAGGTGAATCTACCTGGAATGGTGGAAACAAGCTAGACATATCCAGCAATAATGCACCAACCACGCAATCAAACCTTCCCTTCATACATACCCTTACATTCCCCAAAGTTGGCATCTGTCTTCATTTTCATAGCTCTCGGTGATGACAAAATTGAATCGGAAGAAAAAAAGCACCCAATGGGCCTTGTGTGAATTTGATCTCTTAGCGGATTATGGTCAATGTACACAGAAATGTTGTGTAAGGAACATTCCAACCAGTGCCTCCACTCCTCAAATGCCAACTTCAAACCTAGCACATTATAATTCTACAAAGTAGAAACCTGCCCCTGTAGGCAAGGTAGATGGTCAGATGAAACCCTTCTTCCAATTATCCAAAATGTATTCTCTCATCTCTAACTCCTCAGGCCGTGTCAACAAGTTAAAAATCCTACCGCTAGGGGGCATGGTACCCAGAAGTAACTCAATGGGACAATCATAAGCCTTGTGAGAAGCTAGTGAGTCAGCGGATTTCTCAGAGAATACATCCACCCAATAGGAATACTGTTCAGGTAAACCATCAAGTAAAACATTGGTCATTCTCAAAGCGGTGTAAATGCAGTGATCAAAACAATATGGACTACGTTTAGTTTAATCCCCAGTCTACCAATTTATAAGGGGATTGTGGGTCTTTAGCCAGAGAAAACCCAGAACTAACAGAGTGACAGGAATATCTAGAATGAGAAATTCCAGACATTCTGAATAGAAAGAACCCACAACTAACATGATTAGCATAAGGGTACTTATGGAATACCTACAGTGGCAGCGAGAGATTTATCTTAAAAATTACCAGCTGCCCCAATATCGACAAAGACTGACATTTTTTAGGAAATGTTCCCATATGATCATAGCGGATAACAATAATTTGTTTAAATGAGGGAAGGATACCTGATCATCTAGGCGCTGAGGTTTTTGGCTGGCTTTTCTTATTCGGACAGGTTTTGGGTGCAACGTCTTATCTTCTCCAACTGTGAGAGATGGGTTGACCCCAATTGCATGGGCTCCTCCATAGCAGATGACGAGCAAGTAGCAGGACGCAAGGTAAGGGAATCTTGATGATGCACACACCAGGCCAGATCTCTACTTTTCTCCAACCACCGCTCTCTCTGGCGCCAGTCCACCTTAATGTCTAGTTGGATGTAATTATCAAGGTTTGTTGGAGTTGGAAATTTCACCAAAGCATCTTTAATAGTTTCAGCAAGACAGATCAGGAATTGACCACAGAGGGTAGGATTCGTTCCAGCAGGAATTGATCACCTATCATCGGAATTCAGTACTGTACACCTTGGCTCTTCATTTCCCCTGTTTGAGACTTTGCAGTTTGGGCTCAGCCACTGATGCCAGATCTGGGTTGTTGTACAGAACCTACATGGCTTTAAAGAAGGCATCCACAAACTGTAAGGCAGTGTCACTAGGAGTTAACCCAAATGTACATGTATGTGGGTCTCCTTGCAGAAGGGAAATCTCCAGGCCCACTTTCTGAGACTACCTGATGAGTTTGGCTGCATTTGAAAATACAAAAGGCAAGAGTTCTAAAGATTGGAGAACTTGGTATGGTCCCCACTGAACTTCTCAGGAAGAGGAACCTTAAAATCTGCGAGGTGAGGTGGATGGTCGGTGATTTTCTTGGGCAGCCACTCAGTGAGCAAGCTGTTCAATGGCACTGGACACAGCCTGTATTTGCCACACAAGACTTTCCATAGTATGTCAATTAATAGGACCCGTGATAATGTAAGGTTCACCAGTTATCAGGTCTTAAGCAGGCCTCACTGGACACGGTTGCCCCCAGGTCTTAAAAGTGCAAACACTGACTGAGAGCTGGAACTGCAGGTGGGTGAGGATCAACTGGAGTTCACAGGAAGTCAGACGAGGCAAGGGTCATACCCAAGAAGTCATTCCAAAAGGCTTCAATGCAGAGGGATAACCAGAGGCAAGGTCAGAGGGCAAGCCAAAGGTCCACACCAAAAAAGGATAGAGGTACCGAAGGGAGAAGGCAGAGGCCAGGTCGGGAAATTTGAGGTCAACAGTGGGGGTTCAGAAGAGGAGAGGTCAAAAGGTCAAATCCAGGTCAAACACAGTACTAACACCCAAAGCACAAGCTATCATGGGCACTAAGGACCCGAGCTGGGGCACATTAATAGGGGAAGGTTTGCAGGTATTGCTTGGCTTGTGAAATAGCTCATTGGCCTAAAGCATCCCCGAAACTGATTAGCCCAATGACCGGAGGGCCAGGGCTGATTGGCCCATTCAAACAAGCCTCCAGCGGCTGCTCACAGGTACACTAGCGGACATGACGTGGGATGCAGGAGGTGAAGGACGCATGCAGCACTGCTTGAACCAGAGTCTGAGACTGACACCACGGCCGGGCGACATCAGCTCAGTGTGCCACCCGAAGACACCGCTGGTGCGAGGATGAGGTGAGTAAACCACTGTGACACATATTTATATCATATATTTTATATATCTATAAAATACTTATGAAGAATAAATCTTTATTAGACTGGAATAAAAGATCTTGGTTTATTAATCTGTATGAATCATTCCTTATTTAATAGTTACCCATATAATATGCATTTCAGAAGAAGAATTCTCTTAACATAAAAAAATGGCAAGCTTCTAGAGAATCACAGCCATTGAATTACCTGTTAAATCCTGTCATGTCTGGTTTAATGAGAACAATTATGACATGATCAGCAAGATAAAGGTCGTACTGTTACCATAGGGAGTGAAAGGCAGCGGGATGACAGGGCTTAAAACCAAGAAAGGCCAGACAGATTTCTCAGCAAGCAAAATGTCAATTAATTATCTTTTTACAACCAGCTCAATTACACCGCACTAATCATCTGTGTAGGACATCAAGGCGCAAGTCAGGGGGAAGGAAAAGCCTTAGGAATAAGGAGCATTGATTACGAATACATTAATTCCATCATAAAATCACAAATGTGAGCCCTAATAATGAGTAAATACATAACCCAGTCTATGCATTGTAATGCTTTTGCCCATCTGAGAAACCATTTCACATTTCATAGTAACGTGTTATAGGTCCTAGGGGTAATCCAAGCACAGTAATAGATTTCTCTCCTTAAAAGGTGACCAGACACAGCACATTAGTCTTTAAAGCCAGACTCAATTAGCCACAAAACCACTTATATTAAAGAAAAAGATGGAGAGATTAGACTTTAATACACATATCAGTGGGAATTTAGCATAGCACAGACATTGCCTGTAATTATGTAATGATCTCAATTAATGAAGTACAGGAGAATTTAGGGGTTAGACAATGGAAAGTTAAACATAATTGCTGAATATTTTCAATTTAAAAGATAAGTACAGAGTGGAAAGATGGAGGATAAAGCAAAGTCAAGTGAAAAGCTCATTTTAATCCGAACTTCATCTAAGTACAATATGAAAGATGGTGCGTAAAGAAATTAGCATGCCTTACGAATTAGGTATTGTAATGTACTAAGATAAAATGAAGAAGGAGCTTTTAAAATTACAGTGCAGCAGTTTATGTTGAGATTAATCCTGGTTCTGCATGCAAAGATTAGTCACAATAAAGGTTTTTGGAGCTTGCAGACTATAAAAATCTACAATACTGGTGCTAATAGACCACTATCAAATTGGAAACCATTGCCCAGGTCAATCAAGAAGAAGAAACCCGATAGGTTGGTGTCAAGCATATAACACATACTTTAGCTATTTCCTGTAACTAGTGACCAGACCAACAGTACCACTAGCCTTGCTGATACAGGAGTAAAGCACATAGTGAGATGCTGGACAGTTAGGCAGATGGTTATTCTGCTGGTATGCTGGAGACTGGTATAGGCTAAAGAAGTTCAAAGCTGATGGCACAGAGCACGAAGTCTAAAAACCTCAGTCTGATAGTGAGGATGGTTTTGTGCAACAAAGGAACCCCGGGTCATGAAACCGGGTCATAAAACCAATTAAGCCAAGCTAGACAGGATTCAGGAGTGAAGCAAGCAGGAGTAGACATCAGGTTGCAAGATGGGAGTCAAGCCAAACAGAAGGCTGTTGATCACGCCAAGTTGTGAACCAAAGCAAGTAGTCCTTCTAAGCCATGTCATAAATGAAAGTGGGTGGTCAGTCATCTCCTCTCGCACTCCTGCCTGTTAACTGGTTAAATGACAGGACAAGAAGTGTCTCTGCATGTCTGAGAGCTGCCCAATCATTTCAATTTCTTTTAGGGGAACTCAAGTTTACTCTGCAATAAAGTTAGGCTGATGAAGCTGTAAAGACCAACCAAGGTTGCTAATGGTACTGCAGCATAGGGCTGCCATTTTGACATCCTATTATGTATGGATAGTTCATCATCGTCATAAAGACTCCCACTCTAGGCACTAAGATTTGTAGCAACAATCCTCTTCATTCAAGCTCAAACACAAAAACATGTGTTCTCATTTAAAGTACCTGCACTCACAGGTCAGCCTTCCCTTCAGGTTCTGTGGAGTCTTTACAGCCCGGTTTCCTACAGCACAACCTTTTACAATCTTTGACTAGCAAAGTACCACCAAGAATAAAAACATTCAGCTGGTTCAGTTGCCTAGTTTTATTACTTAAGACAGACCATCGTTATGAAAGTGCCCAGACCAGAACCACAACTGCATAAGGGAGAACACAGGATCCATCCAGCTTTTCGCCTTTGGGCTGAACTTAGGTCCTAAACTCTTGCAGGGTTGGAACCTAATTCCAGCCTGTCGACTTGGTTTAAACTTGCTCCAGTTAGATGGTTTTTACTTTTTACAAATAGTGTTGAATATATATAGATATATATGTAATGGAATTATTCCATTTAAAAGGTAATAACAATCTCAAAGTCCACAGGGTGGTACTCATTATTATCTAGGCTTACAGAGCATGCCGTTTTAAGAAATTAATGAAAAGTCTTCAATCAGGGACTGTTCTCTTCTTCTTCTTCTAGTAAAACAGAGCAGTCATTTAACTGCATATGAACTGCATTATTGCAAGGTCCAATTTGCATAAAATTTGCATTAAGTCCCTGCAATGCAATAATTTAGCTGACGATGGAAAAAATCTCCCACCGGTCATCAATCTCAATGAAACAATTATCTATACATGGACACCCATAATAAGCATCTTCAAACCAAAGGCCTGTACAATTATACTTTACTGAGTCCCCCCTCTTTCTATATTATTCATGCAGCTGACTGCTCTTTTTGCTAAGCAGTTCAAATAACAAAGTCTGTAAAACAACAATTTATTGGAAATATACAGAATGACAAAGTGGATCTATGCCTACAAATGGAAGCCTTTCCCTGCTGACTACCAGTGGTCCTCCAATAGGAAGAGCTGGCTGCGGCAGGATGTGCAACTCCCTATGGTTCCCCAGGGGAGAGAACATGTGGTGCCGCCCTGTAAAAGAAGAATGGGACACTCAAAATCTGGCATGAAAACCTTGGCTGGAATTTATTAGACAAAGCCAGGCCAGAGCTCCTTTTAAGCCCCCATTCAGCCAATATAGCTATAATAATCTACTTTCCCACAAAGCAGGATCCAGTGCTTCAATAATAACCAGTCTTGAAGAAGGGGACCCATATTTGCATTTCCTGCTTATTTAGAGGGAGAACTCCTAGGCAGTGCCACCACAATTTCAGTGAATAGAGCATATATAGAGAGTGAATAGAGCAGCGTGTCTCATAGACTCCAGGGTGGGTTTTGGTCCACTTAAAATTAAAAAATAAGCTTTTCTAACATGCTTTCCTATAAGAGAAGCTCATGTAGCAGGGTCCTGCTATATTTTATCCTTCCTAATTTTTAAGGAAATAAAGCAATTATGGAAAAGACCATAGAATATCAAAAACAGCAAGCAACCGAAAGAAAAAGGACCTTGATGTTAATACTGACAATAAATCACAAAATGCAATGTAGTCCTCCAGGGCGCATATGGTGCTTGACTTAATTGGGAGATAAGATGTTCTTCCAAGAGCTGATAAACATATCAAATGCAAACCTGATTTCCCTTTAAACAACCCCATTCAACATGTTAATCAAAAGTAATAAGACATTCAGGCAAATAACAAGCTGCACAAAGCATTCCTAAACCACCTTATTGTTTGCTTTTTTTCTTTTAAATATCAACAAAAATGCCTTAAATTGTAGGGAAGAACATAATGCACTAATAATAAAGCATCAAACTTAATCACTTGAATGCCTTCTAATTTTGCCCATGGGCAGGCAAACAAAAACCCTCCAGTCAAAAATAGGCAAATATGTCAGATAGATACCATATTGTCTACTTTATGTAGTTTTCAGTGTATTTTAGATTGCCCTTATATACATGTATCTAGGGTTTTTGTTTTATGCTAGACAAGTTACATTCCTGTAAGAGGGACCACCCAACATTTCAACTACACCTTTCCCTCAATATAGTCCCAGGCCAGTCAATCCAGGTAAAATCTCCTGTCCTTCTATTATTTGATCCTGAACAGCAACACACTGCTCTGTCGACTCACTTGCCTTCAGTTTCAAAGGAAATAGAGGAGCATGCCAGTCCGACAGGGACCTTTGGTCTACTTCGCAGACTGGGTGGCCCAGGAGTATAAGTGTTAAACATGTATTTATATATACATGTACATAAACTGCATTCCAATTTGTTATACAAATTGGACTTCTGTAGCAAAATCATCTTCATGCATCACAATGCCCCGTCTCATGCTGCCAAGACTATCTCTGAGTCATTGACAGCTATATGCATAAAACTCGGTGGCAACCAACTTATTCTGACCTCAACACTACTGAGAACCTTTGTATCCTCAAGCAAAATATACACAAGGGTGGGAGGCAGTTTACATCAAAATAGCAGCTACGGAAACAGTGCATTTTGAGTATTTTGAGGACAATAACACTGTACACTTTCACATTAGCTTTGCCTGTTGGGGCACACTGGGGCCCTATTGGGTTTTGTTCCTCTCTAGCAAGGAATTCTGATTTGGGATGCCTTGCTGTGAGTATCCCCTGTGAGACCACAAAATCAAATTTTCCTCATTCCCACAGCACATGTGTGAGCTGTTCAGTGCAACAAATAAATCTGAATGGCGCGAGTGCCACCGGCCATATAATCTACCTATGGCTTTGGGCATCTAGCTAGAGCTATGCTATGTTGTGATGCAGAAAAAGTATGAACGGAAGACCATGTAGCAGCCTTACAAACTTGTTCAACCGAAGCCTGGTGCTGAAAAACCCAGGATGCACCAACAGCACGAGTAGAGTGCGCCGTGACTCTAAAAGGGGGAGTCCTCCCCTTAGCAGAATAGGCCCCAACAACGGCCTGACGAATCCATTTACTAATGGTAGACTTGGCGGACGCCAATCCTTTCCTGGGCCCGCAGGGCACCACAAAAAAAACATCCGTCTTGCGGAAAAAAAAGTAGTCACCAAACAGAACTTCGCGCAACGAACGACATCCAAATTGTGCAGAACCCACTCCTTGTCATTGTTAGGCTTAGGACACAAGGAAGGGAGAACAATATCCTGATTGAGGTTGACGGCAGACACCACCTTAGGAAGGAAATCTGGCTTAAAGCGAAAAACCACCTTATCCTGGTGTCTCTCAAACTAAGGGGCCTGAATCGACAGAGCCGCCAACTCAGAGACACGCCGAACAGAGGTAATAGCCACCAAGAAGGCAACCATCTGAGTGAGAACCGAAAGAGCCATATCCTGTAGCGGCTCAAAAGGAGGTCCCTGGAGAGCCGAAAGAACCAAATTCCAATCCCAAACCGGAACCACAGCCTTCCGAGGGGGCCGCACATGCGCGACCTCTTGGAAAAAAGGTCTTAACCAGCGGGTGTAAGGCAAAAGACCTCTGGAAGAAAACCGACAGAGCAGAAACCTGTGCTTTCAAAGTACTAAGCCGGAACCCAAGATCCAGATGACGCTGAAGAAACTCCAAAATCCTAGGAATCGAAAACACCCTACAAGGCAAGGCCCTAGCTGCACACCAATCAATATAGCCAAGCCGTCAAAGCCAGCGTTTGTAAATTGGGGTAAAGTAGTAGACCCTGAGATAACAGATCCGGCAACATAGGAAGCCGGTACTGATCTACGGCCAGCCTTACAACGTCTGCGTACCAAACCCTTCTTGGCCACCTTGGAGCCACCAGAATCACTGGTGCCCCTTCTAGAACCAGTTTGCAAACTACCTTGCCCAGCATGGAGACGGGCGGAAACAGGTACATAAAACCCAGATCCTACCAAGCAAGGGACAAGGCATCCACTGCCAGAGATAGAGGATCCTGAGAAAGAGACACAAAGGCCGGAAGTTTGTGATTGTGCCTCGAGGCAAAGAGATCCACCTCCGGAGTCCCCCACTTGCGGCAAAGATCCAGAAAAACCTTGGGGTTGAGAGACCACTCTCCTTGGCAAGAGGATCCCCTGCTCAGGGAATCCGCCTCCGTGTTCTCCACTCCCGGAAAGTAGACTGCCGAAACGCAAGGAACATTGCTCTCCGCCCAGTGCAGGATCAGAGAGACTTCCCTGAGGGCACTCCTGCTGAGAGTCCCTCCTTGGGGATTGATGTAAGCTACCGCCGTTCGGTTGTCTGAACGAACCTGAACCGGTAGATCCTGTAAATGTGAGGTCAGCGGTGCCAGAACCAGTCGGATGGCTCTGAGCTCCAAAACATTGATGGGGGTGTGAGCCTCCTGAGGACCCCACACCCCGCTGAACTGATGACTTTTCCAATAACCTCCCCAGCCCGACAGGCTGGCATCCGTGGTAAACATCTCCCAACAAGGGACCAGAAAGGATCTGCCCTTCAACAGGTTGCTAGCATCCAGCCACCACCGAAGGGACTGTCGAACCCTGGGAGACATCCTGAAAGGTTGATCCAATGACTGCGGACACCTGTCCAAATGCATCAATAGGTGAAGTTAAAGAGATCTCATGCGAAACTGTGCAAACGGTACCGCCTCGAAGGAGGACACCATCAAGCCCACCAGTTTCATCCCCTGTTGGATAGAGGGACAAGGACTGGCCCAAAGAAGGATTATCAGATCCTGAATCCCCTGCACCTTGGTCTGGGGCAGAAACACACTGGCCTGAATGGTATCCAGATTCATGCCCAGAAATGAAATCACTCGTGACGGAGAGAGAGAAGACTTGGGGAGGTTGATCACCCACCCGAACCTCCCTAGAGTCGACACCACCTGGTGGGTGTCCAGCTCCGCCTGACGGAGGGAAGAAGCTGAGATCAACAGGTCGCCCAGATAAGGCACAATGCGAATGCCCTGAGCTCTGAGCAGAGCCATTATTCCCGGCAAGACCTTGGTGAAGACCCTCAGCGCCGAGGTCAGTCCGAAGGGAAGGGCTACAAACTGAAAAAGTTGATCATCCACCGCAAACCGGAGGAATCTCTGATGTGCTGGCAAAATCGGAACATGCAGATACACATCCTTGATGTCTATGGATGTCATAAAATCCCCTTGACGAAGGGAATTGATAGCCGAGCGCAGAGTTTCCAAGCGGAACTTTTTGGCTCTGATAAACCTGTTGAGAACCTTGAGATCTAGAATGGGTCTCAGCGAACCCTCCTTTTTGGGAACCGTGAAAAGGTTGGAGTAGTAACCCCTGCCTCTCTCCAACTGAGGCACCGGAATGTCCAGAAGTTTTTTTTTTTTTTTTTACTGCTAACAGGAGCCCTTGTGCAGCCTGAGGGTCCGAGGGCACCTGAGACATTAAGAATCTTGGAGGCGGCCAGTACTCGAACTCCAGTTTGTACCCGGAGGAGACCACTTCCAAAATCCAAATGTCTGTGACCTCCCGGGCCCAGACCTGGAAGAAGAGCCGCAGCCGTCCCCCCACCCGTGTGGGTGAGGGCGCCCCTTCATTGCTGAGCCGGTTTAACGGCGGGCTTGGAACCCCAGGCAGCCGCGGGACATGCCCGACCTCTGCCCCTGTTCCAGGCCGAGCTCCTGACACCCGAGAAGGCCAAACCTCTAGCCGCTCTGGCCCCTCGAAAGGAAGGAGTAAACAAGCCAGTCCCCCGAAAGGGACGGCACTGTTTCTTCCGCAGAGGTAACTTACCTCCCTTAGCAACAGCATCCAATTTATCTCCAAACAGCCGCGCACCCAGGAAGGGAAGAGCTGTAAACGACTTCTTGGCCCCAAAATCCGCCGTCCACTGACGGAGCCAGACCAATCTGTGCATAGCCACCAATAGGGCTGAAGTCCTGCTACACATGACAATAGAATCTTCCATAGCAGCCAAGACAAACCCCATGAACAATTCACATCTCTTAAGGGTAGCAAACTCATCGCTAGCCGGATCAAACTGAGCGTCATTCAGCCAGTCCCTGATAAGAGACCTGGTAGCAAGCGACACTAGGGCAGATGCACAAACAGGCCGCAGGGCCGAGCCCACGCTGGCAAATGTGTGACACGCCATCAGATCAAGGCGCTCGTCCTTGCCATCCTTAAGGGAAGTGGCGTCAGGGGTGTTCAGCACAGACGAGTTGGTCAAAACCAAAACTGCCGCATCGACCTCGGGAGGAGAAGACCATCGCTTAACCGCCTCCACCGGGAAAGGATACTTCTTATCCCATCCCTGAGGAACACCAGGAAGCCAACTGGGCCTTTCCCATTCTTTCAGGATCAGCGCATCAAAGTGACCCTGGGTAGGGAATTCCAGACGGGGCTTGCGGGCCCCAAAAAATTCCCCCTTCTTGAGAGGAGTCGCCTCAGGCGGGTCAATATCCAACACCTCCAATAGATGTGACAAAACAGTGGCCGTATCGACGGCATCCCCCAGTGCCTGCCCGGCATCAGCATCACCAGACTGTACATAGTCAGTCACCGTTTCCTCATACAATTCCCCCTCCACTAACGAGGAATAATCCAACAAATCAATGGAATCGTCGTCAACATCCCACAAGGGCTGGGCCGACGACAAATGTCTCTTTTTAGCCTGGGCCTTCTTGCCCACCATGCTACCAATAAATTTCTCGATGCTGGCCAACCTAGCACAAACATCAGAGTGCGACTCCCCGCTGGCACCAATGTCACTTGGGGTACGGATAAGGCGGGGAGGGGAAGGCGATGAAGTGGGAGGAGTCGACCAAGAAGGCTGAGTACCAGACTGCCGCGTTATGGCCTTTTGTGCACATGGTATACAGATCAGCACATTCTCCCCCGTAAGTGATACCCCACACATGGCCCGGATTGTCCCAGAGGGAGCCCGAGCCCAGTATCCTGCGTAGCCTCCATATGGTGATTTTTGTGGTCAGTCGCAAGACCGCAGGGAATTTACGCCTAAGCAACCCGGGATGCCCCTTAAAAGTCCCGGTGGGAGGATTTGAGGTGATCAAATTTACACTAGGGACCCCAGGACCAGGAGGAACCCCTTAACATGCACAATAATGAAGCAATCTGCAACACACAATAAGGCATATCAATTACTATACAGTAAATATATATATATATATATATATATATATATACACAATCTTAATTAAATAATTAAATGGCAAAACCTGCAAAAAAACAGCACCACAAGGCCCCCCCCCCACCAGAGAGGGACCCCCAAGTGACAAAGAGGTGGCCAACAGGTCCCTACCTGTCCCCAAGAACGGCAGCAGCAACCGCAGCAAGACAGCAAAAATGGCCCCCGATCTGAGGAAGCAGGAAGAGAAGGGGGCGGGCCAGCGCGAAGGCGTGCTTTTCCGGCCCCACCCCCTCCCAGCAGCGCGGATTTGGTCAGTGAAGCCCCCTGCAAAACGCGCCGAATGACGGGGCGGGGCTACCACGGCCACGCCGAGCGCCCGGCCCCGCCCCTTTTTCTTAACACAGCCTGAGGGAGAGAAGCTCCCCAGGCTAACAGGAAAGCCACCACGGGCTAGTAAAGCACCATGCACCAATTCATCCAGGGATACATCCAGGAGATCCACACTCACACACAACACAAAGTAAAGTGAAACACCAACACACACATACACTCCTATATAAATCTTAATAAATGAAAAGGGAGAGACCGAGGATGACGGCCCGCCACCCCCCCCCCCCCTTCCCTAGAGGGAAGTAAGGGACCCGGAAGGGGGGTGGGAACCCGGCCATAATAAGGCCACAGGCATGTAGGGACGGGGCATCCCGCACCAGGATCACCAAAAACCTGGATAACCGCCTACCCCATAATGAGGCCTCACGGTGGAGCAAGGCTCCTTCCGCACCCATAGGGTGCTCCTACCCTCACCAGGACCCGCAGCCTAAGCTGGGAGGCTCAAATAGGGGCAATTTAAAAAGGGTCCAGGCAGTAATAGGGATAATAAACGGCCGGGCGCGGCTTACCTGCAAGTAAAAGAAGTCTTCATCTTCTGTCTTGTCGCCTTCCCTGCAGAGAAGGAACTGGGAAATTGGTGGGAGGCCCCAGGTATATATGGGCCGGGAGGGGCTTTCTTTTTTTGCATATTCATCTCTGCAGAAGTTCGCCCTCTACTGGAGATTACCCCCATGTCATGAAGATCGAAGTGGAGTGTATGGCATACTTAGAATATGAACAGAGCTACATCAGCCCATGATACACGCTGGTTTTCTTTAATATCCCGAGGATTGTTGTATAAACAACATAGACATATGTGAGTCAGTACACATCACTTTCAACATGACGATGTTGCTTTAGGTTCCCCAGAAGGTTCCTCGCTACGTGTGAAAGTGAACTGTAGACCTCAGGCACATGCTATGTTCACAGTCTGAACTGCGAGCACAGATAGCAGTGTCTGGGAGGCAGCAGCAGGTAGGATGTAAGCAGCTGCTATCAGGCTGGTTCCCCTGTGTGAGACCATGATTAAGATGCAAACATGTTTTGGTCCTCCACTGTGCATCTGGTGCTTGGCTGCTAATTGAGAAACAGGATGCTCTTCCAAAATGATGATACATGTTATCAGATGCAAACAAGGTTTTTCATATCAACACCACAGAATGCCATACAACATGTTAATTGGAAAAAATATACCTGCAGGTTAATCACATATTCTGGAAGCAACCCGCGCCTCTTAATTTTGATAAGGAATTTCATACAATTTCTATTGTGTTTTCCATATACTTAATCATATCAAATGTACACTTACACCTAATGCACTTAGAAACATATGCCCTCGAACCCGGTATTGTGTCTTCTGGTACTAACAGAAAGGACTGGGTTACATGGGACTACTAGAGATCATGACAGATCTCCAGCTCCAGGAAGGTAAAGCCTGTCAGTGCATTCAGAGCAGTGACCAGTATACTTTTAAAGACAGCTCTACCAATTATTGTATTGCTCTTATCTTAATGTTTTCCCTTTTCCCATCAGAAGCCAATGGGGACCACTGCATCTTCCACCCCCCCCCCCCCCCCCAACACACATTGTCTACTGATCTGCAAGAATCCCTTTAAAAGTCCTGAATCGGGAATTCCATTTACCTGGTCTTCACAATTTTCTGCTCTCATTCCCCCCACATGCCTCCTGGTGGTCAACAAAGTAAGCCTACCCACGGAACCCTATTGGTCACCAGCAGGCAAATGGGCCAGTGGTGCGCCAGTAGTGAATAAGCAGGTGTGGCTATTTTTTCTGATTGTCAGTCATTATTCCCTAATGGATGCACCATTCCTTAAGGGGCATATGTAAGCCACATTTAGATTATTTACCTTACACCTCAGGCAGCTGACCCCCTCTCCCTAGCTCTACCAGAAGAGAGCAGTTGCTTAGTTTTAGCACTATGGCTTTATAACTGTGCCCACCAGCTGCCTCCGCGATGGCAGCAAATGAAAGGCGGCCAGTGACCATTCAGATTCGCTGGGCAGGCGTGTTATCACTATGTGCTGGTCCAGGAGCAAACCTAAATGATGGGTGGTGGTCACATGGTTTCTGGTACACGGAAGAGACACATATTGATATGCTCAAGGACTGGGCTTACGTAGTTGTGCTTTGTATTGCAATTCCCCCGCTGCCAGTACTTAGTAAAGTAAAGAGAAAGTAGACTTTTTCTTGAGCGCTACTCTCTGATGTTAGAAAAAGGTGACCTGACAAAAAAAAAGAGCTAGGGGATATGGTCAAAGAATGATGCCTTGAAATTAGCAACTATGTCCTTCTAAAAGGAGAGATGAGCAGGAGGTGTCAGGTGCCTGGGAGGTAGGGTAAGTGATTTGCTTTCACAATTACTCCTCAAGAAGAGGAGAAAACAAAAAAGGAAGAAGCACAGCAAATAGAAGAAAGAGAAAACATTATCCAAAATTTATCAGATGATTTACTAGACCCTGCATGATGAATCGTGCAAGACTTCATATGCCAACCTCAGAAGCAGTATTAGAAGATCCCACTATGCTAATTCAGTCTTGGAGTACAAAGGGGCAAAAAAAACATTTTTATACCTCTGTATATCCTAACAAACTGCAAGCTCTTTGCAATACTGTCTCCTTCCTGTTTTCCTACCAGTGGCTCCTGGTCAATACTAGCAAAACTCAGTCACATTGATATATGATTATTGATACCAGACATCTATGTACCACTTATGAATATATGACTGTCTTGAAGTACATCATTAAAAATAAAACCAATTTGTAGATGTGATCACATTATTTTCATTAAGATGCTCACATTTCCATTGAAGTGGGTGATGCTAAAACAAATATTGAAATTATTTTTGCTAATGAATAATAACGGATTAAACCTCCTAAGCATAATAACAACAGGATAAACAATTATCTCTAACAACGCCACCTTATTCCCGATATTTGGAGCGTGAATGTCATCAGTATCGTCTGTTCCTATAATGGAGCTCCCATGGCATATTTGCAAGTGCGCTCTAAAAATAAATAGCATGAAACCCAGCCAATCCGTCAATAATAAAGGCGTTCTGCAATTATCAGCACCTGCATTATGATGCAATGGGTTTAAATTACGGAGGGGCCCTGGCAGAACCCCCACTGACAACAATTAGCATAAAAAAGTCCTACAATTTGCGGCTGTGGGAGGGAATTATCAAAGGTTAACAGACTAAATATAACTATCGTTTTGTCCATAAATTCAATGCGCTTTGTCGCTAAATCCGGGTTCCGTCATTTAAATGAGAATAGTATTATGAAATCCGGAAGGTTCCACCTTGTGAAGACGGGCAAGACGAGCTTGCTTGCACTTTATTTCTATTTTTAGAAATGATTTGATTGCAAGTAAATATTAAACACCAATTACAAATCTCATGTCAAAAGAACAGATTATTTTGTTGTCAAAAAATTTAATTTACAATTGCTTTAAGAAGAGAAAAGCACATAAGCTTAAACAATAACTCAGTGTCTGTCTCTGTTTCTATAAATGTCATGCTTTTCATTTTAAAAAAAGCTTAATTTTTGCCAAATTAAAGGCAAACACTTAAAGTGGACCAAAACCCAGGATTTTTACTATCCTGGGGTGCCCACGGGGAAAGGACCAGAACTATTGACTATCCTGGGTTTTGGTCCACTTTAACCAGCTGCTCCTTGACCTCAGACTGAAAAACTAATATGAAGACCAATCACACAGAGCATCTGTCTAATGGGTGATGCCATTACCGGTCCTGGTTCAATGTACTGTCACTCTAATCTGGGGAGCTGTGTCACATGACTCAGATTGAACTCATTTGCTATGAAGTTGGCCATCTCTTTTTATGCATTGGTGTCTATCCTATCAGCCTCCACTCCATGAAGAAGAATGGTACTTGTGTAAACACAGAGATGGCAAAAAATATGCTAAAAAAAATCACTATTCACTATCAAAAGGTATGTAAAGCACCCTCCTGCAAACAAGATCCCATGTGCTCTGTAACTGCCACTACTGCCTCAGTGATTTTGTGCAAAAGCATGTTTGCTGTTTAAAGGTAGTGACAGGAGAGGGAAGGGGGGCAGCTCTTCCCCACCAGCGAAACCATGTGGTGGGGCCCTATCCTGGCAGCTGTAATGGGAGATGAGCCAAAGGAGAATGTCTGGGGATCATGCCGAACCACTATGTCCCCTCAGGCAGCAAAAATAAGGCCTTTATATTGGGGCTGGGAAAGGCAGGGGCCCACTACACACCCCCAGACATTCCCCCTGGACCACCTTCAGGGTCACACAATAGAATCCATGGACATTAAACCCTTATACAAAAAGTTAAAGGTTAATACAAGGTCACATATTCGTCCCAGAAAACAGCAAACTCGCACAATAAAGGACAATACTGAATAGCATGAGGCTAAAAAACGGCTAAAATCGAGATGTATTATCATTCCCGCATTCTCACATGTTCCTTTCAAGGGACCATCAATTATATAAAGAAGTACCTGTACTGTATATACAGTTATATAGAAAGGTACCTCTAGGGTGCAAGTGCACCCGCTGTACTGTTACGGTGCTAAAGTGGCCACTTGTATTGACATCCAGCAAATCCCAATGTCTCATTTGATGTATTCCCACATACATGAAGAAGCTAATTAAATAGTCCAGTAGTTACAGGTACTTTTGTTTTTAAAGTGGACCAACACCCGATGCTGAAACCCCCCAGAAAGCCCCGAAATCCCTACCTGCTCCTCGATCCAGCGGCGCATCCCTCTAGCAGTGCGCGCACCCGCGCCGGCCGTTTGTGAATGGCGCTCCCTGTAAGAGTGACGCGCGGGAGGCGGCAGGCGCGCTCGCTTGTCCGTTGACGGACCTCGTTTGTCCGTCGGCAGGGATTGGCTGCAGCGGTCAAGTGGGAGCGGGGACAGGTGAGTTTTTGGGGTGCCCCACCGAAGTGGACCAAAACCCAGGATAGTCAAAATCCTGGGTGTTGGTCCACTTTAATCTGGTATCAAGAGTTGCACTCTAATGAAGTCCTTCCTGGAAGAGCATTATATATTAATACAGTGGATATAAAAATTCTCCACTCCCTGTAAAAAAAGTGAGGTTTTTGTCATGTAAAAAAATCAGACCAAGAAGAATGATTTTAGAACACCTTCAGTGTGACACATAACCTGTACAACTCCACGGAAAAACGAACTGAAATCATTCAGAGGGGGAAATAAAAATAACAAAACTCAAATAATGTGGTTGCATAGATGTGATCATGTGAGAATGCGGGAATGATAGTAAATCTCGATTTTAGACGTTTTCAGCCTCATGCTATTCAGTATTGTCCTTTATTGTGTGAGTTTGCTGTTTTCTGGGACGTTTCAGTTTGCATACACAAAAACGAGTATTTAATATGTGTATTAATATTAATATGTGTAGCCTGTTTCCCTGAAAATAAGATCTACCCCCAAAAAAAGCCCTAGCATGATTCACACACATATCAAGTAGTCACTTCACTCCAAAATATATATGAGATATATTGTGGCTGATTCTGGTTACCAGGGGGAGCAAACCGCTACACTTGTAATGCAGTGGAACTTGGAAGACAGCAGTTGGAATGCCAAGAAATGCGTATTTTGGAGCAACAATTTAATATAAGACATGTTTTATTTTAGGGGAAATAGGGTATTACCCAGTTTATGCATTCTAGAACCTTGCGGATTGTGCCTGCACTTGCACATTATTTGGAGCCCTGATTTGCCCTTTGGCTGGGCATTTAAAATGGAAGTTGCTGATCCCAATTTATTCCCTCTTTATGTTTGCAGGATTGCTTGTGGACACTAGGTCGACGTGTGTGATGGAGCCCCTAGACCAGTTAATCACAAGCATCTGCAGTGCTGTGGGCTGCTCACCCTGTACCTGCCGGTGCTTACACATGCCCGACCTCAACTGGACATTGATCAGATGTCCCATTGACACGTGTTAGAATTGACCCAATAAACCAGCTTTCTTTTGAGAAGCTTTACTCCGAACTGCAGCAATGGCTTGCCCCAGCCACAAATAAAGGGGCATGTGATTGATGGCATGACCAAATTGGTTGTCTGCCTTAAATCTTTAGAGAATGGCTCCTTCCAGAGACTTGGGGCACTGTCTGTTGGCATGTCCTAGCCTTCACTGAGCAGCGTCCTGACTTAATTTATCAATGGCATGGTTGCCCTGCAGGAGGAATACATCTGTTTTGCCGTCAGCATGGCAGCCTGGGCCGCGGTGAGATTGTGTTATTTCAACATCTGCACACATGTGGCGTTGGTGCCTCCTGTGGCGCAGGAGCATATGTATAGGTATGTTTAGGTTCTCATTGGTCCTCCTGCTCCTTCTTGCCAAGTAGCCTCTGTTTAGCCTAGCCTTTGTTTCTCATTGGGCACACAGATCCCTGTGTCCAAGTTGCCCAAGTATCTGCTTGATCTTTACCTGTTACAGTAATGTTGCTAGTGTTCTAACCTGAGTCTGTTGTCATTCTCTCACAGGAACCATAAGATGGGGCATTTGACAAATGTGCAGTGTGTGGTGGGTCCCAATCTATGTTTCTTTAGTGTATTGGCAGGCTTCCCAGGCTCCACCTATGATGCCTTTATCTTGCGTAGCTTCAGTCTCTATTAACGCTCCCAAATTAAGCATTGTGGAGACAACTCTTACCACTGGTGGGCATGTGTTGCTGGTCCGTGTTGATGGTACCCGACTCCCCCTGGTAGGTGTCAGGGAGCAGCAGCCTATATACACGCAGCTCTGTGGGCATAAATTCTAGGGTCTTGGGTAACCCTTGGCCAGTTGGTCTTCACTGGAGCGAAGGCATACAAACCAAGGCACATGACATGGCACACAGTACATACTGGTGAGGTCACTCGCTAGCCAAAACGGGTTGGCCAATGCATGCACTGGCCTGCTGCACATGGGGAAGATGTACAACACCAGTATTTAAAGGGAAACCATTGCTGGGAGTGTCACGGCACCACAATCAGGGGAAGGTTAGTGTGTATGTGGAGCTAAACTAGGCCAATACATGATTGTAGAAGAAGCAGCAGATCCTGTGATAGACTGGAAGGGACCACTTGCACCTAAATTAAAGTCACCTTTTTTTGTGTTTTGCCATTGCAGACTTTTTGACGGAACACTACAACTTCAAGCCCAACACACATGCCAACAGATCGTTGGCATTGGAGGTGGCAGCACACCTGAATGCCCATGGGCCCATGGCTTACATGCACACCCAGAAGATGCAGCCCTGGTCGAACCTCAAAAGAAGGGACAGGCCCCGGGTGAGGCAGTTTTTCTGCCAGAACTTCAGAAGTGGCTGCTCCATAGATAAGTTGCCCACTAATGCAGAACTACGTTACTGAATTGTGTTTCTCTACTAGCTTCAGAGTTCTGGCAGAGAATCAAGCCCATCCGAAGCAGAAGGGTCCGGCCAGTGCCACGGCAAAGACTGGGTGTGCGGGTAAGGAGTCACCCCCAGAAGATTGCCAACATCCTCATCCTCCTCTTCGGAATCCCCACCACCAGAACAGGCACAATATGAAGAGACCAAGGTGTTGGGCTTAGAGACACAGCCACAGAACTCAGGTAGGGCAACAGACAAACAACACACATCTCAAGGCAAGGAACTCCCAATGACATGTCTGCTAAGTGCTGGTGTTTTGTGCTCCTCTTTCCCTACAGACTCCTTGGACCAGGGACAGTTTGCTGCTATGTAGCCACCTGGGACTGAACCCTCCCAAGACTCAGGTGGGTTCAACAAAACTGAAACTGACACCTCCAAGAGCAGACCCAAAAGCACACATGTGCCTATTTCTAAATTCTGTTTGCATGTCCTTACAGACCCCAGCGAAGGCATGGCGCCATAGCGGAGGGTGGCTCCATACAATGGCCAACAACAGGAGTGCAGTAAGCAATGAGCAATTGGGGGTATTTGTCAGGGAGAACTGGCAGATTTATGTTCAAGTAGATGTTGACATGCCCTTCTTTTGTCTTTACTTTTGTTACATGTTTAAACGTTTTAAAAAAAACAGTTTTTAAACATTTGTTAGAAAAATGTATATAGACACCTGAAGCCGCATTTTTGAGTTGTTGAATGGCAATAGAGAAAATCCAAAACCAAGAGGGACTTCCTATTATACAAGAAAGCCACTCAAGACCTCAGGACTGCCCTTTCATCTGCTAAACAGGAATATTACTCATCACTCATCTCAGCACAGACCCGGAATCCTAAATAGCTATTTAACACTTTCAACTCCCTACTCCGCCCACTGCCACCTCCTCCATCCTCACGGCTAACAGCAAAGCAATTTGCCACGTACTTTAAAGATAAAATTGACATGATTAGAACACCTCTCTCCTACCAACTTCTCCATGCCCCACTCATTAACTAATTTCACACAGGTAACTGCACAAGGTCCCACCTGACCACCTGTTTCCTTGATCCCATTCCATCCCACCTTATCCCTCAATCGTCTCCATCTGTCATTCCAGCCCTAACATCTTTATTTAACCTCTCCCTCTCTATTGGTACCGTTCCTTCTTCCTTTAAGTATGCTGTTATAACTCATGGAAAACCCTCTCTGGACTCCTCTGCCCTCCCCAGTTATTGCCCTATCTCTCTGCTCCCTTTCTCATCCAAGCTTCTCGAACAGCATGCCCACACAGAACTGGCTCACTATCTATCTACAAACTCCCTTCTAGATTCCCTCCAGTCTGGTTTCCGCTCAGGTCACTCCACCAAAACTGCACTCATCAAAGTCTAGATTTACTGACTGCCAAATCCAAAGGCCACTAGTCTGCTCTCATTCTTCTCGACCTATCCTCTGCTTTTGAACCAGTCGACCATGCTCTGCTTCTCAATATTCTT